>CM075854.1:44919680-45654680 GCA_037975125.1 Latrodectus hesperus | reverse complement strand
TATATATATATATATATATTTATATATATATATATATATATATATATATATATATATATATATATATATATATATATATATTTACGAAATTCTGGGAAAGTTTTTAATCTTACTGCAACACTTTTTATGGACATAATTTTGGTTAATCTATGAAACAAAAATTTTCACATAGAATAATTGGAAACACATTATAAATAAACAATTCAAGTTGTTCCAGACCAATATACAAAATGTTTCATCATAAATTTTCCACAAAAAATTATAAAAAATAATGTCAGATGAGTTTATTCGTTTTGTACTTTACAATACAGGTTTTTATTCTTATTTTGTAAAGTGTTAGGCGCTTTGTTGCTTTTAAAATGCTTTTTTTAATTTACACTATTCCAATGATTTCATAAAATGAAATTGAAACGAATAAAAAGTATGTCGATTTATAAACAAAGAAACTCATTTTGGTTGGTTACGGTCAAATTTCTGTTTCATTTCATGATTCAAAAATTTTCTTAATTTACCTCAGTTACTTAATGCTTACAGGGAGTCTATTTTTATAAAAATATTAATTTAAATGATTTTATTTTTCCAAAATTTAATCATTAGTGCAATTATATGAAAACATAAATGAAAATGTTGCAAAAATAGTATTGTCAAGCATTAGTAAAATTTAAAATATTATCTCCTTCGTTTTCAGTCATAAAACAATTCTCTTGTTTTTATGACAGCATTTTGATATGTACAAGAATATATCCTTTAATTAACTTCATTAATAATTTTATTGAGAGAAAAATTTGCTATGATAATTTTAATATGAATGAAATTCTAAGATCTATTTGAAAAAGTATTTGTTGCTTTTTATTGAACAAAAAAGTAGAAATTGTCACTCAAGAAGCACGTTTAATAATATTATTAAAAACATATAATTATTTCCTTTTTGAGATTACTGTAAATCAATAGATATAAACAATTTTATTATATACCTTTGCAAGTGTTTTCCTATAATGTAATTTTTCAGCAAATACAAAAATGCTAACTAAAGGGAAAAAAATATTTTCCTTTAGTTAGCTGTCCCCCCAAAATTATTTTTGTGTAATTTTTTTCCATAATATTATCAATGACAAGTCCAATCAACAATTTATTAACATATATTCCATTATGGAAACAGAATCAATAATTCCATCATATCCAAGAAAATGTGAAGGAACTTAGTCATAAAGATTTTTATTAAAGATAAATTAAGTAGGAATACACCTATAAAAATTTTTTTCCCGAGGAAAGAGTATAATGATATATTCGGTAAAGAAAAGTAAATATCTCTAAAATATTAACACAAGCATAAAAGGAATTGGATTTTTTGCAGTGAAAAAGAATCAAACCGTTATTATTCAAAGTAATAAAATACTGTGAGGTAAATACATTAAAATAATTAATAGAGTACCTTGAATTGATCTATACAACATTTTTATAAAAATGGTTAAAAGGATGGTGAATACTTACAAAATTAAAGGACAGGAAGAATTCCATATATATGTCCTACAAGAAATATATGTTACATTTTTGTTTTGTGCTGGTATATTTGTCGAAGTTTACATTTGAGAGTTTTCATTACTTCTTTCATTGAAACATGTGAATATCACCCACCGTTTATGAAGCAGTCTTTCATTAAAAACATATATGATGAATATTTAAAAATACTTTAAAACTAAAATATGTCATTAATTAAATCTATTTCGCTGAATTCAAGAGATTTCCTATTAAAGTATCATCAAAACTTATTATATAGATAAGTTTTGATGTTATTCTAGTAAGAAATCTGTGAATTAAATAGGCATTATTAAAAACATGTCATAAAATGCAGTCAAAAATACATTTTATCGCACAAAAAATTTCCAGAAAATGCTTTTAAGAAATGGCAAAGCAATTTATAGAATTATAGAAGAATGACTTTATGAACAAATGCAAAACATAATCAATACAATTATGTTGAATTTTTATAGATAGTGTAGAGTGTTATATATATATACATACATACATATATATATATATATATATATATATATATATATATATATATATATATATATATATATATATATATATATATATACATGTACATATATTATATAATAAATTAGGAAGTACACAAAACTCTTTAACATTTTCATTTTAACTGTAAATTCTAAATGGTTGCTTATAATTTTAAATGATAATGCAAAATAATAAACACATATTAAGGGATGTCTTTTAAATGTATTGTTTTAATTCATTCAAGAAGCATTGTGTATGAACTATAACAATACATTAAAAATTTGTGTCTTACTCTTATGTATTTATTTATGATTATGAACGAGTGTAAATATACTAATCATATTTATATTCAATTCAAAGGTTGCTTAAATATTCAACTTCATTAAAAAATATTTGTTATATTATGAATTAATATTACATACGATTGGAAAACATTTTGCTGAAAACAATTATTCCCATTGCAGGAAATAAAACCTTATAAAGAGAATGAAGCGATGAACAAGAAAGGATAAACAATAGCTGAGACTAATGGTGCAAAATGCATCAATGGAAATGTAAAAGGTACTTATTTACTGTGTATGATTTTTTAAGTAAAATATTTTGCTCCTACTTTCAATATTTTTGTGATATTATTTTTCGATTAAGGTTGATTTCCTTTTAAAGATTTCTTTTTAAACTTCTACTTTTTTATTACTGCCACATGCTTTTTATTCAATTTTAATGCATTTTATTATGATTCTGTTTCACAAACATGAATTCTACAGATTTCAAAACTTAAACTGATATTAATGTTAATCGTTTTGAATTAAAATGTCTTTTGATGAATAGTTTTTTTTATTGTTGTATATTTATTATTTGGATAGTATTTTTATTTTTCGTACCTTTCGTAGTTTGTTTTATCTTTCGTAATCCTTTCGTAATTTGTCTTATCTTATTTAATGTGTTATTCTAACACATTTACGTAATCATAAATAACAAATATAAAAATATACATATTGAGCCAAAAATTTTATTAATTAGTGAATTCGATGTATAATCAGAAAAGTAACAATTTACAAAAAATTAAGAACTTTAATATAATTACGATATTTACATTTCTTTTTATCTTCAAGCATTTTTAAGTGTCGTTTACTCTTTAAGCAAATTAAAAATTATTAAGATACTTTGAAGCAATAAGAAAGAAAATCATAGAAAATCTAATAAATTATAAAAAATGAGCTTAAAATAGTTTATTGAAATGTAATGTATTTCAATAAACAATTTTAAGCTCATTATTTTCATATGCCTCAATATGCCTCATTATGCCTCAATATCACTCAATATGCCTCATTATTTTCACAAACATTATTTTCTTCTTCACTTTGTTTTCATTTTGCTTACGATTTCAAGAATAAATTCTTTGTCATTTTGTAATGGTGTTTTAATAGGTTGAGAATAATGAAAACACGAAATAAAAGAAAAATAAACTATCTTCAGTAGTCAAATTCTGTGCTCTGAAATGTTCTGACGCTCAAAGTTAAATTAACATTAGTCTGAACTATAATGTTTTATAAAAATATATAAAATCTTTATAATTTACTCTCTAAAAAAGAGCAGACATTTTAATACAATTTGTATTTGAAACAAAATTTATGCTACAATTTGAAATTTACTCAGTTGAAAATTTTTAATTTAAAAGAAATTTGATCTGAATTTTTTTTTACAATTTTTAAAACTTTTAAGTGAAATTTGAACATTAATTATTATTTTCCATAAACATTATTGGCAATTTAAAATAAGTATTAAGACTGTGTGCCTAAGATTTCTAGTCATAAGGAAATTTTCTTACTTTTTGAAAATGTTAGTTTCACCCTGTTTATTGATACATGATTCTTTTGATCTTCTAATTTTTTTTATATTTCTGGAAAATATTTCCTTAATTTTACACAAGTTTTGATTCAATAATTTAAGCTAATATTCACGTTGGCCATTATTTCTGACAAGACGAATTTTTGTTCTCGTATATGAAATTGTCTCCATAAACATCAATTGTATTTGTTTCATTAAAATCAATTTGAGCATTATTTTTAATAAAACAAATGCAATTAATGTTTATGAAACAATTTCATTGAATGCTTAAATTAGCAAAAAGTATAGAAATTCATAAAGTTTTGAATAAAGACATACTATATATTATTAAATTTTTAATTAAATGCATATTGGCCTACATTTATTTTCTTACAATAAATCTTAAAATAAGTCAAAAAAATAATAGATTAACTTTTTCCTTAGAAATATTTTGTTAAAATACTTATTTATTCTTATTTGTCCTCAATGAGATATTAAATTTTAAAATTAGCTTATAAAAGCTATGAATGAAACAAATATTTTTCTATTCTTTTAGGGGTATTATTAAGTGCATATATCTTAAATTTTATAAGCACATGGTAGAATAATTCTAAGAAAAATTTATACTATTATTAGTATGAATATAGTTTTAAATATAATTTATTATAAAATTTCATTAGTAGTAAATCTAAATATTTAACATTTTTGTGTAGCTCAAAAATTTTATCAACGAATTATGCATAAAATATTTTTGCAAGTTAACTTTTTTAATACCAACATAGTTTTGAACATTTCGGTACATTCGGTGATTCAAAACATTTCGGTCTTAAAATTTTTGTTTAATTTATAAATATTAAGTACTTTAACTTTATTTAAGATTTGAAAGTACATTTTTTACATGAAAGTAGTAGAAAACTTTTTTTAAATTTTCTTTACTTATAAATTACTTATAAAACTTTATTAAAATATTTATCAAATCCAATTTAGTATAAAATTATATGTGTAATAAAGGTGAATGCGAGCATGTTTTTAAAATAAAAAAATAGGTCACTCTAAAAATTTGCGTTATTTAAAAATTACATGAGTAAAAATAAAAAAATTCTAGTATTCTAAATTCTTCTAATATTTTTAAAGGATTTAATTAAAAATAGAATCTATTTTGCTATACATTTTAATGTAAACGAGAATATAAGCTCTCTTGGTTACATACACATGCATATTATATGATATATTTCATAACTCTTCAAAGCACTCAAAAAATTAGAATGCAGATAAAATTTACAAGAAACTGTTTTAAAAATCGATATCTTCGAATACAATATATTATATATAATTATATTGTCTGAGAAAGTTTTCAAAAGACATTAGCTGAAAAAATAAAAATATTTCCCATTTGCAATATTAGTTTTTTTATATTTAAAAAGGAAAAGAGTCTCATACACACGTGGATGTTTATATCTTGAATAGATTGTACGATAGAAGTTGTGCATAGATATTCAATAAAATAAATTCATAATTTATTTTCTTGATTATTTATCAACGATTTACACATGTATTTTGGAAAATATTTTCATTAAAAATAAAATTGTTATTTAAAAAATTTCAACACTAGATGATTCTTATTAAATAACAATTAAGAACTAATAAATCAACTGGAAATAAGAAGCTAAACTGAAACTCTAAAGTACTTTAATTTTGGTCACATTTTTTTCTTATATTCTTTGTTTATTTTAAGAACGATTCACTTTAACTTATTAACATCTAATGATCTCAAAAAATGATAAAGTTGATTAAAATATTACATTATGAAATAAAAACAAACCATTGAGAAATGAATCAATTATATTTGAAAATACATGAGATTAAAATAATTAAATAGAGTTTTCTTAGTTGTATCAAAAATGCTTAGATATTAACTGGAATAAAATGATGAATAATTTAAATAAATAATAAAATATTATGCCAAAATAAGAAATATTATAGACAAATTCTATTAATATAGCATACTAAGTCTTTACTAATTTTTATAATTTCAATTACATATTTAAAAGAATTTTGATAAATATAATTACAAGAATGAAATTCATATTGAACATTTTACATCAGAACAGTTATATGTTGATAATAAAAAAATAATGTAAGGGTGATTTTTAATATGAGTTATTTTCTAAATATTAAGATTAAATTACATAAAGAGTTTATTTTAGCTCTTTAATTTGAAAATTACATCTAAATTCATTTGTCTGCGAAATTTGACGTAGTAATGCTTGCTCAGATCATGAGATTTCTACAGAGTGTCATTCAATTTCGATACTGAAAAGGTGAATGAGCTTCACGAATTAAGGGATGAAAGTGCTTTGAAACTGATAATTTAATTTATAAAAATATTTTGAATTTAATCCTACTCGTAATTCAATAAAGGCTTATTACTACTCACTAAATGGGGTGATAGTTTTCAAGACATCACTAAAATGTTTTCTTTATGATAAAAAATTTTGCTGCGCCGTCTGAAAATATATCATTTTCGTTAAATTTATAATGTGAGCTATTTATTATCTATTCAATAAAGCGAGTAAAAATACTACATATAAATACTACATAAATTGCAAATGAGTTTTCAAAAGATTAAACCAGTATTTTAATTTAATTTAATTTTAATATTTCTAATATTTTAATTGTTTTAAAAGAGTGTTATAAAACATTTTTAATCCTTCAATTATTATTACAGTGTTTTTTAGTTTTATCTTTACATGAAACTAGTTCAGTTTAATACGCAAACATTTCATATTACGTTAAAAACGTATTTGAAGTTTATGTTACACTTATAATTAAAAAAATTGTAAATAAGTAGTTAAATAATTTGTCGTTTCACAAAAGCAATATAGCTTCCTTATTATAAACAGTATTATAATCGTAATTGTTTTTTAAAATGTAAAGTTTTAAAGATGATTTTGAATATCATAGTTCAATTTATACAGTTAAAATATGAATATAAAACATTATTAGGTGTTATATATAAATTTAAGAATCAATTATGCGTTAATCTAGTTGTTTAAATTACGAGTTAGGAACTGAAACGTTTGAACTCTGGTTTTCAACTTGTGTTTGTTCGACTCCTAAATCAAGCGCCGACCAATGGCTGAGTGGTTAGAGCTCCTGACTCCTGAGGTGTGGGTCCCGGGTCCGAATCCCGGTTCGAGCAAGGATGTTACTTTCTTTCTCTGTTCTCTCTGTGCGTGGCCCACCCTATATACGGTTTTGTGGTGGTATGGAGTGAGCAACGTTCCTGGCCTCGGTGAATTGGTTCACAGGTGCTCGCTGGTTAACGACAAATGAGTAGAAATTGCTGGCCTTGTTGTGGCATAGGGTTTGTCACCAAAGTGCCCACCTTTGGAAAAAAAAAAAAACTCCTAAATCAAGCCTAGACGTTTGCAGTTGTTCGGAATCTACTTTAAATTAGTAGCTTAAATTTGTGATTGCGCTAATGTGCTTAACACAATTTTAAGGTTTAAGGTAGTATCGATAAATGGATGACGGAATTTTGAAAATAATATAGTTTATTATTGAAAATAATATAGTATTTTATTTATTAGTTTGGCACAAAAATGTTCATAAATTAGAAAAACGTATATAATATTCATTTGTTTCATACCATTACTAATATCAAACCCTTTCTTTTTAACAATAGCAATGATTAAAATTAAAATTATAAAAAAATAAACCATTGAAGCACGTTATACTCCAATAATATTACTATAGTGTCAGTATAATATTGTTATTAACAAGAGTAAAAATCACATAAAAATCATACTGCGAAATCAGTTATATAAATAAAAAAAACTAGTTAATTTATTAATCTCATGTTTTGAAAAAAATGGTCGTAAAAACACAATACACCCATTTAAGTTACATAAAACCTGGTATGCATATTTGTGCACAAATTTCCTGCAGTCATAAACGCTTTCTTTACATACACGCTGCTAGTCACACTGTTTGACGTGAAGTCCTTTTTCAGCTAATAACGTAGTATCTCTTCTCATAACTTTGAGTAAATCTCTTTTTGTGTTATTACCTGTAGCAATTTTTCTTGTTTATGTATGTTTTCTTATTTAGAACTGCTAATAGTCATTCTTTTCTTCCAAGACAATTTTTCTTGAGTTATCGACTTCAATATCGTTTTCAATGAATTACTTGGCATTTGTGTTTGCTGGTCGTAAATGTTTTTGTGAAAATAACAATGAGCTTAATTAAACCTGACATTATTAGTTTCTTCTTTATTTTTCAAAGTACCTAAATTTCTTTCATGATATTTTTCTTTTACATAGATTTTAACTGCGCCACATAAATCCTCTTGCAATGACATGTTCTGAACTTTAAGTGATAAAAATATAAATTTTACTATATTTGTTTCCCTATTAATAATTTCTAACTATTGCAAACATTGCTTTCAAAGTAATTTATTGAAGAAATATTTTATATTTTAAATTTAAAATTGCATCTTCAAAATTCAACAAATCTAACTGTTAGAAAAACTAAATTCCTATCATTGAAAGCAAACTTTTCCATTGTACTTCAAAATTTAATATTAGCAAAGTTCTCATATATATATATATATATATATATATATATATATATATATATATATATATATATATATATATATATATATATATATATATATATATATATATATATATATATATATATTTGTAAAGCGATATAACGTTTAAGTTTCTTAACAACTTTTCCAATTTTTCTTAGTATAGAAAACGATTCTTAGTAAATTTACTTATTTCCTATTATTATCTTCATATCCAAATAAAGTATTTTGAACAATGGCATTATTAATATCTCCAATTTATTCTCTTCTAAATCAGTTTGCAAAGTTTCTATGACCAGAAATTTTGTTTTTTTTCTCTTGATTTTATTGGTAAAATAGTTTAATAGCTCCAACTGAATTCCAGGAATATAGCATAATGCAATTCCATTGATATAGCATTAATTACCTACCTTTTTTATAACTGTTGATTAATTAGTTGTTATGCAGACAGTAGTACCATCTTTTAGTTGGAATCAGCCTTCTTAGAATGGGAATAATTAGTGTTTTAACAACGTATTTATGCAGATTGTGTGAATGACATTTTGACATATCCACCCGATACTTGAAATTTTCCCTTATAAAGGAATATTTGTTCTTAAATAACTTCTGATTGATACTCTTATCTATGTATCAAATGTGAGACTGAATTTTGGATAATTTGATATTAATTATTTCATTTATTTTATGATAATTGCGTATACTGATAGTATATAACTTGTGCAATGCTTCCTATAAAGTAACTGATTATAGTCTATTTTTTTAATTCTTTGAATAAATATATTATTTCAAATGAAACGCAAAACTTTCGATTATATTAAAAATAATAATATAAGTAAAACATTGAATTAGTCAATTTTTTCTGTTAAAATATTCTGTACTTTGGTATAATATCAATTTCTAATCCAAAAGTCTAATAATTCTTATGCACTTATTGAATTTTGGCAATTTTCTTTTCTTAATTTGAATTGTAAAATATTATTTTATGAGAATTGCGTATATTGTTACTATAGCTTACACAGTGCCTCCCATAAAATAACAGATTTTAGTCTGTTTTTAAATTTCTAGAAATTAATATAATTCTATATCAAATGAAATGCCAAACATTTTGATACAACTAAAAATAATAATATAAATAAAACTTCTTCGAATTAGTCAGTTTTTATAAAAGCATTCTGTAATTTGGTTAAAGTAATATCAATTTCCAATAGAAAAGTTTAATAATCCTTGTGCTTCTTGCCGATTTTCTTTTCTTAACATAAATTGTAAAACCAAATTCAAGCATTATTTTTTTTGACAGAATTTTTATTCTCTTTGAAATGATTGTTATTAAAATACAATGTTTATTCTTTTTCAAATAATGATTGATGAAAACATGAATGTATTTTTGCAATGAAGAAAATGCGTAATTTTTTTCTCATATCATTCTATTAAAAACCTTTCATTAAAAATATTTGTTATATGTATTTAAATATTTTATTAAAAATAATTCTCTAATTTTACAAAATTGAAGATAGCTTCAACTACAATTAGGAAAATTGTAAAACAATGGTATAAATTATATTGGAATACTGTTATTGCTACATCAAATTCTGCCAAATTAGCCCTTATCATTAAAAACTTTTTTCCGTGTAATAAATAATCCAAACCTCACTGGTAATTAAAATTATTTCGTCTTCTGATAGCCGACAAAAGTGAAATAGAGAAACAGTTTTTGTAATCATAATTTATATATTCGATCTTTGTAATCATAATTTATATATTCGAATTGAAATTGAGGATTGGAGGAATGTTATATCGAAAAATTGTTTAATTGATTATTACAAAAAATATTCGTAGTAGAAAATTACACAGTTTAACGAAATCTAATATCATCAAAAAAGAGATTTAGAAAATAAGTTTATTAGGTTTCTTATCTCATAAATCTATCTACAAGAAAATGTATCACCAAACTAAATGCCATGGGTAAAAAAATTACAATAGTGACAATTTTTAAAAAAAAATTAAATCACGTATGCAATTTTTACAAACACGAACTTGAACGCAAAAAATGAAATAATAAAAAATAATGAAATGATTATGTTAAAAAAATTAAAATACAGAATTCTTTAACATTTGTTTTACAATAAGATGTA
The DNA here is from genome assembly GCA_037975125.1 of Latrodectus hesperus. NCBI lineage: Eukaryota > Metazoa > Arthropoda > Arachnida > Araneae > Theridiidae > Latrodectus > Latrodectus hesperus. The sequence goes on along the minus strand of CM075854.1, from coordinate 45,644,099 downwards.
AAAATTACATAATGCAGCATTAAAAAAATCTGCTATCCAAAGATTTCCAGTACGATAAGAGCAGATATTTAAAATAAGATAACAAAATGTCCAATTTAAGTTGTTTATTTCAAACTGAATTCATTATGCGACGAGAAAATGGAAATATCTAATTACGAAGTATGAAATTTTGAGCTTTTCAAAATTGGTGGGAAATCTTAAATAGAGGAAATAACGGTTCTTAAACGTTCTTAATTAGAGTTCATATGCAAATTAAATGTGAAAACTTCGGAGAGTTAAACCCATTTGTGAAATAAAGGAACCAGTCACAGCCAGTTAACAAACCAAACAAAATTAAGGCTCGCTTTTAAGTGTCTTAGGTACAAGATAAATTCACGAGATTCTGTAATGACTTAAATATAAAACCTCAATTTTAGAAGCTAATAGGAAAAAAAAAACTTCTCAAATATCGCAAAGATGAACGTCCTTAGAAGGTTGTGACTAGAGCCATAATCTCCTAGTATACTGAATAGAAGAATGTAATTATTTCGTCTCAAAAACATTTTTCTTATGGAATAATGAATTCAAAATGAAATGCACAATTGAAGCTAGAAGTTTATTTAACATCACACTGCATTAAAATTAATCCAAATGTATAAACGAATTTTGTAAATTTTGGACTAAGGATTTGGAAAGATGAAATTTTGCATTTTGTCTGATCTATTTCTTTACACTTTATTTTTAAAAATATAAAATAATTAATTAAAACTTTTCTAAAGTAATTTCAATTTATTTTTTAACTTAATTACATTTCTAAATATGTACAGCTAAATTTATATATGATTTAGTCTTCGCGTCTCCTCCAAAAATAATCTGTAGTATGTATTGTTTTATAATTTAAGGAAATATAAAAAGGAAATATTTGTTTCTCAATATATTTGCATATTTATAAAAGTAATACCTTCTTGTACGAATGTTATGCGCAGATTAGAAGTTACACGCCAATTTCATCTTTATAAGAAAAGGCTGTACCTATGTATGGCTTAATAATTAATTTTTTGTTACAAAACCAATTAAATATTCAAACACAATTCACCAAAGTTATAAATAACTAACGATAGATTATGAAATCTCCTAGAACCAAGATTATAACAATCTGTTTCATTTTGTTTTGAATTTTGAAATTCATGAAGGAAATAAAAACAAAATTGTGCGTAAATAAAAGGAAAAATGTTTTTGTTTTAAAAATGACATCTTGTTACATACATCTTTTATGTTCAATAAATTATGAAAGTAGTTAAGTCATTCTAAATTTAAAATCTTCAGTTATGTAAATTAAAATCCAAACACCTCCATGCAATTCAAAGTCCTCCAGAAATTTCTCTCTAAAGTGGTAAATATCCAGTGGTAAATACTTTTACAATTAGCTTTTGATGTAAAAAGTAGTAAATGAACACGTTTCAGTCTTCCCATGGCAATATACTTTACCTTAATTTCCAACTTAATTACTTCGTAAATGTTTAGCATATAAATAGAATTTGCTTGTTGACAAGTAATATAAATAGTTAAATAGTTAAGCTGTTGTGAAATGGTGTACTAAAGACATTTTTAAATTCTTTCTCGTTAATTTCTCCAAGTTTAAAAAGATAGTAATATTTTGTTCCTGGTCTTTATTTAATATTCTTCATACCTTAGACTATTTAAAATTTTTTGAATTTAATATCTTATTATTACGTTAAACATATTAAGTAATTGCAAATACCAAATATCTATGGTTATTTATGCATTATTTCTTTCTTATTTAGCAAAAATTACAAGGGAAAAGCATTTTTTTATTGTCAGTAATTGAGTAAATAATATTCTTTATTTATCAAGATGGATTAATTTTATGAAAGTAAATAGTAGATAAAAATATTTTAAACGAAAAAAAACAAGTGCTTTGACAGAAAGAATGTTCCTTTACAATCGAAATTTTATTTCTTTTAAAATATAAAAGTTTTACTTTTAGAAATTTTTTTTCCAATGTGATATTTATAGAAAATGATAATAGCAAAAGCGGGATGCATCAGCTGCTGAAAAATTTGCCATCTCATTTTTATTCTATTTTTTCAAGGTTATGAAACCATTAAGTATAAAAAGCTTTAACCGAGAAAAAGGAAAGTTAATAAATTTATCGAGCTGAGGTGTATTGAAAATATATATCACGTATTTTCTTTCTTTTTCAAAAATGCATTAAGTATGAAACTCACAGAAGTTATAATGCATCCGAAATACTATAGTGAGTCATTATTCGAACTTCCATCTGGAATTCTTCTTATTCTCAAAAATATTGCATTTAATTTTGAATGTACGTTCAATGTATTACCAAATAATTATCTTTCGAGAAAAAAATCATTATGTTGTAATTACTCTATATCCATCCTACTATTTATATAAATTTGATGCCCTTAATGCAGGCAAGAACAGGAATCACCTCAACACATGTGGGACTGCCTTGGACTCAATTGGGAGGAAGTTCACAATTGTCCACTTTTTGCATCGGGCATCATTAATGTCAATGGTTTCATTAATCTGGACTAACTACGTCGGAGCATATGGGAGATTAGAAACAACATATAAATGTGTCCCTTTTTAAGAAAAAGGTTAAAGCAAGCCTCCTAAATTTCTGCTTAGTTCATTTGTTTGTTTTTTTATTAATGTTGAAGTCCGTCATGACTTTTCTGATATAAACTGCATGTCTTTTACTAAAATCTGACGGAAGCAATATAGTTTCAATACAAATTATTTCAATTTTTCATCTTCTAAATTTATACTACTCAAATTTGGAGTCATGATAAGTCAGCATTATTAAAATACACATTCAAAATGCTTCCCATTTGAGTTAAATCGCTAAATGTTTTTGGTTGATTTCCTTTGTCACATAAGAACTACATGGTATATTACTTTCGTTATACTTTTCCTTCCATTAAATATCTTAAAACATTATTCTCAGAAAAATGGCTTTTTCTAATGTTTACAAACTTATCGCAAAATGACTTTTTTTACTTTTTTTTCTGATTCACCCCGAACAGAATAACTAAACATTACTCTATTTAGTTTTTTCATAGCCCATTTCATCATAATCAATTAACAGGTCATATATATAGAAAAAAATCTCTAATTCAGCAATAGTACTCATAATCGACGTGTTGATCAAATTGTTTGAGTACTGATTAACTGTGCTCATTATCACAGTTTGTTGTTCTTCACTTAAATTTTAGTAATTTCGGGTGCCAAGTGGTCCAAAATACAAATTCGTCAAAACATCAAATTTAAGAATAGCTGCCTCTAGGCAGTGTTTAGAAGATATTTAATCTCTTTCTGTTTTATACATATCTTGTATGTTAAGGGATTTGATTGGTAGAATAATGATTGATTTTATCTCGTTTTGATCCAATCAAATACCATCAAGAGTATTTATCTATAGACAATAAATGTTCTGGTAAAATTTGGTTTTCATTGTATTTTAGGAAAGTAGCGTTAAAATAGGTGTCGATTTTATTACTTCAGATACCTTAAGCGTTACATGAAGTTTGATATGTGTGACCAAAAAATATTGGTCAGTAGAGTCAGAAGATCCTTAACATCACTATACATGTACATATATATCTGTATTAAAATTTGTATGAGGAATGGCAAAAACCTTGCCTTCAACGTATAAGCATAAAACATGTAACTCATTGTTACAGTAAAATTATTTCTTTTTACATAGAACATATTTTTAAAAATTTAGAATTGCTCTACTTAATATTACGTTTAATGAACCATTGAAACCATATAATATTAATCAAATGACTATAAAGATAAAGCAAAAACTTGCTCTATTATCTATTCAATCCCTAGAGGAAAAATTATTTTGCAATAAAATTATATGAATATTAATTTTTGTTTCTATCCTTGAATAAAAAACACTTGATTATAACTTGGTATATGATTATTTAATTGAAAGGAAAATTAACCAATTCTAGCAAATTTATTATTATATTAAATATTTATCACACACACACATCATAATAAAATATTCTATGATTGTATTCAAAGTTATTTTAAAAACGTATTATTAAATAAAAATATTGATGACTTTTGTTTAGTTATAAATAATGAATCCTAGTATTCATTAGAATACAATTATAAATTCTGAAATCCCATATTTTTGAATTTTTACGATACAATTAAAAATATTTATTCAAACTTCAAGTATTCTATGTGATAATATTTTTTAGATAAAAATATTACTATTTAAAATACTCAAATAGTAATTACATTAAGTCTCATAAAGATTCTTTACATATGATTAGTTTTCATTTAAAAAACTGACATTATATTTTTATTAAATTAAACATAAATTCAATAAATTTAAGCATTTTGAAATAAAATTGTTAATGAATGAAATTTACATTTCCTAGAAATATTTCTCACAAATTCTGTTAAACACTTTATATATCGATTTAAGAAAATTTTTTGCATGTATTCTGAATTTGGATTAAAGGAACAATAGGGTCACCGGTCATCACACAAGGGCAAAAAATTGTCAAATGTGGTAAAATTTGATGACTTATTTCCATTCCTAAATAATTTCTACAAAAGCAATTAATTAACAAATGCTGATAGATATTGGCTAGGCTTATTAATGGAGTAAATTCATCACTAAACGGAACCTCAACATTTGAGACTAATCACATGATATAAATATTAATTTTATATTGCTATGATACATATTAATGCATGTTTGTTCGTGAGTTTTATAAAAGTGTCCAATTTAATTTTATCCAGCAATTTGACAGCAATTTTTTTTTTAATTTTAAAAGTATCACATTTAAAAATAAATAAATCGTTAAATATACATTGCCCGATATTGAAAATGCAACACCACAAAGGAGTGTCCAGAAAATTATGCAAATTTCAGGGTAGACGCACCTTACCGAGTTATGCAAATGATGTGAAATGCGCAGCTCTCCAGCTCTCGTGGGTTAAGATATATGGTGAGGAACCAGCAGAGTGGGCAATATTTACGCCATTATTGTTGCTTGGAAAATAATCATTGAAAGTTTGTTCTTGTCTCAAAAGACGTCTGTAATAGCAGATAAAACCAGGACAGCATTGACGGAGTCAGTTCCAGCAGACAGATGAGTTTACGATGGACATGATGATCAGACTGAAAAGAGAAGGTTAGTCCTTACGGCAAATCGCGGTTGATAGTTACATGGAAGCGACCACAGTGCACCTGCTGTGGCGAAGATAGTTGAACGGGAAAGTGTGGAACGTTTGCGGGGTGCCATTGTGGTCAGAGTGATGTCAGCACAGGGGTTCGATGCGTACGATGGGAGTTGGGGGTGGCCCCTCAAAGCACATCTATCAACATTCTGCAGTATGTGCAAGACATCCTGAATGTTCCAATATCGAATAGAACCATTTGCCGTCGATTGGTTGCTAGTGGCCTGCTCTCATGGCGTCCGTTACGAAGACTGCCATTGACCCCATAGCATAGACGCCAACTTCTGGAATGGTGCCAGATTGGAGGACAACGGAGTGGCACAGGATCGTATTCTCAGATGAGTCATACTTCTGTTTCTTCAGTGATAGTCACCACGTACGAGTGTGGTGTCAACTTGGAGAATCTTGCAGAAATTGTGGAACGCCCCACAGCGCAACAACGTGGCATTATGGTTTGGGGCGCCGTTGTGTGTAATTCCACGTCACCTCTAGTTACATTTACGGTATTATGACAGCCCAACGTTATGTGCATGATTTACTGCGGCCGGCGTCACTCTCCTACCTTCAGAGGGGGCCGAAGGCTCTTTACCAGCAGGATAACGCCCAATCGCATATTGCTAACATCAGCCAAAATGCCCACCAAGGTGAACAACTGATTCTCTGGCCACCGTGTTCTCCAGATCTCTCACCAATAGAACATGTTTGGGATATGATTGGACTCCATTTGCAGACCCTGCCGTTGCCTTCCTTAGAATACCCACTTTGGCAAATGGTTGACAGGGATTGGAGAGCTATTCTTCAAGTCGCCATCTATATTGTCAGTGATTTTGTGCCTAGTCGTTGTTTCGTGTATCTCTGTCCGTGGTGGTTCTACAACCTACTGACACGACTCTGTTCTCGTTCTGTATTATGCATATCATTCCGAAATACACATTACTCATTATTTGTTGCAGTCTCTTTCTGTTTGCCGAGGTTGGTCTTTTTCTGGTAACAATTCCTTATTGGCGCTACATTTTCAATGCTGGGCAGTGTATTTACTTTTCAAAAGCACAAACAAATTTTCAGTTTGGTTTCTTTCTCAATGAGAGAATGATAACAATTTTTCGACAACATTTAAAGATTAATATTTTCTTTTCTTTCTTTATCATCTGTGTTATATCGTTATATCTGTAATTTCTTATTAATAAGAAACTAATCTCAAATCTGCACTTTTAATGTGGTTTACACATTTAAGTAATTTAATTGGAATGTGAAAAAAATGTATGAAGTTTTTAGAGTAAATTATTTTTCGATGAAATTGAATGAAACAAAATGTAATAAAATAGAGTTTGATAGATAAAATGTCTGTTATTACATTATTTATTATTATTGTTACATTAGTTATATAATTATTAATATGTTTTTTATTCGTATTTAAAAATAACGTCTATTTTTAATGTTTTAGGCTTCAATTTTTTAGATTTCAATAATAATTTTTATTATAAAATTAATGCTCACATTAAAATGAATTTTATTATTTATTCTTACATGCATAATGATTATGCAATTATATTATTAAAAATGTTTTTTAAGAAATTAGTGTTAATTTAAATTGGCATCAATATAAAATAACTTTTGAATAAAACATCTTTTATCCTCTTCGGATAAGAATAACGAAACTACTCATATATAGCCGCTAGGCAATTTACGATGACGAATCAATTAGTTTTGGGTTGTGTTTGAATAGTCGACAATTTTATTGACACAATAAACATAATCTTCAAAGTACAGAGTTGAGAGAATAGAAATTGATTCCTGGAAATTTGTCTCAAAGATAAAGAAACATTTCTTTGGAAATTGTTGTAGGAATATGTTTTTATACTTAATACAACAATTTTCTATTTTGAGCATTTTAAAGGAATTTTCTCACACTTAATTATGTATTAAATTGTGAAATCAAAATAATTCACATTTGAAAATTAATGAAAGCTAATATTTATTATACTATACTGCTTGAAAGCGAATGAAACAAGTTTATTTATGTCACACTAAAATAAGAATTGAAATTTTACAACCAAAGCAGTTTATTCAGAAATAAGCTTCCTATATTGATTTTCAAAATGCAATCCATCAAATAAAAGATATTATGTTTTCTCTTCATTCAATACTGAAAACAATAGGAGATCATTAATCAAATGCCAATTGTAACATTTTAGTGTAATCTTTTGTTCATAAAAAAGTAATTTTTCATGTACTAATTAACAAGACACATTTTTAGGTTTAAAATTTTGGTTCGAAACATTTTGTTTTATTCATCGTATTGCTTATCACTTACTGCTCAAAGCAATGTTTTTAAACTCAGTTTAGTGTTCTTTAATTTATCCAATTATTTCAAAACAATGAAGAAAAATCCTTAATTTCATTATGTTTGACAAATAATTCAAATCAACGCATAATAATTCAGATAATATACGGCAGCTTTTAAAAATTAAAAACATACTTTAAAACCCATTTCCAGAAGAGCAAGTAAAAACACAGATGTGATCTCAAACGCATGAATGACGGCTCATCAAAATTTACGAGTTTTACATAAGCTTTTATTTAGTGCACCAATTAAAGATGAAAGAATTTATTGACTGAAAACATCATTGGTATAATTTCCTCTGAATCTTCTTGAGCAAATATTTATTTTTTTAGTTTTAAATTGTTTCTTGTGGAAAATTTGTTATTATACTAAATTTTCTCATAATAAATATCAGCAAGAAACTATACTTGTGCTTTCGATCTTTAACAGGCACAAATAGTATATGAATTCTGATCAATTTTAGAAAACTAATATTGCTGATACTGTTCATATATGGACACTGATAATGAGTGAACAATGTGTTTTACCAAGGAAATAAGTTTCTGCTTCTGTTTGGAGCATTTATTTTCCCTTATTGATGATATACTTCAAAAGGAAAAATAAAATTTCAGTTCGTGTTATTTTCAGTTTTAAGAAAATAACTTTCGCAACACTTTACAAATGTAGAAAATTAACAGCAAAATAGTTTACAATATATTAAAAGGGAATTATATTCTTCTAAATATAGAAACACCTTTTCTAGTCTCAATTGTAATTTAACTTTTGAGCATATCGAAAAAGGATATAGTTCAATATTTTTAAACTTTTAAGAAATCAATTGCTAGAATAGCACGTAGTATTTAACATAGAACTAATACTCTCGTACTCTATTTATATATAGAGTAAGATAGAGTATATATATATATATATATATATATATATATATATATATATATATATATATATATATATATATATATATATATATATATATATATATATATATATATATATATATATATATATATATATATATAATTTACTTTATTTATATATAGTGCCTCTGCATATTAAATATTTAGTGTGTTCAAAATGTGTAGTGATAAAGTTAAATATGAATGTATTATTTTTTTTATGGAATTATTACTATTATTGATTTGCATTCAATAATTCCTCATAGCTGAACTCAAATAGGTAAAGTGATAATAACTGAAAAAGAATGAAGTCAATTTGATGAAATTGGGATACTATTAATTTTAAAAATGTTATATGGTGCATTTACATTTTGTGTATACATCAATAGTCAATACATTTTATTAAACCAATAATTAATAACAATGATATCTTAGAACTTTCAATAAATAGTTAAAGAATAGAATGTTTCTCAATAGTTAATTGTGATCCCCAAGCAGCAAAGTAGAAGTTACTGTGTTGTCTTATATTGCTCATGATTCAACAAAAGTAAACGAATGTAAATTGAAATTGACACCTGTTGCGACGCGTATAAAGTTCAAGATGCCGGTCATCATCAGAAATAGTAGCTGTTGACCAACTTTCTTTTGATGTTCAAGAGGCTGAACAATAAATTAGGAAGAAGTTCTAAAATTAACTTATAATTGAACGGTCAACATTTAGCTGTCTTGTAATGTCACTGACCTGCTTTTGTTTTGCTTTTATAATTTATGTTTCTGAAATATTATTTTTCTTGAAAATATCACCTTTAATTAATTTTTACATTTTGGTTTTTTCGTAATTATCAAATGCATTGTTATCCATGAATAGCGACCGTCCTTGCGTTGTTTGTATCAAGCGATATCATAATTAGTTAATGTGATAGCAGTGCCTTGCTTTTACATGCCAATTTTAACCGTTTTATCTTACATTTGCTATGTGCTGCTTAATTTATGTACACAGATTCGCAATTTCTTGCTCATAAATCTATTTTAAAAATTAAAAGTTGGAACTAACGAAACATGTTGTATCTTAATTAAACAAAAGATATTAAACAAAAATGTATCATTGAAAATGATTAACAAAAGAATTATTTTATGCTTTAACTTATAATTAACAAAGTTAATATTATGTTCTGAATAATAAAGTTTATCTAAAACGAAATATTTTCCATATAGTTCTTTGTTAAAGGTTAGTGACTGCATTTTTTTTTAAAAAATAGCTTTCTTTTTATATCGTTCTTTTGATTGAAAGTATTTATTGAAATACTAAGAGCATTTGGAGTCACATGAGTACTGAACAATATGTATAAAAATTTTTAGAAGGCATTATATAATGAATGTGTAAAACGTTTAACAAAGAAGTTATCCTATGTTAAATATTGCTTTTAAAATTTATACCAGAATTATTAAAAGAAATGTGACGAAAATACATTTAAATTGGTAAGATAATGCTTCATGTGTTTACAATGCAATAAAAATGTAATTCCGAATTGGTATTTTTAATAATAAAAAACTAATAGAAAAATAAATACTTACATTAAAGAAAAAATTAAAAATCAAAAATCAAAAATAAATACAATCAAATAATAACATTAAATGTATTAAAAATAACCTGCTAAATTTAATGATCTAGAAAATGAAATCCAATCTAATTGAATTAATTAAGGAAAATATAAAAGAAATTAATGTAAAAGAATTAAGGGGAAAGTGATTAGAATAGCATAATATATTAAAAGCTTTAAGTAAAACTAATTAAACAGTCATTTAAATGATGAAGAATTATACAATTTAAAGTGCATTCTATATTCTCTGAAGGGGGGGGATGTACAGAAAAAATTCACATTTAGAAAGGATTTCTTTAGTATTAGAACATTCCATGACCTTGTTAATGGAATTAAGCTTTGAAGTAAAAATGTAATGAAGTTTTTTATTCTGAAACGGAAAAAATTATTCTAATCCAGTGAAAAAGTTTTTTTTAAAGAAATATTACTTCTTTAATAGTTTTGACTTAATGAAACAAAAGGCTATAAATTTATAGGAATATCGAGAGCATTTTAAAAAATATAATTATATTCTCATATTTAAATATAAAAATGAGGTAATTATTTAGATTATTAACATATATAAGCAGATGCAGAATTTACACACAAAATTATTTATTTATCTATATATTTCACCTGGAAATATACAATGTTTTGAAACAATTTACATACTACCGAAAATTTTCATTAACTGTTGATATCAGATGTGTAGTGTTTGGATATTGTAAATGATACAATACCTCTAATATATTTTTAATAAAACATCTGTTAAGTTAATTAAAAATAATGTATTGTATTTTATAACAGTTTTGATTAAAATAATTAGGTTAATAAAACAAAAAAATTGTTTCTTTTAATATAAAACGTAATGTTAGGTTCAAATATACTCTTATTAAGAAACAAAATGATTATCAAAAATTTAAGCGCATTTTGCATTTTAATGATAATAATAGTTTTTAAGAACTTTTTAAACGACTTAAATTGTTTGGAGCAGGAGAAATGGCAAAAATAAACAAAACTAGTCATTGTATTCACCCGAAAACGTTTGAAGCAAAACTCTTGAGACTTATTTTCTAATATTAAACTTGAAAAGTGAAATGCTACTGAACTTTGTCGGGAGTAAATTTTTTGAAATATTAAATAACAATAAATTTTTGCTATAGGGTTTTACCATTACCATTTACCTTTCACCTTATTTACCATTAAGGACAGTATTTGTAGTTAAATATCAATCGCTTAAAAAGTATTTTTTGTACAAAATTGGTAATAACCACTCTGGAGCTTGTAATAAATAATCTCTTTCTTAAAAAAATTGAATTTTTAATTAGAAAACCGTATGCAGGGAAAGATGCTGATAATGACGGTTTGCTAAAGTTGCTTCGAACTATATATATATATATATATATATATATATATATATATATATATATATATATATATATATATATATATATATATATATATATATATATATATATATATATATATATATATATATATATATATATAATATATATATATATATATATATATATATATATATAATATATAATATATATATATATATATATATATATATATATATATATATATATATATATATATATATATATATATATATATATATATATATATATATAATAAAACTATTATTACCATAGATGATGACCTGTAACCCATTGAATATGTGACAACAAAATATATCACTCATTCATTCGTGCAACAACAAATATTCATCATGACCACCAGCACATTCTGCATTAGTAAGGCAACTCAAATGCGCATTGCAGCAATGATCAACATGTTGGAATGAACTACAGAAACTTCACGAGAGGTAGACTATTTCAGTTTAGCCAGTGCTGAAGGGAATGAACTGTACACAAGTGCTTTTGAATAAACTCATCCTCAGAAATCAGCTAGTTTGAGGTCAGATGATAATCTTGGTCATAACATATTGCCACCTTAATTAATTATAGTTTTGACTAAAGGTTTACGACAGGAACAGTTTTACTGTATTAGCACAGTGTGGTGGTATGACGTATGGCATAAAGTTAATTACATCTATATCAAGATAAAGTTAATTACCACAAGATTCTGGTTTAATACAAGAATGGTTTTATTGCACAAATGAGTGATATAATGCTTACTGTTCACCATTTACTTTATTCAGCTAGATTTTTAACACGATTATTCAAAGAATGTTTCATCAACGGAAAATCAGGTGAATTAGGATTTTATTTGATGCTTTTAAGCAAAATTAAGTTTTTTTTACTTTTGTATAAAACTGCATATCTTTATTTCTTCCAAATTTCTTATACAATTTTATAATCTTGGCGGACGTTTGGCGCATTCAGGATGTTTGCATACAAACACATTAGTAAAGAAAAAATAGTAGCACTGCCATCTTTGATAGGGGAGTTCAGAGATTCATATTCAGGCAGTTTAAATACGCGGGATGGATGTTGCGCTTTTGTTAACTGTACATATATCAATCAAGCTCACTATATTGCAGTTTTCAGTATTTTCTCTTTTGATATCCATGCTTTCCACCCTCTATTCAAGAAAATTTCTGTAGATGGTAAATATCTTAAAACAACATTCAGCTTGAGTCTTACCCCTATGCTATGTTGAACATAATTTATGGGGTAGATCTTCCTTTTTATTACTGTAGCCTTTGATATTTCCTTTTTGTTTCATTATTTCTAACCTGGTAAATGCATGCCTAGTTCTTACATTTTAAATTCAAATGTTTATGCGTTTGAAGTCTCGATATAATTTAAGGCTCGGATTTCCTTCTAGATCATAAGCCTCGGTATAATTAAACCTTATGTAGAAAACTTTATCACAACTAGACAAATCAAACTTTATTCTATTGTAATGAGTATTGATTTTGAAAACAATGGAAAATTATGAGAGACAGTTGACAAAATTTTGTTTCATTACTCCCACAGAATTCTCCACATGCCAAATAATATTCTAAGTTTATTCTGAGAAAGATTTTCTAAAATCAAGTTAAGAAAATAAATAACTATTCTCTATTTTCTCTTGATGTTAAGCCTGATGACTTTATTGTATGGATTTACGTAAATAACAGACTTGGTAGGTCCGTACTCTTTTTAATAGATAGTTAAAGACTAGATTCAATGCAGTGTTGGTCACAGACAGATTGTTGCTACATATCTATCAGAATGTGCATCCATCTCCTCAGTATGCACATCAATCGGAATGTGGGCTTGTGAGTTTTCCAGTTTTAGTGACTAGCAACATTTGAATACTGTATATTATAAATATAAAGTCCTCCTGGAAGCCATATAAGAGGGATATAAAAAGCCATAAAACAGTGTTCACGGTGGCCTGCTTAGCGATCTAGTAAACGAAGACATATTGTGTAGATTTGGGCCCATCATGGTCTAAATGTAGAATAAGTCTTCTTATGAGTGGAAGATCCCTTTACCTTACTAAGCAGCTCTTTAGCAATTGGTAATGTATGTTACATTTTCACTTTCTGTATGCACATCTGTCGGTGTAGGTGCTTGGAAATTTTCCAAATTTTCTACGATGTGATAATTAAATAAGGCACTTAAACTATGAAAAAAAATTGCGGTAATCAGAAACTATATGGGCGCTTCAGTATCTTGCAGCAGTTTCAGATTTATGAATTCTATTCTATGTGATGTCAAAGTGTGTGGCATTTTTTTCTTTACTTGCTTTTTAAAAATACAAATAGATTTTGTTGTATGGAAACATATTTCACTTAAAAGATACCTTTAAATTATTAGAATGCATTTTAAATATTTTTCTAAGACAGGCATCTGAATATTATTTGAGAATTATATCGAACTGATCAACAGACAAGAATCAAGAATTTTTTAAAGTTTTTTCTTATAACTAAGTTTTTTTATTTGTTTTTTTTTAGTATTAATTCACTCTTTTTATTAATCAATGTATAAATAATCTTTCAATCAAAATATATTTCGAACTGTTTATAATAAAGAGTGCGGCACGTAAAACTGATCCGCAAAATCAACTCATAATATTAAATAAAATGTATTAATTACAATTACACCCCTTATCGCTATAGGTGCTGAAAGAGTCCGCCATCGACTTTACCACATATGTGAGCATACTTGAAAAGACTTATAAATACGTTTGCCAGTTCTTGCGTATTAATGCTATTGATGACATCCTGGATCCTGATCATAAGTTCTTCAATTGTGTGTGTGGATTTGTTTCGCATACGGACTGGTATAGTAACAGAGGAGACCCCGAGCTTTTGATGATCATCTTCTCATTTGTAAGCACTTCATGTACATGAGACCATCATGATCTGAGATCTCTGGCATGTTGCATCACCGTGAGAAAATTAACGTAACTGAAGTTTCTTTTTTGGGAAGTTTCAATAAAGCTTCTCTATGATTCGGAAAAGGAATTCACTGTTTACTGTTATATCAAAAAATATGGGTCCTACACACAGGGGTATGGTTGCCAAATATTTAATATACAAACAAATAATTATCATGAGTAATATTTCATAATATAAAGATGGGTTGGTTTAATATGCAATTAGTAATTTTCAAGTAATATTTATAATTTTTTCTTTCAAGTATGTGTTGATAAGAGACGATAAAGTGAAAAAAATTTATTACATTAGTATCTTTAACTATTTTATTTAATATTGACAGATTTATTTATATATTTTCTTCTCAGGATTTTTAGGTTTTCCTCTGAAATAATAAGTTTTCTTCTTTAGTATGCATTTAGTTTATTAATAATAATTCTTCTTTAGTATTTTAATGAGAAAAAATTTCAGTAAGATAAATACAAATTAAATATTTCTGATACAAATTTTAAGCCATAAATCATTTTCGGAAATTGCTTACGCAAGGTAATATTTACATTTATTTTTTCCTGAGAATTTTTCGATTATAACATAATTTTTCACCAATTGTTCTTTCATTTCTTTCCAGTTATTTTAAAATTTAAATTTTTGTCCGAAACATGTCTAAGCACTCTCTTAATTTTAAAGTAAGAGTATATTTTAAAGTTTGAAGAGCATAGTAAAATTATATTAATTTAAATATACTTTTTAGAATATGCTTATAATACACTATGAGCCTTCATAATATTTGAAGTATACTTAGCAAAATGATATTCTGCTTTGTTAATCAGTATTCTGTGAAATCAGTAAGTGCTTTGTCTGCCATTAAGAAAATTGGTAATTTGTATTATATTAAAATTAATTTTGATAATTTATTTTACATGGCTTTGGCCTTTGTTTGGAAAAACTGGACATTAAGCGAAACCAACAAAATTATCTCATATATTAAAACATTGAGTGAAGAGTAGATATACAGGTTCTATTTTGAAGAAATATTTTTTTAATTGAATAGTTTTTATTTAATTCGTTAAACTATTATTCTCACACATAATTTGAATCCCTATAAAATATATATTCTTACATTGACAATAATCAATAATACAATTAATTTTAAAATGATAAAACAATAATATAAATTATTTCAAATAGAATTTAGTAATAGAATTTATTATTTTGATTTACATTTTGAAATTAACATTGAAAAAGGAAGCTTGGAGGGAAGGAAGCATAAGTTATGGTAAGGAGAGAAAAAATGAGATTATCTTGAAATCTTCAAGATACCAAATGATCATGTAATAGCTTTCGTTAACGATTAGTCTTATATTAACCAAGAAGATAATATATCAAAATTTATCATGAAGAAGTATTGAATATATATAATCTTTGTAAATGCTTATACTTAACCGCAAAGTGATATTTAATTGGTAATGTATAAGCACCGAGATGTAAGATAACTGCATTTGAGTAATTTTTTTAATTCCTTATTTTCCATTTTAAGGTAACTAAGATAAATTATTGAAATAATATTTCTATTAGATTAATAGAAATTGAAATTTAGCAAATCAATTTTTTATGCTTTACCTCAGTTTTATACGAAATTTTATATTTTAATTTCTGTTGAGTCTCTTATTTTTTTCAGTATTTCATTCACAAATATTTTATTTCACGTTGTTACATGTTATACTTTTCTATTTTGTATAATATTTTGATTTTGCTTAATTTCCTTAGTTTATTCTGATTATTTTTATTTCATTATTTCATTGCATATAAATTCAAAAATTTGTAACTCGTATTTGAATAAGAAACATATCATTTCCTCAGAAAGTTTTGCGACCTTATTATTTCTTGCATGGCTAAATAAATAAAAACACTTATGAGGGTAAAACTTAAAAGATAAATTTGTGTCTCTTATTTAAACAATAAATCCATTTTCCCTTTGTGCAACAATGTCCTAATAGTAACGTCATTATTTTATGCCAAATTAAGCTTGATGGGTTAGATCAATACATTAAATATGACAAAAATGCATTTGAAGTTTAGAGGAACAGAATAAAATTATAGAAAAAAAGCAAAATTTCAGTGATAAAATTATGTTGCTCTATAAAAGCAATAATCTACTTTCACAGTGTGTTCATCTTGAGTTACTCCTATATTACAGAATTTTAAATAAATACATCATAACTTTGAAATAAGAAGGTTTTGACAGTTGATCTGATAGTCAACTCGAAATTTCTGCTGAGAGTTATCAGGATCTGTACTACTATACAAGATATTCTGTTATCACAGATGCATTTGGTGGCTTTGGTATCGAAACCTCTAACTTTCAAGGACAAAAATTCCATTTTTTTATTCAAACTATTAGAGCCCAGCAAATTTTGCGAGTGTGTAAGAAATGTATTTTTATAATAAGCTGCTAATCATTTTAGTAAATATATAAAAAAATTTATTTAAATCCTATTATACCCATTATTTATTATAACTTCCATTTCAATATTTACTCAAAAAATTAGCAAAGACAATGCTTGTACTTACCACAGTTTCTTTAATATTTATATTGTAATTTTAAATATTAGAATATTTTAAAATTTATGATAAATATTTTTACAATTGAAATATTTAATTCTAATTAACTTTCAAAATGAAAAAAATGAATCATTAAACCCTTTATGATTTCTGCCATAAACTGAAGTGATTTCTTCATTGTCGTTTGAAAATAGGATTACATAAACTTCGATTTATTTTTAACATTTTGTAGTCGGATCCTATTTTTACCAATTCAATCATAGGGAATTTCCATTTTGAGAATATTCCACATTTTGAGAATCTAACCACAATTTTTAATTACGGCTAAGCAGAGTCTCGCAAGTTGTGAAGATTTTTCACTACTTAGATCTTAAACATTTCAAAAACGATTATATATTCATGGTATTCAATACAGTGCTGTATCATTAATATAAATAGCATCATATTATTGAAACTGATCTGTTGACAGTTAAATAACTGACAAAAGGAAAATCGTAATAAGTCACTTACTCTTTTTGCTTACATATCAGTTTTCTGAAAATAAATCATAATACCTTTTTTAACTAACGGTGGACACTTGGCTGATGAACCCTATGCTACGACAAGGCCAGAAACTACTACTCATTTGTCATTGCCCAGCGGGTACCTGTGAACCAAGTCACGGAGTTGAGTAGCGTTGCCCGTGCCATAATACCACAAACCCGCTTATAAGAGGTGGGCTATATTCATACGTCGTCATAGAAGGTAGGAAAGAGAGAACAGAGAAAGAAACATTCATGCCCTAAAACGGGATTCGATCCCGGAACCCACAGCTCAGGAGCCAGCAACGTTAACCGCTCGGCCATCGGGCGGCATAACTCATGATATAATATAATAAGAATTCATTCTTACTTCATTGTAAATAGTATTTTTAGTAAAATGTGTGTTTCGGATTCATATATAGTCTCTTAATTAAAACTTCTAAGTTTAACAGAAAATTTCAGATAACATTATTCACATATTATTCAAAGATTTGGTCAAAAGCGTGTTTATTATTCAAGTTAATACATTTAATATTAATTACAGAAATATGGATAACCTATAAACTACTCGAAGCTTAACATTAGAAAATAAGCATTGAATTGAATGCTTTACAATCAAAGAAGTAGATTTTTTAAATTTTCTTGGTATATTGATTCTTTATTTTCTTTAAATGATATTGATATTAGAAATTTTTTATGAATTTAAATGCAATAAATCTTTTGGAGACTTATTTTATAATCATTAAAAAAACCCAATTATATATTTTTATAAAGGGTTTTCTTTTCCTTTGAATAGAAAAATATATAAAACTTAAATATGTAATCATTTCTTGCAGATATTCTCTTTTTAGAATTTGATTCTTAAGAAATTAGCTTTGCATTTTAGAGTTAAAATCAATTTTAAAAGAAAAAAAATTACAAAAAGTTAATTATTGATTTATTCTCGGCTTTTAGTGATCAAAACCTTCTCCTATTTTTATTTATTTCATAAATAGAAAATAAGCATGGTGTTGTATACTTTATTACAGTCGAAGTAGTGAAAATATTTTCTAATTTTGAAAATAAGATATTTACAAAAAACTGTTAAAATTATTTGAAATTATTTTCATTATAAATATTTAAAATAACTTTGCCTTCAAAGTATATTGCACAGACTTGTATTATTTGAAAATAATTAATTAAAGAGCTCTTATCACAACTTTTACAGAAGATATCTGCACAAACGTCAATAATTTTGATAAACTTTTCCTTTATTAATTTTCTTTCTAACAAACTTATTTTTCCAGTCAAAATGCACTTTAAAATTAGTAAAGTTAATTACTTTACTAATTTTAGTTAGTTAATTACTTTTAGTAAAGTTTACTAATTCTACTAACTTTACTAATTTTAAAACATAGTTTGAGTGAAAAAATAAGTTTTTTAGAAAGAAAATTAATAAAGGAAAATTTTTCAAGAGTTGATTGAAAAGCTTTGATAGAACTCAATATACTTTAGAATATTTTAAAATATAAATTTAATTTTTTGCAATAGTAATTAAGGGTAATTTAATTTGTTTTATAATATGCATATTATTTTTGCTAAAGATTTGAGGATTAAGAAATAGCTATTTAAATTTGGTATTAAAAGATCAAAGATTTAAATTGGCTTGAAAAGCTTATTTTCTAAAAATTATTTTGATATGTTTGTGAAAATGTAAAGCAAATTTATGTATAAAATAAAAAAAAGTTTTTTGTATTTTTTGTACATTTTACATCTCATTTTAAGATGACAATTACAGAACACCTTATTGAAAGTGTACAAAAACAGTATTATTTGAATATCACAAATTTTTTAAAAAATCATCTAATTTGAAAATATATTCATTTTTCAAATTAACAGAGTGTATTTTTTAAAATTTCAAAAAAAAAATATTGTAAGCATTTGTTTTTCTATTCTTAAATTATTTGAAACACATCAGCTTCAAAAAGATCTAGTGTTTTATAATAAACAATTATTTTAGCCGAAAAAGTTATCTAATCCGAATAAGTTAGAAAAGTGCTGATATCTTTTTTCCATTATAAATTCAGCACATACCTTTAATTCTAATGATAATCAATATCAAAATTCTTTTTAAAATTAAGTTTTCCTTTCATAACTATTACACTACAAAGAGAGAATATTTCAACTTATCAAGTATTGAAAATTATTTTTTTAGCAAATACATAACTTCCTATTGGGGATGTGCCGAACTTAAATATTTTAGTAATTAATACCTTATATTATACTAAATAATAATTTCAGATCCAGTTCACATTTTAAGGAAAAAGAAATAATTGTTTCCTAATTTGAACAAATAATTAATATATAAGTAAGCCTATATTTCATTCTTAAATGCATTTAATTTAATCACTTTAGTCAATTTTCATTAGATCATTAAATCATTCATATTGCAATAACAACATAAAATTTAAACATTCCAGACTCCTGATCCTGTGTTTTTTAATTTACTAGTTGTCTTAGATATTTTTGCCAAAAATAATGTTCTTTGTTTTCGTTACTTTAATTTTGAAGAAAGAAGTTAGTTTCCAATATATGATATGATGATATTTTTTTTAGTTTTAAATGAGACAACCAATCATGCATCGAATGCACCTTTTTATGTTTGAAAGGTAAACTAAGCAGATTATTTTCTATTAAAACATGAATTCTAAAGTAAAAACGATAATAATTTTACATCAGTTTTTTCTCTGGTTAAGGTTTAAAAATCTCTATATGAATTTCTTTAAAGATAATTTTTTGTAGAATGCTATAACTACTTTTTGTAGGTTTAAGTTAATTTCTTTTAATTTAGCATAAATTGGATTTTTAACTGATTATCTCTACACTATTTTCAAAAGAATACCAACAGAATAATAAATGCTTAAACTGTTTTCTATATTAAAAATTTTAGTCCATCTTTTAAATAGCAAATATAAAATTTACTTATTAAGTTAGTGCTTTATAGTTTCATGAATTAAATTTCTTATAAATCAAATTTGTTTGTAAAATAAATTAAATATAAACATCTAAGGTATAATATAAGGTACAGGGTATAAATTTCTTGCAAGAGATATTTGTTTTCTAATATTCTTATATCCTGAAAAATGTTTTTATTTAATTAAAACTATAAGCGGAAATAACTTTCACAGTAGAATAAATATTTTAGAAATATTGTAATTTCATTTTGTTATTCGAGAATTTTTCAATAACGTGTCATATTTAAAAAATTTTATTTTTTTAGCATAGACAAAAGAAAATAATTTATATTTATATCATAATAAATAATTTTGGTGTATTTTAGTTTCAATATTGTTTCTTTAAAAATGAATAATAGTCCATACACAAATAGTATCACGGACCCCTAATCAAATGACAATTACAGAATTATCTTAAGATGATACTACTGTTTTAATAACATTGTTTAAAATACGTATTCAAAGAAACGCATAAAAACATGCAAAAATTTTAGTCTGGAATTTTCTTCTAACTCTGAAAAATAAACCAACAAATTAAATGAATTTCCATATTTAGAACTCAAATCAAATACTAGTTATTGAAAAGTTATCAATTTTACTAGTAAGGACATAGACTATTTCATCAGAAATTAAATAATAACTATTTACGAAATTTATTCATGTAGCGCAATCAAAATTAGTATGTAAAACAACAGCAAAAATAATAAAAACAGTTAATTAAATAAACCAAAATGTATATAATTAGCACAAAGAAGGAAAGTTGATAAAAAGAATTATTAGGAAGAAAACATGCATTAGTTGAATCAAATTTAAAGTAGATAAATTTTAAATTGAGATAGTATAATCACCTAATCTAACTATTTTGGAGACTATGAGATAAATAATAATTTTCATTATATAAAGTTGAATTGTATTTATAAAATGGTAAGTTGAAAGATTATTAAATTTTAGCAGTAAATCTATGCGAAAGTAATCAATATGTTAGATATTCGGCTTGGAACTCAGACTCAATTTAATTTTCAAAGAAAGAACTTAAAAAATTAGAGTTATTAAACTATTAATCAATCCATTCATTATGGAAAAAGAAAAACGGGAACAAGACTTGTCGCTGGATGCTAGTTGATCAGTTTGTTGCGACAAAACATATGAGTTAATGGCTTGCAGTCGGTTAAGCTGAAACTACGAAATTTGATATGTAAATATATTTGAATGCTATAGCATTCGAGTGCTTAGAAAGACATTCAAAATATTGGAAAAAATAAGTAGACATATCATTAGGTATAAGATGGATCTTTGGGGATAAGACATATATTCAACATATTAGATTCTCGAAAGAGTTAAATAATATTACAAGATGGTGAAAATGTTCTGCTGTCTGAGTTTGTAAAGAAGTAATAAATTTAGTTGAGATGTTGCGCCACAAAAATAATCCTGCAATAAAGGCAAAATATGCTGTTGAATTTTATTCTGCAAATAAACAAATTATAACCGGCCAGAGCCCAGTGCCCATCTAACAAGGGAATGGACTAGAAACATAGTAAACAATGCCCATTCAAGAGCCAAAGTGATTGCCTTAATGAACTTTTTAATAGATCGCAGAGATCTGTTTATTCCAGGTGACCAAGGAGAAGAGGATGACCAGCAAGAATAATTGGACCTCCGAGACAATGATGAACAAGTACAGAGTGCTTAAGGCTTGTAGCTCTGTGCCACGTAACAAACTTTGTTTTTTATAATGTTACTAACGCTTTATTATTGTCCAGTTTGTACATAAGTTCACTTTTATTTTTTTATTTTTTCATACTGTAGTTACTATAGCTAATGACCAACCCATCTGCATTATTGTTGTTGAATTGTAAACTATAATTTTAATATGTATATAGCTTTTGTTGTAAGTAAATGTAATGTGTAATATTAAGTATAAACTAGCCTTTCTCGAGTACCATATTATTTATATTTATATTAAACTAACCTAGGGAATAGCAAGGAGAATTAACAACCTTGCTTAACCAAGTCTATTTAACAACCTATTTCTTTTTCTTGCTTTACTAACTTCTTATTATTATCTTGTATGTTTGCTTAAGCTAAATTGAATACCCTGATGTTATATTGTATATCTTGTAATTTCCATTGTGCCAATGTTTTATTGCAATGTATCTTGTTCTGATGTTCCATAAACTAGTCAATTGGGGACACCCAGAGGCAGCAGAGTAGTGCCCTCCATATGTGTCTGGAGCTGTTGCGTACGGAGCTCGGGACTGTTGCGGGGGTGGTGCCCCCGGTGGTGCCACTTTCTTTTCTTCTTTCTAGCAACTCCCATCTAAACTGGTAGAACCTTTCTTGGGTTAGATACAAGGAAGTTGGCTGGTGTATACGGTTAATCTGATGAGAAAATTCATCAAAGTAAAGAGAGGTATAAGAGAACTTCGCAAAATTTAGATGAATGATAGCACCTCAAGCAAGAGATTAACGTCCAGATTATTAATGGTAAGCAGGTGTGCTCCTCTCTGAAATTGATAAATGGATTTGACTATTTACGAGAAAAAAAAGTTTCATATAAGTGTTAGCATCATCAAAATCGGTATTCATTTTCGAGAACAAATTTCTTACAATAGAATAAATCCAACTTGATTGCAAATGACATTTTTAAAGACTGAATGATTGTCATGTTCTGAAAGAATTCGCATCTAATCATTTCTTTTTAACATCACTGGGTTCTTATGAACAGATAAATGACTTCAAATTATCAGTAGATCTTCACTTGTTAGTTACATAACTGTTTTCTAAATTTTGTTACCTCTGAAGCATATAGTATACATTCAAATGCATACTCTAACGCAGGGGTGGCCAACCTGCGGCTCGCGAGTCACATGCGGTTCTTTGAAGGATTATTTGTGGCTCTCAATAAATGCTCCCGAGTTCCCTTTTAATTTTTGTGTTATTATGTTTTAAAAATTATTATCATCTCGTATGTTTTTCAAAATGTCTTTTAAATTACTGACAACAAATATGAAAGACAAAGTGCAACGTTGTGATAAATTTAATTTTCGTCCATGCTAAGAATGATATGACTCTTCAAATACTGCGCGAACGAACACAAACCGTGTTCGCTCGCACAGTCTTTGAAGAAGACACAAACCCAACACAAATCTTTCGTAATCGACTGACTCCAGATCTATTTTGAATTTGTAAACTTTCATTGCAACGGTTAGTTGACATCGTGCTCAGGAGCAAGCAATGTGTATCATTCTTGCTACGCATGTAATTTGTAATCTGGAATTTTTGGTAAATTAACTATAATTTATTTCGTAACATGTAATACGTGTTGTTATTGTTTTAATAACTCAAAACTTGTATTTTCTAAATTTCTTTATTTATTTATAGTTTTTTTTAAAGTATGACGTCAGGGAATGAAAATAAAAAAAGATAATACGAGCTTAGCCCTTGACGAATCAACGGATACCATAGATCTTTCGCAATTGGCAGTTTTCATGTTTTGTTTCACGTGACCCCATTGTTCGCAGCTTGTCCTTTTTAGGACCTAGAGTCAGAAAATCAAACAAACTGACTTCATTGTTAATGAAGAATTATTAGATTTAGTAGCACTACAAGAGTCAACCCATGGTGTTGCTATTAAAAATACGTTAGATTCCATAATGAAAACTTTCGATGTGCCTCTTAACAAACTTGTAAGCAATGCAAATAAATGAGTTCCGGAAATACTGGGTAAAAAAAAATTGGTCATATTGGGCTTTTAAGTGATGATTCTCAAATTCCATAATTCATACCGATGCATAATTCACCGAGAATTTTTCGTAACAAAATATTTAAATATGATATTGTGTAAACAATGTTACACATTGTAAATTACATTCACATCGATGTAAAAAATCATCTACCATTTAAAAATTTCCTTGAAGAATTAAAAGATGAAGAA
Organism: Latrodectus hesperus; assembly: GCA_037975125.1. NCBI lineage: Eukaryota > Metazoa > Arthropoda > Arachnida > Araneae > Theridiidae > Latrodectus > Latrodectus hesperus. The sequence continues at coordinate 45,619,698 of CM075854.1, read as the reverse complement.
CTTCCAAATTACATTAATTTCTTTTGTATTGTTAGATGGTTATCTAGCTACAACGTATTACATTGATTTGTAGAGTTGTTTGAAGAATAACTGCATTTCTAAAAGAAAAGGAAATAAAATATATAGAATTAGACAATGATTAGAGACTAAATAATTTTGACTGGTGTAATGGAACCTTTGCAAGCGCTGAATTTACAAATGCAGGGGAAATATAATATAACATATGACCTCTTACAGTGTATATTTAATTTTCAAACTAAATTACAACTTTTTCAAAAGGGCATTAAGAATAAAATATTTTGTCATTTTACTAGCATTAAAAATTTTTTTTCTAATATTAAACAAGAAAAACTGAACGAGTATATAAAAAAGCTAAATGGAATGTTGATGGAATTCCAAAATAGATTTCAAGACTAGAAATATTTTAAATCGTCTCTTGGTTTTTATCTGAATTCATTTGAAGTTAACATATAATTCAAAGTGTGTTTTTTATTTCCAATATAATTATGACCCAAAAAGCATCTTGAGAATTAGAGTTGATAAAGATGCAAGAAGATCAAGCCATACAATCAAAATGTAACCCGACGACGATTATTGAATTTTGGAAATTTGTACCAGAACCGAAATGTTCTAAATTAAAAAAGACTACTTGTCAAATCATTCAATTATTCGGAACAACGTACTTAAGCGAATCCTATTATTCTACATTAAAATTCATAAAATCCAAACGCTAATCAGTATTAGCTAACCAGCATCTCAAAGAACTACTAAGAGAAGCACTGTCATCATTTATTCACCAAATTTTAAAGAATCATCAAAAGAAGTAAAATAAAAGTTTAATATTTAAATTCAATACACATATTTTATACTTTTATATATATGTTTTCAATAAATATAATTTCTGAAAAATAATTATTACCTTTTTCATACTTTTTGAATGCATATTTAATTGCATCTCGCGAAAAATTTCAAATTTTGAAAAACTGCTTGGATAATCAAGAAGCTTGGTCACCCCTACTCTAATGGGTATAAAAATAGCTAGATCAGGAAAAAATGCAAATAGTAAAATGATAATAATTGTAAAAAAAGTAATTAAGATTAAAGAAATTTGGTAGCACGAATCCTAAGAAATACGAACCCAGATTAACCACCTCATGCAAACAGAACTACTCTTTTACGTGCGTAGACATTTAATCAAACAGAAAGGATGATAAAGATGGCTGAGATACGTAAAATTTGTCGTGGTGTCAATATCGTTCAAGTGAAATGATATCTCTGGGGATAGCAAGTCAAGTATTAGGGAGTCTTCTGCTTGATCTCTTCTTCTAAATTAAGAACGCTCCCGTCCGGCTGCTTTCCTTAACTGGTTGATCCCAACTCTGGTCTAGGTACAGGGAAGTATGCTGGTGCGACAACAATACATACTACACAATTACTCTATTATTAGCAGTCAATAAAAAGCTTGCAACAGACGTAACTGTACGAAATTGATCTACTTGTACACAGCACGTAGATGACATAGAGTAGAACAGACTATAGTTTGTGATAGGAAAAACCTATGGCATATTTTTAGTTCATTGCAATATTAAATGTGCAAGGACATGCACTATGGTGGTACATTACACACACAGTGTACAACTCACCGATACGAATAGCACTTATGTGTTATCAGGGGTAAAACTGCTTTTTTGTAAATTTAAAACAGACTTTCAGATCACTATTGAGCTAATAGAAAGTTTAAATAGACTACCTAGGAAATCTGAACTTTACAAGATCGAAACAGGGTTCCTCCCAATTAGTTCAAAATTTTGAAGTTCCAGTATATTTATGATATTTGTTTTAACTATAGATTTGAAAATAAATTGTAATTCAAAAACATATTTCCAAATAATGAAATAATTTCAATCGTGCATCTTTTCTTAGACAGTGTCTACTTTAAAAATATTTTTCAAGAAATCTGAAATTCGCTTTTATACTACAATATATTTTATCAGAGATGCTAGCAAAAGTTTCACAACATCCATGATTTACTAATATTTAAATGGTCATAAAATATTGAGTGAAATTATTTTATTCTAATGTTAATTGGTAATAAAAATAGGTGTCTGTTAACTTCAGAATTTGGTATGTGTATAACAAAAGATGTTGAATAATATGATCAGTTTATTCAGTTTTTGTGATATGAATCTAGGCAGAGTACCATAATTGAGAGCAGCATATTGTCTGTTCTCAATTATGTCTCTTAACTTTTGAATTAATATAAAGAAATTAAATACATTCATTTACTATCACTGCACATGAATGAAAAATGAGACAATTAAGGAATTAGAATTCGAAAGTTTTTCATAAGACTAAATTGAGTTGGAAATTGTATAAAAAAGTAACGTGACTTTAACAGCAAAATATGCAGAAACAATAAATATTCAGCAACCATCTTCTTAATATCAAATGATTCCAATGATTAACTTCAAAATTAATTGCAGAAATATGTATCTCAATAAAGAAGTCATAAAAAATAACGCATTGATATGACTTGATAAGTTTTTCACCTCCATGTGGAAAATAACTAAAATATAAGTATTTTGAATTTTTTTTTCATAAAATTTTTGTACACTAAGAAAGAATTCTACAGATAAAATAATACACTTCTTCAATATTTTTTCTCGGCACTATTCTTCTAATTCATAACTGGAATGGTTTCTCATTCAAAATGAGCTATCGTAACTAAATGTAAATCCATAGTTACGATAGCTCATTTTGCTTGCATTCTTGAATGTTTTGTGCACCAAAAGATATCAGAGATTTACGAAACAAATTATATTGATTAAAATAATGAATAAAAGTAACACTATAATTACACTTATTCCGTTTTTAGAGCCGTGAATGCCAACATTACCTCTGAGTTAATTTACAGGTGATGCACACTTTTATAAATTTTTCCAATTTGAAAACTATGTAAAGAGTTTTATTTATTTAAAAAATGGCAAACTAAACAATATCATAACACTCTATCTTAGATGCCCTTAATATAGGATTAATTTACAAAAAGATTGTATTGTATTACATTTCCAATGGTTTATTTCTTTCGAAAGAAACAGTTAAACACAACCAACAGTCTTATAAATTTGGACTATGATAAAGAGACGAGTCAAGATAGACGAGCAGAGATATGTTGGATCATCGGGAATTTATGATGGGTTGTGAGTCTTTCAGTCATCTTCTGTGTCAGGTGTACAATCCTCTATCTCTAGATTATGTGAGCAATATTTTTCAAAACTAGGCTAATTTTTTTTTTAGAGAACAAATCACAAACGTATTTTTCACTTAACATAATTTAATATTAGCTTATTTACTTCAAATTCTACATATACATTTTCTTGTGTGATATTTAACACTCTATTCTTTCATTAAAATTGTTTCAAATGTATTTAGAAATATTCCAACTTATATACATTGAAGTTTAATATGTAATAACTTTTCCATTTATTTTTTACTTTATTTTCCAGTTCTTTTTTACATAAGAGTGTCATTAACCGAAGAATCATAGGAATGTTAAGCCATTATTTTAAAAAAAAATGTTACTAATTTAAAGCTAAATAATTTAAAGAAATAATTAAAGATATAAAACTTAAAGAGATTAGAAAAAAAATTTCCCCTATAATTTAACCGAGTTTAATAAGTATAAATATGTGAACTTATATATATTAACGTTTTAAGCTTACTTTTCTTACGAGCATACTTTTTTTCTTATACTTGGTATTGTCATTTAATATTTTTATTGTACGATAATAAAAGGATAAAACAGCTCACTCTCCTTATTTTTTGGTTTTCTTCACTTGTACACCTGTCCTAGATTCTGAACTAGAAACTCAAATGTGGCAAAAACATTAAACTTTTTTAAAAAAAAGTTTTATTGAAGACAAATTTTATCGAATTGTTCATTATTGTTTAATACGCGTTAGTTTCCTACCTGATTAAATATTTGTATAATATTTTTTAAATAAAAGAATGTTTAAATTATGGGTTTATTTAATTTATGTATTACTTTTTAATGTACATATGCGTGTTTATATAGATTAGGAATGTATTTATTCCTTAAATTTTTAAATTTTATATTTTTTCAATAATTTTCATTTTTTTTAATCTATCACATTTTTAATGATAGTAATTTTTTATAAGACAATACGTTTGAATATATGAAAAATAGTTATGAAAGTTTAATCAATAATTTTTATATCATTAATAAATATATCTAAAATTAATGAATGAGTATTAGTTCCAAAGATAAAAGTGTAATAAATAATAAAAATATCTATAAAATAAAAAAGGAATAAACAAGTAACACCTAGAAAAAATAACTATTTGCTGTGGGTTTTACTGGAAAAAACAACAAAATTTCGATGACAAAAAAAGAAAAACTTCTTATATATTTACGAAAACAAACAGCTGAGGGTTTATCTGAATCAGAACTTTTAAAAATAATTGCGAAATCTGTAAAGACTCAATTAGATCTTCACTCTATTTCGTTAGTTTGATTGCTTATTGATAAAAATGTAGTAAGCAAAAAATCTTATTTGAATATAAAAAAATGGTATTTTTATTTTGACATTTCATTACCAAGCAAACTTGTCAAATACTTGAAACAAAATGCAATCGTCAGGGAAAGTTTATTTATTAATGAATATGACAACGAGTTTGAATACGTTTTTTCTTTCTAACTGCAACGTATCAACTGTGACAAATAGTGAATAATTTAAAAGCATTCTTAGTACATTGAATTTTAAAGATTTTTCATTCACATTTTATTTAATATGTATTATTCATTTCAGAACTTAATCAGTTTCCCCCATTTTGGAGTTAACTTAGTAAATTCATTTGAAGAATTGAATACTTAAAATTTTACTAATTTATTTAATAGATTGGCATAGATATAAGTGGATGAAATGTAGTAATGTAATCAGTAGTCATACTTTTTTACCAGGATCTGAACCGAAATTCAAATGTTTTGAAATAACAATTTATTTCTAATACATTCAAAGTGCTATTCAACGTTAATTATAAAAGCTAAATTACAAAATAATATTTCATTTTTCATATGAAATTATCATTTTTCGAATGTACTAAAAGTTTGTAATCCTTTTAACTTTATTTGAAATAATGAAAAACAATTAACAAGATATAAAGAAATGAAATTTTTTTCTTAACATTTTATATATATATATATATTTTTTTTACATTTTAGTTGCACATACTTTCTTTATTAATTTTTACTAACATTTTTTTGTATAAAAATCTCAAGAATAAAGAATAAATTGCAACAATTAAAAGAACAAAATTTTAAATATCATAAATTTTGAATAACATTATTTTTAACAAAATAACAAATAATATTGGACTAAATAATTAAACTATTTTCAAATCATAAATTACTACTTGTTAAGGAAATTTTCCTACTTATAACTTGACTGTTAATAAAGTCTGTTTCTGTTGATCAATATTTGTATTTTAAAATTAGACTTCTTTATAAGAATAGGAAAATCAGTTTGATAATAAAAGCAATCATTAAAGCTCTTGTATTTAGCATGAAACTTTAAAAGATTTTATGAAAGCAATGAAAATTCAGATTAAATATATCCTATGAAAAAATATTATATTACTACAATATTCAGACAAATTTTAGCAAAACTCTCCGTTTTCTTTTGGATGTTAGACTAAAAAATATTCTGTGTTTATTTTTATAAATATTCTCTTTTACGTAAGTACCAAAAGGAAATAAAACAAAAATAAATAACATCGAAAACACACACCTGTTTTCTCTACATAGTTTCCCAACATTTCAGCTATTTTTAGCTAATATATTTGATGTAAAATCATACTAAATTATTCTGACACTATTTTCTTTTAAAAATTACAACATACATTCTGCTTTACAAATACAGATTTATACTGGTTCTATTTTTTACCTCAATATAAAGTAATGTCTTAAGTTCACATTGAATTATGTTATTTTAGTTTCAACTTATTTCGCTTAATCAGTTTGGTCGTTGCATTATGTTTCTATATATAACGTGATGTAGATGTTCATTACAAATACTGTTTATCAATCATTGTGTATATCAATCAGTTTACACTTTGATTATGATAAAAAATGAATGTTGAAAAAAGACAAAATGAAAAATGTTCCTTAATAATCTAAAGTTACTTGTTTATAAGAAGAATTTTTGATAATATTGATTTATGCCACAAGTTAAAGTGACGACTACTGAGTGCAGGATTTAGAAAAATACATAAATTGATATATTTATTAACAAAATTTTCAATTATATTTAAATAATTTGTTACACAAGAAAAACTTGAGGATTTTGACTTTTCATATAGTTATTATAAAATCAAATGTAAATTGTACCTAAATTACCATATTGAATTTATATCTTTACGCTTCTACTTTTTTAGGAATTGATTTTATACTAATTTATACTTCTAGAAGTAAAATAACCCCAAAACGTCTGTTTCTGAGGGTGATTATTTATTGTTCCCTAATGGGTTCTCCATCACTTTGTCTGAGAGGTCTTGATCAAATCCCTTGCACAAAATAATGCTTTTCGTCGCTGAATACAACATCTTTCAGTCTTGTGCAGTCCAAGATTGATATTTTTGGGCCCAACCCAAGTGTTTTCTTTACATTGCAGGGGTTAATTATTGTTTTTTGATTGCAGTTCTTGCAAATATCCCAGATTCAATAAGCCTTCATGAAACTGTTGATGAGTCCACTTTTACACCAGTAGCTAAAGATTCTCTTTGAACATTTGTACTTGTTTTGCAAGGATGCATTTCCCTATTTCGTACAAAAAATTTGTCTGTCTGAGGTGTGGTCTCATGTTTGCATTAAATTTTGTCTTCGATTTTGGAGACACTGTCCCGAAATTCTTCTGGTGATTAATAATCCTAGAAACACTGGATTTTCCAACTGCAACTTTTGCAGCAATATCCCTCACAGACAAAGAAATATGTTGACTTAGTCGAACAATGCTATTTCTTGATATCCATTTTTAAATATACGTCAGAAGCAGACAATTCACACAATCAGCCACTTTTTACAACAAATAAAGTACAACTGAAATGAAATTTTTTTTGACATATCATGATCTCGTGGTTAGGAACAGGCTTAGACTAGTCAATGGCAGTGCAGCATGTAAGAACATGCATTTGAAATTAATTTGAGGCAGTTCTCGAAAAAAGAGTAATTTTCTTAAAACATATGTTTATCTCAATTAATTCACACAGTAGTGCACTAATATTGATAGTTTATAGTTAGTGTTTTTTAGGGAGGTATAAAATAGAATAAAATATTCTTTACCCCAAAGTTCGATAATCTATGTGTTATTTGAATGATTTTCTTTATTTTAAAAGAAATTATCGCAAATCGTTTATGGAACATGTGAGTTGTAAGCAAAGTTCTCTAAGGTCAGATATTCACACATTTCGTGGACATACAGCCTTCGTCCTTAAAAAGTACAAGAAGTTATTTCTTGTAACATTAAATTACTAGAGGAAAATAAGATAATGAAATTTCTCAAGTTACAATTTCAAGCCTTTATCATTCATATCAACATTCCTCAAAAATATACCTTACCGACCTTAAATTTATGTATGGCAATAACTTTTACGAATTAAATTATTAAAGAACGTTTTATTGCTTTTGATTTATTGTTGAGTCGATAGCTAATTTTATCACTCAAATTTGCTTTCGCATTCAGCTGATAAAATTTACAATGTGGTTTTTTTTTTTAAATATTCTCTATTGCTTGTTCCTTTCAAGCTTTTAAAATAACTGAAATATGATACTAATTTAGTACTAATCTCGTTTTATTTTCAAATATCAATTCCTTTTATGTGAGAGCTCATAATCTTTTAGTTTCCGTGGGTGGTTTATCTGATATATTGACAAATCATTCATTTTATGAATAGAAACGAATGAATTCTTTTATATTATCAATATATTAGAGCAAATTAATTTATTACCTATATCAACTAATGAATTCATTTATACTATCAATTATACTATGATAAGAAAAACTATTAATTGCAACTAAATATTCCTTTACATCCATTCCATTAAAACCATGATTAAAATAGTAATAAAAGAGGTTTTGGTAATTCAAATTTCAATGATCTCTTGTTTAAATATCCATCTCATTTTATACTTTAAATAGTGCTATTAAAAATCAACACAATAGATGGTCTTCAAACACTTATATTAAAACACTATCAAAGTATTTAGATCTAGGCACTAAGATGTGGACAAGAATTTTTTAACTTACTTATCTCTCACAAATTTATATCTACCCTTATTACACTATGATAATTATTGCAAGATGAAAGATAAATATATCTTTCAAAAATATATCTTTTTTTCTATTGAAATTTAAAAATCATTAATCAGATGCATATACACTTTTATGTTTACAGCAGAAAATGCATAAATTTGTCTCATTGCATCCTTTATTAACGATATTTCTTAATATTCGTTACCTTCTCAGAGTTGCTAAATTTTAAAAATAGGTATAACTATTCATTAGAAAATATAGATGTTCTAGTAGTTCCTTGCAAAAATGTACGAGTTAAATTTCAATTCAATTTGACCACGTTGTTTAAAAATTTGTTAAATCACCTGAAGGACGAATGACATCCTTTTTAAAACGAGAGTTGTAAGTAGCGAAAGATAACGTTCGAAAAATTTTGATTTAAAGCTTTGCTATTGGTAATCAATATTATGTCATTAAAATTATAAGATTACATATTAAATCAAATTATTTCTTTAAAATATTTGATCTAACTAATGGAAAGCATCATACTTTCAAACAATTATTTTCTATTTTTATCATTTCTATGCTCAAAACACTTTATAATGCTAAAGCATAATTTTTCACTACATATTCGTAAAAATAATGATCTATTTTAATTTAAATTATTATTTTATGATTAAAATTTAGTTTGCCCCATATTAGACTTTTAATTTAAAATAAAACACAATTTAATAAATTTTAACTCAATAATTAAATTGAAATCATATTATGAACAAGAGTAGTGTATGCCAATTTTTAATCTATGTAAAAAAATAATTAGCATAATTGTTTCATATAAATAGTTTAACTGAAGCTACTTTTAGTATATAAACGGCATGTGACGAGGATGATATGTGAATACTTGTTAAACATAATACGTTTTCTGAATATGTAAATAAAATTTTTAAATTCCAAATCAATGCTTAGTTCAAAATAATTTCACAAAGAAATATTTCAATGATAAATACTGCAAGGCATATCTCTTGCAAAATTTTGCTATCTAAGATGAAGAGCAAATTATAAACGTAGCGTAAAACATTTTTGAAGACTTACATCATTTATTGAATAAATTTGATTACGGTCCTTGATCGATTATTTTTTAAGAATAGCGAGATTTTCAAGTATCGTTTTTGCTCGATACTCGCTTTTCTGAAAAACGATACAGAAAAGCAAATCTTATGTAATTATTTATTTGGACATACACATGAAGACTAATTATGTATTTGAAGGTAAAATATTTAAAAGCGCTGCAATGGTCAAAAGACAAGGCTGCGTTAGAAAATCTGCAAGTTAAAACGGAATTAGGAGGAATTCTTTTTCGATGGGTTTATAGGTTGCAACTAATTACTTGCACAGCCGATGTTTGGAGACCTAATCTAGAGAGATAAATGTCTGCACACACACATACATATGTATATTTAAAAGTTCTCAGAGTAATAGAACTAAAAATGCAGTAAATACAAAATCTTTCGATAAATAGTTGTTCAAGCCCATTAAGTATATCATCAGAAGATGGTTAATAACATACTAAATGTTTAGTAATATAAGAATAAACACATTTCAAGCTTCATCTATATAAATTTATATTCTTTGCTTAAATGAAAAAAAAAATTCAGCAAAAGAGGTACTTATAGACAATGAAAGCTCTGCTCAAATACGGAGTTTAAAATCATATATTTGGTCGAAAATTCTTCAAGAAAACTTTTTTTCATAATATAAATTTAACCCAAATTTTTGATAGAAGTAATTACAGGATTTTAAGAAGGAAAATTTTATTCCATATTTTTGAAATTATTTTTTAAATTTGCATAATTTGTGTTAAAGCTTTTTTAATTATTCAGTATATCCTATATATTTCATACTCTGACAACATTCCAATAGCATTACAATAAATAGATATTTATAAAAAAGCATTTTTCCTATTTTCCACATAAAAGTTAAAAAGAATTTTATCATATAAGCACTTAAAATGTATTTACCAGAAAAATATTAATCAAAAAGTGTCTTTCAGAGTTCTTTTCAATTTAAAAATTTAACGTATTATAAAAGTATACCAATTGGAGAGACTGTTAAACAATCTGAAGAATTCATTTTCTTAGATAAAGCAATAGCAGTTTTTAATAATTCTGGAAGTAATTTCAGGTTAAGTTTTGCACTAAGTGTTTGAAAAGAAGTAAGTACTCATTAGAGATAAAATAAAACAATAATTTTCCCCCAATGTTTTAAATGAATAAAAATTAGCTTAATTTTTATCAGCCTTTGTTTAAACATTATTTTAAACTGTGTCATTTTTAATTTTTATACACTCAGATTTCATTTATTATCTAATTGCTTAAAAGCTTATTTGTTTCAGTTGGTTTTTTGCTCCACAGCCACTTTTACATACTAGGACGCTATGATTTATAAGGCTCAAAATACAATTCAATCCTACTTTAAGCATGAAAAATCAAGATGAAAAGCATAGCTTTGAATTTATAATTAAATATCATTGCACTAATCAATAAATTATTAGGTCAACTTATTTGGGAATTTCTTAACATGTAAATGACATTAAATATTTCACAACTTTAAATTTTCTAGCTTTTAATTTTACTTCCTATTTTTTCTGTTACTATACGAATTCTGTAAGAGCAAGTGTCTAATATGTATAGTTTGCTGTTATATGCAGAGTAAAATATGTACACACACACATAAATATATATATCAGAAGATTTTAAAAGTTGCAAATGAGTATTTTCGTAAAATTCACAGTAAGAAGTTAATTATTTATGAACCAATCTTATAATGATCTGAAACTTTTACTTAAAATAATAGAGATTTAGATAATTTATTTTCAATGAAAATGGTTTTTCTTGTAAATTAAAATAGAATAAGTTTCACAAAAACTGAGTTATAAAGTTAAAAGGTGATATTGTTTTGCAAAGTTGTATTTATAGAATCTAATGTTAGATGTGCGTGTATACCTAACAATAAAACTTCTATTTTGAAAATATATCTCTGTTTCGATTTTTTTCATACAATTTTTCTAACTCTTTGTAAAAGAGTTCCTTTTCATGATTTACAAGATCTATATTTATTCCTAAGCACGAAACTTTATTTTTCCATTAAAGGGAAAAATGGATATCAAAATATATAGCAATATTTTTTACTTTTTTGAGGCTGAATGCTTGACAACAATTTTTGATTTATTAATTTTTAGAAATCTATATAGGAAAGCAGTTATAATAAATTCTGCTTAGTTACATAACCAAGAAATGATATTTACATAACTATTTTGTAAATTTTTAGACAAATCAGCTTGTTTCCATTTATTTTGTCAAGAATGAATCCAGACATTTTTTTCTAATGGCCAACAAAGTAAATGGTCACGTTTACTAAATCAACGAAGCAGCTTAGTTTGCTTAGAGTTATCAATGCTATCAGACAACCATTAATGCATCAAATAAATAATCAATGTAGGACTCTTAGCTGAATGCGAGAGGAGTTCAGTGAAATTTAACAATTTTTGTATGTGATTGCAAAAGGCCGGCTAGAGTATTCTAAAAATACATCATCAACTTAAATGTTTCTTCTAGGCCTATATTCGTAATGATTGGGACATACTTAAGTTGAATGCAAAGTAGAATACTTAAGTAGTATATATATATATATATATATATATATATATATATATATATATATATTTAACTCTTTCACTAAGATTATTATAAGTAAAATGCAAAATATGCAAAATGCAATATAATATTCCTTGTTTTTATTTTATAACTTAGCATTTTCCTCACTATATTAAAGTAGCTGTTTTACTCATAAATCATTCAAACAGGAAAAAATTAAAAGTTATGAAAAAAATAAACTCTCATTGTTTACTAGAAAATTAAGTTAATTTGAGATCTTACGCTTCCAACGGCTTTTTCAAAACTCCTGCTGAATATGAGAATAGTTAGCTTCTTTTTTTGTGTTTCCTTAAAATTTACGATTTACATGTTCAGTGAAATAATTTCAGCCTAAATTGTAAACCTTCTGTAAATCCTAAAATCAATATTATCGCAAAATGTCATTAGCAAATCTAGTATATTTGCAAATTAATTACAACAAAAATGAAATTATATATATAATTAAGCCTCTGACTATTAGAACATGTATAATTATAAACAGTTTTATTTAACAAACAATTGTGGGACAACAGCTATAAAAATGCAACAATGTAAAATTTTAACTTTAGAAAAAGTGTATCATAATTTAACTAGTTGAGCTAAGAAACTAAATAACTTTTAAAAGGAAAATTTTTATTATTGATGATAAAAGCCAAATTAGTTCTCAAATAAATATAGAAAAACTTAACGATAGCACATTAAATTCATTTCACCAATGATTAAAACAAGAGTTAATTTTTTTTAAAAAAAATTTAGTACAAATTAAGTTGAACAGATTAGCTTTATTCTCTACACATTAAAATGTCATTTTTTTAAAATATAAAATCAGAATAATCATATTATATATTTTTCCTTCGTAAGGAGATGAATGTTGTTTTGAAACCTTTTCTTCAAATAAATATTCTTTAAAATTGAAGTGACTTCTTTAAAGATTAGAGTTTTGAATTCATTACATTTTATACATAATTTCTTACTCGTTTTTAAAACATTGGTGAGAGTAATAAAAATCAATCAATAATTATGGCTCGCGTTAAGTTTATCTTTAAATAACTCTTTAAATAGCTTTTATAAGCTTGTGTGTACTTATTCTGATCATTATTCTATTCTACTATTTTACGCAATATATTTAAAATTAACACCAAATTCCAGTGTTGAACAGATCTGTATATAATTCACTTTAATTTTTTGATTTATGTGTTCAAATGAATCATAACTCTAGCAGATTTTATTCCATCTTAAGGTCATTTTTAGGAGTATGCAAAGAGAGATAAGGGGGTTTCTGTTAGGGGAGAAAAAGGAAAGACTTAATGTAAGTTAGCTAATTATATATTTCCTTTTTCATTCAATACACATAAATCACTTAACTAATTTATACGCATTGAATGTATGGTATACGCATGAAATTAGTTAAGCCAGTTTAATAAAGCATCAATTTACAACAGTCAGGAATCATCGCCTGCACTATCATTTCATATCAGTTTAATAAGCCAGCTAATATCGTTTATGAGGACTACTAAATACCACAGTTATTAGCATTGAAAGCGAAATCAACTTGAAACTTAGATTTGTCTGTTCTCTCTGATTACTAGATTACTTCTGGCCTATGTTTGATAATATTTAAAAAAAGCATAAAGGCTTAATGTTAATAAATGATTTATATATTATGTGTAAATTAATATCTATTGCAATTTATAAACATCAATTACCATTAATGAAATTGTTAGCCAATTTTGATTTTGCTATTCATTTAACGTTAGGTGTTAAATTTAATACTGGGAATAACATATAGTTCTTCAAATTTGAATCAGTTATTTGGTACTTGTTTTGCTTTCAACTAATATCATTGATTAAAGTGTTTGTTTACGTCATTCCAAAGAGACGTATTTAGTTTCTGCTAATTTTTCTTAAGTGTGGGAAATGCTCTCAGGTTCACACTAGAAATAAACTATTCATGTATTTTATTCGAGTCATTCTGATCTAGGAAAAAAATTATCAAAATTTATTTTCAAGACTGAGCTTGTTTTTCAGTCAATTATAGTTCCATTTGTAGATTATAAGGCATCGGCATTATGATTTGTTTATTAAATGAAAGGTGGCTTGCAAAGAGGAAAATGCACTTTTCTTTAGTAAAATTTAGAAAATGAATGTTAATTTCAATATTTACTTTCCTCGTCAAATTTGACCAAATTGCTAACATTTTCTGAACAATCACACGGCTTTAAAGTACAAATATCGACTCAAATTCTCGTTTTCTAATTGTAACACACTAACAGTTTTAATTTCATTTTAAATTTATGCAATTTACTTTAAGCTGGGAAGTATATATAATTTAATCTTTCATTGTTACTTTATTTTATTGAGATGATTAGGGATATCAGCTAAAAATGAAGAATTAAATAGCCAGTTATAAACAAATAATAGGCTTTTTCCATCAGATAATTCATTTTGCTGTTCTAAAATTTTGAAATTTTTTATTTTTCAGAAAAAATTTTAGACTTTTTTTATTTCCCAAATCATTTTTCAGTTTTCAAAATCTTTTTGGAAGACTGGCTGCTAAGAAGAAATCGCATTTTACGATGAATATTATAGGTCACCATATTCAAAATTTAACAATTCACAGTACTATTATTCAATTTTTTCTTTGTTTCTTGCCCATGATTTAATGTTATGCAGAAATTTTACAGTTGGTAGCATTACCCGTTACATCTTCAAAATTTTGTTAGAGAGTGACTCTTAATATATGATGCAAAACTATATATTTTGTCTAGAAATATTTAAAATTAAAGTTTGTACAGAAATATTTAAAATATTTTCGAGCAGTTACAGTACTATTGATTTTTTAACTGTCAATGTAGGTGCTGCGTCAGTGATGAATTTTCTGATATCAAATTTTAAATTTTTTGTCGTAATTTTATTTTTATGAATCTCTGATTATCGTGTTTTACGAGTAACTTCAAAGAGGCAAAATATTCAGTGACATAAACCTTATCAATTCCTCTTGTAAAAATAATTATTTATGCATTAGATATGTGTGATGACTCATGCAAAACTAGATGAAATGAAGAATATGAGCAGATAATTTCTTCCGATTGCTGTTAAATCTTGAGAGAGTTTTTGGTGGTAGTTTTATAACTGTCATTCTTGGCATTACAGTTTCTTCTGTGTTTCTTCAGTTCATTATCAATATCTTTTCAAGCATCTATAAATATGGCTTAACAATTTCATACATGCCTGAAAAAATGAATGGGATACTTAAAAAATAATTTTATGCAAAAATTCAGATACTTATATCAAATTTTCAAAAAAGTTAAAGTTATATCTTGATGTGATTCTGTCATTTCTAAGTCTTCACGACTTACTTTAAAAATTATATTTTATTTTCTTTCAATTTCTTATTCCTATGTTCTTCAATTAAATGAAAAAACAATTTTCATTTTTTTCTCCTATGTTAGTCTGATGGTGTGTTTTTAACTGTCTATCAGAATAATGTTTCGATTATGTGACAAAATTGTTTCCCAAACACTGCGAAATTATTTTCTTGGGGAATTCGCTAAAAATAAAAAAATAATTCCCTTGTGCATTAAATTCATAACTGTCCTCTTCTGTTCATTTTTTGGTCACTTTATTTTGCTGTAATCGATAAAAAGAATTTAAATATGAGTAGAAAATTTGAAAGTTATAAAAATTGTTGAAAAATAACCCATATCATTTTTAAGTACATCGTATCACACACGCAAAACATTTTATCAAAACAAAAATAATGCATCAAAACTTGGCAACATGATGGTTAATTCAGTACATGACTGGAGCTTTCCTTGTTATCCTCGATTGCTTCCCGTTTTGCCAACTCAAATTTTTTAACATATATTTGAATTAAACTCTTCAAATATAATTGAAACTAGAAAAAATATTCAATTGTCTATAAATATAAAATATTAATGAGCTGTTTATTTTTACCAGTGAATTTCAATTATATCTCTGTGAATAAACGTATCTTATGTTGAATGAAGGAAAAGTGAGTATTTTGTATTATATTCACATAATAATTGTACTAGGATATGTAAAATATACAAGAAACTATGTTATATTTTCTTGTATATTTTATTCGTAGTTAAAATTATTAATATATTTTTACTATATTCATGTTTTTGTTTTTTATATTTCAAATTATAATTCAAATCGCAATATTTTTTAAAATGTAACTCATATAAATTGGGGTTTTTTATCTCTTAATTGAACTTTCAATGCAGCAAAATATTTAACTTAGAAAGCATCTAAACTACAAAAGTAAACTAAAATTTCTCCGTACTTCCTACACAATATAAACTAGTTTGCACAGTTAATGGTAATTAATAATCTGAAATTTTTTGGGGGAATTTTAAGATATTGTATGAGTATATATATCAAAGCAATAAATTGTGGACACAAAAAAGCAAAAGCAAAAGCAAATTTTATTTATTTATTTTTATATTTTTCAAAGGAACTTAGTTTTTGTACCGATATAAATTGCTCTTAATAATGAAAAAATTTCTTTTTGTAAATGATGAAATCAAAATGTATCGTTCTTCTCTATTTTATTGAAAACATAATTATCATTAAAATTTGTGACATCAATTTTAATATTTTTAACTTACTTTATTTTTTTATTGAAATATATCTTTAAATGTACCTCCTATAACCATTATTTATAATATGATATAAATGCTTAGAAAACCGAAACAATTTTTTATCACCCTAGTGATCATCATCATCACATTTTAATTATTCCTTATCATCTTAATCTCTGTCTGAATACCTCATATTTTATCAGTACAGTGTTACGTTTCATTTTTCAAATTTAATTAAAGACTAAATTAGTATTACTGTAAGATAATCCACAAGGTATAGCTTTTCCGTTATTAGAGAAAAGGAAAGATTATGAAACAATGTAATAAAAAGATTTTTAAAACTTGTGTAATAAGATTCTGCTTTATTTTTCGAAAAAAGATGTGACTGAGGACTTTATAATTAGATACGCAGTTAATTTTTTATATTTTTATTTGAAAATTAAAAGAATATTTTTGAATAAAAGATCAAAGGAATATAATATTACATAGTAAAAAAATCTGTATTTTAATTGAAAAGCTCTGAGTGGGTAGAAAAGTTAGAAAAAAAAATATGAGATCACTGCCTCCCACACATTGCTTCTTATTTAATAAATTTTAAATATATGCTAAGATAAGTGGCTTATATAAAAATATATAAAACGCTAAGTATATGTTAAAAAAACTTTCAATAAAACAAAATTTAAATTTTTTATGCATTTTATTTTTTTTACTTTATAACTTTACATCAACATTATAAAACACTTTAGATTTGTTTTCTATTTTTGCATTATTTCTTCACCATAACATATTGTCAAATTATATACTGGCAATTATATATATATATATATATATATATATATATATATATATATATATATATATATATATATATATATATATATATATATATATATATATATATATATATATATATATATGGATACAGAATTTATGTGATTATCAGTTTATAGTTAGAAATTCAAAATAATTATTCTAATATTTTTATGAAGATATATAGATATATAAAATGAAGAAAAGCATTCAAATTCTTCTAGCAGCTTGGTACTTAATTGTTAACAATGAATTTGGGCTTATCCGAGAAAAAAATTTTGTTTTCAAGATAAGAATCAATTTCACAAGATTATCCCAAGAAAGTTGCCTATAGACAACTTAAATTCAAATAAATAAATAAGTGAAGTAATTAGTTTCTAATTTGGAGCCTTAAGGAAAGATTTTCTAACTCTCAATAGTTTTTTTATTATTTTTTTAAAGAAGTAGATCCTAATAATATTCAGATGTTTCTTTTGAAATACTAAAGAAGATAAAAACCGTAAATAATATATAATGATTTCGTCATATATGGTTATGTATATAGTATATATATAATTAAGCGTAAAATTAGAAAGATAACAAAATTGCATGAATGAATTATCAAAACACAATTAAATAATGAATGTTTAGAAATTCACTCAGCGTAAGCGGAACTAAAAGTAGCGCATTACCATAAATAATATATAGATAAAATATAAGTAAAATTAAAATAGAATTACCATAAATAAAAAATCAATATCTTCAAACTTAAAATTTACCGTAAAAATATAAATGTTGAAAGACAAAGAAAAAAACCCATTAAATATTAAATAAAATTCAAATTCATATTTAATAAAAAAAACCAAAATACTCCTGGTATGGCAAAGAAAAAATCCTCAAAACTATGTCACTTTTCCCCAAAACCAAACAAAATCAGCAAATATAAAATTAAAAATTACAAATAATTAGCATATAAATAGAAGTAAACATGATATAATTTAACATACTTTTGTGCCAATATGATCAACACACCCTGAGGAATCTGACTAAAATGGTACTTAAGTTCATATGTATGTTCATTTGCTCTCTTTATATTAAATTTGAATTTCAATTTCATTTGTACTCTATTACTGTTCTCTTTTGCCTTTTAGTATTTGTATTTTTGTTGTATAATTTAAAGATCTTTTTGTACAAATATAAAATTTGAATGCAATAAAGCATACAAAGATTTTATTTGTACAAAATGTATATTTGCAATCCTTGTATGCAATCAAGCTCATGTTTGTACAGCGCGTAAACGAATATATCATCACAATTGGGAGAGAGAGAGAGACTAGGGAAATGTGATACGACCTACGTGTGATATACGCGCCCATACGTTTGATTGCATTAAATTCGTCCAGTGACTTTTGAAAAGAAAATATGAAGACCTGTTTTAGTAATTTCTCAAAGCGAGTTAAGCAGCGTGCTGTTATCGAATTTTTAACAATTGAAAGAATGACTCCTCACATGGATACTCCGTTACTAGAATTATTTTTATGGTAAAGATGCTATTGATAAATCTACTGTAAATCAAAGGGGAATAAAAATTCCTAATTAGAGTCCTGAAAAAACAACAATTGCTGATGAATCACACAGTGTGGAAGACAGATCATTGCTACAGACGATAAAAAACGAACTATTCGATGATTTCATTCAGATTAACAGACGAATCACTCAAAAGTGTATCACAATGCATACACACATTAGTGAACAGTTGTGATGACTTGAAATCTCATAAAAATACCACACCGTCTCACAGACGCGAAGTAACAACACTCACTGAAATGCATCGAGCAACTTTTACTGTCTGTTTTCACATTCCTAAAAAAATTATGAAAAGGGACTAGCCGAGGGATCCTCATGATGTCAGATAAAAGCATTTATTTTGTAACATATAGCATATTATTGACTAAAAATACACTCTTAACATGGCACATACAGTTTTTTTCAGCTAAAACTTGATATATGGATATAAAGGATATACGCGAATATTTTGATATTTAAATATACAAATTTATATGTGTAAGAGTAATTTCCGATCTAAGTTACTAATATCTGATTTATATTTTTTTATATTATATAATTATTTTGTGCCTATAATCTAACTCACAAAAATATGATTTTTTTCTCTTATATATATACTTGTAGAAAGTACTTTTTGTGATAACTTCCACTTTTAATGTATATATATATATATATATATATATATGTATGTATGTATGTGAGTGTGTGTTTCACATATATGCGCGCGCGCCCGCCAACCTAAATTATTATTCTCATTTATAGTTTTTTTGTACTAAAAAAATCTTTTTTTGAATTCAATCGCATCAAACCCGGACATAGGATTTATTAAGTTGAAATTTGATGCATGGCAAGTAAACATCCAAAAACACATTTGCGAATCAAATTCTATATAAAGTTGGGTATGTCAGATTTATTCTCATTTAATGTTCGCTTATTCATCTTCTTTATGTACTTTACAGCAATCATTTGGTTGCGATCACCCAAAGTATCCATGAGGGATTTTTTCTTGATTTGAAACTTGGTGAATGATAAGATGAACATTTTGATATCAGATGATCCGATATAAACTGGAAAGTTTCAAAGTTATTTCATCTTGTATTTGCTAATACAGTTTTTTGCTTAAATGATATAAAATAATTTTTTAATTTCGATTATACATAACATGAACGTAGGATATCTCCTTCAACTGAAGTTTGTAGCATAGCTAGAATAATTCAGGTGAATATTTTAAAATCAAAAGATTCGATATAAATGGGATGTTTTGAAATTACTGTCACTATCAACTAGTTTGTGCTTATGCAGTTTTTTTTAGAATGCAGTAATTTTTACTTTTCTATTGCCGCTAACTTATAGGGATAATTCTTTTTATTTAAAAATTGATGAATGGCTAGAAACTAAGCAAACAATTAATTTGATTCTAAAAATTAAATATAAATATAATTTGAAAAATTTACTCCAAATATCAGGTGGTATTTACTTATTTAGCTTTTTTACAATATACACCGAGCTCCAGTGGCTCAGTAGCTTCACGCCGCTGCCCATAAGCTCAGCAAAGTGAAGCATCATTTGCCACGGGCAGTGGTTGGGAGGGTGACCACGGTGTACTCTCCTTCACCGGGTTGGTGGAGCTCCGTGAGTTAGGGACGTGTCCACGTTAATATGTGACGTCCAAAGTCCTTCCGCTGGTGTGGCGTGGATGTGGAGAGGAGGGTGCCAGCTCAGGTGTGACCTCGTCACCTGACCGTGGTTCAAAATTACGAGGCACCTTAAATAGAGCAATTGAAAGTATTACTTTCACCTTCGTGGTGCTCTGATCCAAAACGAAAGACGCTCTCTATTGACTTAATTCGCACAGCCAATGGCATGGCGAGCTTGGCTTGTCCAAGTGTCATAAGCAACACGACAACAACAATATACACCAATCTTTTGACTAATTTTAGCATTTAGAAATCATTTTTCTTTAATTGAAAACTCGTGTTGTAGAGCAAGAAACTATCCAAAAGAGCATTTTAATATCAAAATATTCTGCATTAAGTTGTTATGTCATAGGTATTATTAATTTTCTTGTTTGTGTTCTTTTATTTTGATTTACTTGCTTTACGGAGTTATTTTTTTACAATAAATACCACTAACACAGAGAAATGCTTTTTATTCTCTCACTGCGTGGGTAGAAAATGTCTAAAAAATATTTTCTCAAATAAAAATGTAATATAAACTGAAGTGTATAAGAGTTATTTCCAAAAATATTTGTGTTTAATTGTAATGTTTTTTACGTACTGCTCAGCTATTTTTCATTACTTGTAACATGGACATATACTTTTCTTGAGCTGAAACTTTCTGTATGGCAATTAAGTATTCAAATAATCATTTTGATCTCAAAAGATCTGATATAATATGTAATATGTCAGTTTCTCTCCAGTCTCTGCTTCTGTACGATTATTCATTATTTTTTGCATTATTCAGACATTCACTCTTAAATTGCCAAATTATTTTTTCTTAAGCTGAAATTTGATTCCTGGATAATAAACATCCAAATATATAAAAACGGCACTGCATAAATTGGTTTGCTTCTAAGTTAACACCAATCTTTGCTATAATTCGATAATTTAATTTTTGATACAACAATGACGATGATACAGTCATTGTTTAACTACAACTGATCATGACATGCAGATATGACATTTCTTTCCGTTAAAAATTTGGTACATGACTAGAAATAATCAAAAAGAACATTTTGATATCAAATAATCTAAGTATAAACTTCCATGCATCAGAATTACTTCCAATCCTCAAATTCAGCTTTTTTTGCGTTTTACAGTCATTTCTTCATCAGAATCGCTCATGATACGGAGATATGATTTTTTCCTTGAGCTGAAACGTGCTGCATGACTAGAAAGTATCGAAGTAAACATTTTTATATTAAAAGGTCCAAACAAATAGGTATGTACAAAAGGTACAATCTTGTCTTATAACAGCCTATCAAACTTTATGTTATACAACGTTTAATTACTAGGATCGCAATAAAAATTGACAAATGTTGTTTCTTTGAGTTGAAATTACTAACTGACTGGAAAACATCCGATCGAATGTTTTGATATCAAAAGATGTTATACAAATGTATATGTGTCAATAATATTTTCAGGTCTCCCCAAATATTCGTTTATTAAACTTTTCTATAGATATTATACAGCATTTTCATGACAATGATAAAAACGATAGTATTTAACATGAAAACATGATTTTTCTTGGAGCTGAAACACTTTACATAACACTAAAATATCCAAATAATCATTCTGACATCAAAAGACACAATGTAAAATGATATGTGTCAGAATTCTTTCCAGTCTTAATTATTACTTCCTTATTCTCATCATTTTTTTGTTATATCGGTCATTCTTAAAGACCTCTTCCTAATACTGATGTGAATTTTTTTTTTGCATATAAAACTTGTGGAATTGAATCCTTCTGCATTTTAGAAGCATCCTCATGAACATTTTGGTATCAAAAATATTATATTAATTGTTAAGTGTTTATAACCATTCATTATACGTTTATATTCATTTTATACAATTATAATCATTTCTAATCTCAACTAGTATTCCCTTAATCAGCATTTTTGTTTTATATATAGGGATTTTGTGATTACGATTGCATCTAATTTGCAGAAATAAAATTTTCATGAGCTAAAATTTCCTGCATATCTAGCAATCATTCAGTCTAACATTTTTACATGAAAAAGGTACTTCATAAACTAGCGTGTTTAAGAAATATACATTTTCAATCTTAGGGCTTATTCAGCTTACCCTATTGTGGGACTACGATGCTATAGAACACGAATGTGCGATTTTCTTAATTTGAATGGCAAAATTTGTTAAATAAACTTATGGCTAAATATGTCAAAATAAACATTTCGTTACAAAAAAACTTCCTATATAAATTGTTATATATTTCAGAAACCTTCCCAACTACAGCTAAAATAACTTATTCAGGTTTTTTGTATTATTATGATGTTTTGTGATCATGATTCTATTAAACATGTATGATTTCTTTTTGAGCTCAAACTTGTGTTGCATGTTAGAAAACAACCAGTTTTACAGTTTGATATCAAAATATCCAGAATAAGCTTTTATTTGTTGTTGTTATTTTATTCGCTTTTTTGTATTTTACAGCCAATTTTTCTACGATCACATTTAACACAAATATATGATTTTTCTGTCATTCAAATTTACTACATGGTTAGAAAATATTCAAATGAACAGTTTAATAGCAAAACATCTTAAGTAAAATGGTATATCTTATAATTATTCCTTATCTCAAATAGATGTTTCTTACTCGTTTTTTTTTTGTATTTGACAACCAATACTTAAATCAAATGGCCCTTAATATGGTATCATTATTTATCTATATTTAAAATTTACTACATGGCTAGGATTCTTGGAAGTAAGCATTTACTAATGAAAAGGTCTTATATTAAATCATTTGTGTCAGAGGTATTCCCAGACATAATTACCATTCACTTGTTTACTATTTTGGCTATGCAGCCATTCTTTACGTCGATCTTATATCCAACATGAACAAATGATTCATGCCTTAACTAAAAATTGTTACTTTT
Organism: Latrodectus hesperus; assembly: GCA_037975125.1. Classification (NCBI taxonomy): domain Eukaryota; kingdom Metazoa; phylum Arthropoda; class Arachnida; order Araneae; family Theridiidae; genus Latrodectus; species Latrodectus hesperus. The sequence goes on along the minus strand of CM075854.1, from coordinate 45,596,126 downwards.
CTGGAAAATAATAAACTGAGTCTTCTTAAAATATCCAATATAAATTCAAATGTTTCTAAGTCATCCCTTATCTGATCTATTTTTCGATTATTCAGCTTTTTGTTTAATATTGCAATTTTTTGACTGCGATCAAATATAACGCGGAAAATGGATGAGTCTTAGATTTGAAATTTTTTGCATAGCTAAAAATAACCAAATGAAGATTTTCATATAAAATTATCCGTTATAATTTATATTTATTTATGTTATCCCTAATCTCAGTCAATACTTTCTTATTCATCTTTTTTCCTACTGAACATCATTTTTAACTACTATTGCTGATAACTTAGGCACAGGAGAAATTAATTGAAACTAGTCTATCAATTAATTTCAAGAATTGATCTTTTCTGAAAATACTGAAACACTGTCTGTTATCAATTCCTTCGAAAAACCCAGGGCTTGTTCAGGATCAACAAAAGTGATTCTTTATATAGTCTTAGCCTGAGCATCAGCTTACTCTTTTCCCTGATATCAGATTACTTAGATATGAACTTTAAGGTATGAGAATTATTGTTACCAAATAGCACAAACTAAGGTAGTTTTCATATCTAAGAAGTTAAAGTGGACTTCATTGAGTGCAAAGCGAGAAAAGCAACTTGACTTTCATATCAGATAAGTATTTTCTTATAAAATAACCTCTGCAAGATTATTCTTCTTTTAACATTTCTTGCAAATTGGAAATGAAAATTAGTGAGTTAATCGACTGAAAACATGCAGGGGGGGCTCTCAGAAGTGTCATTTCACTTGAAGGACATTGCAATGATTAAATCCATTTAAAATGCTCCAGCTACCATTGTGGTAAGTACCATTGATCTTCAGTTGTGTCGAGATTCAAACTCATTACCTACCGATAGCGAGAATGATGCCCTAAACAACCAGACCTCTGCAACCATCTGATGACAATATTATACCAGTCTTTTCGTATGGATAATTTGAATTCATAATGATTGTCAAAAGCATATTTCATAATCACGCAATGAGTTTTTTTATTTACAGAAGAATGACTAGTTACGTCAGCAATAAGTTTTTCCTAAGATAAAAATTTGGTGTGATCCTTCTACTGAACCGTATTTTTCATACAAATTATAGTTTCAACTTCAGTACTCGTATAAAGAAATTGCAAGAAAAAACTCGAAAGTAGAAGTGGGAATTTTATAATACTCCCAAAGATGCCTACTTATATTGTCTTTAAAGTTTTGTTAAATGTGTCGAGTCCTAGAGCACCAGACCACTAAATTATGAGTAATCATGTGAAAAATGATCATGGCGTAAATCTAGTTAATAACTTTGGGACTTAAGTTCAAATTCTCCAAAATTTATTCATACATGTCCGGAAAGTATTTCTGCTTTTTCAGTACAAATTTTAAATGCGGTTACATCTTTAATTCCCGTCAAAGACTTTTAACTCTTGTGAGTAAGTCAGTTCTTGATTATAAAATCATTAATATAAGTCATTTCTTTTAGTGAAAGTTATCAGAATAGATTATTTGAATTTACAGAAAGACATTTATTGTTGTAACACATCTCAACCTTTTGATGGCCCTGGACACATGATGTTAAACATTATTTTGTAAAATTTTCATTGGAGATAATCCACATAGCTGGTAATGGTTATACTTTTGAAAGATTTAACAATGGTAGACACTCGCGGTTAAAGTTTCCAGAAGGAAATATTCAGGGCAGCACTTCAAGATGAGTAAGAACCCCACCTTGATGACATGCAGATTTGAGTTGGATCATCATATTTTTTTCATGAAAAGATGGGGCCGAAAAATATTTATAAATAGATTTTAAATCCAAAAACAGATTGCATCATTAATTTTTTTCATAATAAAAGATTATAGAATGGTTTCAATTAGTACTTTATAAAAAAAAACTACCTTCAGGATCGAAGAAAACTATTAAAGTAATTTATTTATTTTTAATGTTTATCTCTAAAAGGAAGAATAGATTTCAGAAAAAAAGGGAAGACCTCATTGTCAGCGAATTTACACAGTTGATAAGCATCTTGGGATTTAGAAAATGATTTATCCGTTAAACAGATCTTTCTGATCTACCTGTCTATTAGCTAGAAAAAGTTGATTGATAGGAAATATTTTTCACTAAAAATGTGTATCTTTTTCTAAAACTATAAGACTAATATCCAATATCCTACTTATAAATAAATATCCTACTTGTAAATGTCTGAAGACTATACATATTCTTAAAGTAATATAAATCATTGGAGAATAAACTTAACTCTTTCAACAAAAAAGAACGATTAAAATGCCTCCCATTCTTGGTGATTTAAAGTATTTGAAAGACATTATAAAATAATTAACTTCATCATATGATATAGTCTTTTGGCAATATCTAATTTACTTTTAAATCAATTAGTTGTAAATAGATTAAATGAGGGAAATCTAATTATTATTCTTGAACCTGGAGTGTGAACTCTGAACAATTCAGCCAGATTCCCAGTTTCAGATTCTGAGAAAGTACCATTCCGTAGTTTAAGAGAATTTTGACGTATGTGATGATAAATAAAGTATTAACAGACAAATTTTTAATTTCAGTACTGTAATTTATCATGAAATTCCTCTTAGAAATTCTTATAGCTTTAATATAATTGATCAAAGGCATTTTGTATTTCTACCACTCACCATGTTTCTTTTTTTTTTTTGCCTTATTAAAGAGCTTTTTCTATTATCTACGCAATTTGCCTAACATCTTAGACCAAGAGAGAATATTGGAGAACTAATCTTGTCTTTCAAACTTGTTGACATAATTTTAAAATTATTAATACTTGAAAATAAGTATTTAATCAATATATTTGAAATATTATTACTACTAACAATACTTTTTCTTTGTATTTATTTTCATAAAGTATTTATTAAATTAATATCGTGTCATTGTATGTTATATTATGAGAAATATTACCGTTATTTGAAGAATATTCACTGTATGAATATTCTTCAAATAACATTATGAGTATAGAAAAGTATATCATGATGAGTATTCTTTCTCTTAATTGCGTGAAATAAATTTTAGATTCACTTGAATGAGCGATCTTAAATTTCTTTTCGTAAGTATAAAAATATTGTTCTCAAAGGAAAATTTAGTTTAGAGGATCTAATTACCTATTGTTGTCTTTGAAATAGTATACGAATAAATTAAACATTTTTGAATATGTTACTGTTTTCATCAAGATAAAAATGTTGTATTTCAAAAAAATATTATAAACTTTTAATGGTGAGTGGTTGCTTAAGGTAATATATTTTTGTTGTAAAAAATTGAATTATAAATGTTCAAATAAAATATGTGAAAGAAGTTTCATAATATGTGTAAAATTAAACCTCTTGAGAACATAGTTTACCTAGAAATCATATTTATTTCTTGTAATAATAAGGAAATTACACCTGTCACAATTATTAAAGTAAATACAAACTTTGACGAAAAATTATGTCGAAAAATAAATACAGTTTCCTTAGCATTATTTTATAATAAAATCTAATAATGATTTACAGTTAGAGTTAAGACTAAATAAAGCAGATCTTTACTTTCTATCTAATTATTATTTATTCAGAATACTTAAAGACTAGTTAAAGTTTTTTAATTTTATTGAAGACAGCAGACTAAAAATAACAACTCAAAATTAAAAATATTTTGTAAATACTAATTTATAAAACAAAGTATTAGTCCTGTAAATGTGTGCATTAGTTAAGCTTACATAACTTAAAATTTTGTTGAATACTTTTTAGAGGATAAAAATCAACATACAATTTTTATTCACTTGCTAAAAAATAATTGATTCATTTTTCATATAGAATTTGTTAAACATATATAACTTTTACTGAGGAATCACTAAATATTGAAATGAGTGAAATTTGAAAACAGATGTTTATGTAAAATGTTGCATTTTCCTTCACTTAGTTCCATGTTTTCGAAAATTACATTGTTTCTGAAATTTTCCTATTAATTCTGATGATTGATGAGAAATTTGCTAATAACACTAGAAATGTTTCAGTTCAAGGTATTTTAATCCCTTACCAATGGCAATAATTTATATTTTCATGAAAATCTAAAAAACAAACATGTCATAAGTAACTATGATCATTATAAATATTGTTTCGTTATGCTGTACTAAAAGTATTTTGGAACTTGACATTTTAATCCATTATTAATGAAGATAAGAAAAAATTTACTTTTCTAGACAAACATTTCAAAAATAAATATTTTTGTAAAAGAAAAATGAGGAATGTAAATCTTTTTCATGACAAAGATAAAAGTTTGTCAAAGTAATAACAATATTCTTTTACATAGAAACTAGTTTTGACAAAATATGTATCGTGTAACCCAATTTAATATCAAAAGTCGGATGAAAACTTTTTTTAACCAACTTTTAACAAGATAAATTGGTAAAAAAATTAATATTAATTACAATTGCTATTCTTTAAATAGAAAGTTCTTTAGTATCAAAATTAAGAAATAGGATGAAATATTTTTTTAAGACTATAAGTTGAAAATGCTTAGAAGATTGAAAAAAAAAAGAATTCCATTTTTGAAAAATTCAATTATAAGTATCAATGCATTTTGATATGAAAAATATTTAAAGACAAATTAGAGCACTTAGCCTTAATTAAACTCTTCAGTCATCTGAGTATGCAGCATCAAATCTTTTCATGGTTTTAAAAATTATGAATATAATTGCAATAAATTAAATAAAAAAGATATTTTTAAATACAATTATCTTAATTAGGAATTAAAATATTGTGAAAATAAAATAAAACACAAAACTTTTTTTCGGCTTCGATTCATTTTGAAAGAAATAAAAAAATTGATATTTATTTTAGATTGCAAATTTGAATTTCAAAAACAACATCATTTTTTAATTTGATTACTCAAGTCAAAATGTGAGAAGTCATGAGATTAGCTTTTCAAGTGATTCTGTGAGTGTTGGTTCAATGCTCCTCTTCTGAATGTGAATGTAAAATGGCACGGATTATGAATTTCTGATGAGCAAGATGAAATGGTTTCCTTTCAAATGATGGTGGAAACTAACCTGTAGAAACGTTTAACCATGACAAATAAAGATTTTTCAGTTCACAAACAGATTATACCTCGAAAAATAACATGGGGAAGGAATTTATAATTTCCATTTTAATGTCTTCTAAAGAGAAAACTTTACAATCACTTTTCAAAATTACACTAATAAAACAATAGGAAATTTGACAAGAAATAATAAATAATTTTACCCATCTAGACATCTACATTGACTTTAAATCAATCACTAAATACTTATATCACAATAAGCAGATAAACTTGCCAGAGAGATTGAATTTTCTACTCATCATTGAAAGAGATGTCATTTCCATCGTTTGATCATCAGCCAATTTCGTGAACACGTCACCTTCAGTATCCTCAACAAAGGTCATTTGTAGATCATTAGTATTCAACAAGAGAAATGAGTAATTGTTTGGCCATGTCGAGTCATTTTCAATGTAAATAGTGTCTTCCAAAATAAAGAAATTAAAGACAACGAAATAGTTTATTTGTGAAAAAAATGTATTTTTAGTGAAAAAATAGTATTTTTTAGTGAAATAGTATTTTTAGTGAAAAAAATGAGAAATAGTACAAATACTGTGTGCTTTTCATACAGTTTAAATTGAATTTTATTAATTGATTTGAAATTGTTTCATATTTTAATTTAAAATTAAATTCTGAACTATCAAAGCATAATGAAAAGAATACCTGTTAAAAAAATATATTAATAAAATTATTGTTAGTTACATTGATATGCTATGATAATACTGATCCTATTGTTTACATTATTATAAAATAAACACTTTATACGGAAGTGAAAATCTAGATGATTTATATTTTTTAAATAATTTTCTTTTGATAAATATGATGTAGGTTGCAAAATTTATGTTTCCCATTTTTGATTGAGTTAGTTTAAGAATAAATTATTTTAAGTTGTATTATAAATTACTTTCTGCGTGTTGTAAGATTCTATTATAATTTGAAAGCCAATCTCTCTTTAATGAGAAAAATAAGTGCAGTCATAATTTTAAGATGAGATAAATTTACTGTAATGTATAATGGGTATTAATTTAAATTGTTCCAATATTCATGTAAAATTGTTAAGACAATAATATTCACTATCAGTATGTATCTGTAAACTTTATTTTCTAATAAGATTCCAGAGTGAAACATTTATCATAACTTTGAAGTTCTGAAAAAAAGATCCTCATTAGTATATTTTAATTTCAAAAGTTCCTTTTATATTAATATTCAATGTTTGTTTCTCTCAATTAATAAATTATGCTATTACAACCCCACAGAGTAATTTATTAATTTATAAATAGATCAAATGTAATTGTTTTGTCACAATTTAACAATAAATTACAATTTAGTAAAATGTAAATATGTATAGATTATTTAATGAATGCAACTGTTGGTGCTACTATTTTCTATTATAAAAATTAAATCTGAAATTATTAACCTGCCGTCTAATTCAACTGAAAAACAAGATTAATTCAAAAGTTTCTGTAAATGTTAAGTCTTGAAACCCGTGTACATAATATCTACAAAGCATCAGTCACCTTGGTAGCTGTTCTTCATCCATTCAAAGATTTAAAATTTTACAGAATTTCTAATTCTAATCAATAAAGGCATAATTATATATGTTTGTGAATTATTATTCCTGGTTGTATTAAATATAATAACTCATTATCATTATTGATAACTTTATTTGCAATAATATTGCTTGTATACAATAGGTCTGTGATATGAAAAAATTTAAAAAAGCCCATTATTAGAGAAAAATAAATATTTATTTTATAATTATATATACAAATATTATTACTTGTTATTTACAAGTGAAAAAATATATTAATAATCAAAAATTTTTATAAACATTATTTTAAAACTTGTCTCTTCAAAAACATCCTACATAAGGATATAATTCAATAAAAACCTATTTAAATTGAAAACATATTAATTGATTTGATTATAGACAGGTTCTTTAATTTCCAGTTTGTTGTAAATGTAATAATGTGAGAAGCAGAATATCAAACAATAAAGAATATTATGAATGTGATTTATATATATATATATATATATATATATATATATATATATATATATATGATGATAAAATTATAACCTTAAAATAATTGAAAAAACAGTAATAAAAACTACTAATAGAAAGATAATCTCACAGGATAAATAAATAAAAAATTGTCTCTAAAGAATTTATTTTCTTCTGAAGAAACTGTTATGCGTTTTGAAGAGAAATCCATAAGAAGATAGTGTGTCATCCCAACATTTTCAAAGCTCTTATTTTTAGAATCGTCATGGGATCACCAAAATTTCTTATATTTCTTCCGAAACAATATGAGATTTTATTTATAAAAAGATTGAACAATCAAATATATATATACTTTATTTTATATATCTTCTAAATCGAAATAATTAAGTAATGGTAAAAGTAGTAGTGATGACTGATGATAGAGGTTTTTGATAAATTAAATTATACTGATAAAGATTTAGCAATATAGATATTTTTCTATTGGTTTACATTATTGAGAAATTTAAAGTAAGCAGTGTTTTATGCTATATGAAGTTTAAAAAAGGAATTTTAGAGATTATTTAAACTGCCTATTTCATACAAAATTCTTTGCTAGTCAAGTCCGCCAGCTATAGTGCGCCTTGGCTTCCAGTAGAATACGTGTACATAGTATTAAAATTTGGAAAAATAGCGCTACTTATTTATATTTATTTGAAACGCAAATTAACACCATGAAATATGGTCTCACTTATAAATCAGCAAAAATGAAGTACCGATCATCTGAGAATTATTTTTCGTTACGAATGTTTCGTTATTACATACTTTTCGTTTTGTCGTTACGTTTCGTTATTACATATTGAAGTAGGGAATCTTTTCATCCGCGTTCCAATGCGTTTCCTCTTATTAATATATAAGGAGAAGTGTAAAAACTTCGTAGTGAAAGCAATAGTCTTTTTTCCAAAATAAAACTGCAGTAAATGCCTTTATTTTTTTTATAAAAATTACATTCTAAGAATGTAGGAAAAAAGGAGGGATCTAATGCTGTGAACATTTTTTTATTCCTAGCTTTTACGCATAGATGATCATTTTAAAAAGAGGGAAAGAAGCATGCGCTTTTTCTCTTGAAGTGATAAAAGATTTGGAGCGGAATATTATATTGCTTAAATCAATTACATCATGATATACTTAACTTTACAGAAAGTTCAAGTCAGCATTAATTGTGCCTTAAGTTAATTACAAACGCTGTAATCAAGAATTTGAAATGAAACGTAGTTTTTATTTTAAATTAGTTGAGACCAACATCTTCATATAATTTTTCTTCCATTCCATTCAAATATTCACTGAACAAACAGAATTAAAATTTTATTAATATGGATTAAATTTATTTTTCTCAATCATTTAAAATGTTCAATGCAATGATTAATTAAAGTCAACAATGACTTGAACCTAAACTTTATGTTAAATAACATACTTTAATTTATTCTGCATGCTTTATTTTAAAGAGTTCCTTATTTTGTACTTTTTGAACTGGTTAATTTGCCAAAAATTTGCAGTGAGATTAAAAAAATATTTAACATTATCTTGTCAAAATATTGATCATGATGAAGAATTCACTTTAATCTTTATTGACTTAAAATAAACTGTCAAATTCTATCTTGCTCTTATTTTTATTACAAATCTCGTAGAAAATTTTAGTTCCAAGTTTACAGTGTAATGTTTCACTTTTATGAAGTTCAAATAAAATAATGAGATTATTTTTTTATACTTATCATTTGTGATCAAATTTGTGTATCCTCTATCTCTTCATTGACTAAAATCACTTATATCATTTTTAAGCATGAAAAGAGGATTAACTGTTTGATTCTATATTATATTCCTAAATTCTTAATCATGATACTAATTTTAAATGTAACCATTTTTTCTTTAGTTTATATCAGTTGATTATAAAAAGTGATGTCAAGCATGCTTTTATTGAACCATAAACTTAAAGATTAGGATATTTCATGCAGGAAACAAAACTAGTCTATCAATTAATTTTAAGAAAAAATCTCTTTTCAATTCAATTCAGCGAAAGGCTGGATAAGAATTATCGTAAAATTCTGTATTCATAATAAATTAATTTGTCCATATTAATAAATATTTTATTAATAATTTTAATAGCAAAACTTTTTAATAATGGCAAGTTGTGGAAATATTTTTTTCATTAGTAATGGAAGATTTAATAGCGTGTTTCAGCTACATTATTTTGAGTATTCATTGTATTCATTTCATGTAATTGCTTAATCATGCTATTATAGAGAAGCAATTAAACTAACAAAAAAATGCAAAGGAAAGTATTATTTCGCATCTGATATTCTTTCAATATGTGCTTATTTGATTATAATGTTAGAAAACACTTTATTTGATAAATTTTAATTCTAACGATGTAATATATATTTCGTGATTTCGTAAAGCTATTGCACAACACCAAATTCCTCGATTTCTAGACTTGAATTTAGAACATCAGGACAAGAATGTGAACTGGTAATGGCAATACTGTAAAGATGGTAAATAAATAATGAACTTTAAATATGAAACAAAATGAACTTTAATATAATAACTAAACTTAAATATTAATAGACAAAAATTATTTTATTTTAATGTATGCTCTAATTTAAGTATTCCGGTTGTAAGTAACATAATTTTAAATATTTAAAGTGGAACTTAGTTTGCTTTATCAATTCAAAGCGAATAGTAAAAAAAATATATAATAGACACAGAAATATATACTATTTCTTTCTCAGCTATAGAAAATTCGTTTCAAAACTTCGATATATTAGAAAATACATATTTGAAAAAAGAACGCAAAAGTAAAATTCTACTTGTTATGAGTTCTTTTGTACTATCCGAAGCTAAATCAAGGGAGAGTATTCTAAATTAGAAGAAAAGAGAATATAAAAGGCTATAGTTATTTAAAGAAAGTATAAGATGTTAAAATTTTTCTTCAAGGTTTTTTTTTAGATATCTGGGATTTTTTCTTTTAACAGTTAATTTCAAGATTTAAAGTATGAAGAGACTCTATTTTACTTTTCAAATATAGAAAAATAACAAAACGTTGAGACTTTTTATTACTATATTCAATTTTGTGGGAAATTTTATAAAATTTTGTGATTGTGCTCTATAAGCATTATACCATAAATTGTTTTGTGTTTAAACACAGAGATGAAAGAAATATTAATTTCTGGTTATTCCAAACACGATTTTTAAAAGTGTCAGTAAGTAATTTCATAATTAATATACATATTGTAATGTTGAGCAATTTTGTTATATTTACTTCCTGAATTAATATATTTGCACTTTTAAAATTAACTATTTTATTAAACTTTCATTTAGAGTAATTTAACCAAATAAATTATGTATGTTATTTTTGAGTAATGTTTTTTAATTACTGTTGTGATTATAAGTGATTGTAAATAATTGTGATTATATAATTTGTGAGATTTTTACTATCGAATACCATGAATCCTCAAACTAATTTTTATAAAAGCCAGAATTTCAAGGTAGTTTTCAATAAATTGCATCCTAACTTTTTAAATTATATGGTAGACATAAATTTTGATATTATTTAATTTAATCATTATAGATGAAATATAATGCTTACATTTTACCAGCCAAAACTATGAAGATTAAAAGAGAAATTCGAAAAATTGTGAGTTTTAATTTAAAATAGCTAAATGTCTGGATGGTAGAGAAAATTTTAATTCCGGTAATAAATTAACATTACATTTTTATAATTTCAAAATTATAAATTTGTTAAATACTCAGAATAAAAACACTGCTAAAACAAAAATATATTTGTAAACTCATACTGTAAAAAATCAGTTTAGAATTTAATAAGAAATGTGTTTTAATTAATTAATATATTTCTTCTCATTTTAAAATTGTGTGGGAAATAAGATGATACGTTATTATTACTGTGATTTGGATCTTGAGTTTAAAGCTGCAAATATATTTCTCAAATATTTTCCTCAGCTTATTACAATATCAACTAGTTTTCTGGGGGATTCTTATCTTTATTATTGTTTTTTAAACTAAATTTTTTAATTATTTATTTATATATACCGGAATGGTTTAGTTGACACATTTCCTAAAAGTTATTTTTAAATAACATTGTCTATTAAAAAATTGCGTTAGTATTTAATAAAATTCAATTACTTATCAAGATGATTAATCATCTCTCTTATGTACCACAAAATAAAAAACAAGAGGAGATAATTGCATCGATGAAAGTAAATGAACGTTAACTTTTTACTTTAGTTGTCAAAATGCTGCTCATAAAGAATTATCAGTAAAATTACTAATTAAACATTTAAGAATTTGTAAATAAATATTTTATTTTCACAAACCTTATGTTCTTTGGAAGATAACAAAGCATAAATAAATTATTCTTTGTAATATCTCACTAGTTTTCAAGGAAAAGCTTATAAAAATCCTTGCCTTTTTCAGTTAGGTTAGTCTGATTCTCAAAGGATATCTTAGTTGAGGGACAGTTTGATTAACTAAAAATACATTATAATATACCTGCATTTTAATTATTAAATTTTAAAGTATCCAGTTATAAATTTTTAGCAGAAAAGTTTTTTAAAACTATAATTATAAAAATCTAGACTAAAATTACTTTCCAGCTAAGTAATTACTTAATTGCGAGTTTTAATGTTTTCTTTAAACATATAAGTTCTAAATGTTCTTAAATTTTAATAATGATTTAATTTGTAATCATTTGCGCTTTTTCTTTTATTCCTCTTGATACTTCTATTTCATCATGAAAAAGTTATTTAGTACTTCATGAGTTGGTTTTATTAAAAATAAGTTTTATATTTATGAAATTTGACTTAAATAAAGGAATTATTTGAATGATGAATTTGATAAGTATTTATTTATCATTCATTATCACTCATCATTCATTATATTGTTATTTGATAAATCTTTTTCATGTTGTAACAAAAGATAAATACATAATTCAGTAATTACAATCATAAAATCTACGTTATATTCAAAGTTAAAACCCAGTTTCTTAATATTAAATTTTCTGTCATAAGATTAGTCAAAATATCACCTTAAGTTGTCTTAAATACGAGATAAAACCAAATGTATGTTAACAAGTCTTAAAATACATGATTATATGCATACAGTAGAAGATAAACATGTAATATTTTTTCATAAGGATTAGCTGTCACGTAACTAATCATACGTAGAAATTACTTTAGCGAATGATTGTTTCCATCTGATATCTTTTGGAATTATATATATATATATATATATATATATATATATATATATATATATATATATATATATATATATATATATATATATATATATATATATATATATATATATATATATATAAGATAGAGGAGTATTTAGTTTAAACTTTTTACTTTCCATAATTAAAAAATAGATATTGAATATAAATTTACTGGAATATGTATTTCTGCTAATTTATCAGTTTATGAAACTTTTGTCATTCGATATCTAACTCGGTTGGCATATAAAATTAAAAGTGAATTCCGAACCACTGCAAACATTCATGATGTTATTGGGAATCGAAGTCCTTAACTGTTGAACAAAAGCTCAGAGCGTTTGTTATTCAAGTGATGAGGAATTTATGTATGTAAGTATGATAGAAAAATATCACATTATTTACTTTCTCATTTTTCGTTTATTTTTCTCATTTTAAGTATTTGTATTTTTAACAAAAATTCCGATATAAAACAAATAACTGACGTTAAAAGCCAAATAAATAATGAAATATTGAGTGATAAGAAAAGCTTTGTAGTTATTGGAGCGCATAATAGTAAAATAATCAATCACATTCCATATTATATATTATACTTTGTCATTTGAAAATAAAAATAGGACTACAGTTTCAACATTCTTAAGAATATCACTATCATTATAGATAATGAAACAAAGTGCATGATTCATTATAAATTGTTTCTGCATTGATAAATGAAGGTTATTACTACCAATCAGTACGATACCCTGAAGTTCAGATAGTAATGATTTATAATACCTTACAATTTCCAAAGAGAATGCACAGCCCAAAAATGCTTTTTACTAAACAATATTTTATATTTTGTGCAAGTGTAGAACAAGTATTATTTCATAACGCTTCATAAGAGAAAATCATATTTTACACATGAAAATTTTAATGTTTATCTTTAAAAATCTTTGTTTCAATTATTGACAAGTTTTATTATTATTTTAACGCTTTAAAGAGTTTTAACTTGTGTTTTTATTGCAGAATGCTTTGAAAAAAAATTTAAGTTATTTTTTTATAAAATCAAACTTTACATAAGTCATTTTATTTGGTTAAAAATTTATGGTTTTTTATTTTTTCCCAAGTTCCACTTGTTTATTGTTGTACTTATTGATTACAAAGTATATTTTAATCATTTATAATTAGTAGACATATTTTGTATAAAAATTAATATTCCATTAAAACGAATTGTTTATTGGAGTTGCTTTAAGTATTTATAAAAATGTATGATATAATCTGGTATTTCCTACAAATACTATGATCTTAATTATAATAATCCCGATGAAATTTTCTAATCACTTGCATTAGCGAACTTCTAAGGATGCTTTAGAAAATCTATGCTCAGTTTCACTTTCATTTCATTATTTAATGCTATTGAAACACAATAAAAACTTATTGTAAAATATTTAATAACACTAGTGAATTAAAATGTGCATTCTTTAAAGAGGAAAAAGAAAAATACTTTTATCTATTGGAAAATTGAATACATTTCAAACTAATATTCATTAGAAAATTTTATCATTTTAGGAGGAATCATAAAAATTCGCAAAAAGTAATAATGCCTTGTATGAGAACTGAAAAAAAGATAATTTTTGATCATTGTTGGTTTCATTGAGTTGGTTTAGTTGTAGATCTGCGGTCATTTTTTTCATGAATAGGATAATTCAAAGGGACAATTAAAAGGGGAAAATTTAAAGTGACACCGTATATGAATGAAATTTGAAATTTACAGAATATTTAAGTAAAATGAAATTCAATGGTGTTCACTTTCTTAAAACATATATCAAAATATTACAATAGTTTAGTCCATAGTTAGGATATTTCATTAAAATCACTAAAATTGTACTTAAATTAATTATGATCAATCTAGACGAAATACTTCAAATTACAAAAGAGACATTAATATTTTACGAGATAATTTATTTATATAAATTTTTGTTGATGACAAATCTTCTAAACTTAAATATACTCAAGATTAAGATAAAGTTTAAAATATATTTGCTAATTATATCGGTATTTTCCTTCATATTTTCAACCTTTAAGGTATAAATGATCTAATAAAAAGTGGATTATAGATTTCAAGTTCGTGCAAATTATTTGACTTAAGATAAAATGCTATCCTTATTTAATAAGTTTATTAAAATAAAATCAGAAAACTCAAATCCTTTAAGAACTCTGAAACCATTAATATATGATGCTGAGATAAGCGAATGATCCCGATATTTAGAAGAGTATTGAAAGTTCGAAGTAACAGAAAGATTTAACAACACAAATCAGTAAACATTTTTGCGCTATATTCTTATCCTACTGTTCTTATTTTAATAAATCAAAAACTATTGTTAATGAAATTGATATATTGGTTTCACAATGATGGAAATCGATGCACAAATCTTTGTATTACTGAATATACAAAATTAAAATCTGCAAGTGTTATTGCTGGATAGATATATAATCACTTGAAGGAGTTTACCTGTATGTGTTTGAAGAATATTTTGTGGAGCAATAGAGTGTATTTTTTTTTATCTAAATAGACAGTTAAATATTTTCAGCTACTAAATTTGAATGAAAAATTAACCTTATTACGTATTAAAGTTCTATAGCATACAGCTGATATATGTGATAAGATAACACTGTAATATCTTACATTCAATTATATAGCAAAATTATGTATTTTTGATTTATTAACACTTTGTGGATCTATTGTTTTAATCATTGTTTTAAAAATCAGTGTCCTACAAAAGCCATCTGAGTGCTAAAATTGTATCACACGATATTAATTTGCGTGTAATTTTCTTAAGATGATGTATATAAGTCGCATTTTAAAATTATTTAATTAATAATTCTTATTTTCAAATTCTATAACCACACTGCTCACTGGATCTTACATCCTTTGGATTTCAACTTGTGAAATTTTCAAAGACTGCATTTAAAAAAAAGATATCAGATCATCTCTAACTTGAAAATTCACATAAATCTTTTCAACAGCTGTAAGATACTTTTTGCTGTTCAACTAAGTATACTGCCTTTATAAAGGAATGTATGATTGATAGTAGAATTTGCAAAAATATATCTTTCGATAATACAAAATATGTTATTATGCATTCACACATTTATTATACACAAATGACACTTATAAAACCCTTCATTTTTTTCTCCTTTATTGCATGAAATATTATTTCCATAGCTGAAATGTTTGAATTAGGAAATTTTTATTTTTATTTTTTATATTAGCTAAGAATAAAAATGTTTAACCTTTTTTTTTTTGAAAACATTCGATGAGATATCTCATTTTATATGGTAGTGAAATTTTACATCGTTTAGAGATAAAGATCTGTTTTAAGAGCGTTGAATGTTCAAACTTTGCTAGAAAGAAATTCCGAATATTTGGATATCTTTGCTTTTGAGAATTTTTGATACAGCATTCATGGGTGATAAAAATTTTGAGGAATCCAAGTGTAATATTACGGAGAAAAAGCTAGAGGGAGGAGGGACTCGAAATTTGTTGTAGGAAATTTTGAAAGAACATTATAACACTTCATTTCAGTTAGAATGAAATATCATATTTAATAGTAATAGTAATAAATAAAATATCTGAAAATTCTCTTCTTTCTATGTAAAAATATGAGGTTTGAAAAAAGTTTGAGTGCCTCACTCTATATAGGTTTCATTATTCAAGAAGTTTTAAATTGCACACAATGTTGAATATATTAAATATTCTTCAGAAGTAAAAAGTAAGAGAGAATCTCTCGCACTACTTCTGCGATTGAAGCAGCTATTACTTGTAAATAAATAAAATTCAATATGACATTAACAGATAAAAGTGGATTTATGAAGATAAATATTAGTTAATGAATATTCAAATAAAATTTTTTAATTAATATTGAACCTAAATACATTCTTGTTGACAGATTAAAGCAGTTTATATTTCATTAAGAATAAACTAAATTGAATGTAAAATGAAATATTGAAACTTTTGTAAAAGAAAATTGTTTAATGATTTCTGTTAATACATAATATAGATATATTGGTAAAAACTGCTTGATTATCCATTTTTATTTATATTTTTTTATAAAAGGCTCTTTTATCTGAAAAAGGTTTTAGGTAAGGTTATCTTTCCTTTTTACTGCATCAGTAAAAGGATCTCATGAAATGTCAAATGCGTATTACACATTTTTAATCAATAAAATATGTTTTTAATTTTTTCTTTATTTTTCAAAGTGGTATAAGACATTTTTTGGAATCATAATACTTCATCAATGTTTTATATACTTCAGAAACATTTTAATTGAAGTTTTAGAAATTTTTTATTAGCTTAATTCAAGTCTTGAATTCTTTTGTTTAAGCTAGTTTTAAAGGGTAGATGCGTCAATTATGTTTCCAATTTCGCAGATTTATGACCACAGAATCTACAAACTATATTTCTAGGAGAAAATATATTTTCAAATTATTAATACTAAACTGGTTACATATTACTTTAGAAAGTAATATATCTTTAACTTATTTTATGTACTTCTTTTTTATATATTATATGTTATACGAAAGGACTAATTTCTTCATTTTATTTTTCTGGTAAAATCTCCTTTTTCAAACAAGAAAAGTAGATCAAAATACAAAGATTTATTAAATTAATGAGAATTTGAAATAAAAAATGATAAATTCAATATAAATATAATAAAATTTAATTATACTTGTGAAAGAGACTGAGGGTGACATGTAGAGCGATGTTGGATGAAATAGCATTCGACAAAATTAATTCCAGCCTTCATACCGAACTGATTATAAAACCGGTTACTGTGATCTGGCATTTAATTCAGTAATTCATAGATATTCATCTCTGTGTGAAAGTGGACGTTGATGCAGCATTGGAATTCCATTTATTAATAACTCTAGGTTGAATCAATTTTCCTGAGCAAAAAGTGACCATATAGTGATAAGTAACCAATCAGTAGACTCCAAAAGATGTAAAAACATGCATTACGAAGTAATTTAAAAAGTTGACATTTTATTTAATAACCTTTTTCATAAAGCTTTTATATTTCATTTACTATAAAAATATTATTAAATTATTCTGGTATTTATACTCATTTTATACTTGTTATATTCATTTTTTTAAAATTTATATTATGCCGTTGAACAACATTAAACGAGTGACATTAAAGTTAATAAACACTCACATAAGGATAGATCTTAAGGCATTTATCACACACGTGAAATAAAATCAAAACATAAGAGTTCATTCACACTAATTTTTGTAAATGTTTGAACAATGATGGAATAATTTTTAGCAAATGTAAAGCAATTAGTCATTACTATGTATTGATTACAAATTATTTTATTGATTCAAAATTGATTCTCATGTAGGGTTATCAGAAGAAATTTGCCTCATTGGATACCTATATTATATATATTATGAATATAATGCAAAATGCATGAAAATATATCTAGAGTTACAGTTTAATTGTTATGATTAATTCTATTTCATGAATATGAGGAGTGAAATGTTATTTGATTAATTTTGGAATAAAAAATACAACGATATCCACCATAGCTTTCACACTGAATTATAAGTTACTCATCCTTGATTTGGGAAACAAGTTGACTGTATAATAAATAAAACAAGCATTTAATAAATAAAATCAACTCTTTTTAAACATGAATACATATTTAAAAATAATTAAATTTTTTAATTTTTCAAGCATTAAATCTCTTAAAATGATAGCAGAATTTCGATAATTATTATTCTACAAAAATTATACCTTGGTTATAAATGTTTCTCAAAGCAATATTCTCAATACCTTTTCTTCCAAAATGTTAAAAAAGTCATATCACTTGATGGAATTTTCATGCAAAGGAAGTATAATAGAAATATTTTCCAGTTTTATAAGATTTGAAAAATAATTGAAGTTATTTTTACCAGACAAATTTTGAATGCAGAATAAGAAACTTAAAAGACATGGAGTTTTTTTCTAAGAGGAAAAGTTCTTTAAGTCATGGAAGATTTCATTTTAATAAGGTTTTCTTTGTATAAAATATTTTAAATCAGATTATCTTTCTTAAATATAAAAATCCCTTAATAAAGTTTTAAAATTATTTCAGAAAATGATTCTTTAGAAAGCTATGAAGTTGATTTTCTTTTCAAAACTTACGAAATGAAACTGAGTACACAAATACATTAAAATTTAGAAAGTAACTCATTCAAGCATATAATATTGAACAGTCATTTCTAACTTTTTTAGAACTAATCGCGAATGAATGAATATCAGATACATGCTACTAACTCTTCTAAATACTTCCATATTTTTTTATTTTCGTTTGCAATACTTTTAGTTTCTCAGCTGTTTTTGTTGTTTCCTACATTGTTATTATTTTTCTTAATAATTTTGTTATGTTGTACTATACAAAGAAAACAAAATAAAAAGACAAATTAGTTACTTATGCGTCGTAAACGATGCTTATAGGTTCTTTTCACAGATTTCCCAAATATGAATATTAAAAGTTAAAAATGGAAACAAAAGAGGAAAAAAAGAATCTTTAGATCAATTTTTTAATAACTACTGACAAACATAAAATTACAATGTTTTATTTCAGTTTTGTCATATGCTAAATTTCTTTTAGAATCAAAATTTAGATTTATTAATTTGTAACTTTTATCATACTTTTTATTAAATTTTATCATTTAAAAACATATTTACATGTTCCAATATTTCATTTTTAGTTATCTTACCATTTTTGATTATTCCATTTATCCTTAATTAATATCGTTAAAAATTACTTTTCAGTTTTCATAATCATAATATTTATAATCAATTTACCCTTTAAAATTTAAACCCTCTATTTTGCTTTATGATACAAAATTGTTAATTTTTATTTATTTAATTTTCTAATTAAAAAACTTACAATGATTCTATTTAAGATAACATTTTTACTATTCATCATTTAATTATAATTCGACAACAATAGGATTTCCATAATTAGATTGCATTATTTTCAAACGGTTTAGTCCATTCGTTCTTAAATTCGAATATTTGTTAAAAAAAATTACTTTCCTTAAATTTTAGATTTTTAAATTAAAATTTACTTATAAAAATTTTATTACTATTTCCATGCAAACATTTTTAAAATAAACTTCCTAAAATTTTACGAATGGCGAGATTTTTTCTAGTTTCTACATGAACTTTTATAGTCATAATCTTCTGAAAATCTAAGCACGTCGATTCGATTTCATAGTCATTTAAGACGCTGATAAGCTTTTGGATAGAATAAAACAAAAAGATAAAAAATAAACAAAACTCAAATCAGTAAGAGTCAGCATTCTCGGTCTTTTTTCTCATAATAGTAAAAATTACGTTTATTGAGAGTATTGAAACATTAATACTTTAATACATTTCTTAAAAGTTTAACCATCAGAAGAATTAAGATTTTTCTTATAATGCATAGTTATTCTCTATAAGCGAATATTACACCACATATTTTATAAAACTTTTGAATGTACATTTTTAAATTGCAATTTCTAATCCAAGTATTTCTATTATTTGAAATTTTTTAAATCCTTAACCACATGTACACTTAGAAACAATATCTTAAATACATTTACAAGTAATATCTAATTATTTATCTGACAACTCACAGTTAAAATTAAATACGCGGATATCGTTTACTTAAAACCCTCCCGTAAACAAATTTGAACTATCTTTTTCACTAACTTATGTTAATGATTAGAGTAATATTAAAAAATTTAAAAATGTTTTCTTTAGATGTAGCTTCACTACATTTTTATAAAGCTAATTTATTTTTAAGTTCTTGTAAACTTTATTTCTATATATGATCAAATCGAAAACTGCCTCGCTGAGAAATCTATATTCCTTATAATATTTTAGGATTCACTATTTTTTCTTCATTATGATGCGAACAGTAAGAATTAGTGCAGATGTCAACATCATCACGTGTACCTGATTCTATATTAAGAACAAGCTGACTGCACAGTAATTTTAATCAACAGAAAAATGTGCAGTTGAAACGAATAAATAACTTAACCTTAATTTCTCTTTATATTTCCTTATATAATATTGTGATTGCTTGTATATTTTGAACATAATTAGTTTTTATATTTTGCTTTTTTATAACTTAATGAAGTACACATTTCTTTTAGAATATTTCTTCACATGACAACATTTATAAAATAACATTTCCTTTAAAATTTTGTGAGTGGATTAGTTTTGTATTTCTTATAAAAATATCATATATTTCAAATATCTGATTTCTTTTGTTCTTTTTTTTCATTACCAACATTTTTTTCTCAAGTGACTTTACTAGTGAAAAAGAAAATCACTGACCTTCTTGAGAAATGTCTTATTGACTAAAAGAGACACAAACTATAATAAACTTTGGAGCAAACTTGCAATTTGAAACATTTGAAGAAGAAAAGTTTGCTTTATTGGAAAAACGGGTTTAAGAAAATTATACCATCGAAAAAGTAAATAAAAATGTTCTGATAAATCATGTTATAAAATGCTTGAAATTAGTATGGAGAAACAATACTATGGAAAGAAATTTTATTTAAGTGGAAAAAATAAATTCATCTATCCAAGTATACTTTTGTGTCATGATTACCAATCATTATTATAAGATTTTGTGAAAAATCTTTAAGTAAATATATTTTAATAATTTTATATTATTTGAAAGGTTATGTTTGTTATAAATTCTGTACTGTAATTCATACATTGACTGTTTGTAAAATTTTTATTATTTTTAAACTAGTAAAAAGTATCAATGAAACAATTATAATAGTCAATAGCTATGATTATAATTAAATTAACCAAATGTAATTAACTCTGTGTTTTCATATAATAAAAGCTATTTCCATCTATTTTTTACTTAAGGTATTCAAATAATACTTAAAAGCAACACAGGGATTAGGATTATTACATTAGAAGATCTCTACAAAAATATATTCTACTTGACTTAAATCTTTTGAAGGAAGCTGTGTTAAGTGATGTATAAAATTTTTACCAGTTTAATCGATGGAATTCCGATCACAATTCCCTTTTACGCTTCTGCCAATTCCATTTGTATGCTTATTTTTTGATTATATGTTTAATTGTTTCTAAATGTATTGAAAATTTTTCATCTTTCTTGTTCACGTTACATAGAAAAAAAATTTGAAGACACTTTAAATTTGATGCCTTAGTGTATAAAACTGCCAAATGGTTTTGATTTTTGACTCCGCTAGTTTTATTTCAGGAAAAATCTGAGATACATAAGCGATTTTAGCATTCATTCATTTATTTAAACTAACTTAATTACATAGTTTTTATTTTTTCTTAGGTTATTTCTTAGGTTTATTTTTTTCTAACTTTACAAATAGAACTTTTTAAGGTGTCAGCAATTTTAAATGGAGCAATCTCCAATTTTTCACAGATGAATATGATAATTATCATTTCACAGATAAATATCATAGTCTAAATAAGCGCTCCCACTTCTAACGTGCTTGCTTATCTAAAATATTCATCAAGGGCCGAAAAGTATCCACCCACCTGATAGCACCGACATAGAATATCATCAGGGAATATTTTAAATTTTTCACTTCTAAAATATGCAAGGTCTCCGTGAAGTGAATGCCGCTATTTTTGGAATAATAAAAACATGGCATTTTGGCATCTAAAATTACTTTAAGCCTTTCATATAGTTGCATATGATATTTTGACTAGATTTGGGACACAAGACGGAAATTTTCCGTTATATTTGCTACCCTGGAACATACGAAAAGTTTTAGAAATTGCACCATAACAGGCTTCTAGAGACAAAGCTTTTTCCGTGTGTATCTCAGCCTCTTTATAACAAATATACTTTGATATTTCATGGAGACGCTAAGCTGACCTCAGTTACAAACAAAGGTATTAGATTTTTTTAAACATTCAGACCCATCTTTCGAAACCAATGTAAGAAACAAATTCAGTTATGAACATTTATGATACAGTACACAATAGAAATAAGTTTGACTTTTGCTTATAACTATAACATAAAATTTACATTTATATGTATGAATACAAATGTATGAATGCAAAAGAAATATAATGAAATTACTTTATTTATTTATGATGTAAATTCACCTAACGAATTTAATCTAAGATATTATGAAATTTCATAATTAGTAATTGTTTTTCATTTATTATGAAATTTGAATTAAATGCAAGTCATTGATACTTCATCGATGTTTGTATTTCAAGGAAACAAACCTATTTATTGTCAATATTTTTGATTAAAACGTGGATGTTTATTTATTATGAATGAAGAATATAGGCAAGAAATTTTCATGCGTTAAATTATTTTAATGACTGTTTTATAAGTCCAATTTTCAATTTTTTCTAAGAATTCCCTTTCACAATAAACTTTATTTTAAAAATTTTATTCTTCTCATTTATTTGAAATAGATTTTTTAAAAGTAAAGATAACTTAGAAAATTACATAAAATGTAAAGTTAGAATTGATTTAAAAATATCTTTGCTCATTTTAGAGATTATTTGATGCTCGTTTCAAAGCTTTTATTACATAGTTTTCTGAAAATATTTATTTATCCAAACATACTCAACTCAATGGGTGAATAAAATACTATAATAAACGCCCTACTCTTTGGTGAATTTCTACTATTCAACAACAAAGTGGTTTTTAAGATTATTTTAAATTCTTATCATAAAATGTTTTTTATGTAACTAAAATATATTCAAATAATTAAAATCAACTTTTTCTAACATTCTCATTTCTTACAAAATTTGATAATACTTTTATATATACTGATTTCTTCTGATTTTTAACAAATTTCAATATGCTAACTAATATTATTTTTAAGTATTATTTTACAGAATTGTAATAAAAATATTTTATTTTTATTACAATACTTTAACTTCATACAATTTTTTTACTTTTAATATAATTCTTTTATTTAGTTATTTTAGTGTATTTGTAAATAATTAATGTAAGAAAAAGTCTTGAATTTTATTGCAAATTTTACATTATCAATAATAATTTATCAATTATTTAATTACTATATTAATTATTATTAAAGGACTTATAATTGACCTCTACAAGGTAAAATAAATAGTTTTACTTCATCATTTATGGTACAGTAAAAAGAATATCAAATTTTTATGAATTTTTTTCTTTTTTGTACTTATTTAATTCACAATATGCAATATTCCAACTCTGTTATAGTTATAAAAACTGATACCCACAGTTGTATAAAACTATTTATTTTACCTCTACAAGGTAAAATAAATAGTTTTACTTCATCATTTATGATTTAGTAAAAAGAATATCAAATTTTTATGAAAATTTTGTTCTTTTTTGTACTTATTTAATTCACAATATGCAATATTCCAACTCTGTTATAGTTATAAAAACTGCTACCCACAGTTGTATAATCGTTATATTCATCCCTTCGTTTGCGAGTTAGAGAAAAGAAATGATACCTTCAAATCTTTAATGTAGCTTTTACATTATTCCCAAGTAGCACAAAGATATTGGCCAATATTGCGAATACCGATGAATACCGAAGATTGATCCCCTAATATTAAATAATGTTATATAATATTCCGAAAATTAGGTTTTTCTAAACAATTTAGGAATTATAGTGAAGTGAATTATTTCCGAAGTTATAACAAACGCATTTTTTAAAGTTTATTCATATAAATTTATTTTATACAAATCTTTTTTGAAATTTTCTGAATATAGATTAATATTGTATAATATTCCAGGGGCAATATAACTCAATTAATGTTATTTACTATTTTTTAATATCTTTGTTACAACCAATGGTTTCTAGGTGAAACGAAGTAAAGATGTGAGAGTATTTCTTCTCGATCACAGAATAAACTGTTTATGTTTATCTTTCAAACACAATTAGTTTGATAAAAGTGTATTATGAAAAACAAAAAATAATAATAATAATAATTTGATTGCTCTATTTTTGTAACTCCTCAGTTCATGGAATTGATTTTTAATATTGAAGAAATTGCCGCTCTTTTTTTTTTTTTTGAATTCTAATTCTTTTTTGTTAGTCTAATTTACTTGAATTCGTTTTAGAATATTTTTAATTTCAACAATAATGATTAGTTTAATATATTCGTTGCCCATATAATGTGCTATTTATAATATAGTTCATTATGTCATTAATCTAAAGTTTTAGTTGACATATTATTGAAATAAATATACGCAAAAGGATTTTGATTGGCTGTGAATAATATGTAGATGGATTTTACTTTGTTTATGAATAGCTTCTTATAGTATATTTTACGCCAAATTAATAATATTTTACTTATGATTATAGAAAGACTTAACCATTTTTCATATTTGTTTCTTTAAATATTTCTTTTTAAAATTACATTTTATTCTATTTTAGTTGAAAATTTTAAGTTAATATTTTCAATTGTTGTAGGAATTACTACCTTTATTACTACCTTTATGAGTAACAGATATTTTTAGTTCAATGTTTGATTTACTATTTGTTAAACAATGTATCAAATTAAATAAATGAATAATTTCCTAAAGGTGTGGGTACTTATTGTTCTACCAATTTTTCCCTGAGTATATTAAAAATGTTAATGCTTTATTTTATGTGGAAGTTAAAGTATAGGCTTTGTTCTTTTCTTCCATTTAAACTGTGTATACTATTGTCAATGATTATAAAGATCATGCTACAGAAACTATTAAAAGATTATATTTTTTTACAAAGAATTCCGCGAAGGGACGTAAAAGTTTGTCTCCTATATCATTTATTTTAGTAAAAATATTTTTGAATTCAAAATCTGATTCTGAAAAATTTCTGAAATATATTTAAAAAACATTAAAATATTTAGTCATTAAATTCAAGATACATCATAACGCAATGAGTTTATTAAAAATATTGCAATTAAATTATTTCAGAACTTTGATTATATAATGAGACATTA
Organism: Latrodectus hesperus; assembly: GCA_037975125.1. NCBI lineage: Eukaryota > Metazoa > Arthropoda > Arachnida > Araneae > Theridiidae > Latrodectus > Latrodectus hesperus. The sequence continues at coordinate 45,570,790 of CM075854.1, read as the reverse complement.
CCATCAATATGGAAATATTGTTGTTCAGCTTAATAGAGAGAAATGAATTATTTAATTGAAATTGAAAATTTTAAAATTAATTTTAAATTTGTATTTATTTTAAATTTTTATGTTGCCATATAATTTTCAATAATTTTTAAATTCCAACCAAATATTCATATCTAAAGTTATGAAAATATACATATATATTTTGAATATTTACAGGGCAAAGCATCTTCAGCAATTTATAGTGAGACACTGAAGATAATTGTCCTCAAGTGCTAAAAATGAATATTTTTCGTAAAATATTTTAAATAATTCAATTTGTTCTAAACATATAATTATATCATATACATTTGTATAAATTTTATTTTCTGATATGTTCTAAAGATTAAATATGAGACATAAGCAAATTTAAGTGTTGTAAATTTCTATAATTCCACTGTACTGCGAGTTATTTTTCTTGCTTATTTATTACATTCAGCAATTGAAATTTCTGCCTATAATTAAATTTTTGATTTTATAATTAAGTTTAATGTCTTTAAATATATTAAGCTATTTACGTTAACAAACATTTCATCCAAGGTTAGTTCTTATTTCAGAAAAAAAAATTAAATAGTATATAATGATGAATCAGTGTTTTCGGTTTTTCAATTACATCTGCGTAAACTTTTTAGTTAGATAAGATTTCTTTTTATTATCTATTTCTATAAAAATACACTAAAAACTAGTTTGTAGATGATATATAAAAATACCTGAAATACAAGTAATTCTATGTATAGATAAAAATATTTTTTTGTCATTCCTTAAAATTTTCACTTAATTAAGAAAATTTTCTATTAAAATTAACTTCATTTTTTTAATTTCTGGCATTCAAAAATATACCTAATGAGATATACTTTTTGAATGTCAAAGTTTAAATAAACATCATTAAAAAATTTAATATCTATTTTTTTAACTTCTTGTGTTATAAAGAATTCAGTTATTAAGAAATGATATAGGTGTTACACAAAAGTTTTGCTGGAGTCACAGATTGGAATGAAAGAAAAATTCTGTCTCCCTGATATGACAAATAAGCTTGTTTATCTATTTAATAAAGGCTTTTAAACCAATAAATTTGTGATTTACAAATTACTTCTTGATGCAAAAGTCAGAATCTAATTATAAAGCATGTGTTTAGTAAAACTTTTAATTTCAGTGAATTCGGTGTAATAAAGTAAAATGTCCCTGTTTCATTAATTTCAAGCAAACATCCTTCGTTTAACACAAGATATTACTGATACCATTATAAAAATATTAAAAACTTCATCTCATGTAAATATTTTTATCTCAATCATAGCAAGATGCATCATAAAAAAACTATCTGTGGCTTGTTAAATTTGATTGGTAAGAAAGTCTGTATAGAACTTGATTTGTCATTCAAATCAATGTATTATCTTGAAAATTATAGAAAGTGCAGAATTTTTAAAATACATGCTGTAAAAGAATTATGAATGCATATAAAAAAGTATATAGTATTAAAACTATCAGTTTAATTTCATTGCAACAATATGAAATCAATTTTATAAATTGAATTATGCCAATAAAAATTTATGCTATTCATATTTTAATAAATTTGATAAACTATATCGTACTTTTGTTTTCAATTAGAGATTACCATTAAGTTTCATATATGCTCTTAGACACACTATTTGTTATTTTATGTTACTTCCAAACACTTCATTAGAATAATTATCCTTTTTTATATGAAATTTTTATTAATAGTCATATTTACTTTAATTTTTTATAATTCAACTTAAGTAAAATTCTATTTTTAAATAAGCTTTTAGGTGAATGTTTAATGCTTACTAAATGTAAGTGAATTCTTAATTTTTATATTTTCAGTGTTCTATAATTTGTTTTTCATTAAAAATGTTAGTTGCATTGATTTGAAAGTAAACAAACTATGAATTACATTTGCTTAATTTGAAATAAAATTGAGAATCATGATTGTGTATCAGTCATATTCTTTGCACTATAAAAATGTTAAAAAAAATATCCCAGATTGAAAAGTGTTTTAGAAATTTTACAAACTCTAAATATGAGCACTACATTTTCTTATTTTTCTTTAAATGTTTTGATTCTTATTCTAACTAATTGTAAAATGTATAATATCGATTCGCGGTTCGGATATTATCAAAATTAATTCACCAATGTTTCATTTATAAATCAGTGAGTAGATAAATATTTTTAAATTACTAAGTTAAATATGTTTTTATTTCATAATTTTAAAAGAAATTTTTTACACATGGAGGCGAGTCTTAATAGCGTATTTAGTAGATGTATCTTAATTTAAAAAATTTTACCATAATAAATTATTGTATAATATGTAATAACTATATATAGTTATTAATTCCAATTATGAACATTCTGAAATCGTGATTACTATCTGGAATACTTTAAAAAAATTAAAGTGTATTAAAATATTTAACTGCAAAACTTCCATGATGTGAGTGTAGTTAAGTTCCATTTATGGCTCGCATTTTCTCACTAAAAATTACAAATGTAAAAATATACGAAGAATTAAATATTCTAACATGTAAAAAATTTTATGAAAAGAATATTCTATTTAAATTATATTCAAAGAAAGTCCTTAATTACACATTTAGTCATATAGTAAATTTAATATATTGATATTTTTTTACTATATGTAATATTTTATTTGAATGTTTAACAAGAAAACTCTATTCAGCAATCACAGCATCAGAATAATTTGAATATCAAAAATGCCATCCAATACCAAAAAGTAATTTTTGATTTTCAAATTAAACGATAAATAACATTAAAATGGAATATTATCCAACATCAAAATGGAATATTAACGTCAAAATTGAATGTTTTTGACGTTCAAATACAATATCAAATAATATTGTTGAGAAATATTATTTAACGTCAAAATACAACATTTAAAATGTTAGATAATATCAAATAATATTATTTAATGTTGAAATAGGATGTTTTTTGACATTCAAATACAAGGTTAAATAATATTGTGACGGAATATTATTTAACGTCGAAATGGAATATGAAACAATATTATATAATATCAAATAATATTAATTAATGTTGAAATACAAAATTATATAATATTATCTAGGTGGGGTCATTTTAATATTTTGTAATATTGTCAGACAATATTTTACAATGTATATTTACAATATTAGCCAATTAACATTTGATACTTAGGTTGGTTTGACTTATATATGAAATTTAAGCTACGGTGTGAAAAACATCACCTTTGTTATTGAAGTTTAACGATTATAATAAGAATTATATCTGCCTTCTCAGTTAAATAAAGATTTTAACTCAAATGTAAGAATTTGTCTGTAAGAAATTTTTAGAAGTCCGTTAAAAAAAGAAAACCTAATACAATATGAATGAACAATATTAGCTTGGATCACCAAATTGCCTTTCAGATATGGTTGAAAAATCTGATGACTTGTGTCTGAAAATATATTAGATGAGTAATACTAATGAAATAAATCATGAAAAATTTTCTAGTATACTTTTTAACTGGTAGCAGTATTTTCAGATGTTTTAAGTTGTTTTATTGAGTCTTGTAAAATATACAATTTTTAAACGTATTTATTTTGTTTTGGCAAAATTCATTCGATACTTGTTAGCGTTAACGATATTTTTATTACATACGTAAAAGCTTAATCATTAACATTCCCAGTTTTGACCATGTTTGTCTCTCATAATACTTGACTGTGTTTCTAAAAAAGAAAGTATGATATATTTTCAAAGTAATAGAAATCAGAGAGGTTTTATTTTGGCAAAATAGGGAGGAAGTAATAGATAAACATTAAAATTCTTTGCAAAATGAGTGCAAATTCTTGTACATTTGATGGAAGGGGAAAAAAGAAATAGTTTTTTGAATAATAAAATAATACATTTTTTAAATTAAATAATGAACAGTTAGTCAGTTTGAACTAATACAAATAAAAGTTTAGGTTTTTGAAGAGTTTCATTTTACAAATACATGGGAAATATACATTTATAAATATTATTTTATATTAAATTAACACAAGTAAATATTATTTTATATTAATATTTTAATATTTGAAACAGATGATATTTATTCAATACAATTACAAAAAAAAAAAAAAAAAAAACTAAAATAAATAAAAAAATTTATTTATTATTATTTAAAAAGGTTTCAAAGCATTTTTGAATAATTTAACTGTAATATTTAAGAAGAATCAGTTAATAATTTGAAACTTTAATAGAATATTTTTAGTTCCGAGTTCGTATTCACATTAATTCTTTTATGGTCTAGTATTTTAACGTTTTCTTTAAAAAAATAAAATTAATTATTGTAAAGTATTAAATTGTATTTTAAAGGTAATTATTGAAAATAATGTGATAATGAAATGACCAGCCCTTTTTATTTAAATGTTAAAATGAACTGTTGTAATTTGAAATATTTAAATAAATAATCATTTTTCAGTGAAAGAACAAACATTAATTTTGATCATTGAATGTGCTAAATTGATTTTATTTTCTATACTATACCTTATTTAATTCACCAAAAAACTGTTCGAATTGTTTTGCGTATAATTTAGAACGGTTAACTGGGAGTAATATTAGCACAGAATATATAAATGTGTATTTTTAATTTACTAATTAAGTGAAAAATTTGTAAGAAAATTGCTGTCGATAACACACATTTGAAATCACATAAGAGAATTAATACAAGTAATAGACATCAACACTACCGCTACTTTTGAAGCCAATGATTGATTTTCATTTTTTAAAGCAAAAGTAGAATTAATTAGAATATTGAAGAATTTAAATAATTTTTAGTTGGTATAAATTATTAATATTTAGAGAGGTTCTTTGAAAATGATAAATATTTTCCATTAAAAATATTTATAACAATCATTGTAATGCATTGAAGTTGGATACGTTTGGAACAATTAAAAATAAATTTATATGACACACACACACACATGCCTCACTTGTATATATTTCGAAACAAATAATTGGCCTATAAAACATATTATAACATAATAATAGATTTTTACTTTTTATTAATCATTATAACTTCAATTTTTTCTTCATCATTTTAGTATCTTCCACGATTATGACAAACTTATGATTAAGCTACGTTGTTGAATTAATCATTTGTTTTACATTCTTAGATATTTTATTAGACTCTGTAGATATTTATATATTGCATGCTTTTCAATTAAATTATCTAATTTTATCATATAGTTTTGACATTAGATGTATAAATTCAATATAAACTTTATGAACCACTAACGCAAAAAGTAACATAATTTTAATTTCATGAGAAAACTTGTAATTAATGTACAGTATAGAAAACAAGAATCTCTATTTTCTGAATTCTGATTAAAAAAGTTTTAAAAAAGGTCACTATGATGTCTTAAAGTGCATTAACTAATAACCATTTTGCTTGCTACTTTAGGTCCAAATTAGTAAGTTTATAAGATCTGTCAATAAGCTTAACAAAGTTTTTAGGATTAATCTTGCACACACAAACTGTGAAAATGTTTAAAATTTTGAATACATTTCCATTTAGTAATATTTTAAGCATTTTTTGTATTATAGAATAAATTACAAGATTTTTAGATTGAAATGAATTAATATTTTTCTTCTTATACATTTTATAGAACAATAAGTGCAAATATGATCTATAACAACTATTAACACAACTTATTTTACTGAAGCAGACTCTTGCTTACGTATAAATAATTTTTGAGAAATATAAAATACTTACCGTAAAATATGTTTCCTAATGATTTTATTATTGGTGTACGATTAATATAAAGCATTCTGCATAAAAATATTAAATTATTTTATACGCTTACAAAATTGACAGGAAATAAAAATGAGTTCAATTGATGAAATTTTAATTATTAAATTAAAAGCATTTAATTTAATAATTAAAATTTCATCAAATTCAATTTCATTATTAAATTAAAAGCATTTAATAAATATCAGAATTTAAGTAAGCTAATTTTATTAACAATAATATTATATTCTATTAATCAATAAAATAAATTCATTTTCAATTCTTACATGTCACTGAAAATATACCAGATAATAATTTTTTTAACATTCTTAATTAAACCATTGAAAGCTTATAGTTTTATTACTCATTATATCGTACGACAGATTTCATTCTTAAAATATGGTACACAACACAGTTATATTGTTTTGATAAGTTGGGGAATGGGAATTTTTTTACTAGTGCATTTCCTTGAACGAATCATGGCATCCGTACATTAGAATTTAATTTAATCATTCATAAAATGTTTGTTATTTTTTAAGGCTGTGTCAAGTAATTCCTATAGAAATTCATTTACTTTTGTTATATATCAAAACGAATTCATAATATTAGGTTATTTAATATTTTATTATATATAAATATGATTATTTATATTGAATTTAATATTTATTTTAACTTCGGAGTTCTCATCTTTTATATTCATTGCAATTCCTATTGTTGAGAATTAAAATCATAACACAAGTATTAACAATAACAATATTATTTTTTACAGAGTTATATCTGTACTTTATTCATAATAAAATTTACAATGATTATATAGGAAGTGATGAAACATGTATTTTTAGATATTTTTCTTTCAATATTTTTTTCAGATACTTTTATCAAAGTTATTGTTCAAATGATTTCTATCGACTTTCTTTAATGAAAAGAGTAAATTATTTATGAGAAAGAATGTAAATACTTTTCAAGCAGTCTTCTAGAAATATCAATAGGGTCACCTGAAAAAAATATTAAACATTCTTAAAATGATATAAAAAATAAAATAAATAAAATTACTTTGCTACAACCACCTTACATAGATTGAATGAAGTCTCTTGTGATATCATTCACTTTGATTTTAAGTTATTAATTGCTTACATATATATATATATATATATATATATATATATATATATATATATATATATATATATATATATATATATATTAATTAGCTTACTTATTATTATTGTTTTAAAAGTAACAGACACTTATTATTTTTAAATAATTTTAAAATTTAAAGTAATTATTAAATGTTTGAGACTTAAAGATTCATATTATTCTAAATTTCAATAAACTAAGTCCATAAGAGTTATCAGAAATTAGTTCACTCAGAATACGTTCTTAGTTCAAAAAGAAACAAAAACATTATTTATCCTTTCATTCTTTTTTAAAATATTTTTTCCAGTATTTGTATTACGAAATGAGAATAATAATTATGACTCAGTTACAAACGATAGATACCCATGTAGGATTACGTCTTTTGTTTTTCACAAAAAGAAGAAATTTCGTTTTAAAGTGATGGCTTGAGTGATATATTTCACAACACTAAGTACTTCATTAATATCTTGCATTGTAGCCATTTTTCAAATGGTAAGGGTATCAGTTAAATGGAACTCACCCCAAAAACTCAAACATTGCTTTGTTAGATAATTAATTTTGCTAATCATTCTTTTACAGAAATTTTCGCATTTATGGTAAATTGATCACAGCAAAATGCCATTAGTTACACAATATCCAAAACTGAATAGTTCATGCGAAAAATTTCATTTATTTTGTCGTCGTTCAAATCATTTTAGATCGTTTTCTTTGTAAATGAGTATGCTATTACTGGATCTGTAACTAACACTTGCAGTACTTGAATAATGTGAAAACCATACTCATACTAAATTTAAAGCTTCTTTTGATAACTACTATCTCAAATTTTGCAAATGATATAGAATAATAGGCTCAAAAAGAGGAGGAAAATAGTGGTTCATTCAAAGGCGTAACATTTTAATCAATATCAAAAAAGTTTCACAATTTTATTACAATTCAAGCCTTCATTTACTTATTTAATTTAATGTTTATTGCACAGTTTTAAGTTCTAATTTAGAATTCTATTATATATATACTGATTGAGTAATAAGTATTTAAATTATTATACATATATATATATATATATATATATATATATATATATATATATATATATATATATATATATATATATATATATATATATATATATATATATATATATATATATATATATATATATATGATTATTTTTTAATATATCTTTTAATAAATGCCTTCAATAAAATTACATGACTAATTTTTATACATCGTTTTAAATGTTTATACAATACTCTGTTAAGCAAAACCTTTCTTAATGCCCATACGCTTTTTTCCTAGGGATATTGGAAGTATATCTAAATAGTTCCCTAATGCATAAATAATGTAAAGTTAAAGTAATTTACTGCAAGGAAGTAAATAAAGCTTTTTTGATTATTATAATATGATTATTAATTCTAGGTATAAATAATAAACTTCTTTCTTTATTGAGATTCCTATATAGATATATGAGAAATCATGTCCAAAAATGAATATAATAAGAGAATTATACCTAAATATGTCAGAATGATATCACATGAAAATTAGTATGCTTAATACATTGTTAAGACTATTAAAATATTGACACAATTTCTATCTTCCAATATTAAAATGATACTTAAATATTAAAAGTAAGCGGCTAAATTTAATTTTAACTGTTTTATACAAGAAGTTTGACTGATATTTAACACAAATATATGCAGTACTTAAATGCTGTACTTATAATCAAAATTGTGTAAATAACGTGATTACAACGATACTCGATTAAAAATAATACTCTAAACAGTTGTACATTAGTTACACAATATCCAAAACTGAATCTAAGAAGTTTTCAATTACATTCATCTCCGAAATTTTAAACTTTATTTATTTAAAGAGATAAATGAACCTTCGTTTAAGAAATTTTATAATCTTAAAAACTCATATTTTATTATTTAATTATAATTGATTAAATTCAAAATATTTAATTAAAAATTTCTCTTTCTGTGATTTAAAATCATTTTACTTATCATAATAACTGAAATGGTCTCCTCTAGCAACTCAATTACCTTTTTTGCGTGATTTATGTACTTTATTGACTGTCACATTTTCAAGAAAAAATACCATAAAATAGAGTTATCTTGATTTAAAAGCTAATTAGAAGACATTTTTAGAAAGCTTGATGAGGAAGATAATTTTTAAAATCTTTCTAATAAATAACTGGTTAATAAAGTGTAAGATAAATAGAGATCTATAAGTTATTTATCATTTAAATGGGAAAACAGATGAATGTAATGAACGATTTTATGCTTTGATTAAAACATTATTTCACATATAATCTATTTTTAAAAAAAATTAGAAAAGTATTTATCTTAGTGCTTTAATCGAAAATAATAAATAGTAATATATAAATCTTGTTTATCCACATTTTAATTGAACTAATTTCATTATTCTTTAAATGGTATACGATTCATTTTCTTAAATGAAATTGTGTTTTTGTTAAATCTTAAAGACATTTCCACCGTTTATTTTAAAGATGCCTAAGAGTGTTATATATAAAGAGTATTTAATTTTTTACATAAAGCTTTTATCTTAAATATATTTTTCTATATAGTGGATTTAGTGGAATCGATTAATGGATTGTAAGACTTAATTAAAACAGCGAATAGGCTTAGAATCAAAAACAATTGCATCATTAAGATTGTGAATTAAACATTTTAAATTCAATCAATCTTTGACTATATTTTTCAATTAACTTCCATTTGCATTTAAATAAAACATATTTTACAATAATGTATGTCAAGAAAAATTTACCTATTGGTTCAGTAGAATAAATTTCTCGGCCTAAATCAAATTCATATTCAATTTGCTCATAAACATTTTGATTAAAGTCTGATTGCTTGAAAGGTAAATTATACATCAGGCAATCTAATAAAGTTTCGAAAAATAGCTTCCATCTTTTTTGGTAGTATCTAGAAAAATAGCGCTCTTGTTAAAATTTCAGTTGAATAAATTGTAAATTCACAGCATTTATATCATTAATGAACAAAATTAAATGCAACAATTTGAAACTTTTGATGTAAAAATTTTGAAAATATTTAAAATATACTCACTGTGAAATAAGTCCTGCCCATTGTTTATTAGCATAATCTAGAATCTGAAATTAAATTGTAGAAATAGACTTTCATTAATTATATGCTTACATGATTCTTTCACTACTTAATAAATGTGCACAGGATGGAAAACACATAGATGTTAACACGATTTATAAAATCATGTGACATTAAGTAAGTGCAGGCCTTCAAATGACAAGAGCTGAGCATCTGCTATTTATTTCTTAATTTAAAATAGTTTTAGGGTGAACACTTTTATAATTTTTAGAACAAGAGAAGATTCTGAATTTTATGTGTTGATGAAATATTGATTTTTCATAAAAAATTAATATTCAAGAAAAGGAATAATTTGACAAATGTTATTCAGATTTAAACAGTTTAGTTTCATAAACCCTAACTCTCACAAGCATAATCAATATTTTATTCCATAATTTCTTCAGTAACTATATATCTTATCTATTTCTTCTTCAAACAAATATTAATAAACTCTACTATAAAAATATTACATATTACATTACGTGAGTTACTTCATCTCAAATTATTCTTCTTTAAAATTAAATTTTAAAATTGTATAATTTTGTATTGTTATATTTAAATAGAATTTTAGTTGCATGGAAATAAAGCAGGCTTCAAGAATTAAACGGAAAAAAGATCTATTTTCGAATTTAACTTTGTGCCTTCTTTCTACGTCTATCCAAGTCTGTCAATACGATCCTCAAAAGTTTGAAATAAATAACAAGTAAACAAAATCATGAAAACTTAATCGGAAGGACATAATGGTAATTTATTGTAAAGAAGTTTACACATAGATAACAACATTCTAGTGACATAAATTCAATGTTTATTTAAAAAATTACTTTTACCAGGCGGCACAATAGAATTTGCAACATCTACCAATGCAGAAGACGAGGTTACACAGGGGTTGTAAAAGGGTTATGGCATGTATTTTTTGAAGTGTTAATTCATCTCCGGAATAGTTACTTATAAAAAATGACATGCTTCTAAGCATGTTCTAAGAAGGTTAGATGCGATTCATATCGATATCCTCAGAGGTGTTAGATTTAGGTTCAGAGTTCTTTCAGCTCAATCAGTTTCTAGGTCTTGTGAACTTGGGATGACGAAACTGACGTAGGCCTTAAATGTGGAGCATTGGGTAAACACAAAAGTTTTTTCAGTCAACTCTGAATGTGTCATGTGATTATGAATTTTAAAGTAGAGTTTATGAGAGATTTTTTAGTTTGTTTTTTATCTTGTGTGATACGATGTATGTACCTGTTTTTCATTTCTTCTTTTTCAACATTTTTAGACTTTTGATACTTTTAAATTTAATTTATTATCATGTAAAACAAAAAAAAAATCACCAAAAAAGTGCAGAGAGTGATGACATTTGTGAATTAAATGAACTTTCACATCAGAGAAACCATTTTGCATTGTCTTTGAAAGTACATTTTCCCATTATAGAGTGCATGATCTCAATAGAGACATTAAAACACAGCATCAGACTTAGATAGCAGAAAAATATTTGTGGTAGGTTCCAAGCCTAAGAAATGATTATGAAAAAAGACCAAATCAGAGGAGGACTAAGCATCATATGAAACTGACATAACATCAGCGAAAATAAACATTATTCTGTGAGAGGAGAAATTGTTAAACATCTTCAAGCAAAGAGGAGGAATTATTAAACATCTTTACATCTTCACGAATTTGTATGAAATCTTGATAATAAAGATATTGAAGAAAAATAAGGCAAAATTGCTAAAATAAATCAAAAAACTATAGGACACATATCAAGGAAATAAATCAGAATATATCACAGGAGTCTGATTACGTTGCCCATTTTTATACTTTTTTACCAATATGTAGATGAATCAAAACAAACAAAATGATACTGTATAGTTAAAACATTTTATATAAGTAATTGATGGTAATCTCAAACTTTTTGAGGAACTTCTTAGTTTAGATTCATTGTTTGGTAATACAAGAAGAGTATACATGCTTTAAATAATAAAATCATGCCTAGAAAATTGAAAATTAGACTATTGAAAACTGAATGTGAATTCTTACGGAGCGTCATCAATGATTGGTAATAAAAGATATTGTACTTTTTCTAAAAATTATTTTAATTGTTTCATATTAAAATATCGCTTTGTAATTCATGAAGAGCCTTTCAAAAAATTAGGACAATTATATTAAACAGAAGATAATTCAATGAATATTCAGTGAATTGTTAGATTTTTAATATTGAAATCTTAACTTTCATGGTGAAGTACTTTTGATCTAAACGATAGATTTTATGGAAATTTTGGCAAGTGAAAATGCTATTTCCATTTTTTTTTTATCAAGAAAATGAAATACCCAATGAAAAAAAAACCTTTATTCGAAAACTACTATTCAATTTAACATTTTAGTTGATATTAATAGCCAGTTCAGAAAATGCGATATATTAAATTTCTAAGACTATAAGTCAACATTAAAATATTTCTAGTTTAATAAAAGCATCACTTTTGATACTTATGAAATTTACTTATATCTCCCTGCTATAAAATTCGAGTCAATTTCCATGTCCGAAAAGCATATTGAGTATCCTGAGAATAACAAAAATGTAATCAAATATAATGAAAATAACAGAAATTTAATCAAATATATTGACTTCAAATGACATTTTAAGACCTTATTTAGGATTTTTCTAAAGAAAAATCTTGCTTTCTTTCCTTCATAATCCACTTTTTCAGGTATTGAACAATAAATAATATTGATACGCGTAATAACATACATACTTATTTATTCCTTTAAAAAAGCCATTCTTAAAAATGAAACTTGATTTCAGACAGAAATGCTTCTGATGATAATTCCAATTCAAAATTCTTCTAACTTAACTGCAGGCTATCATTGTCAAATGAACATTTCTCTGAGTTAAAAAATTCCAAGATGCATTGTGTTTCACTTTTTGATGATATGGAAGAAAGTCATGAATAACCTATTAACCAATTTAAACAATTATTTAAATTTAAATAATTGTTTTCAGCTCCTAGCAACAAGTTTAATATTAAATATTAAAAAACTAGTAAAATTCAAGCATCTCAAAAGCTCCATTAATGATAAGTAATTTTCATGTGCTGCAATCGAGGAAGCGAGAGATCGTTTTACACAAAAAAATATTACATTATTTAAAAATTGTCTATGAATTTACTTTTATTAAGAAGATAGCAAACAAATCCCCAAAACAAGATTTCTTTTAGCTATAAGAAAGAACAAAGAAATCTAAGCTCTGAGTTGATAGTACTGTGAATTTCAACAATTTTAGTATGCAGAACTGTATTCACCGAAAAATTCTCTTTGAAATATAGCACCATCATGAAGCTTTGTAAGTTATGGAAAATTAAGTAGAGAGCGTGTTTTATAGCAATGAATACGATGTCGCAACAATGTGACTTCTTAAGCAATCCACCGCGTTTTCTATAAGTTTCTTAAACATGTGATATCAATTTGTGACGAAAATGTGTCAAACAAATTTACATATATGCACTGCTGGTCACCCAAATTGCAACTCCAATAAATACAAGAAATATTACAATAAAATTTATTTTGTAGATAACATGTTGACACAGTATCAAATGTTTAAATTTATAAGACTTTGTGAAATGTTCCTGCGAAAATCAGTAGCCAGAATAGCCGCCATTGTTGGAGATTACCGCTGCCACACGCCTCGGCATTGATTCAAAGAGACATTGGATATGTTTTTGGGGTACAGCAGACCAAACAGCTTCCACACGTTGTCAAAGTTGATCTGGTGTGGCAACTGGGGATGTAATCTGAGTAAATCGTTAAGCAACCATGATATGTATGTCTTCTATCGGAGAAAGATCCAGAGAGCAAGCAGCCATGGAAGCAATTCAATTTGGTGATTAACGAAGAACTCTTGGACAATGTGTGCCATGTATAGTCGCGCATTATTTTATTGAAATATGGCTGTGGGCAAGCCCTGAAGATAAGGAAGGACAGCTGGCCCCAGCATGTTGGAGAAACAGCGCTGGCTGTTTAAAGTACTGGAAATACGTACTAGAGGAGTGCGAGAAAGATGTTCCAATACCGCCTCATACCATAATATCCCGTGCAGGACCAGTGTGGTGATGTATAAGTCAGCTGTTAAGCATCTTCTTTCCACAGTGTCTCTAGTCTCAAATGCGATTATAGTGGTGTTACAGACAAAAGCGTGACTCGTCAGTAAAGACATTCATTGCACTCTGCCATCCACATCCTTCTTTCATTGAACCACTGACGGCAAAGATGTCTATGTTTCTGATTCAAGGGTAGATGAAGCAACGGGCATCTTGTGGACAGACAACTCTGCTGTAAACGTACTCGAATTTTATGTGAAGACACTGGATGATGCGTTACAGATAGAATGTGCTGTTCTATGGTTCGTGATGTGGCTAAGCGATCTGTCACTGCTATGCACACAATTTGCCTGTCATCGCGTGAAGTGGTGCAATGAGGTGGATGCGATCAAACACGCCAGTCCGTACTACCCTCCTGCGTCCAACGATCACATTTCCGCATTATAGTCGTTTGGTTTTGTCCTACACGATTGCTGATTTCCCTGGAAGATAATCCACAATCTCGGTTGGCGACTATGCTTCCTCTGTCGAACGTGGATACTTGATCAAAAAATAATCGCTGTTTTCTACAAAACATAATCGATTTTTTTAGAAAACTTTGAGAAAAACACAATTGCCGAGTAGGAAATCATCAAATTCGTTCCGAAGTGCGAAGTGTATATATATATATTATATATATATATATATATATATATATATATATATATATATATATATATATATATATATATATATATATATATATATATATATATATATATATATATATATATATATTTATATTATATATATATATATATATATATATATATATATATATATATATATATATATATATATATATATATATATATATATATATATATATATATATATATATATATATATATATATATATATATATATATATATATATATATATATATATTATATATATATATATATATATATATTATATATATATATATATATATATATATATATATATATATATATATATATATATATATATATATATATATATATATATATATATATATATATATATATATATATATAGACTGGGATAAAATTTTAAAAAAAATCTCTTATTTATAGAAAGCTTTACATTTTACAATGTCGTTAAAATGTTTTTTTTTTTTGAGTTTTATCTGAATTTGATAATGATTTTTTTTGAGTTTTATCTGAATTTGATAAAAAAAATTCGTACACTGCATTTAGATTTTTTTAACAATGAATATTACCAATACAAAACTCTTCAAATTAAAGAAAACATTTTGTTCTTACTTCACCTGATGGACCCCATAATGTGATCTGATTTCTGGCATTATATTCATATTGTACACTTTCCTAAAGAATAAACATAAGGAACAGTTTTATAATTAATTAATTATTAATTTTTTATTACTCAGTTTTATAAACACACTTCTAACTTCAAAGTTAAAATTTATAATAATTTGAAGTAATTACAAAAATGGTTTCAACCTACTTTTTTTTTTACTTTAAAATATAATTTAAAAAATATTGAAATAAAATTGTAAAAGAAAAATATGCATAAATTTATTTTAAAAACAGTCAAAATTATAGTGTTAAGCTTTCCTTACCAATTCAGTATCCGCAAGTTGTTTAGCACTGTGCAACCAGGAACCTAGAAGAAAGTGTTCGTCTGAAGACAGAATTTCCTCCATGTCACTAAGCAAGTGTAATATAGAGTGTGCATTCTTTCTGTTGATGTGAATGTAAATTGTATCAAATACATGTCCAATTGCATAAAGTTTGAATTATTTACATACACTTCAATAAATTTTATATATTTTGCAATATATTGCTTTAAACTCACGGCATCTTGCTGCAATGTTTCATTTCTATTCGTTTACGTAAGATAGTGTGATCTTAGATTGTATGTATTTTCACTAATAATCCTTCTTGCTTATTAAAACTTTTAAGTAAAATTTTATTCTATATTACCCAAATAAATAAAGTGCAATGTTTTTTCATAAATAAGCAAATTTTAATTAACAACACCATGTAGATTATTCACCAGTTTCATTAAATATTTACTGTTTTCGTAGATGATTAATTAATTTAAAGGATTTATTTCACAAAAATAATTATTTATTTACTGAAATATTATTTCAATACAGAAATGATTGAAAAAAAATTCAAACAAAACTTAAATACAAGTTTATACGATTTTACATTACATATTTCTAACATATTTTGTACAACTATCTTTCAAATGAAATGTTTCAGAAACAGTAGGTTAAAACATTTATATTAAAAGTAAAAAAAAGAAAGGAAACTTCAAAACACCTGTCTGGGTAGCTGTACCTGCAAAAAGTGCTATTTCTAGCTTTTCAACAGTGGTATAAACAAGCTTCGAACTCTGACATGTAGTATATTAGTCTTCATTTTTGGATCATTAAAAATGCTTAACAAAATACAAACGGGTCAAGTAAATTGAAAAAAAAAAGACTTAACATAAAGAAATATTTTAAAACTTATCATTAAGACATAGCTGAGTAAAAAAATGTTTTGTATAATTTTAGTCATACATTTAGTGTAAGAAAAATCATTTATATAAAACGGAAGAATAAAAAAGTGAAAAATAAATTTTTCTCATTAAATTTTAGGGACATTACAAAATAAGTTTCAAAGATTACGATAATTACAAAACTATGAAAGAGTAAACATTTCAATGGATATCATTTTACAGCTTTTGCCATTCACATAATATTACTTTTACATAAATTTCATGAATGAAATCTCAACTTTCTAACAAGATTTGACAAAAATAGATTCTCTCACCTTTAAATTAATACAAGTAATTTATATGTTTTAAATAATTCACAGGATAATTTTACATAGCTCTTTGTTCAGATCCATTAACATTCCAAGTTTAAGGAAAGTAATTATAATAAAATTAGTGTACATCCACTTTACGTATTATTTTACGCCAGAGAAAATTTACACCAGTTCAATTAGCTTCTGTTAAGTTTTAGCGAAAAATGCGGTGAATAAGAGCTTATTTATCCTTTATCCACCTAACTTTACATATTTTAGAATCCCTTTAGGATCTCGTTTAAATTTTACTAAAATTAAATACGAGACGCTTACTTCAAAATAGATTTTATTTCCTAGTGATAATTATATATATATATATATATATATATATATATATATATATATATATATATATATATATATATATATATATATATATATATATATATATATATATATATATATATATATATTAATTGAATTTAAAATAAATTTATTTTTAGGAATACATTGTATTTAATACTCATTTCTACTTTGTTCTTTCTTGCGAATTTTTTCCTTTCTTTTTTTGAGTATTTTTTTCCTTTTATACAGGCAATAATGAAAATGTATTTATTATATGTACTTTTTTGAATAAATAGAATTATCACCAAACACGATTTTAATTGCAATTTATGTCTCATAATTTTCAGTGCTATTCTGTAAAGTAAATGTATTTGAAGGAAAATTTTGATACATTTCTTTAAAATGTATCAATAATTATATAGATATCTCTTAATTTATAGACATAATTAGAATTTTATTTTCAATTTAGTATTATCAAGTTTCATGATACACAGGATTACTTAGAATTAGCATGATAATCATAGACAAAATAAAATTATTGACTGTTTTCCAATCATGCAATAAATTTCGAAAAATATTCTGAAATGTCTTGTAGAAAACCCCATAATTTAAATATGAAATTTATAGATTACATGCATTTAAATAAATTAATGAAACAAAATTTAAGTGTTTTTCTGATACATTCATTTTCGAATTGTTATTGAATACGTGAGTTAAATTCATTTATATATCATTTTTAGAATACGAATTGTCCAAAGTCAATTTAAGTTAATCATTAATGCGACTTTCCTAATAATACCTACATATATTTATAAATAATTCTGAATGGTTTTGGTATTACTCGAATTGAATAAATTATCAAGATTTGCATTGAAATAATCAACGTAAATTATTCAATGTAACTTTATAATGTAATTTGTGTTGTAAACTATGTTATTTAATTCAAATTAAAACATTTTGAGGCTACAAATATTTTTAAACAACTTGGGGATAAAAATATTTTTAAAGTTGAAAATACCATTTATTTTGCGATTCTATTTATATTTTGAAATAGGATGAAGAAACGAAATATAATTTAAAAAAAGAAGTTATAACTTTTAGAGAAAGAAAAATAATTTATTTCTCAATTGACAAAAATTAAAAAGTGATAATGTTTACATAATTACAACCACTACGATCTTATTTTTATGTATAGAGATGCAGTTATGACATCAGTAATCACTATTTACTCAGGTCATGACAAAAATGTATTATATTTCTACCTATAAACTGTAAAACAATAATAAAACTTCCAAAATAATATAATTTATTACAATTACATAACTCGAAACAAGTACCACCGAAAACATTCAGTTAATTGAGAATTTTGACGCAAAGGAAATAAATTTTTGTAATTCCATGGACTTTTTAATTTTTTCTGCAACTAACTACGAACTAACGAGAAACAAAAATTAATATGTTGCATTCATATTGCAAATGTTATATTTAATATTTTTGCGGTATTTTCAAAGATAATTTTTTTCTTTTCTTGTTTTTATAGTTTTGCACATAATTACTATCAATGAAAAGAAAAATAAATTTTCAGTGATCACATAGCGTTTCATCTACTTTTAACTTGAAAATAATAACAAAATAAATTATAAACTAATAATAACATTAAAAAATGTAATAATTAATGTAATATATATAGTTAATAATGTATTCATATTTTTGCAATTATAATAAAAATTCAGACGTACAACTTGCTTCATGAAAAATTTATTTCAGCTTAACGCTGCAGCTTATAATTATAAGAACAGCTGTTAATTTCATATATTTCAATAAGAATTCAAACAATAGCTTATTTTGAGGCAGCGATGGTTTAGTTATAAGAGGCATGGTTCTCGTGAATAGTGATGTGTTCTATATGTGATCCAATCGAAGGCCCGTTGAGTTCACTTATGGCGACTGGGACACGCAAAATATGTCATGTTTGCAATATCCTGCAGATGCTTTCATGAAGCTTGGAAGAGAAGCAGACCATGGTTCAAACTAACATACTGAATGTCTATGTTTAGCCGTTATTCAAGTGGCAGAAATAGGCCGCCGGAAATGTATAACAAATAAAAGTTAATTTTTCTTTTTGATTCGCATAAAATTTCACCAATGAAATTAATTTTATAAAACAATTATTGTGCATTTAAAATTCACCACAAAATCTACCAATCTATCCAAATAAGGCAAGCAAATGTGAAATATGCTAATCTACAGTAATGAGAACACAAACATGAGCTGACATTTTATAAATAATTAAAAATCTATTGCACCATCGTTTCTTTGTAAACATGTGTTATTTCATTCATCGTAATTTTTATAGGATTTTTACATGAATTTTATCCACCTCATTCCATGTATCGTAAACAGTACTAACAAGATTTTCTAAAGTTGAATATTGTTTCACAATGATATACAATTTTTGCGAATACTTCTCAAACATTTGGTTACATTTAAAGCATGAGAATTATCTATTCATAATTCTCATGATTTAAATGTAACCAAATGTTTGAGACCTGCTAGAAGATAACCATAAGTTAATAATTGATATTTTAATAACTATTAGCTTATGGTTATTGTTTTTCAAAATATAATCTTTCAATAAAAAGTACCTGAGTAATAAATGTTTATTCTGGTGGCATTTGTAGTTGAGTCATTTATATTATTTATAAAGTTTTTCATTTTATTCCCCTATATTATATAAATTGATTTTTCATATAGATGAGAATAAATATGGTTAAATAAATTTATTGCTATTGAGAATTAAATGTTTACGTTTTAACCAAAAGTCGCCGTAACTAGTGCTACAAGCAAACTATCAATGCTGGGTTGAAATTTTTTAAGATAATTATTTAAGGTAGTATATGATCACAAAATTACCTTTTTGCTCAAAGTGAAAATACACTATGAACAAAACCTCCTAAACTATGCATTTAAATTATTGTAAATGAGTGTGCTTCATTATTAGTTATTTCGTTTTTAATTGCTTTAAATAAATATAAAGGAAACTTACACAAAATCCAATATATTTCGTTTCTTGTAACCAGCCACAACTTTTGAATAAAATTCATCCATGATAAGTTGCAAGCTTTGGCGTGTTAAATCAACCAAGTCATGCCTGTTATTAATAAATAGTCTCATTAGAATGGTTATTTATGATAATTTATTATGGGAGACTAATAATTAATTACTTATTCATTCTTAAATAAGTGTTCGTACCGATACAGATATGATTGTGCAATCTTCGGATTTTCTGATGCATTCAAAAATAGTTTCCATGCCTCATAAACATTTTTAGGATCATACCAAACCTGAAAAATCATATTGCTAATTTCAGAAATTATTTTCAATATCAGGAATTGTATACAAAATGCAATGGTATAAATGATTCTCAATCATTTTATTTTTTAATTCATTTTAGAAAATATGACTTTATTTAATTGAAAAATTTTTTAACTCTATTAAACAACAAAATATTAGCCTGTTATGAAACTAATAAAGAAAATGTGCTGAGAGAACTATTTCCTGGACTATATATTTGAAAACGAATGAAAATTTTGAATTATCTAAAATGACAACTGTTGCTGTTTTATGTAATAAAAACTTACAGTTTCAATAAGATAATAAGTACAGTTTCAATAAAATAATAATATATGTACAGTTTCAATAAGATAATAAGCATTCCGTGCACACATTGAACAATTTACATTTCTATTTCTCTTATTCAACCAGAACAAATATATTATAAAAATAATTCTAAATAGTTTTCTATTTATCGCCACAAATTTATATATGTAGTAAAACAAAACATTTTCTGTTTTTCTAAAAATAAATTATTCTACAATAAATTATTATCATATTTTGCTTAAACAAATATTTATATAAGACATACATGTATAAAGGATGTAAATTCAATTTCTCATATCCATCTGAAATTTCATCATCATAGATTTAGTTTATTCAGCACACTACTGAAAATTCTTAAACGCCAAAGCTAATTATTCCCATTGGAATTTAAACAACTATATGCGTCCATGTACAGGTAGAATTTAAATCTCCAAACATCTCTGAATTAAAGCATTAGTACTAATCATTAATCTTCTATTTCATTGATGATGGTGTTATTAATCTAATGATCAGTAAAATTTTCTTAAATTGAAAAATAGTGTCCTTTAAATCATATTTAAATATTTATATTATTTTTATCCTTGCAACATCCCACAAAGAATAAAAAATCATTTTATTCTTCTTTTGTCAGAAAAAAAGGTACATTATTAATCCTACCTTTTCTAAAGATGCTTACATAGTACTTGAAAGCTCCTTAATTCCAAACAAAATTTCGGATTATTGAAAAAGACGATGCATCGTTTGTGACAGAAAAGCGCAGGAAAAAATCAGGTCTTTTGTAAATTTTGTATATTATGTACACACGTTAGTTTCTAAGGGATTAAGATTTTATTTAGAAAATTGTTGAAGAAAGTCAAATTTTAAAGGAAATTTTATTATGTCGATTTTTATATGTAAATGCTTTTTATATATAAATGCAAATAATGCTTCACAGAGACAATAATTTTAATCATAATGTTTCTGAAAATATTGGATTTTAAGAATGTAATGTATCAAAAACATTTAAGAGAGAGAAATTGAAGAGTAAAATAAAACTTTCAGCATTGTCTCATAAGTAATTTTGAAACACAATTATAAAAAATCTACACTTGTTCCGAGGAAAACAATAAATAAAGTGCAAATAACTCGTTGTTAATAGATAATGAGAAAGTTTCGATACCAATATGTTGTGCAATAAACATATTACACACACAAACACACGCACACACACACACTCACACACGCACATACTTCCTCTCTATCTCTAGGTAATAAATCCGTAAAGAAAGAAGGTAAAGATTATTTTGCTCTTCTTTCTTTAGGTATCACAGTTTCCATTGTTGGACAACGCTTAAATTACTTTTTTACAAAAATTAGGATCTACAAAATAGAAATACCTTATGTCTGAAATTTAGCTTACTTTTAGACATTGCTCTCTCATCCAATCACTGTTCTTTCGACACGTATCTCACTATTATTAAAAATGACATGTTACAAAATTTAATTTGTATATTACATAACATTTGTTGCATACACACACTTTTTTTCCTTTAATTGTAATTCAATAATTATTTGTTTTTGATAATTATTATTTTTGTAGAGTGAGATTTTTAATTTTCATAAGCTATATGAAGTAAATTATTTTAATGTGAATTATTAAATGACAATTTAAGAATTTTTTTACAGTAAATTCATCACTGACGATCGGATAGCATTATTTTCACATTTAAGTAAACATTTAAGACACACAATTTTTTTCTGCACTAAAAGCAGCTGCCACAATCGATTAATAAACTAATTTTTATTTTATTTATTCGAAGATATTTTCGGTGAATAATATTTCTTAAAATCTTACAAAATTTCTTAAAGAGTGTTTTGGTCTTAAAGTGGTAGTATCATCCATTTTTAATAAATACAAACGTCAAAAAAGCTTCTGACCAAACTTCAAGCTTCAAATTATTGTACAACAGAAAATTCTGCAATCTATATTTCTATATTGATTATTTTTCCAACCAACTCTTCGAATGTTTAGCAATTCTTCTAAACTTTTAATTTTGGATTAATATTACTGTGCTGACATATTACACTGCTGGAAAATTGCTAATTACGGATAACACTATCATCCAAAGCAACCACAAAATGAAAGGCAGCAAAATGTGGAAAATTAGAATAAGTGCGGGACATTGTAAGAAGTATGCATATGCAAATTTTTTTCCACGTCTGTTCATCACGTAATAGCGTTCATAAGAGCTTTAAAGGTTTTGACGCGTGTGGACAGTTGTTGTTTCAAGTCAAAGTTTTACAGGAAAGATTTAATAGACGAACTTGAAATTTTTGGCATGTCTTCCCGACATCACTTATAAGATTTTATGCGTGGCCGAATTATTGGAAAGATCGAAGAAACGCGAAAAATAACAGATGTTGCCAGGGAGTTCGACATCACTCACAACGTTGTTTCACGGCTGTGGAAGTCATTTATAACTACTGGAATGTGTAGTAGGCGGCACGGGGGAGGTCGTGTTTGAAGTACGACGCCTGCAGAACACAGATATATCGTCCTATCAGCAAAAAGAATCTGGCGCACCACAGCTCAGCAGGTGGCAAATCAGTTTCTTGCTGCCTCAGGAAAGCAGATCTCCCGAAAAACTTGCCAGACGTTTGAGGGGAGGAGGACTATACGCCCACAAACCTGTTATGTGTGTCCCATTGACGAGACAGCACCGTACTGCCTGTTTGCAATGGTGTCGTGAGCATCGCAATTGGACTGAACAGGACTGGGCATGCGTACTATTCTCAGATGAGAGTAGGTTCAGTCTGTCATCGGATTGTAGACGCTAACTGATCTGGCGCGAGATTGGTACTGCTTATCGTCCAGAAAATATCTAGGAAAGGGACCGATATCCGACATGCAGTGTCATGGTGTGGGCAGGCATCATGATCAATGGCCGCACGCCCCTACATGTGGATGCGAATGAGACTTTGACGGGTCAAAGATACATTAATGAAGTTCTTCTTCCTCATGTTCATCTTTTCTGTGGTGCTGTCGGTGATAAATTTGTTTGTATGGACGACAACGCAACATATCATCGAACTCTCACTGTTCAGGATTGTCTCGACAGCGAGGGTATTCAACACCTCATATGGCCATCACGTTCTCAAGATCGAAACACCATTGAAAATGTGTGGGATGCTTTGGGGAGGCAAGTTGCTGGTCGAAACTATCCTCTGACAAACAAGAACACCCTCATCCGTGCACTCCCAGAGGAATGGGATAAATTGCCTCAACAGCTGCTGGATAATGTTGTGCAAAGTATGATACGACGTGTGGAATGTTGCATTACACTCCACGGTGGACATATCCCGTACTGATACCTTTCTTCAAGGTGCCTGCTGACTTTTAGATGCATTGTTCCATTTTTCTGTATGCAGCATCAAATGAACATTTTTTTTTCTTTCAGATGTTTCACATCTTTTGTACTTTCCAGGACAATAAATATTCTTTATTCTAATGTCTGAACAGTGTGGCAACTAAATTTCATCGTACTAGGCCTCATGTCTCGCTTAATGTTATGCTACATTGCAATTTGTGATCCGTCCTTAGCAATTGTCCAGCAGTGTAATATACTGTTTTATTTATTTCAGAATATATATATATATATATATATATATATATATATATATATATATATATATATATATATATATATATATATATTATATATATAAAATCTTCAAAAGTTTATGGTTCACAGGAGCATAATTTATGTAGGGAGCTTTTATTTGCACATTAAAAATTATATTCAATGAAAAACATAACTTTTTAAACATTATTGTTTAATCATAAAGATAAAATTCATAAAATGTTCAGAATAAGCATAAACATTATGAACAATGATGAAATAAAATTATATAGAACATTGGTAAATTAGACGAACATTAAAAAATATTAATATAGTGCTTATAAAAAATATATTTGCATAATAAAATACTTATGTATAAAAAAACTGAGTTTTTAAAAATTATAAAAAAACTCTACATTTTTAGTTAACTTCTTACAATAAACCCTCGAGTAGTTAGTAATAAAAAGAAGGAATAATAAAAAGAAAGAAAGTAAAGATTAGAAGCAAGAATTCAAAAATTGGAGTATATTAACAGAACTAGCTAAAGAAAAAGTACTTCGTTATTGGCGATAGGCAATACTTACAAATGGTTTCAATTTCAATGATGGTCTCCGTATAAGAATACATTTACCATGATTTGTAACAGGAGCAGTGGCGTTATATACACTTTTCTAAAATCAAAACATAAATTTTGAAAGTTATTACGTATAGAGAGCTTTCTTAAGACATTATTAGTTACTTTGCATGCAGCTTATGATAAAATATTTATTGACTGAAGACTTTGAAGATTAAAAATAGAAGTATGCTCATTTGTTTGTTTTCGAGAAGTTTTCT
This sequence comes from Latrodectus hesperus, assembly GCA_037975125.1. Lineage (NCBI taxonomy): Eukaryota > Metazoa > Arthropoda > Arachnida > Araneae > Theridiidae > Latrodectus > Latrodectus hesperus. The sequence goes on along the minus strand of CM075854.1, from coordinate 45,545,451 downwards.
GAATTCAGCAAAACATTTCTTTTGGTATATTTTCAGAAAATATTTATACATCTCTATTGATAATGTTTAATTATAATAACATAAAATATCTAAGTTTCTTTTACACATCATTTACCCTCATTTCTTGTTATACATCATTTATTACTCAAAAATTCCTAAATATCAAGATTTTGCATAGTTAATAAATGTATTAACTATGCAAAATTGTATTGATAAAATTTTAATCTTTAAAAATTAATACATATTTGGAACCACGTAAAAAAGTATCATGTGTGCAAAGAAAGAAAAGCCCTGCATGTGAAAAGTGTTTAATTTCACGAAATATGGCTAAGAATTTCCTAAATTTTTCATGAACTTTAGTTTAGAAGTCTATTATGTAATTTTTGTAACTTCTAAATTCATTCTTTAAAATATGACCTGGAAAGTGTTTAATCCCAATCATTGATTAACAACAAGAAAAGAAATTTCAACTTTATTCTTCCGTATTTTTCGAGGTGAGTAGTAATGATTTTTTGGGGGGATTTTTTTTCTTTCGACTGATGAATAAGAATTGTTATTTATGTACAGTTCTCCTAGAAGGTAATAACATGGTGAATATTTAAAATACTTTAAATATTTAAGTGTTAAGCTGGTCACATTATTGTGCCAAAACTAATGAAAACTGACTAACACCAAAATAATTATTTTTTAATTAAAGTAAAAAAATAATTTTCATCTGAAATTAATAAAATAAAATATATTTTCTATACTTCAACACAGATAGTCCTTTCGATTTATGATCAAGAATTTATATTTTTGTCATATGTGAAGTATTATTTAAAGTGGTATAAATTATAAATTGTTAGATACAGATTAGATCACAGAGTTTAAAGACATGAAACTTCTAGAGTGCAAATTCATAGAAAGTTAAAAATGACGGAAAATTTAAAATATTTCAGATCAAGATTGAATGGTGCAAAAGTTAATGACTGAAAAAATCAATATTTGCAAAAGCAAGCAAGGAAATACTAAGAAATAAAAAACGTAGATATTGGAAATCCATATGGAGAAGATTTAACCATTATGTTAGTATGAATTAATAAAATAAACTGACATCTCTTGAAATTCTACGGGATAACCAGAGTAGATGTCTGATAAATGATGCGTTTAGTTGATAATTGAATTCCTTTTTCTCATGCTGAAAATTTAGTTTTCCAGACTAAATCAATTCTCAAAATTAATTAAGTTTAAAAATCCTGCTGAAATGTCAACAAAAATTTTCCTGAATTCGAACTAATTTTCGAACATGATAATTTCTTAATTAATAAAAGAAAATTGGCAATTTAATTTTTGATTTTATAAATAATCCAATTCGAAAATAACTCATTCGACTTAAAACTTATTAGGATGATAAACAAATACTACCTTCAAAAATGAGAACCAATATAAGAGGATGGAAACTTCATGTGTACTTTCACCCAAGCTGTGATTATAGTACACTTTGCTTAAATGTCCAATCATTTGATAGCAAAGATATCACCAAGATGTTTCATTGATTTTTTATGATATTTTAATGGAAAGTATTTAGTTTCTGTTTACATATGAATGGAAATGCAAAAAATCAGCACACAGCAGAAATTTTAATTTATTAATCAAAACAATTTTGAGAATTTTAAGTAAAATTAAATTTTTAATATTTTTGTGATATAAAATCAATTTAATGTTAAAAAACATTTCTCGACATTTTTTCTTAAAAATGAGTAAAATCTATACAAAAATCCTCTGTAGGATAAGATATCAAATTTAATGCTTCTGAGTTACCAAAATATGTTAAAATGTACGCAATACGCTTGATATTAAATTTTTTTTAGTTTGAAACTCTTAGTCATTTTCTTCGGTATCGTAAATTAAATATATTTGCTTGGAAATTTATTATTATTTGGGATCCATGAATCTACTAAAGACATTACTTCGATCTATTCATCATCTTAAAAATATTTTATTTTTATCTTCAGACATTTCCATTGTTAAAATTAGTTAATCTCGGAAGCATTTACGTAACTGAAATATGCATACTCTTAGAAGTTGCAGCGCTCTAATCAAGTTATTGGATTCTGTTCCATATCGTCTTAAAGCAAAGTCTCTTAACCTGTAATAAAATTAGACAGATTGATATGGAAATAATTTTACGAAGGAAACATAAAATTTAATTATAATAAAAGTATTTTTAAAATTAATCTAACACAAAATATATTATTAAAAATCTGGATATAATTTTGCATTTATATAAGGAAAAATATTTTCCAAACAGTTATTGATACACCAAACGTTTTCATATAATTTTAAATTATTTATTATAACAAAGAAACGTTCATTTGGATAACATAACTATAATCAGTTCAATTTATATAATTTAAAAAAAATGTTAAAAAACAACTACTTGCATTTATGATTACTGCTGGTTATACCGAAAACATTTTATTTATTTCGTATAATATATATACATATATATATATATATATATATATATATATATATATATATATATATATATATATATATATATATATATATATAGATAGATAGATAGATAGATAGATAGATAGATAGATAGATAGATAGATAGATAGGTAGATAGATAGATAGATAATTTTATTTTTATTTGCTTTTTATTTTATTCTATATGTCATTTTGGTTTCTTATAAAGTTGTGAAAATCTGTAAAACTATTATATCTATCTATCTAGTAAGTAAAATCATTATTTTAATTCAAATTTATTAATAAGTTCAAAATAATGTATTCAGTAATAAAAATCAATATTCCATTAAATAATAGATTGATGCTAGTTATTATACTGGCTGTTATGTCACTCAACCATGATTTTTCGCAAAAAAAGGCCGATTAAATTGAGACGTAAAGTTTAAAGTGGATTATAAAGCACTACAAATATTCATCCCCATGGTAGAAAACGAAAGCATGAACAGTTGACCTGAAGGCCTGAGCTCTAACCATTTGTCTTCAACTGATTTATAGCGCTATGATTAAAAAATTATTACAAAAAAGTAAATTTCTTCTTTTTACTGATACTTTTTTCATTTAAATATAGTAATAAAAAAGTAACACTTGTTTCTGCTAATCTTTAGAAAAAAAATATCACATTGAGGAAGACAAGCATAGTGATTTAGCTTTTTATTACGAATATGAAACTTAAGTAATTATATTAAATATATATATATATATATATATATATATATATATATATATATATATATATATATATATATATATATATATATATATATATATATATATATATATATATATGATAGAAAAACTATTTAAAATAATTTGTAATGAAAACTTTAAACATATATATTATCACAAATTAATCCTCTTGTCTCTATTATTTATATCCCATAAACATATGCGAGATTTTAGCATTCAGATATAACACTTTGATATCTGAACTATATCTTGATATTTAAGAACTAATTTCAAATGTCCTATGGGGAATGAGATTATGTGAGATTGATTGTTAATAGTTTGTTATGATTTCTTACTGAGAAAGAGAGATCTATGTTTCATGTGTTATTCGCATCGCTTAACATTTTTCGCAGAGAAATAGGTGGAAAACATCAGTGTACACGAGAATTTCAATAAGTTCAGAAAAATCTTTGTCTATAAGCAAATATTGTCTTAAGATCACGAACAAGGAATTAATTTATACATTTCTTATTTTTTGTTATTCTTGTGTTTATTATTTATGTAATACAGCAAAGCAACAACTTTTGTTTTACTTTTGAGAAAAATAAAATTTATATGCAAGGTTTTTTAATACGTATGAAGATGAATAATTAAAATAGATTTTATTAAATTCGCAGCTCCCTTCCTAGATTCCTATTTACTTATATATTAAATGTGTCAAATAAATTATTTAACATTTTTGCATTGGCAGTTCTTTTTTTTTCCTCTTGAACCAGTCTTCATATTGCACATATCAAATATTTTAAATGAATATTGAAACCAAAAGTTGCTGAACCGATGCGATAAATTAAATTTTCGGAAGTTCTTTTAAATGAAGTGCAGTGAAGTATATCATCTTACGCTATTCTAATGATCAATACTACACATTTTTTAATATTTTTTGTCTCACTAAGCAAACAGCACTAAGAAGAATATTTTTAAACCAGAACTAAGAATAATACTTTTAAATCCATAAATATGGATTAATTACAAAATGCGGGAGAGAAAAATAATAAAGAAAACTATCTTTCTAAATTAACTTTTACCAAAGATAATAATCTTTGAAATGTGCGAAGAAAATGATTTTAATTATATATTGCTTTTTTGTTCATTCTAAAATTTTTCGATAGTTAAAACATCCAAATTTATTTTCCTAACGTTGCAAAATTAAGTTCTTGAAGACAAAAAATTTTTACTTTCTTTATTTTCTTAAAATAATATAACAGCAACCATTATATCCCATAAGTAATTCAAAAATGCTACTTAAAGATAAAAAAGAAAATGTCAAAGGATCTTGCGGCATTTCTGTTACAGTAGTTAATTTGTAATAAGTATTCCCCACAAATTGATTTCACAGCCTAAATCATTTCAAAATAAAACACTGAACTTTAATTTTTGAAGTTAAAAAGGACTTTTCTTCAAAAAAATTTTTTGAAGCTTTTAAAATCAAAACAGAATAACAATATATGGATTGCAAAAAATAAGTTTTATTAATTAATCTTATAGAAATTAATAATGTATTAAAATATAAGCTTTCATACTCCTGTATTTTTATACTATGCATGATAGTAAAGATGTTATTTGCAATAAATATAAATATTCGAAAATTATACGTTTATATATATTTGACAAAAAATCGCAGATTGAATTTCAACTCTGAAGATATTTTGTTCGGAAATATTTGGATTAAAATTCATTTCGGTTTTCAAAGTTTTACTATAAAATGCTTTAAAAATTCTTGATTTATTTTTTATCATAATTTTGAATTCGTTTCTTTAAATTTTGAATCAATACAGTTAAATCAAAAATGCTCGAAATAAAATATACTTTTGAAAAAAAAACAATATTATAAGGTTTTATAATCTAACGTGAGAGTTTTAATATTTCGATCATATCAGACTATCAAATTATGCTGAAACCATTTTTTGACTTGATGTATTTATTCGTCAAAGAATCCCACTTGACACTAAAATTAAGTTTAATTTATTACGGAAATATAGAAATAATTTGCTCGTGAACTCAACTTCTACATAAGAATTGATATTTTAGGTTATAATGTGGAGCTATTCATATTTACATCAAATTAGGAATTCAAAGCAGTATCGTGAATTTTTTTGAAATTGACATAATAAAAATATAAATTTAAATGAAAAAAGAAAGTTTAAGCAGCTATTTTTTTTAGCTTATTATATAATCTAATAATATGTTGACACAGATCTCAAAATTTGTATTATTGTTAATTTAAGGTTAACAGAAATTAAGAAATAAGCTTAATAAATCTCGTTCATTAACAACTTTCAAATAAGTCTTCTAAGTTTCAAAATTTATATTTAATACAATATACACTTCCCAAATGTTTTACTTTTTATGAATTCAAAATTATAACAGGATTGAAGAAATCGGTTATATGTATCTTATTCTTCATCACAAATATTGAAGATTATATAAGTTTTCAATAGAAAATTCACACACACACACACACAATGGCTAATATGTTTAACACTCTAAATGATTTTAAAAAACAGATATGAAGTTATAAGATGAATAATTACTCCAACGTTTATCGTTAAAGTAATTAGTTATTTAGTCGGAAGGGATGATAAGTTATTGACAATCAAGTAAGGAATGTCTAGTTGCTGATTTTCTGTAGGCCTGTATTTGTCGATTCATTAAATTTAAGTTTCTTGAACGTTTACACAATTAATTAGTATGATTTTGAATTTTTTGCAATACTTATAAGAGTAAATTTAATCAAATTTTAATCATCATAAATCAAACTTTAATCACCAAAAACTTAAAAAAAAAAATCAGCAAAGTAGGATCCGATTTGCTTTTCCTTCGTACCATTACATTACTTCTCTTTCAGTGTTACTATAAAATAACATGAATTATATGTTAATAAAAAATTTTAAAAATATTAAAAAATGAAATTAATCATTGGTTAGTCTGAGGACTTCTTAAATCTTAGAAAAAATTTTTCACAACTTCAAATAAAGAGATATATTTAAGCGATATGTTACAGAAAATCAAATACATTTGACTGAATTAATACGATGCTCATTCAAAACAGACACTTTATTAGTTCCGTCGAATTCTCTTTCCACGTCTGTAAGATAAGAAATTCAATTTCAGATGCATCGTTTAATGTGTACTACATATCGGATAACATTGAAAAAAACTTTTGTTTTTAAAAAATATTTGCTTACATTGAATTAAGAAAGGATCTTAAACATTGTTCTGTTTTAAAAAGGTGAGCATTAGCATGCTTCGCTGAAAAGCATTTGATCATTGATTGCTAGCAAAAGTGGATTTTTAGCAATGTTCTTGAAGTGTATTGCAGTATTCTTCATTAAAAACTGTTGGTGATAGTTCAAAATAAACGTAAGTAAAATTGTTATAAATATTCTATTGTTCAAAAAATACATAAATTGAATAAATATTAGTTAAATAAATTCAGTTGATAATTTTTATTAATTTCACTTTAGAAGCATAATTTTCCAGAAATACTTATAAAATGAAAAAACAGGCTTTTTGCATTTGGGTATTTTATAGAGATCTTTACTTCAGTTTATATTTTGATTCATAGTGAAATAAGTGATGCAAGTTAGAAAAAAGTTCATCAGTATTAATGATAGTTAGTAATTTAGTATTTAATAAGGTTAGATGAAATGTTGTTTTACAAACCGAAATGAGGACTCCTGTGTAGATAGTTTAAAAACAAATCAAATTCTTTAAAGTTCTTTTTAACTATGAAAATATTAAATGATGAAGTTGATGTCCAGTTTCTTATGTATTTCAGATTGGCAGGGTATTAGCCATAGTAACACAATAAGATTTCAAATATAGAAAAATAGCAAATATCGTTTTTAAAAAATTATATTGTGGCAACATAGAAAGGAAAGGGGATTTATTGCGTTGCATTTTTTTTTCTCTACCCCTACTACATACAGATATCAACTTTAAAAAGGTAGAAAGAACAAGGTGTTTATCATTACATAAGCACTTTATAATGACTTCATATATTTTTTTGTTTAAATTTTTGCGTTTTTTTTAAATTACCTGCAAATGTAGTAATCGAAATTTCCAACAGAAAGATAGCCTTCCTGACATAAATTTTATTCCATTCCTTCCAGCTGTTCTAAATTCAACCTTGGATAAAGATTTGACGGACAGACTAAAAAAAGTGTTTATTTTTCTATATGCATATTTTAGAGATTTTATACTCAGGATAGCATACGATTAGTTTAAAAAAATAAGACTTGCAGCTCAATACAAAAATATTGAATTTTTAATAACTATAAACTTTAGTTTAGTATAATTTAGTTTAAATAAAGTTTCTTTCCTTACAATTATACTCTGAAAATGAATATAAGCTATTTTTTGGGTTTGCATATTAAATATTCAAGAACATTCCATATAAAAAATCATTTAATTTAGCTTGTTCTATTTTCTCAGTTTTCAAAATGAGTAAATAATTATTAGATACATGAAGTACATTTAAATGTTAAACATATTAATTATGATTCAAATATATATATATATATATTTATAAATGCAAAATTAGATGTATAGCCAAAAGCACAAAAATATATAAAGATATAAATGTAAAGTTAGACCTATAACCAAAAGCACAAGAATATATAAAATTTTAAGTTTAGCAATACATTTAGCGCAAAAGCAGCTGGAACAGTATTACTAAGATATAGTTAATTGTATAATTTATAAAATAAGCAATGAATATAATGAAACAAAATACAATGAAATGCCAAATGGAAAATAGTACATTGAAAAATTAAATGCCAAAAGTAGAATATCAGATGAAAGACAACACATTGAAATATTAAAGCATTGAAATATTAAATGGAAAACAATATATTGAAATATCAAATGGAAAATAACACATTGAAAAGAATACAATGAAAAGAATTACATTGAAAACACTTTAAAGAAGGATAAATATAAATGGAATAAATGGAATAAAGTACCAATATGGCCAGCTTCATCAGGTGGTGTTGACCACATTGGCACAATTATGGCTTTTCTGCAATGGCCCAAGACATAGTCTTAAAAAAGCCATCACACCCCAAAGCCATACCAAAAAATCAAACCAAAGCATCCAACAAGAATAAAAGAAGCAAAACCCAATCCAAAATATGCAAATGGAATTCAATCCAAAAAATGCAAGTCAAAATCTAATGCCACCAAAATACAATGTTGCCAAAATACACTCAATACATAATAATCATTAGATTTAAATCACATCCAATTACATATCCAAATCTGCAAGAACCTTACCAAACACATAAATTAGTGACTAAGTGTAAACACTATCGGCATTTCAAGCTTCTTATAAGACCTTCAAGGCTTGGGTGACCCTTATGTAGTATAAAACTACGCCTTACTTCACTTTTATAAGCAATGCTCTACTAGCCAAATAGTGTTTAATAAATTTAGTTGGAATGTCATTATGAGTTAAAATATTTTCTAGTCTGTTTTTTTGTTTATTAATATTATTTAAATTATTACATATATTATATATTCTATTAAGTTGATTAAAAATAATATTTTTATAAATTTTAATTGAAATGCTTGAATTCCAGAAAATCATCTTATTAACTTTGAAATTAAAATTATTAGTTTTATCATAAATGTCAGTAAATATGTAGTTTTCTTTTATAGTAATTGAAATATCTAGAAATTCAGTTTTTAAGTTATCAATATTGGTTTTAATTAATTTTAATTCCTTAGGATATATATTATTGTAAATTCTATCGAATTCCAGGCAATTAAAAACTATTAAATCGTCAATATATCTATAAGCAAAAGGCATTTGTATAATAAATGATTTTTCAAAATAGTTTAAAAATAAATTTGCCAATATACTTGAAAATTTGGAACCCTGGGGAATGCAGTTAACTTGTAAATAAATATTTTCTCCATAAGAAATATAATTATTGTAAATACAAAATAAACTTAAGTCTTTCCAAGATCTTTCACTTATGATTTCAAAGATTTATTTACCAGTATTCCACTTGAAAAACTTTTTGATATTATTATGTTTTATTTTTATGATTTTAATTCAATATTGGATATCGATATAAATTTTTGGAAAGACTTAAGTTTATAGGAAGCTGCATATTTACTACATATTTACTACATATTTATATTATATACTACATATTTACTGACATTTATGATAAAACTAATAATTTTAATTTCAAAGTTAATAAGATGATTTTCTGGAATTCAAACATTTCAATTAAAATTTATAAAAATATTATTTTTAATCAACTTAATAGAATATATAATATATGTAAAAATTTAAATAATATTAATAAACAAAAAAAACAGACTAGAAAATATTTTAACTCATAATGACATTCCAACTAAATTTATTAAACACTATTTGGCTAGTAGAGCATTGCTTATAAGAGTGAAGTAAGGCGTAGTTTTATACTACATAAGGGTCACCCAAGCCTTGAAGGTCTTATAAGAAGCTTGAAATGCCAATAGCGTTTACACTTAGTCACTAATTTATGTGTTTGGTAAGGTTCTTGCAGATTTGGATATGTAATTGGATGTGATTTAAATCTAATGATTATTATGTATTGAGTGTATTTTGGCAACATTGTATTTTGGTGGCATTGGATTTTGACTTGTATATTTTGGATTGAATTCCATTTGCATATTTTGGATTGGGTTTTGCTTCTTTTATTCTTGTTTGATGCTTTGGTTTGATTTTTGGTATGGCTTTGGGGTGTGATGGCTTTCTTAAGACTATGTCTTGGGCCATTGCAGAAAAGCCATAATTGTGCCAATGTGGTCAACACCCCCTGATGAAGCTGGCCATATTGGAACTTTATTCCTTTTATTCCATTTATATTTATCCTTCTTTAAAGTGTTTTCAATGTAATTCTTTTCATTGTATTCTTTTCAATGTGTTATTTTCCATTTGATATTTCAATATATTGTTTTCCATTTAATATTTCAAAGCTTTAATATTTCAATGTGTTGTCTTTCATCTGATATTCTACTTTTGGCATTTAATTTTTCAATGTACTATTTTCCATTTGGCATTTCATTGTATTTTGTTTCATTATATTCATTGCTTATTTTATAAATTATACAATAACTATATATATACATATATATATATATATATATATATATATATATATATATATATATATATATATATATATATATATATATATATATATATATATATATATATATATATATATATATATATATATATATATATATATATATATATATTCCAAACATTATACTAAACTAAAATTTATAATTTTCAATATTCTTTTTGCCGCTTTCGAATGAATAATGAAATCTTATATGATAAATACATGCGTTTTATTTAAATTTTATCTTTTCTTATAAAAATCATTACTTGCTCTCCCTCTTTCTAATTTGATATTAAACTAACACTATCCAACTTAGATATTTTATTTATTTTTCTTTTGCTTGAATATTTTTACAACCAGTTTAAAATTAGGATTATCAATAACAATAATATTCCATTTTTAACACACGTATATCAAATGTAAATGCATTACAAGTTACTAATCATAATTTGTTTAAGCAACACATTTATTGGTTATTTATGTTTATTTTCTGTTTAGAAAGAGGATTATCAAATTAAATTCTGCCTTATCTTAAGAAAATATCAGAGTTAAATATATATCTTTATAGTCTTTATTTATTTATTTTAATTTTTCCAATAGCTTTATTTTAGTACTCATACTTTGAAAAAAAATCTAATGGGAAAAATATTTTTATAAGTTTTAAAATGTGTTAAATTTTCTCTGCTCTTTATACATGAAAATAAACGAAAACAGTCATATTTTTCCCATTTATTATAACCTAAATTGATTTCATTGTTTTTCTTTAATTAAAAATAATTGTAAAAAAGCAGCATATATTTTAAGCACATTAACTTAAAAAATTTTATAATATTTTTAACAGAATGGCTGTTGGGTAATAAACTGATATGTATCTAAATTGTGCATATTTTTTAGTTAAATTTATTTTCATGGAAATAGGAGAGAAATGTTCAATTAAATTAAGTTTTTAATAAACAAGTTTATATTTAATTAAGTAGCAACTTTATTAATCTTTGTCACTCCTAAACATTGTTTTTATTTAATTGCGTGGAGTATAGTTATTAAATTAGAAATTACCACATAAATAAAGTCATTTTGAATAAATTTAAATCCAAAATACTGATGCAGAAATCGCATCAGTATCAAATACAAAACATGATCATACATTTGCTATTACATTTTGAATAAATATAAAAAATATTATTCATATACATCAAGCGAATGTTCAAATAAAGGATATTTAAACAGTTTATATTTAGATTTTAGTTTCTCTTTACATAAATAATATCTTATTATAGGAAATGAATTATGAAATCATATATTGAAATGGAAGATCCGCTTAGTTTGCTGCGATGATATCAAATGTCGACAGCTGTGTTTAACAGAACGAAAGATAATCATTAAAATGATTTCCAAGCATTTTCCATTTTTTATATAATAAAAGTAAAAATGACAATATTTATTAACTAATATTTCAGGAGACTCGTATTAAAATAAAAACGTTGCTGTTACAAGTTGATGAATTTGATTGAATATTTCAGAAATATCAGAGTTCATAAGCATAAGAAAACATTTTAGAAATATGAGTTCGTTTTCAGAGTTTTTGATATATTTGTCATTGTTTTATCAAACATTTTCCAAAAACCGTTAATTGTTAAGTCATATTGTTATTCTCCTGTTTGTAAGCATAATTATGTAATCATTTGTGAGAAGAATTTTAAATTACTTAAGAGGATAAAAGAACATTAACTATTGGGATATATAGTTCATTCTTTTGAAAATCATAGTTTTATCAAAGTTTTTGATTACTAAGGGATATTTAATTGCAGTATTTTACGATGATTAATTTATTTTATTCAAAATTAATTTTTAATTACTAAGATATTTTGTTTTGTTTATAATGTATTCAGTTATTAGTATGAATGAAAAATATGTGAATTATAATAAAAAATATAACACAAAAATTTATTGATCGATTTTACATTTAAATGTTAAGAACTATTAATCTGTCAATTGTTTTGTAAGGGTTAAGAAAAGAAAAGCAATGAGAATGTGATGGCATGTGATTTGTTTTAAGCGTATCTGTTGTATAAATGAAATTTTCCTTTTTTCTCTCGGTCTGCAATTTAAAATATTTATAACTAAGTACGAAAAGAAATATTTTGACAAACATATTTCACATATCCTTTATAAAACTAATAGTATTAGCAAAATTTAAATGACGATAGAGTTCAGGTTTAAAAATAATATCAAATACTGAATTTATTTACAAGGGGAAAAATTAATGATGAATAACCCAAACATTTTATAGTGATATTTCAACAAATATTTCACGCCTAAATTGAGCACTAAATTTAACAATTTTTAAATATAAACTTTCATGTGGCTCATTGGTTCTTTGTGGAAAGATCACTCATTACGAAGTCTTAAATCTCAGGTTTGATTTGAATGATTGTTGAACAATAAGGGATGATTGTCGGGCTTAAGCTCTCTGCTTTTATTTCTTTCAAAATATATATTCGGGAGTTTTCCACGTCTACTTCCTTGTGACATGTGAATACGGCCAAACAACTATGAAAATATTGTAAGAAGGCAGTAAGGCAATCAGTTTTAAAACCTTTACAGCTGTCTTCACCTGCTGTTAGACTGTCCATGAATGGTGTACCACATAAAGTCTGCATCTGCTGTTAGACTGTTCATGAATGGTGTACCACATAAAGTCTGCATCTACTGTTAGACTGTCAATGAATGGTGTACCACATAAAGTCTGCATCTGCTGTTAGACTGTTCATGAGTGGTGTCCCACATAGAGTCTAAGGGATCCATCATAACCCTGTAATAGCACTTGTTGTTTTGGAAAGACACTGCTCGTTTCAAGACACTGTTTGACAATAGTAAATGGAATAATGCACTTATTACTAAGTATTTACATGGGGATCTCCCATCTTGTTTTCTTGGAGAACTTCCTATCTTTCGACATTCAAATATAGACTACAAAGTATGAAAATTTTCTCATGGGAGGGCAGCAGTACACAGTGGATTTTGAAATACTTTTCCATTTTTGTATATTATGAATATTTATTAATTGCTATTAAGTAAAAAAAAGTATTGCTTTTTTAAAATATTCATTATTTTGTTTCAGAGATATAAATCCAATAAATATCAATACATTATGACTTATGTTGATGAAAAATAAAGTTATAAAGAGAACAAGAAAATAATATTTTTATAAAAGTTACAAATGCCACCTTTAGAGCATATTTTCATCATATTAAGTCTTATTTGTAATCAGTTATTAACATTGTCATGAACTGTTATAAAATTAATGTGTACCGTCTAAATTAAAATTTAATAAGTCATCATTCACACTATTAAATATGTACTTTGCAACGTCAAAGTATCCCCAGGAAGATACATTTGGAACTATTTAATTTTTTAGAAGTCTAAATCCGGCGTTCTACTATGAACATTCTCAGAAATTTGTTTTGTTTCATCAATTTCATGACTCATTAGAGAGATTTGAGCAACTAATGCTATTTTATGATCACCCAGTTCATGATTCTCAGAAATTTGAAGCATTTCGTATCCTTCATATTATTTTAATTTAGGTTACGTTAGTTTGTGCTGCAAAATAGGAAAACATACAGCTTTTATTGGAGAATTGAGTAGCAGCAAAATACATTTTGATGTCTATAATCTTTTAAAGTTGTGTGGGTAATATAGTTGGCATAATAATAGGTATTTTTCTTCGTCAGATGCATTTTTACATAATTTTCAAAATTATTTCTAACTGAGAACTTGTTTTTAAATTATTTTGAACATACATTAAAATATTCCATTTGAAGGTAAACTGGATACTTTTTAAAAGTGGAAGTTATTACAAAAAGTAATTTCTACAAGAAACAAAATGTAAATATTTTCAAATTCTGAAAAATATACTAGAAGAAGTTGTTAGTAATATATATATATATATATATATATATATATATATATATATATATATATATATATATATATATATATATATATATATATATATATATATATATATATATATATATATATATATATATATATATATTTATATATATGTATGTTATAATCCTTGTTTAATGTAAGCACTTTACTTCCTTCACAGGCTTGAAAAATTAATTTAACATTTCATTTATAGAATTTATATTTTTACAGAATTTTCTATGTGCAGTATTAAATCTTTAGTTTCGACAGTCACTGGATAAATTATCCATATATTAAGGAACTGTGTGTGTTCTCATCTTAAAAATCATAATTTAAATTTTTCTGTAAAATCAAGCTATATTAATATTTATTAACATAGATCGTCTTCGGAGTATGTTAAAAGTTTATTTTCCTTATTTTTTTATCAATAATACACTTTAGGTAATCGATAATTTTATTTCTTTTCAAGTAAGTAGACATTTAGCTCTAACTGTTAAATGATAAATACTTTTACTTTTTTTTGAAAAAGACTTTTACTTAAAACTTTTATTAAAATTTCAATAGCAAATCCAGACAAAGATTCCTCTTTCACTACCTACATCATATAAGATAGCGCTCTTAGCTTAGAATAAAGATGTTTGCTGCATGTCTCTTGAAATTTCTCTAAATAATAATTACCTTATAACATATTCATAAATTTATTTTAATGTAGTTAGGACAAATATCACTTTAAAAATGTATAATACTAATTCAAAAGCTTACATTTATCCCTTTTTAGTAATTAAAGTTTTATAATAATGTTATAAATTAATTATATATAAGGTATAAAATAATTATAATAAAGTCTTGTAACTAATAATATAAATTAAATAAATTATATTTAAAAATACTTTAAAAATTCATTTTTTTACTGCTACTATTTTTTATTTAATATATTGATTGGTTGTAAAACTACTTTTACTTTCGCTAAATAAGCATTTATAAGCCTTAAATAAGTGCCTTTTATATCCATTAAATGAATCTCTCACTTTTTTCTCTTTGATTATTATTTTATAAATAACTTAAAATTCCTATTATTGGTCCACATTTGAAATCCTGAAATTTATTTGCTGTGTGATCTAAAAAGCTAGCAACTGCTGCTCGAAACACTAATGTGGTAAACTATAACCTCAGTTTAGAGATGTAACCATTACCTTTGGAGTGGAAAATACCAAGCTGAACTCTAGTTTCCATGAAACAAATGCTGAAAAATGAATGTTTATGTCCTATTTTCTACGTACATGTTTGTCAGGAGAGATATATTTAAAAATCGGGATTATTTTCTTTCCTATCTGTGAATACTACCCTTTATCGATAAAAAGATCTTACGAGAGACAAATACATAATTGCTTTACGCAAACTTTAATCTAAAGAAGTACTAAGAAGCAACAAATCTCTTTGGCTTTCATAAACTTTGTAATTCCTCATGTCATTTAATTTTATTTTAAAAACTGGCTTTATGTTATATTTAATTTGTAATATACCACATACTTCAACCAATGAAAAATCTCAATTTACAATTTACTCAATAACTATTTTTTTGATATTAAATATACAAATTGAATGTATTTTATACTTAGTAAAATTATACAACAAAGTATCACAAAATTATTAGTATATTTATTCCTTACGTATTTTGTACTCTATAAAAAGTGATCAAACATCATTTGAAATATTTTTCTTAATACTTAAATAAATGTAAGAGATAAATATTTAAAAAACTTTAAAAATAATTTTTTTTCATATATGCTTTGAATATACACGCCAACGCGTATTGACATGGTTATTTATTCTAGCTGAGGAAAAAAAATAACAAAATTTTATACCATGATGCATTGCACCACAAACTACCAAATAATTAATTTATTCACATGAAGTAAAAGTATCAACAAATTTTTCTGCTTCTTGATTAAACTATCTATTTTTATATAATTAGAAAAAAAAACTTTATTCTTTATTTCACGCATAGGATAGCTCACTTTTAAAAGATTAACTATTGATACTTCAGTATAAAAGTGAATTTTAAATGTTTTGAATAGAACTTTTAAAAAAGAAAAAAAAGAACCAACTGAACAGAGTTTATCGATTAACTTGTTTGTAGTTGAGAAAAATCCCTAAACGCAAAGGAAATGCTTAAAAACTTCAAGGTTGTAGTTAAAATTCAAATTTGCGACACAAAATGTTTTTTGTAAGTATGAGTAAACATATTGCTTTAAACAATGAAATGAAGTTCAAAATTTATTGATCGAGAATATTACCTTATTGATAATTTTTTCTAAATTAGTTTTCCAGATTAAGATTTGTTAGAAGTTAATTTTAATTAATCTTCCAATAAATAAGATTATTATGTAGGAAATATAATCTTCCTCGAGTGAATTAAATTTTTTTAAAATAGGTTATATAGCAAGACTAGACATTTACACTAAACTTTCACAATAAAACATTTATTAGTGCAAGTCTCAAATGTTATAAATAAAAAATTACAGTAAAAGGAAAAATAATTGATTAGGTATATTTAGTGAAATGTTTGCTTATTTATTTAATTTCCTCATGAGCAAACCATTTATTATTTAAATTTTGGTTGACATTTTACAGTATAATATATAAGTTAAAAAAATGTAAATACAAAAAAAGCATAAAACATTTATCGTTGAAAGATGACTTCTTAAGAAATTAATTTCAAATATTATCATGATTAAAATCATTCGACTAATTTAGAAAAGCTTAGCTTTTTTAAGAGAACATATCAAAAATTGAAGAAAAATGAATCTCAGAATAAAAAATTTACCATTCGTCAATGTCCACAGGTTCCTTGCGCCACGCCATTTCATTCATAAATTCATAAATGATGTCATTTGTTTCAATTCCTTCCGGAGTTAATCCAGTTCCAATCATTGTGCTGCCATTAAAAGCACGTCCTTGAAAAGGTCCCTAAAATTATATAACGGATATTTTAATTTGTGATTCTTCAAAAGCCACGAATATAAGAGAACAAAAATCCTATTTCTTATTACATAAAAATGTAAAATGTTAGTTACTTAAAAATTACTCTAATATCTTTGAATATTTCTTACTTTGAAGCTTAAGTAAAGTTCTTATTTTAATGCCTTAGAGTCTGCAATTTTTTTATTATATATACACATATATATATATATATATATATATATATATATATATATATATATATATATATATATATATATATATATATATATATATATATATATATATATATATATAATTTGTTCAGAAAAATATCTACATAAAAATTTTCTTTACTAAATAAAACAGTGTCAGAGATTTTAATAAGCTAGTGAACATTCCAATTTGAATACTTGATTGATTTTGAAATAATTTTGACGTGAAGAAAATTATTACCCGAAAACGGTGTAATACAAGTTTGGTATGATATAAGCAGTGATAAATCTGAAGCGAATATAATTAAATATGTTTGTAAATTTCAGACTCATAATGTTTATATTTAATGAGAAAATCATTGAAAACTGAAGTCTATGAGAAAATGAAACCTGTCAATAAGTAACAGTAAACATTATGCCAAACTCGAATCTAAAAAAAATTAATGAAAAAATATCAACGATTGATTAAAAAAGGCATATGTATTTAATTTATATCACACACACAACTATACGAAGTAGTTTAAATGAAAATATATAAGGCTAATAATACAACCAAAACTTTTAATATAACCAAAACTTTAAACATTACAGACTTCAAGTAGGTTAAATGGATAATAAGCTTAATATCCTAAGACAGACAAATAAATTCTTTTCTTAGATGACTGATAAATTATATTAGGATGTCCCAGATCGCTACTAATAGCATTGTCATAATATAAGGAACAAACTTTCGGAATATTTTATCAAACAAATAAGTATCACTTCTACGATGACTCTGGATGCATTTTCTTTCATAGAAAGATATGATTTGCATTGAATCATAGGAAGAAAAAATTCGAGTAAATACTGTACATTAGTATGTTATCATTTGAAGACTTAAATGGGAAACCTCGCAAACTAGTACCAATAAGAATGCTTGTTTTTGAATTGAACTTGTTTCTAATTTAAAATAAACATTATGATTTTTTCCACTTGCTAAAAAGCAGATTATATCCCCTTCCAATAATAGTAAATTAATGTGAAAATAATCATCAAACATAAACACAAACAATCAGAAATTTTCTTATAGTAGTGATACTGAAATAGTACCCATGAGTGTTTGTT
Organism: Latrodectus hesperus; assembly: GCA_037975125.1. Classification (NCBI taxonomy): domain Eukaryota; kingdom Metazoa; phylum Arthropoda; class Arachnida; order Araneae; family Theridiidae; genus Latrodectus; species Latrodectus hesperus. The sequence continues at coordinate 45,526,868 of CM075854.1, read as the reverse complement.
GAATTATAATCTTGATGATTTTCTACGATACTTAATTATTTTAATGAATTATCATGTGTTTGAAGTGATGCAAAATCAAAGGTCAATCTCATTTTAATTTTATAATAACCACCCTTGTTAGAAACTGCATTATTATTAGCTAACAAAAAATTTCACTGTTATATTTTGATACACTTTGTCTAGTGTTGACAAGTGTATAAATATTACAATGTTTTTATAGAGATTCTGTCTTGTAATATTTAGTATTTTCATAAAAATAATATTCGCTAAAATTATTTGTTAACAAATTAAGAGAATTCATGTGATCGTATAATTTTCTACAGAATTTTATTTGAAAATCCTTAGGGAATTAATGTTTATCTGACGAGTATTATTTTAGTACTACATAAGCATTTACTAAAAAATTTATTTTTATATTCTTAATATAATATCTTTTACATCCTCAAAAATACTCAAACTACTTAGAAAAATATAACACTTATTTTAAAAATATTTAACAAATAGTTATTTATTTCTTAAATTCCTTTTAATTATATTAAAAATCTTCTAGCAACAATATTTATTTAAAATATTCATAAGAGATAAATTAGAGATTGTATATGAATGTTAATTAAATCCTCTAAAACATTGGAATCGAGCACATTTTTCTTGTTCTCACAAAATATTCATGAAATCTATTTCTTGTTATTATTTACTAGTGAGAATATATAAGCAATATTAAAGTAATTTTAAAATATTGGGACTGCAAATTTTAAGCGATAGTTAAATTTAATGCAGTGTATATTATTTTTTCAACAAAAAACGCCAAGTTAATATAGGAAAAACTCGTGTGACTAAAATTAAAAATATTCACAACCTCCCTAAATAAAACGTAAATATAGTCCTATAAATATTTAAAATATATTTAAAATGCTATTTCTTATTCGAAATACTCATTTCATACTTTAAAATATATTATTTCAAATTTCATCATAGGTTAGAAATTTTTAAAAAAAAGTTTAATTTCTCTTGCTATAAAATTTGCTTTTAAATTAAAAATATTTTTAATTTCTTATGAATGAATCTTTAATACAAAATAAAAATGAAAACATAAAAGTAAATTACAAAAATAAATCAATTTAAAAAAACTATTTTTGATTATGATACGTATTTCACTTTTGTAGCATTGGTAGAGAAGTATTTACAATTTTGGAATTTTTTTCATCGTAAAGTTTTCAAAATATTATTTATATAATTTCTTGTAGATAAACTTAATGGTGAGTTAAGTTAGGCAGACATGAATTCAAAAACATTTTCGGTAAAAAATCGTTTTTTCGTCATTAATTTAAAATAATATGAATGGTAATTATGAATCATGATTAACAATCATTAGGATGGATGGATGTGATTAAATATTCCACTACATATACCGAATTCCCTTGCAACAATGAAACTGAATATCAATGAATAATCCTTGAAATGCAAATGAATGATCCTTTCTACTGACGCGACTCGAAACACAATTTCAATTTAAAAGAACAATCTAAAACTTCAAATGAGTTTATACATTTCATGATAGATCTGTCTACTCAAAAATAGATGGCAAAAATCAAGCAAACATTCGGCCCCATTTTAATAGAACTAATTTCTCAAAGATTGCAAATTTTAAAAAATTCAAAAATATTTAATGTTTTGGAATATAAACATAAATTTAGAGTTTTCTTTGCAAAAGTGGAAATAGATTGATTGAAAATTATAGGTTACGTTCACGGGAAGTAATGTAATCCAAAATATGTGTTTATATCAGGTTGGCACAGACTTTCTTCAATCGTATTGGTGATTACATAAAAAATTGACATAAAAATATTTATTTTTCTAACAGACATCCTTATCCATTTTAATTGCTTAATATATATAATTTATTTATTATGTATAGATTTAAAGATTTGGGGGTTCTTTAAGGAAATGACTCGGGAAATATACAATATAAATCTTAAGCTCTGATATACAATTGACTTACTGGTTATTATATGTTAAGTAACGATATAAATTAAAAATTAGCTTCATAAATAAAATTCAATATGCGAAAATAAATCGATACTTTTAAATTTGAGGTATTTACTTAAATACTATATTGCAAAGGTTCGCTGTACTTCGTAATTTAAAAAACAACTAATCAAATTTAAAGATTGAAATTAATATTCTGCAACTTTAGATATTTTGTTTAATTTTTAATATTTGGAAGGATAGTTTTAACAGTTAAAAGAATAGTTGTAAATTAATGGAAAAAATAAAATATCAGTAAAAATTAATTTGTTAAGGAAATTTAAATTTGAAAAATATAAATTATGAGGTTGATAATGTTACATGTTTTTTAAAATGTTAAAACTATTATAAATTCAAATGGTAATGAAAAAGTATGAATTAACTTTCATAACCATTCCAAAATTAACATTTTTGAAGGATATATACATACATATCTATCTATCTATCTATCTATCTATCTATCTATCTATCTATCTATCTATCTATCTATCTATCTATCTATATATATATATATATATATATATATATATATATATATATATATATATATATATATTAATGCTTCAACAAATATTTTGCTAAGATAGAAGTTAATGCCAGATTATTTTAAATTTTAAAGAATGTGAGTTGAGATTCCATTGTGCAATTTATTGGAATATCAACCTGCAAAAAGTAACATAATATTAAAGTAATGAATGGAGAAATATCAATACTAATTTTAATTTAGATTATTATTGCATTTAGGAAAACAATTTTCATTAGAAAACACAAATTGTGTTAACGAAATCATTTATTTTAAGTTTACAAGCAATTTAAAAATGTTGTTATTTAAATTATATAATTAAAGATTAAATATGGCTAATTAATAAAAACTGATCAATTATAGGGGTACCAGCATATTAAAGAGCATTTTTTATATTATTTTATTTATTGAAAAATTGTTAAACTTCTATTTATCTTAAGCATTTATGTAAGTAGAGATTTAATAAAGGTTTAGAGTATTATAATAAAAAAATAATTATCAAATTTTACTGAAGAGAAATAGTGAAATTAGAGCAGAATATTAGTGAATAAGTTTACTAGTATAAAACAGAAATAATAGCTGTGTCCGCAATATAATTTTTAAAATAAAGGTTGCTGCTTTTGGACTTTTAATGAAAGTAAAAATGTACGCTTTGTTATATTTCTATCATTCCTTAAATTGAATATTCATTAATTTTTTTCTTATTTATGATTGACACATTCAATTTATAATTTATCTAATTAATTCTGATAATGTGATTTAAAAATAAGTATTTATCCACTTAAAAGTTAAAATTGCAACAAATTTTAAATTTTTTTCGAAAAAGACATATTTTGTAGCATTTAAATACAATTATTTAATTTTAAAATAATTTCTTTAAGTAATGTTTAAAGTCTTTTTAACTGAAATCGCAAGTTAGAGCTTATATTCGAAAAATTGAATAAAATTTTAGATAAATAATCTCACGTTAAGCCATTCGTTCATCAATTACCGTACCCAACTTATTTTCCTTGTCGTCATTATATCGATCTGCTTCATTGACATTTAAGCAGGCCTAGTTTTAAGAAATCAGAAAAGTTTCTCCCTTCTGTATCATAAGCAAAGCGGCAAAAGTCCATGTCGAAGTTATCTGGTAATTCAATTAGAGATTTTGTAAAGAAATAGCTTGAATTTTATTTTTTAATCCCATGTAACGAAAAGAAACATTTTTAATTCCCTCCCATATTTTTCTCTCATATAGGGATTAATTTTTATAGAAACAATTTCTGTTTATTTTTTTGATAAATGGCAGAATCGAGCTTGGCCCGTATTCTATTAGATAGATTTTTAGTCATTTTTCAATTAGTGAAATTTAATCAAAACTTTGGAAGAAAGATTTCGAAACAATTATTTGATAAAGTCAAACACACCTGTAACACTCGCAAAATTTACTACTATTATAATTATTTAATAAATTTCTAAGTTGTGTTTAGCGTTTACATGTTTACTTCACGTTTTCGTTTATTTTACATAATACTGCGATATTTATTGCCATATTTGCTTTTACAGTTCTTTTACAGTTAAATAAACCATTTTATTTAAACATTTAATACTATCATATCTACATTTAAAATTTTTAAAACACAATGAACACTGATTAAATTAATTTACAATTAACAAATTATTATGAATAATTGCGTTTCTATTTGGTACAAAGTTTTGGATTGGAAAAAGTAATCGAATTTTATTTCGAACAGTTCATATCTTCCTCATTATATTAGCAAATGAATGGAAAGTAAGAAATGGACTTTTACTGTAAAGAAAAAAATAAAATCTACGTTTGATGATGTGTGTGTGTGTGTGTGTTATGGTGAAAGCAATTAATACGGGGATTATTCAAAATCACCACTAAATTCGGTAAATGAGAGAAATTCCAATTATTTGTACAGAAATGATATTTTAATTCGAAAAAATAATTACTTTCAAGTATATATTTCATTTTTAAGAATTAACAGAAAATTATGAAAACTTAAAATAAAACTCACAATAATTTTTCAATTTAAAAAGGAAAATTCAATAACATTGGCTCTTCTGTACGTTCATTCAGTACAAATTTTGAGACAGAGGTATTAGATATAAGTGATATATCTGGTATAAAAGTTATTAAAAAAAACCCTTGAAAAAATACAAAATAAATGAAAATATATAAGATCATGACTGTTATTAATCCTAACTTGTTATTTTAGTAAATACTTTATTTTTATATTAATCTAAATAAAAGAGAACTTCGTATTAACTAGTACTTAACAAATAATTTGTATGTCTTGTTAACCTGGAAAATAAAAACAATTTAGTTTATTAGAATTTACAAAAAAACAATTAAACATTTTTTACGTTTGCATTTTTTATATTTACATAAAAAATATTCCACATTGTTTGCATTTGCACTAATCAGATTTGCACTCTACCTTGGAAACATATTCTTAATAACACTAACTTTCAGAAAGTTTATTTTCTTACACAATTTCGCAATAACATTGCTTGGTCTGGAAAATCTTCAAGAAAAATAAATTTTTCTTCACAAATTAGGAAATTATTTTTGGTATACCATTAGAAAAATGCTTCTTCTTTCGTTTAAATATATAAATATCTCAGTTCTGATTTTGTAATATGATCGATTATTAATTTTTGTAGGTCACTTCTTCTTCTGTCTACATTTTGTACTCCTAGTTTTACTGTATCACCAATATTATCAGAAGATAATTCATGATTTGTAACTTATAACGCCTTTTTCTCCTGCGATTCATAAATTTCTTTAGAACTTTTTCTATATTTTGTTATTTGTTCTTGCCTACTTAAAATATCTGACTGATTAAAATGGATCACTTCATCATTCTCATTTTAAATCAGAAAATTAATCACATGTAAACTGCCATTTAGTAATGAATCATTAATTTTCTCATTAGAATCTTTTTTAATTCTACAATTGGTTTATCAGAAGCATTGTTAAAAATTTCTGTTGAAGCCTAAATGTCTTCTTCGTTTCTAAAACACTTGATGGAGTCATATGGGAAAGAAAATATTTTCAAATCTTCTTTTAAAGGAATCCCCAAACATTCCTTCCTAGGGAGTACTTTTGATACTTTCATGAGAAATGACATGTTTATTATTAGTTGTACAAAATATATTCCTTCGGACCATTTATTAGCTTGATTATTTTCCAACCAGGAACATGGCATATTTTCAGCATCCTGATTTGTATACTAAACTGAATTTGGAGTCAGTCTGTTTCCATGCACAATTTTCAAATTTAGCTACATTGCTCAATCTTCTTTAACGATGTGATTACTGATATATCGAGATCATTGCCCCTTCGAATTACACTAGGAACCCCAAATATAAAAATGAATGTCATTTAAAGGGCATATATTTCTTGTTTAGAGTTCCTCTGTTTGAATAACGTCACATTGGCTTATTATTTAAATTTAAATTTGAAACTATTTTCTGGTTGTAATTGCTTGTCATTTAAGTCGATTTGAATCCTGTGTTCAACTCTGTGAAGACCATCTGCCTAACAAGTCTTTTCTTGGGTTAGTTTGACTTCTTTTGACAACTTCACACACGTTTAAGTAAATGATCTTTGTCACACTAGTAACTTTTTTGTACTTTTTAAAGTTCTTTCAAAATTCTATTTCTGTCAACATGTCTAACTGATAAATGTGTTTTATTAATTATAGTAGTTTTTAAAGTAGGTTGGATAACATTTTCTTTCCCAAATGCTTCTATCAAATATCTTAATATTGAAGAAGAAATTTAGGCTTTAATAGAATTAGTTTTATAAAGGACTCACAAAAACCCAATAGTGAAATAAAATGATTCAAATGTGAAAATTAATTACCTATTGTTAAATGACTTTTTACCTGTAATCAATTTTATAATTTAGAATAAAACTGTAAAAATGATCCATTTTAACCAGATCTATCAAGAACAAATAAAAAAAATATAGAAAATGTAGTATAGAAAATTCAGAATCACAGGCAAAAAGGACGTTGAAAGTTTCAAATCTTAAATTCTCTTCTGGCGCAGTTGGTTACAAAGTAAAACTACGAATACCAGATGTAGGAAGAGCAAAATAAGTGATCCATAAAATTTTCTGTTGATTATATTAGGCATTCAAAATGGAGACATTTATCTTTTAGGAAAAAAGGAAAATTTTCATAGTTATATACCACAAATTAGTTCTCATTTTGTGAAGAAAAATTTGTTTTGTTTGAAGATTTTTCAGAACAAGAAATATTATTTGCGGATTATGTTAGAGGAAATAATCTTTCTAAAGGTTAATGATATTAATAATATGTTTGCAAGGCAAAATGCAAATTTGATAAATGTAAATGCAAAAAAATCTGGAATATTGTGTAATTCTAAATGTTATAACAGTTTAATGTATCTAAATTGGTAAACTTGCTAATATATGCCGAGCTGGCAGCTGAAAGATTAGCACTTTTGACTTCGGTTCAACAGTTCGTGGGTTCGAATCCCAACTTGGGCATGAATGTTTGTAGTGGATCGAAATCCACATTAAGCCTTAGGTCCCGGTCTAATTAGCCATATTGCGCAAAAAATGACCGTTGAGCGACAAACAAACCAATTGCTAATATATATAAGTACTTTTTTTAATATATTTCATTTGCTTTTTTTTTTTAACATGAAACTGTTTGTTATAAATTCTAATAATCTTAATTGTTTTGTTTTTCCAAGATTTTTAGTTAACAAGACATAAAAATTATCTATTATAAGTATTGGTTAACATTTAATTTGATACGAAGTTCTGTTTTTATTTAGATCATTTTGTTTTTAATAACTATATATATATATATATATATATATATATATATATATATATATATATATATATATATATATATATATATATATATATACATATATATATATATATATATATATATATATATATATATATATATATATATATATATATATATATATATATATATATATATATATATATATATATATACATATATATATATATATATATATATATATATATATATATATATATATATATATATATATATATATATATATAATTGTTAAAAAATATGACTCGTTTTAGGAGAACAGTACTGAGAAAATACCACATGTCAAAATCAAATGGTATTCTGATAATTTGCTGCAGTTAGACATTCTTTTTAATTTTTTCTGTCTGCCCTTAAGATATACCTATTCAGCGTGACAATGGGCGATGTGATGACATCTTAAACAGTGGTGTACTAGTGGGTGTTCCTTCGTCACCCTAAAGTGAAGGGATAACACACGCATAGAGAGAAAAGAACAGCCATTGCCAAACCAGGATTCGAACCCGGGAACTTACTGCTTCATAGTTAGACGCGCTAACCACTCCACGATTGGTTGGCTATTCAGCTGGTTTAATTTTGATAAATAAATGAATTTGTGTTATATACTCGCAGTAAGAAATGTAAGCTGTGTGCGTGCATGTGTGTGTGTGTGTGTGTGTGTATGAATCAAGAGAATTCTTAATATCAGTATTTCACTAGTATAAATTAATAACAGAATTCTTCCTATTGTTTTCCGTTATTATTTACGATATTTGTTTTTAATCCACTCATATAATTTCATTTGACAAGCAAATAAATATTTAATATTTATTGTATAAGCAAATAAACATTTATTATTTACTCGTAAATAAAATCTCTTGAATATAAATTCATAAAAATATACATGTTTAATATACTAATTATAAAGGATACAAGTGTTGTTACAAGTTACAAATTAAATATATATTGTATAAAAACTTGAGATTTTTAAATAAAATTATTAAACTCGTATTAATTTTAGAAATATTATAGCTTTACATAATAGCTTTAGCTTAATTTATACATTTACAGAGGATCTAGGTACATTTTAAGTGTACACATGCGTTAATACTCTCTTGTTACATTTAAGTATTCTTTGGATATAAATATACTCCAAACTCTGTAGACTCGATCCCCAAATGAATAACAGATGTTAAATAAATAGAAAACTGTTAAATAAAGAGGAATAAATAAGAGCCACTAAGGAAGGTCCTCGGTTTCTTATTCATTGTTGGTAATTTCCTTAATTGCAATTTTTCTCGAAAGCTAAGTATACGTTTATTAATGGAATTCACCTTTGTAAGTTTCCTTTATTAAAAAAAATTATTTCTATTAAAATCCCGAGAAGTTATCCGTGGTTGTTGAAATTAGATTTTAAACTCTTACTTTAGACGTTCACTGACCAGTAAATAAAATTCTACATTAAAATTGTTCTTTCACCTAATTTTTTATTCTTTAGAAAGAGTGAATACTTTAGGAATAGTTTATATGTTTATTATGCAGTTTATGTAGTTTTCTTCATATTTACTATATAAGTAAATGATAGAAGAAAAAAAATTATGGTTTCCTTTATAGTTTCAATATTTCTTTTTCCTAAGTGCCACATCAGTTACTACAATTTTAATTTTTACAAATATAATAAAAGAAAAATCAGTATTTTTACATTCATTTCTATAATTTTTTTGTATATTAATATTAGAATAATAATTTTTAATTTAAGTTTCTCCGAAATAAGCATTTTTGGTTTTCGTTAAAACAATTTTTAAATTAAATAATAAAGTATTTTTTATTAATTTCATGTATATTATGTTGCACTCTAATTGCTGTCAGTAACACAAACATTTTTAAGCACATATTGTAAGTACGCGTACAATTTAACTGCGTTTGGGAATATAACTCCACTATGCCTTTAGAAAACAATGATTTTTCTTACAAAATTGACAATTTTAATGGGTTTCAAGCTTTAAATTAAATTCCTAAGCAAATAAATAATTCTCACTAGAGATTTGTGTACTCCACAATTGATGAAATAATTTATTTCAGAAAAAATAAAAGAGTAAGCGTAGATGAGATCTGCAAGCAATTATTGCTTTTTCTCTTTTGAAAGGATTCATTTCGTTATGTGTAAAAGTATCATCATTCTTGCACGATCTTAAGTTAGTTAGATCTTTTGTGCTTATGTTTAGAGAGGATGAAATTTTCAAAGGTATGTTTTGCATTTCTTTTATTTTTGTTAACCAAAGATTTGGGAACTCTTCATAAGGCATACTCCTTACTCTATTTACATAGATCTAAAGGTTCAGTCATTATTTTTCGGATCATTTTTAATTTTCTTAACTAAAATTCTCTTTTATGAACTCAAAAATATCTATTTTTAGATGACAATAATGTGCACAATATTCTCTGTTTTTTTTAATAACTTTAGAAGATTTCCTTAGTCAAATGTTTAGATAATATTGTTTTTTGTTTTGAGAATTTGCACAGTTTTGATTTAATTCTAATGCTTTTCAATTATCTCAGAAACTTTTGTAATACTTATCCTATAAAAATCATATAAATTCATATTAGTTGGTGTTTCTGATTTTTTTAAATCAGTTTTTCATACTATCGTGTTTCTATAGCAGTTTGTAATTGAAAAAATAGGCGAAAAATCTTACTATATTCGGCAATATTTTTTTTGTTTTTATGTAAAAGCGTTGCCAAATAATACTAAAACTTTGTAATTACATATACGTGTTTGAGCTTATGTTTTGAATAATATGACACAATTTGGCTTTTATAAATAGTTACATACATTTTACTGAACTTCTGCATTGTGTTCCAGCTGAAAATTTTCTTATATATATATATATATATATATATATATATATATATATATATATATATATATATATATATATATATATATATATATATATATATATATATATATATATATATATATATATACATATATATATATATATATATATATATATATATATATATATATATACATATATACATATATATATATATATATATATATATATATATATATATATATATATATATATATATATATATATATATATATATATATATATATATATATATATATATATATATATATATATATATATATATATATATATATATATATATATATATATATATATATATATATATATATATATATATATATATATATATATATATATATATATATATATATATATATATATATATATATATATATATATATATATATATATACAGTGTAACAAAAATATTGGGTAAAATACAGGAAAAAGGAAAAGGAAAAATTCGTTTAAATATCCTGCCTTAAAATAAAGTATATAAGTATATCTATTATATTGGAAGCTAAGAACTACATTAAATGTGATTAATCAATGTCCACAGAAGTGGAACTCAACTTTGATTTCTTTTTTGTATGCATATGAATACTCGTATATCTCTGCATATACACAAATGTATAGATGTATGCTTAGTTTGAGTTTTTGAGTAAACTTGAGTAATAATTTTTCTAAAAGGGATGGAATGTAATTAAGAATACTTTAGTTTTAAGTATAAACTCATAATGTTTGGGTTAAATGAAAAAAATTATAGGAATCTAAAGCTGTTTGGGAGAAGAAAAAGGAATCTGTTAATGAGCATATGTGTGTGTGTGTGTGTGTGTGTGTGTGTGTGTGTGTGTGTGTGTGTGTGTGTGTGTGTGTGTGTGTGTGTGTGTGTGTGTGTGTGTGTGTGTGTATTATACACAGTGGATTTTTCATTGATAGTGAGCCGCGTTCACATGTTGCAAAGGTAGAAACCCAAAAAACCCTCAAACAGGCACCCCGTTTGAAGTTTGTGGAGAATATGGTTAAATTTGGCTGTACGCCTCTTCTTTGCAGCAGCGCCAATTCTGTGTCAAAGGTACCAGATTATAAAAAATTATGGTGGTGTTCAAGCTTGTGTGTCAGATATCTTGTAAGACTTCTTAAGAAAGCACATATTAAATTAATATAAAAACCTACATATTAACTAAAGTGAGAGGTAGATTTTTTTAAATATGCAAACTAATCCAACTACAAGAAAGATATTAATAAATACATTCCAAAGAAAAAGCATTTCTTTTTCCAACAGGAAAAATGATTCTTTTATCAATACAATGATTAAAATAATTTGATTATCATGATCAGCTTTTTCACAAAATAAAATAATATTCAAAGAGGAATATATTAAATTTATAGAAAATATTGGTAAACATTTACTTTAAAAATCAATATTGTTATTAAAGAAAATGTATAATAAAAATTATCGATATGTCTTTTGCTGAATCGGACTAAAATAGTTGTTCTGAAATAAAATATATGGTTTTCTGTACGTTCGAAAAGCTCATATTTTATTGACATAGTAAAAGCATGCATTTCATATTTTTAGACTAAGAAGTTTTGAATACAACTAATAATTAATAATTCAAAGTCATTTATTATTCAGAGGAGATTCATAATTTTTAAATCTACTGCCCGTTAATTGAACAAAAGAATTTTTATTGACATTTTCCAATATTTGAATGATTGACGAAACAATTTAGTTAAAAGTTTTGGAAGTAAGGCTACTTTTAGAATCTAATGAATGGAAAATTAAAATATTATTTTATTGTTAATTTTACCATTAAGAAGGACATTTATCAAATAAAAATTAATTGGCAGGAAGCATTCTTTTATTTCAGCATTTCAAATGTTTTATAATATATTAAATACACAAATATAAAAATCATTAATCCCCTTTCTTGAAAATAATAATATGTAATTATCCGAAGTAATTATAATTATAGGAAGTTTAATTATCCGAATATTATTCGGATAGTTAAACTTCCTTGGAAATATGAAATTGGAATTTTTTTAACATGATAAAAAAAAATATGTTTTTACCGAAACTTATAAAATATCCGTTCGAAAAAAATTTCGTTATTTTTTTCTCATAATCTCCTATAATTTTAATGAAAGTAATCACTAAAACCTAATTAAATTAAATTTAAGAAAATTGTAATTAAAATATTATTTCCTGCATGGCCATTCACTGTCACGTATTCTTTAAATAGCTTTCTTTCTACCGGACATTTGTTTAACAGCATTTTTTATTCATCTTGAAGTCTTATCCTTAATTAAACATCGAGTTATATTAAGGAAGCCTTAAAATGTAAACAGAAATGAAAAGGAGAAATCGTAATTTATTTTCATTGCAAATAATGTTTTATTTTTTAAAAGCAAAATAATTTATAATTAAGGCAGTACTGTAGCCTTTAAAGCCAGAAGTTGAAAGAAGAACGTTGTTTTGATTTAAAAGAATTATTGTTCTTGTGATAAATTATATATGAATTTTCCCAGTATGTGATTTTCATGAGAATTATTTGAAGCTTGCATAAAAAAATTAGTACCCTTTCAATGAGGGGAAATATTCTCAATGTTTACCTTTTGAAGAGCTACTTCTTGAGTTCTTTTTTCCATTTTTTGAATAAAATTCAGTTTCATATTTTTTTAATCATTTTACCGTGGTGAGTTTCCTGATATTAGAATCCATTATCTTAAAACGGTTACAAAAACAATTTTGCACATAAACGTTCAAATTTCCTTTGAATTATGCAATATTATTAAGTAGGAATGTATTCATGTTTATACTGTACATACAAAATATTAAAATTTTATTCTAATAAAATAATTTTGACAATTGTAAAATTTCAATTGTCAAGCAAAATGTAATATTTTAGTTAATATTAAAATTTCATTATAATACTTCTTTCATGAAATTTCATCAAAAAATATTCTGATACTAAGTAAAATAAAAAATGTAACCCCCATCCAAAATTTAAAAATTTATGTCACTAATTTAATTTTTGTGATATTATTTTCCAAAATTGAAATGGATGTAAATAAATATTGCTTGCAGTAATGAAAATTAAATCAATTTTTTCCCTCTGAAACATTAACAGTAAACAATAAAACTCAAAAATTTCTTAAAACAATCTAATTAATGTTACTAAAAAACAGTCATCCTATGTCTGAAAATAAGGTTTACATTTTAAAATATATATAATCAATAATTTATCATTTACTTTATATAATAATTCCAAAAAATTCGAATCCAGAAAAGATGTTTAATTAACTAAAATTTTCAAGAAATTGCAAAATTTTCTGAACATTTAACAAAACCTGAGAAATGCTTAATTATGTTACAAAGTAACCCAATATTCAAGATGAAAAATTTCTGATTAAGCCTAGAAAAATTAACAAAGAAAATAACTAATTTTAAATGCTATATTTCTACAGTTCCATATTTCCACAAATAACTTTAATGCTAGTGCAAATATTATGATATTATCATTATAAAGAAATGTCATTTATGTACAATTAGTGTAAAATTACTTGATTAATATTTTCCAGTGATCCATAAAGACCTTTAACTCCTCCGTAGTTGTGAAGCATGCACCATATGAAAGGTTGACCATAATAAGAATGCAGTTGAGGATACAGAGGAAAAAGTTCTGATTGTAAATCCAGGACAATCATTTTCCCCTGTGAATAATATATAAAAAATAATGTAAATAATATTAAAAATAAAAAAAAGAATTTTCTGTAAATAATTAAATTTAAAATAAGGAAGAAAATTTCCTGATATTAAAATGATTAAAAATACATAAATCATTTACAAATTATATATATGTTAAGTTTATAACAAAAAAAATCATAGAATTACCATCTTAAATTATCAATATAATTTATGTACAATTCAAACATTTCATTTGTTAACAAATTATTACATGAAAATTACTGATAATTTTTTTGTTTTTAATGAATTTTTAAATCTCAGGGGAAACTAATATTTTCATACTGTGTTTATTGATTCCTACTTTGCCAATATGTAATGAATTACCTATTAGTATCATTGAATAAATCACCTATTAGTATCATTATATGTATTCTATTTTATTTATTCTTGCATCAAAAAATCAATGTCTAACAAATTTATTACTACTTTATTGTGCAACTTGAACTTAAATTTCCTTTTGTTCATTTTATTATTAAAAGTTAGGAAAAATACTTATATGTAATACTTTAATTAAAGTAATTTTTACAAAACAGTGAACTGTTTGAAAAAAGTCATTTCATCAATGCTTTTTTTTTCGATAGATTAAAAAAATATGAATTATTAGTTTATTCCAAAGTTATCAGAATTCTGTGAAAAAGATAAGTCATTTTAAAGTTGCTGGAAAACTTCTATTGTTCTAAACATTGTTAAAACTTTGAAAGCTATTTAGTAAATTGTACATCACATCTTAATCTGTTTAAGTTTAATCGTATGCTCATAAATTATTTTACAAAGTTAAAACATGAAGTTTTAATAATATTTAGTTTATGTACGCACTTAATCAGGATAACGGAAATTGACTCCATACAATGTACAATATTACGAGTGCAAATGCACTCCAATTCGGAGTGGCTGGGGCGTTCTACTGATTTAGCCCCATGAGATTCCTTTTTTGTGGAGGTATTTAAATTCCCGTGTCTATTCCGACAGCCCACAAATTACTGAAGATTTGAAAAGAAACATTCAAAGAGAAAGAGCCAACATACCTGTCAACATGCTGAAAAAAGAGATGAGAAACAGTAGAATTCGGTTTACCCAGAGTACTGTCGATGGCGGGCATTACTAGCCCGATATAATACTTAAAGTTATGTGAACTAAATTTTTAAATCTGCAATAGTTGTATACAAATATAAATGAAAATATATCTTTAATTATTTTTGCATTATTACAATACTAAATAAAGAAGTTAACATAACGCACCCTGTAGTATACAGATCTACTTGTGTCTATTGGTGGTATTGCGCTTTTCGAAGTTGAGAGTTCAAAGTTTGATCCTAAACCTTATATAAAAACGGCAGAGGACTGTTTCATTTCTGCTTTCTGCATGCACATGTGTTGGACCTTTACTTGTAGTTTTCTGGGAAATCCTTCCTTTTAACACAGGGATTTGACTATTTATTTTTATAAATAGTGGGCTATTTTTGAGAGACTGTGGAATCATACGCAGTAAATATTGATTTTTTTTACGACAGTCTTTTGCTCTTAAGACTATTTACTATGTGTGGTCAAAATCGTCCAGTTTGTGAGACAAATGTTTCCTGGTTGAAAACAAATTCATATATTTACTACATATGCTTCAATGTTACAGCGATTAGAGAAAATCGACAGTAAAAATATTTCTGTAATTGTAGCTAAGCTAATTGTTGTAAGAGATCATTCTGTAGACAATTGAAAATTATATGCGGGTTTTATGCATATTGACAACCAATTTTGAATTTAACTATTGAATTTTTGACGCGACATACGTATTTAATGGTATTAAAACACATTAAAATAACATCCTTACAGACAAAATACATCATGGTAAAATGTATAGAGGTGTTTCCATAGAAACTTGTGCCTAACTACAGGTAATCTTCCCCAAATAGTACCCTTTGACATGATTGTCTCTATTTAAATTGACAACAGTCCGGGGCTTGCTTATATGGCTATGTATGTATGTATTTAATTTGACTAATGGTGACTAACTCTTGATAATATCGCATGCTAGTATGGAGGTGTAATTTATCTTGCTGAGTGATCCTAACTCATATTAATAACCTTGGCACTTTTGCTGCAACTTTTATATGTGATATTCCTGAGATATTGATTTTAACATCAGGATTAATACTTTGTCTGATATTATTGTCCAATCTGTCTGTTTGAATAAAAGACATTTCTAAGATAAATGATAAGACATCTCTTAACATCGGGTGACAATTCTCACTACATCAGTTCCATGTATTCAACTTAACAATAATTAAAAAATCACTCCAAAAATACTTGACTTGATAAATTCTACTGGCACTGATTATTATTGCGTAGCAATGCTCCACAATGCGCAATGTTGATACACGTGTAATTATTGGCATAAATGGAACGACTCTTCAATAACAAGTCTCATATTTGCTCTATTATATGGGAATTCCAATTAGTGATAAGTGATTATTTGAATTGAAAAAGTTTGACTATCTTTCGAACTTATAACGCAACCTCTTTCCCCCTCTCACGTAGCAGAAATTTTGAAAAGTAAATTAATAATCATTCACATAATATTCAGTGGCTTGAAGTTTAGATTAAAGTTTATGAACTTTCTCTATTCCTATAATGGATATCTTTTTGTTCATTTTTTTCACATTCAAGGATTAGTTCTAGACTAATTGATTTGTGTATATACATTTTACATATGAATATTAAAATAGTTGCAGAGTCATAAACTGCTGAAAACGTAATGGAAACCTCGAAATTCCTGAAAATTGTTACCAAGCCAAAGCAGTTGTTTGCCAAGGAAACTTTTAGTTTAGAAACATTAATTTTTTGTGTTTTTCTAGAGCGAACAAATTTTGATACATTCTTTCAATCTTTAGACCACATAATTTTTTACAAGCAAAAATTGCCTGTCAGATTTTGAAATAAACATTTTAACTAATACTCTTTTCGTGACAATAAATAGCATTTTTCCTTACATCTAAGAGGAATTACAAGATTAGGGAAAGAAAATTATTAAATTTTAAAAATTAAAATTTTTTATCTAGAATGTCTGAAAACATATCATAAAGTTCACAGATAATCGAGTCAAATGCATATATATTAGAAACTGAAGCAACCCGATGAGCAAAAAATGTCCCTCCTGTGGTAAAAAAAAAATAGAGAGTTATACTTAACCTAACTTCTATACTAAGAGGGCTTACATTTATTAAGTAATGAGTAGGCTTCAGTGTGTTTCTTTTATGATGTAGCAAAGATAGAAGAAGGCTTGCTCAGCCTCGTCACTTTATATCAAATTATAGATTCGTTGATGTTTTGTAGTTTCAGTCGTCAGAAAGAGGGAACTGGAAACGTATTGTAATAATTTATTTAACTGTGTTGTACTTTGCACACTGAACAATGAGTTTTAATAGCATTTAAAACATTAAAAGTCAGTGATTTTAAATTATAATTTCCAAATAACAGAAAATTAACATTAATTAATTAAGTTTAGAATTCATTAGCAAAAAGTATGTCACAGATTTAAATAGAGACATCATTCCATATTCATTACATCCTTTATGTGATGTGGAGAAAATCGATTAAAATAATCTTGTATATATGATTATTATAAATTACATTACTGTATACTGAGTGTTATATCCTGATCAAGTTGGGGAAATTGAATAAAAATATATGTACATAAAAGATTGTGTATTTAGCAGCCTAGTAAATAATTTAGTAATTGATGATAATATGTGTACAGAATAATTATATTTTCACTATGTGATGTAGCATTTTCTTATAAAATATTATTCGCTTCAAGAAACCACTAAAGTAAGCTACAAAGTTTTTTAAAAGTGCTCCACAACATGATTAATTCTTTGGAATTAAGTGGGATAAAAACTGCTCCATTTTTTACAGCTTTTTATGCATGGTAGGAACTTTTTCAATTCATTGCAAGGAACTGTATTATTCAATGCATTTCACTTGAGGTACTGAACTAAAAATTAACCCATCTCGTAATAACTTTTTTATGCATGAAGAAATATTTTTAATCTACCAATATTATATTTGAAGCTATTTTTAAAACACACTTTTACTCTGTGTAAACGATAGATTTTTTTCACCACCTAGAGTACCTTGAAAAGTTAATGATATGAAAAAAATTCTGTAGTGTAAGCAAATATTTTTGCCAGTGAGTTAGAATTTGCAGAAATATTAATAGATAATAACTAAATTAAAGATATATACAGTGAAGTTATTATTAATAATATATATATGAGGTATAAGTAATATAATGCAAGTGAATTATTTTGAATAAAAATTTTACTATTGAGACTGTTTTAATTCCTTATAGCTTTGAAAGATTAAACTAAAATAGTAAAACCTCGTCTCATTACATTTTCAATTACTTTCAACCTAAATGTAGATTGTGATGTAATCCCGAATGAAACTGACCTACTTTTGATTGAGGAAAAGTACCCATCTTAAATTAAGAGGATGGCAAATTACCAATTTTTGAGTATTTAAAAAAATCTTATCACCATTAAAGGAAATTAAAAAAATAAAGTTCTACTTTTGCTATTAAAGTTTTTCAACTAAAATTGTAAATGCGATTGTGTTTAATGAAAGACTTCAATATAATTTTCTATTTTTTACTATTAAGAATTTATAGTTTAGAAATTATATTTTTAAATTATAAGCTTCTATTGAATGAAACTGACTTATATTCTTTATATAATATTAATTTCATTTATTTAAACAAAGTGTTTATTTGCAACGAAATTATGAATGGTTATAAATGAAATAAAGTAAAAAATACTAGTTTAAAAATTTATTCTTAGGTAACTGAGAACCTATTTTATCAAAAGTACAAAAAATATTGCCTTTTCAAGAAAAATAAGTGGTTAATAATCCTTTAAAAGCGAAATTACAAGATATCACTATTACGAATAGCTGTTCATTTCTCTGCTAGTACTTCTTAAAAAAGACAAATCACTTTGACTTTTTTGTATATTACAGTAAGAAGAGAAAAAAAATATTTAAAAATGCACATATGATTTACGTCACAATAACATAAACTGAAATTCAAACTCATAATAAATGTATATATGAGAGAAAAAAAGAAAAATAATTTTGAAATGGTATTCCGAAAGAAGAAATAATCTTTATTAACTAATTCTTATAATTGTATCTGTTCCTTTACCTAAAATGACAAACGTTTTACAATGTCACATGCTTTTTCAAAATTTTTTTGGTTATAATTAATAAATTCGAATGCCCATAATAGAATGCTGCAAAAGATACCTCATTTCCCATTCTCCCAGATCGGACTTCAGAATGTCAAGTACAAAAGTTAGTAACTATTACTGTGGAGTAAAAGCTTATCATGTCGAGAAGAGGAAACAGCAAGGAAAATATTTTAAATGGATATCCTTTAAGATGAGTAGACATAAAATGAACAAAAAATACTGTCATTTTAAACTGTAAAATGATACAATAGTTTCTCAAACTGATTATTGAAGATCTTACAATAAAAGGAAAAATAGAAAAATATTTCCCCCTTTAAAGTTAATAAATTTAGTTATAATATATAGAACACGTTTTACAAAAGTTCCAAGAATTTTAATAGTCCTCTGCAAACAATCGTTAAAGCATTTCGTTGAAGGTAAAGGATATCTTGTGAAAGCAAAATGTGAATACCATCCATGTCGTATAAAGGCAAATGTTTGATTTATTTCATTCAAATCAAATAATTTGTGTACAAGCAAATGACAGAAGCAACGTCCAGAAAATAGAATAACTCGACTGTTGAAATTAGATTTTATCAGCTGTGTGTCAAACGGCAATCTGAAGCAGAGAAACCTACATTTGTTGCACAGCAATTGGCTAAATATAAAGATTAGTACATAGATATATTTCATCTTTTACAATTAGCATTTTTTGTTTAAAGGTAAGAATGATTAAACTAATAATATCGGATAATACAAGTATTTAGTAAGACTACCATTTATATAGCATTTGAAGGGGAATAGACTTAAAAATTTAATAACAACTGCAGACAAAGATTAACAAGATATACATACAAATAGGATTTTATAAAATTTCAATAAAAGGGAACTCATGTGGTACAAAGAGTGAGGAACTCAATAAAGTTTACATTTGGGTTGATTATGAACTACCTTATTATGATTCTTCTTAAGAATATTTTTGCCATTTATTCATTATAATGATTTTCCTTACAAATGCTTCATGCCAGTAGTTTTCTTTCCATGCTAATTTTCCTAACACTATTAGTCCTTTTGCAGTACACTGATCAATTTGCGCAATTAAAATATTGAATTTGTTATTCAAATATTACGAACTTCTATTACAGTAACCATAACCATGAACTCTGCGTTATTTAAATGCTTGTGTCGCAAATAGAATATTTTCAACTACTGCCACTGTAACAGTAACGATGAACTCTACGTTATTTAAAATCATCAACATCTCAATCACATACTTTCAAATAACTATGTTAAAAATTTAATTTAGTTTGATCATAAATAGTCGCCATGCATTTAATACGTAAAGGAAGTTTTCTGACTACTCAGTTTATATGTATTTGAAATGTGAAATAATAACTAAAAATACTGTCAAAATGTGAAGTAATAAATGCAATAAATAATGTTTATATACTCATATAAAGAATTTTTTTCATATCTATCATTTCTTTTGAATTTTTACTTTTATTATTTACATCATGATTGCGCATTTTAGTCATAAACTTAAATCATATAGTTTTATATCTGTTTTTAATTAGCAATTCCTGTGAATATATTTATTAAAAGTACTCAATTTTGTTAAACTATTTTTTTCATTTATTACCTCTTAATTAATATATACGAATCCATTGAGTGACACTTTTCATCAATTTATATGGAAAACTTTTCCAACTCAATTTAATAGGATATTGATAAGAAAATGAAAATACTATTGGGAATTCCCAACTAAATAAGACAAAAGATTGTATAAACAGGCTCTGCCATGGATGAAATTTTTAAATCTAAGACTTTTTAAGCATATGAGTACAATTTAAAGTATTACTCTTTAAGTAATATGTAAATGAAGAGCTATCTTGCAAATACTATTAAGAAACTTCTGTATTTTCTTTGATCTTTGGATTTCATGTTACAGAAATTCAGAATTCCGTTACTACAGCTTACGTTCTAAATCATTTTATTTTCCTTAGACAGCATTAGATTTATCTTAAAGATAATCGTTTCAAAGGAAATGAAATAAGCATTTTACGTAAAATAAAGTAATGTTTCTGCAAATAACATTGAAATCTCTCAATATAGGAACAAAGTTGATTTCATTTAGTTGATACTTTGATTGTATTTGAAAAATTTTGTTGTTGAAGTTAAAAGCATTTAAATTATTTCATTTATTTCAAACTTTACTAAATTGTTTCATCAAATGTTTATAGCTTCTCCAAATATGTATACATTTGGAGAAGCTATTAACATGTGTGTGTGTCTGTGTGTGTGTATATATATCGATAGATAGATAGATATAATACCATTGTGTTAGGAAGTACTTTGCAGAGATAATTGATCTAATCTCTTATACATTTTTAAGTCAACATAAATAATTAAACATGGTCACATTTAAATGAATGAACTAATTTATTTTGGATTGATATAATAAACACATATTTCCTTTTTTGAAACCAAACTTATAGTTGGTGTTACACCGACGAGTATTTTCATAAAAATAATAAGCACGCCAAATGCGTTTAGAAGCCGCATTTAATTAACATTTCATATAAGTATACTATAACTGAATATTAATTTTTAAATAACCAATGCAAATCATAAAAGTACTAAATTCAGATAGAGCTTAGAGTTTAGAGAGGATTAAAATACAATTTATAAAACTTGTAAATTTAATGAATTATCATCTAATATGTTAAAATCATTAATGATTTCTAAAAGCACTCAGACGTTTTGTTGTACGGCTTATAATTTTTCATTTAATTACAAGTTACTTAAGAGGGCAATTATTGTTTGAAACTAAATTTAATTTTGCATATAATTAACACACCAATAATAATTATATCTTTATAAGTTAAATTTAAAGATTACGAATAAACCGAAATCAAATAAATTACGGTTTTAATACTTTTCCCTCAAAATCATCTTTTGTTTTGATTATATGGAATTTAAATGAATATATTTTACTTTCTTGCTCATTACTTCATCAATTTCTGAGTGATCCTCTGCTCTGTAATATTTATAAATATACTTTTGAGTTGTGAAAATTCTAGCTTAAAACAAAAGAATAAGTTTCGCTCAAAAACTTTTCTTTTTTCTAATATACCAATAAGATTTTGCATAAAAATTTAATATATATTCATAAATAACCTATGAATATCATTTTTCAGCTTTACAGCTAGAACTTACTGAAAAAATTTTTTAACTGTAAATAATATAAAATTTTCTTAAATATGGGAAAACAAAGATATTATTTTGTAAAATAATACAACATATATAAACATCTGAATGTATACTTCATTTCATACTTCTCATGGATGACTACATTGTTTTAAAATCCACTTCAAGCAAAAGTTGCTAATGTGTCTCGAAATGTTCTTTAAGCTACAGATTCAGTCGAAAAAGTCTTCATGGAAAAAAAGTTTGATATTTTTAAGAATATTGGTTAGTATGTTCGTAAAAATGGTATACACGTTTTTATATTCGTTTTTATATTTTTTTATATTCGAACAAACTCTAAGTCATTTAAAGTGAATATTTATACAAATATCACTTCCATATTTCTTAGTAACATACATAAACTCTTCCTTCGTATGATTAAATAAACAAACAAATCCAAATAGAAGAACTGCGAAAATATTTTAATGAATAATTTCACATCTGATTTTCACGAGTTAAATACCTCTATTAATTTTTATAAAATATATTTTTTAAGTCACTGACTGAGATTTTTATCCTCACTCCATTATGAATTACATTATTTAAGCGTGAAAGATGAAAATTTCCTTTAACAGCAATATATACAGCTCTGACGAGATAAATGTTTTCAATTACAGTAATGTGACGAAAGAAATCTTAATATCTGTTAGAAATCTTAAAGAAGATAATAATATTTCATTTACTTGCACTGAGATATAATTATAGAAATGTTATCTTCTGGGAATACTGATTAGCAAAATATTTATCTCCAAAAGTTAAACACCTCCGGATTCTAAGTGTTGTCTCATTTAGGCATTAAATTATTGTATTTATCTTAGTTAAAACAAAGTAATAAGTATATAAGGAAGGAACAAGAATTGCTATTATCATTTAATAGGGAAATTTAGCAATAAATAAGTATAATTTTAGAAATGTTATCACAATTATGTTCTTGCTATTTGAAATGAATATTGCTAACACATTTTTGCGTGATAAAAAATGAGAAAAGTAAACTGAAGTAAATAATCTCTTGCTATTATTTTTGAAAATGAAAATATGTCAAAAATCTCAAAATCCTTATTTCAATCAGATGCAAAATTTCTAAATGTTCTGAATTCCTTGACAATCACACAATCAAGCTTACGAGAATCCATTGTACTATAGATGCATTGCATTGTTTTACATATCCAGTTTTCAAAAAGTTCAAACCAAGCTTGTCCATCATTGACTGTGAGTAGGCAACGGGTAGTTATTTTTTCAGTTTAATTGTATTCAAATTTAGTTGATAGATAAAATGGTTATTAATTAAATAAAATAAAATGTGGTTAACAATTAATTTAATAATTTACTGTAAGTGGGATATTTTTAAAGGTATATAAATGTGTATATAAGCAAGAGCCTTAAATTGAGAACAGAAAGTTAGTTCAGTGATTTATAAGAAAACTTACTTCCCAAAGCCCCAGTGATTATATGTATTTGAAAATTTGAAAATATATATATATATATATATATATATATATATATATATATATATATATATATATATATATATATATATATATATATATATATATATATAAATATATATATATATATATATATATATATATTATAACTACTGATTAAATAATTGAGTTCTAAACTATAAATATTAAAATTTCCAGTAAGAAACTGTTAAACTTCGGCAAATGAGTAAACAGCCTACCGAAATTGCAGTTTATTATATTGTAATATTACTTACTTTACGTTAGAAAAATCCCATAACTGTCTAAACTGTCTACAGAATATGATATCAATGGTCTTTAGAAGACGAGAACACAGAGGTATTATTCGCATGTTCTTAGTGGACCATGGTCTAGCTACGAGATTATGAGTCGAGAATTGGGGTCATTTTCTAGACTATAAGTGTATACACTAACTGTTGGATGACTTCTGTGGACTATCAGCTTCCAGTGGACTGTCTGAAGTAGTATTGATTATGACTTTAGCTATATTACTCATCGCAAACAGGAGGTCTTTCAATGAAATAATCAACAACGAAACTGTATGTTAGAAAGGCGTAATATCGTGCTTTCAAATGAATCTCCCCTTGTTTTATTGATTGTTGTATCCCTGTCTGACAGTATCCAGGAAAACCTGCAATGCCAGCGTGCATTTGACACTGCCATATTGATCCAACACTTGAATTGATTATAGAGGTTAACAATGGATACACATCTGGGTTACTTTTTTACCATTGACGATTTTTTGAACAACTCTTATTACATTTGTGTTACGTTCAGGCGAAGCAAATGGCTCATCACCAAACACTTGTCACTATGACCAATTATTTGTTGACTCATGTTCAAGCTACATTGGTAGTTGTACCTGTACATAGCATCTTATTTCTGTCTAAACCAATGATCAGGTAAATAAATGCCGTTATTGCTTTTAGATATTGTTTTGGATCATGATCTATGTACTCGGAGCAACCATCTTAATGGAATTCTAAAATTATTGAAAGTATAAATGTTTTCAGATCTAAGATTCAGATTCCTTTAAAATTTAATAATTTGTTATATCTTCAGTATAATATATTTGGCCAATGTGTGTGAATATACTTATGTTATTTACATTTCTTCTTGCAACAATTTAAATGGTCAGTATTGTACATATACTTTTTAGTTTAATTTTGGAAACGTAACATATGTTGGAAATATTTAATAAAAATGTATTTATGCACACTAAATATCTTATGATTGAGTAGAAAGAAGATGATTTCTTACTTTTTCTTAATGTTATATCATGCATGAGGATCAAAACCCTATATTTCTTAAAATATAAACTGAAAACTAAAATGAAAATAAAAATAAACTTGTTGAATTTTCTATTTTAAAATATAAGTAAAATAAAAAAGTGGCCTTTTGAACGTCCATTTAATTTCAAATAGAGCGAAAAGCAACAGTAAAGCAAACATTTACTGGCGTTTACGATAAAAATATTTTTTGTTTAGAGGCAAAAAAAGTCATAATGATAAATGCGACCTTTTCAAAATTAGTAAAAGCCATGAATTTAAAGGTTGTAATTTTGATGATTGATAATAAGGCCATTAATATTTATAACATCTTGGTTTTTATAAATTTTTATAGTCTGAGGAAAATTTAGTTCTAATATTAAAAATATTGCAAGGAGCTTATAGTGAAACAGCAGTATATCAAAGATTTGAGATTACTATTTTTAATTTAATGATTATACATTTAATCTATAAAATTTGGGAAATTTATTTGCTATAAGCATATTTTTAAGCACAACTAATTTGCTTAAAATATATTTAATTTATACAAATATTCAATTAATACTTCGTATACAAAAAGCGGTGATAATAAAGTTAATGAATATTTTAACATTCAGTGGTAAACTTTTTTGAGATTGTTTATTTAAATTTTTAAAGTGAATTAGGAGCTATTTATTTTTAAATGATATTTTGCTTTATAAAATTTAACAGATAGAACCTAATTATCAAGTAAATGTCTCAATCCTGAATCTTAAATGGAAGATTGAAATTTATAACCTATTCATTATATTTTATTGAAGAAGAAGTGGAATAAATGAAAAAACAATCACAAGCGATTTGTAACTTTTACAACAATACATGCTTACAAAACTTCAATGAAAAGTAAAATCACCATGATTGAATTAAATTGTTTTAGAATTTTTATGTAATTTTTATCAAATAATTATTTGCAAAATATTTATTTAACAATAACTCTACCAATGTAACCGTAAAATACTTTCAGTAACGTACAAATATTTTCCAGCAATCATAACGCAAATACCAAGACACAGAATAAGAATTTAGAAAATTTCCAGTTATACTATAATAACTTATATGTTCAATGTCACTACAGAGCACTAAATTTTTTTTCCATTTTTATATTAGACAGTTAGATATGAATCAAAGAATTGTTTTTATAGGAAAGGAGAAAGTATCAGAAATGCAGTAGATATAAAATTTTTGAATTTATTATTTTTTTAAAATAATTTTTATCTTCATGATTTTTTTAATATGCACGTTGATTTTACTTATTTTATTTCCTCTCCCCAAGATATAAAGCTCAGTTAACATGCAGATTTATTTAAATGTGTGATAGAAATAAAAGGGAAAAAATAACAAATCTTTGCTTACTTACAAATTTTACTTGACGATAATAATAGAAAAGATAATGAAAAGTATTTCAAAAGAGGGTACAAGCCTCAAAAGATAAGTTCAGAAATCAAATTTCATCCATTTAAACATAAAAAAACTTTAAGCAGCGTACAACTTTCTATATAAACTATTAATGTGTTCTATAAGACAAATTTTTCTTTTCATCAAAAATCAATATTTTCTTTATAAATCAAAATTCCCAAATTTTCATAAAAAATAATGCAATTACTTCAACAGAGAAAAACTACTTGCTCTGATTACTGAATTTTTTAATGCTTTTCTGTGTCAAAATCTTTGCTAATATGAATCATGCGTTCTATAGAAATACTTGAATGACAAGCAACATTTTCAGAATGACTTTACTATTTCATGACAAAGGCATTTTTTTCGTGTTTTACACGAGTTAATAAGCCATGACGAAAGAAAATAATAACAGTTATTAACCTTTGTAATGGCAATTCCTTATTTCCAAAATGAAAAAATAGGACATAAGTTTCTACCTCCTAATTTTATACTTAAAACTAAAGCTTCTTTATCAAGACTTTTTCAATAGTTTTATATTTAACTACCATAAAAAATTTATAAAAGAACTACTGGTATCCTTCCAAAATATTTCATATGAATATTTAAATGAAGGTAGGAGAGTGTCATCGGCAGCAGCACATCATACACGTAACGTTGGCCTGTCATAATGCTATGAATAAGAACTAGAGGTGACCTTGAATCATACAATAGCTCCCTAAATTATGATGCTCTTTGTCACCTAGTGGAGCGTTCCACAATTGCCTGTCACCACGTAGTACGCTGCGACTTTCACAGAAGAAACAGATTCTATTCCATCGTCTACATCGCTCTAATAGGGCACTATTCCAGACAGTGGCAACTATTCTGTGGGGTCAATGACAGTCTTCTTAATAGAAGTCATGAGCATTGGCCACTAAAACCAATCGACGGCAAATGCTTCTGCTCCATATGGGAGCGTCCACGGTGTTTTGCTCATGCTGCAGATTTCATTAGACGCGCTAAGGCAACCATCGCCTCCCGTCAAACGCGTCGATCCATCCGTGTTCACCTCTCTCTGGCTGCACCAACAGCCCGCAAATGTTTCACAGATCTTTGCTACAGCCAGTGCCCTGTGGACGCGTCCAAGTGTCTGTCAGCTGTGATTTGCCGAAAGGAGCAAACTGCCCTTCTCATTATGATCACCATGCCCCTCGTAAACTTGTCTGTCTTCTGGAACTGACTCCGTTGGGTGGCTTGGCTTTTCTGCAATTACATTCATCCTTTGCGATAAGAACAATCTTTCAACGACTATTTTTCAAGCAGCAATAACATCGTGATGATTGCCCACTCTGTTTCTCACCTTATATCTTATCCTACGTGAGCTGGATAGCTGCACATTTCACATCATTTGCATAACTCGGTAAGCTCCGTCTACCCTGAAATTTGCACAATTTTCTAGCCAGTTCTTCTTGGTATTGCACTTTCAGTGTCCAGCAGTGTAAGTGACAATCAATTGATTGTCCAGTTAATCATTTAATCATGCATATTGTTCATTATTATCAAAAAACAACTGGTATCTTAAATTGCCAGGAATCTTATTATATATTATATATATATATATATATATATATATATATATATATATATATATATATATATATATATATGTATATGGGTGTGTGTGTGGTGTGTGTGTGTAATAATGTCGTTTATTTTCCTTTTTTGAGTTAGATAATCACATCATTTTGCAGTGTTTTTTTCGAATATGTTTCCATAATAAGGTCTCGCAAAGTCTCTCAAAACTTCTAAAATCAATGTCTGCAATTCCTTAAACACTTCAGAGAAATATCCTTGAATAGTTTTGTAATGATGTTGGAGAAATAAGTATAATTCAGATGTCAATATAAAGTGAAGCAAGGTCTTTTTAAAGTATTTTTATTGAGTTGACTTGAATAAATAGATTATTCCTATAAGTTATATGTATTTTTAGATATTTCTGTATTTTTAAAAGACAATTATTTTATAATGACATTTTAAACGAAGAATTTAAGACATTATTAGTTTATTAAATTAAAGGCTAAAAAAGCATTTTTGTGTTTTGAATTCAAAAAATTAATTTAATATTTAAAAAATTAATGTTTTAATTTTAAATTAATAAAATAAAAAATAATGAATTTGCTTAAAAATTTTGGTAACGTAAAATTTTTGAATACCTTTTTAAATCAAAACAGAAGTCTATGACTGTGAAAATGTGTGTATAAATTAGTTTTAAGTAAAATAGTTATGCAAATTAACGTAAAGTAAAATTGTAAATAAAACTTTCATTTTTAGCAATATCTTAAAGTATTACCTTTTTGGTAACATTCATAACATTTAATTACAATCATTTCCAAAAGGTTGATTATGTTGCGAAACTTCATCGAATGGTATTATACAAAAAATAGCACCATTCAATTGCTTTACTCTGCCACATAATGAATGTTTAAAAAGCAACTTTTTTAGGGAAAAGCTCACATCAATAAATTACAATTTATTGAGCAATTTGGAGGCAGCTAAATTTAAAAAAATTATTTCCAAGTAGTATTTGTTAATTAAATTTTGTTGCATAAATGTAATAAGCATAGAAGTTGTTGATCGGTGAGAGGACATACTTATTTGGCTCAGAATTTAACAGTCTTTTGTAACTTGATTTTGAATTTAATTTTAATAAGTGATTCAGACTCTCGAATACCTACTGAAGTTAGATCGAGATTTATATCTTCTACAAATAGCAGATAGTTTTGATTTAAAACATGCCACAACAGGACAGCAATTTCATCTCAATTTATAGTTACACTTATTTTTGCTACAAGAAAAATTTATCTGGTCCGACAATTTGCAGAAAACTACATAAAAACAGATTTTATGGTCATCTACAAAATTTATGCACATACATTGCCTCACACAAACAAATTGAATGCTCAAATTGAGTACGTAATCATGTTAAAAATGCATAAAAAATCGGTGCTCTGTTCATACAATAGTGCAGAGGGATTTTTGGTGTATTTACCAATGGCAAAAAATCAAGTACTTAAAATTTTGTGTTCAGATTAATGGAAAGGAAATTGGATGAGAAAAGTGGTGTAATTTCTTGATTAATATTATTTTTATGCTAGCACAAATATTGGCATGTGTTTCTTCAAACAATTTTTAATTTTCAGAGGTTTAAACGAGACTTATATATCCAATTATTCTTTCATGTGCCCACGATGATATCTTTATTTTGCAAACAGATCATGTTGTGTATGTAGAATATAACCTGCATTCTCATCCTTTAGTTCCTTTAAATACAAAGTTGAGTATTCTCTAAGAAGGCTTAAAATGAACCTCTATTCCATGCCCGAAGCCTTACATAAATTTACAATTTAGATATTCTAAACTGCGCTCTTCATTCTAATCATTCTAATCAGTATGAGACATTACTTTAAGGCCTTTATGTTTGGAATCCTCATACTAAAAAAATTTTTCTTGTATATAAGTTATAGGTTCAAAGTTAAGAGATTATATGTTCCAACTGAGGTTACGAAATAATCTGTATATCATTTATTTCCCTTTTTATGATATGAATAAAGAAATAAATGTTATCCAATTTTTTAGTTTTTTTTTTTGTATTTTATCACAGTCAGATTGTTCGCTTTGAAAATAACTGTACATTTGTATCTACGTAAAGATGTTAAAAAAAGAAATAATCATATTTCATTTAAACATTTATCATTTATATTCGCATTTAAAATCATGTACACAAGCACCAATATCAACCAAATGGCTTTAAGAATTTAAAACAAATCCAGTTTAAAAATATCAAACGAGAAAAAAAATTTCTGTTTAAAATAATTGTCTTTTATTGTAGAAACAGTTTACAAACTACATTCCTTTATTTATGTCTAAAATAATGATTATTCAATCCAAATAAAATTAAAAATTTAATAAGTGATTTGTTAGAGAGATGTACTGATTATCTGAAACTGAATTTTAATACTGTGTAGATAAAACATATATTGTAATGTAATCTTTAAGACAATTATTTTAGATAATGCTTTTTCCCTTATGAAGTTATATAATCTTGAATTATTTTATGTATTTAAGATATTATATCTTGTTACAACAAGAGTTTGCATGAATAAGTTCCGTGAACAGTAAGAAAAAATTCTTTAAAATGTTTCATTTTATTTCTTAAATGCGATAAATCACCTAAAATTAAGTAATTTTTAAGTCATTAAAAGATATTTTTCTGACAAAAGTTACGATGCAAATGAGTCAGCTAATAGTGTTAATGATAAAAACTTACATAAGTTTATTTATAGTAATTCTAATGTATAAGTTTAATGCTAAAAAAATGAAGAAATTCATATACAGATGGATTTTGTAAATCTTTTTTTAATTTTTGAAAGGCATGCCTGTAAAAAAATCTCAGACTGGGAAAAGCAAATCTCAAACAGGGGCTTATTGGTTGGATAAGAAAAAAGGGCTTTTAGAATGTCAACAGATGCCATAAACTTCGCGAAGATTGTCTATACGTTTGGTCTACCCCACTAAAAATTTTCATATAATTTTTATCTTTCTGACAACTTATTTAACGTCTTCAACGAAAATTAATACTTTTTCGAAAACAAGTTTTCATTCTTCTTAAAAGTATTTGCAGTGACACCTACGACTCGTTTCATTTTTTAACAAAAAGAAGTCTTTTTAAATTAATAGAATTTTATAATAGATTTTCCGTATTTCAGGTGCTTCTGATAAGAAGAATAAATTTACCATAATTTTACTTGACTGGTGATACTACAATGACTTTTTAAGCAAAATTTTGATGATTGTTAGCATTATTACCTTAGTTAAAAAATATAAATATATTAGAAGTCATGTGATAAATTTCATATCTTATCATGTATTGTTGAAATACTTAACTTTTATTTTCCCTGTGAACAAAATTTGATATTCTTCATAAATATCAATCTAACTATTTAATGCATCACAGAATGAGATGAAATAATTTGTAAACATTAATGAAAAATATATTGAAAGATTACAGGTTTTTTTGCATAAATTAACCATCGTTATAAAATATTAGAAAACTGCTCTATAATAAAAAATTGGAACTTATTTATTCCATGAAAAGTGAATGAAAAATTTTTTTTATAAATACAATTCATGATAATTTAAAGAATAATTAAAGTAAAATCTGTCTGGAAATCATTAATCTTTTCTATACCACCACGGATTTATTTCGAATATAATTAAAGCTTCGCAAAGAAAAATACGTGTCATGCATACAAATTAATTTTAAGTAATCTGTTCCAGATAATACAATTATTTTTGTATAATAAACAAGTTCTAAGAAATCGATTTAAATAAACATAATTTATTTGGTTCAGTTTATACTGTTTTAATTTCGTTTTGCATTCAGTCTCTCTTCAGGAGTTTAATTAAACAAAATATATGATACGTAATTTTAAACAGATGGATTTTACCATGACTATTTTTATTGTCATTGAGCAACGCATAAATTATTTTGAAAGAATTTATAGAAAAAATTTGTACTAAATACAAATATACTAAATTGCTTTATAAAATTTCACGATTAACTGCACGAGCTTAATTTAAAGCAACTTGATATAAAAAAAAATTTCCCCATATAAATAATCAGTCTAAAGATATGTTAATTATACTACTTTACCACACTTTATTTAGCTGTGATTGAAAAATAAAAGCTTAAAGATGCAATTTCCTGCATACATTTTAATAAAAATCTTCATTTTTTTTAAAAAATATCAGAGAAAAAATGTTATAAGACATTTCATCAGCAAATCGTTTTCAGTAAATGCTTAAAAAACTTAAAAGCTATTAATATTATAATTACAATTTCACTTTCAGAATGGTTATATGTGAGGCAAAGAAATACATTTTAAGTGATTCGTCGATAAATGCAGCTGAAACAACCATAGAATGTGAATTGACAAACGCAGCTTGCTCTGTTACCCTATTCTTTGTCGCGTGTACATAGACTTATGGAAAACATCTTGTAATTAACACCTAGTTCCAAAATTAAAAAAGCAATGACAAAACAATGAAAAACTGAGTTTTGAGTTAAAATATATGATTTCAAGAAGTTATATTTAGTATGCTGCCCACTGTTTTCTTTTTATGATCTGAACATAAAAAACACTTATGTTCTGCATGAGATCAAAATTATCTTTTCTTTCTTTCTTTTCTTTCTTTTTTTTTTTTTTTTTTTTGAATGTATTGCTTGTTTTTAAAGTTTTGCCCCAAATTTTCGCTAATTCAAAGTGTTGAAGAATTCTATTACCATTTTACTTTAATTATGCTATATCCTTATTAAAATCAAAGTAAAAATAATTCAGTTAATTAATATGTTAACTCCATATTTCCATTCTATATATACTTTCTTTTCACTAAAAATAATGTTTCATATATGAATGCCCATAAAATTTAAGTAGTATTGATTTCCTTTAAGCTTAAGTTAATGATAATTTTGGTAATATACACTATTGGCCATTAAAATTGCTACACCAAGAAGAAAGGCAAATAACAGAACAATATTTATTGGACACATACATTATAGTGCAAAGAGCAAGTGATTAGATTTACAGGAAATTAGGATGCATAGATCTTGAGAAATCAGTACGCACAGCAGCCACCTCTGGCTGCAATAACATTATTTATCCGCCTAGGCATGGAATCAGACAGAGATTGTATGGCATGTACGGGGATCTCAGTCCATGCAGCTTCAACACTATGCCACAAATCATTGACAGTAGTGGATAGTAAGTGATGGCGAGCCAATCGCTCGGCAACCATTGACCACACGTTCTCAAATGGTTACAGATCAGGAGAACGTGCTGGCCAGGATAACAGTCGAACCGGTTCTGTATCAAGGAAGTTCAGAACAGTACGGGCAACATGCAGTTATGCATTATCCTGTTGAAACAAAGCATTAGGGAGGCTTCAAAGATAGGGCAGAGCCACAAGCCTTAACACATTGGAAATATAATGGTTGCTGTTCAAAGTGCCGGTAATGCGAACAAGAGGTGATCGAGACGTGTATCCAATGGCACCCCATACCATCACTCCAGCAGATTTGCCATTATGGCGATGTTGAATGCAAGCTGGCAATGCGCGTTCTCCATGATGTCTCCAAACACGGACGCGGCCATCATGGTCCTGTATACAGAACCGGGATTCATCTGTAAAGATGATGTGATGTCAATCCCGCGTCCAGGTTCGTCGCTGATCACACCATTGAAGGTGCTCCTGTCTGTGACGCAGCGTCAAAGGTAGCCGAACTATGGTCGCCGTGCAGACAATCCATGCTGTTGCAAACGTCGTCGAACTGTTCGAGCTGAAACTTGTTGCCTTGCAAATGACTCCATTTCTCGACTCAGGGTTCGTGACGTGGCTGTACGATCCCTTGTGACCATGCGGATAAGATATCTGTCTTCTCTGCTGTTAGAGATGGGGTCGCTGAGATCCTGCATGACGTTCCGTATGATTGTCCTGAGCCCATCGATTCCATATTTTGTTAACAGTCATGGGGTCTCGACCGACGCGAGCAGCAATATTGCGGTACGATAAACCGCAATCCCGGTAGGCTATAATCCTTCCTCGATCAAACTCAGACACGTGCTGATAAGGATTTCTTCTTCTTACACGAGGCATTACAAAAACTTTCTTTGCCGAAAACAACGTTGAAACGGAAATTGAGCATGAGAAAACTGCTGTCAAATCTCTGGTTTTATACACATTGTAGATGTCGCTACTATCGCCTGCTTTGTATGAATGCGCTGAAAATCTAATCATTTGCATATCACAGAAAGTTCTACCTGTCATGCAAATTTCACGTGTGTGTTGTGCCGCTTTCCTGGTGTAGCAATTTTAATGGCCAGTAGAGTACAATGTTTAACGTCAAAAGGGCAATATCAAGAAGAAATTGTACGAATTTCATAAAATTTGCTCCAAAGTCAAATAAATGTTCACAGTTTGAGAGTCAATGTCATGAGTTACAGTCTCATGAGTGACTACAGCATTAACATTAAATAAAACGTGAAAAATCTGCTAACCTAAAACATGTTTTTTCTTGAGCAGATTTAATATCCTTTTAAAACCAAATGAGTATCATTTGAGCATATTTGTATGATTGAATAAGGAAGTATGTTGCATATAATGTATCTATCTGAGAAATCATTCGTCGTGACGATCGTGATCATGTAAAAGTCATGTGTAGGTCGATGTAAAAGAGAATACTAGAATGATGCGAGTGATTCCACATAGCTCATTTACCATTATTCGTGGAAACATTTTTTGTGAGCAAGTAGTCGAAGGATGACAAGGAGTTGATCAAATATATCTCAATAAATACTGTTTGAATCTAAATAATAAGGAAATTCGATATTGATTATTTTTCAGTGGAATATCTACAATGCATTCAATACTTTGACTTTAAGCTACAGAGACTTATAATGGAGCAATGAATGACAAAACCTGCAATGAACAAAGAGATAAAAGTGTCTGTGAATGAAGCCATGAACAAAGAAAATACTTAACATCATGTTTTTTCATGAATGAAGTTTCTGTCTGTAATGTTATATTGGTGAAAATATATTTCAGAGGCACCATAGAGAATGACCTATTGAATATTCTTGAACACTGACTGTTAAGCAACTAACATAAAATACAATACCCACAGGTAAACCTGATTAACTTTACCTATTCTTGATGTAAACATAGAAAGTCAGAACAACTCATCCAAGGTTTTTCTTCGTTATTGCAGTGTTTTGAAGTAATAATTACTGAAATTCAAGAGAGCTGTCCTCTTTACTTATTCTATCATCTTCCTTAA
Source organism: Latrodectus hesperus (assembly GCA_037975125.1). Classification (NCBI taxonomy): domain Eukaryota; kingdom Metazoa; phylum Arthropoda; class Arachnida; order Araneae; family Theridiidae; genus Latrodectus; species Latrodectus hesperus. Next base: position 45,491,323 of record CM075854.1, on the reverse strand, counting down.
TTTTCCGAAGACTCTATTTTCAATTATTCGAAATTGTTCAAGATGTAATCTCTAAAATAAATTTGACTTTTATTCTTCATCTTGTCCTTGATGCTGTGCTCTGGATGGCCAGCAGTTTATTTCCCATAGTTACAGCAATGTTTTAAGTAAAAACCAAAAACTTAATTACATTTCTTTAGCATTCTGAATAAACTTGAAACGGAGACATATCATAGAAAAATTAAAGAACATAATGCATCTACAAGCTAATGTTAATCAATCATAAGTTTCACGTAATTACAAACACAATATTGATCTTTTAATTAGAATAATCAATCTTCCACTTCTATAATTAATGATCAAGTTAATGAGTCGACGATCGCCAAAAATTAATTAATTGTGAGAAACATTATCCAAGTATTTCCGAGAAACGTCTTAAAGCCTGTTAATACATTCATATAAATGGTACAGTTTTTAATTTCCCGAATTCATTAAAAAAGTATATCATTTTGAAGTAAAATATCTTTATTAGTTCATTGAATCACTCAAACAAAAAACTTACAGACTTTGAAACGCAATGTTTTTGATTTGATGAGAAAAAAAAACAGTGAAAAAAAAAGACTTTAAGACTATTTTTTCAACTTCTGAAATGAATTTTTTATTCATAGTTAAATTTATTTATAATTAGTTTTAAAATTATCTAAATGATTTATGTTTAAAATATGATTGAAAAATGACTTAAGAGTGTATTCTACGTACCTTAAAAACAGTGCTGTACTTAATAAAAATATTTTTAGACAAATTAAGAAGAAAATTTACTTTACAATCTTTATTCATTTGTTATCTTGAGCATAAATTTTAAAGTGATTATTTTGTTTCAAAATAGCATAATATCCTAAGTTTAAATATTTTTTTCACAAAGTAGTATCAAATAATGCTATGTAGGTGCTATACTACGAAAATGAACTGGACATTAGTAGGCATATTTGTAATCACACATTATTTATCAATTACAGCGCATATTAATTTCAGAAATCCTTATGGAGGAAACTAACTCAACTCTGAAATATTGATATTTCACAGAGAATAAACTACTTCCAAGTAAGATCTATATTGACAATCCGTCCAAGAAAATTTGAAGACAATAACTCATTCAATATTAAAAAGAATATTGACTGGAAAAGACTGCAAAATTTCTCACTTTTTTATATCTATCGATATCCAGGGAGCATTCAAAAGCATAGGACACATTATTATACAAAAGAAACTTGATTGATTACGGATATTTTATGGTATATTGAATATTTATTACTTAGTATTCTTGAAAATCGAAAAGTATTTCTTTTCGATTTTCTTTCGATAAATTACCAATATTTGTGTAGTTTATATTTTTCACAAAATACATAACCGCTGAAGATGTTGAGAGAAAATAAACTGCATATATGTAAATTAGAAAGTATAAGCACATCACATGATGAAGAGAATGCTATTTGTCTTTAAACATTAAACATTTGCGGTTGTCTTTACTTTTGACATGAGTGACAAAAATCAGATGAGTAGAGTGACTACATAAATTTTGTTCAAGTATTGGTAAAAATCATGTAAAAGGCAGTATTATAGCCATAACTTAGCAATCGGAAACAGAAATATGATAAAATATTTTGTAAGTTATCTTAAATCATTTTACGATGCATCAGTTATATCAATGACAATATTAATTTCTTCAAAAGACTGTAGCTATTTAGTTCTTATTTTTTGCATACTTTGTTCACAGTTAAATTAATATGAAACTATCGTTTATGTAATATTAAATAAAATTAAATAATATAACAAATATGTAAAAGTTTCTAAATTTATATTACAAGAAATCTATATTACATAGAAATTAAATTAAAATTTCTTCATAAATCAAAAAGATTTAAATCATTATTCTTGAAAATCACTGACACTAATAATTACCTATACAGATAAATAAGAAACTTAAGTTCCTAACTCATAGGACAAAATATTCTCCCATTTAAAGTATTCATTTTGTCTAAAATTTTCATAAAAAATTATATATTTAAAAAAAATAACAGAATAATCATTAGCAATAAGAACATTCTGCATTACTTTCTTTCCTAAATAAGATATCTATTAAATAAATACTTAACAGAAATACAATATCATCGCTATGAAATATTTTTAGATTTTACTGAAGGACGAATAATATGCATTTGTGAAATGTATTTATTGCCCTTGAAAGCATCACACAATCTTTTTTTATATTGCTTGATAAAAACATAAAATTTTTTTGTTTTATTGCATTCATAACACTTTCATTACGCTTTTACTTTATCCAAGAATACATGACAAAAATAATTTTCAAATGTTCGGTGCTGAATATTTTTATAACCAGTGAATAAATTATTCAGCATTACTCAGATGACAAGGGTTTGCTGTTTCTGCCATGATAATAAAATTTTTAAATCAGCACACATCCATCATATTTTGATAAGAAGGTGGTTTTTGACATAAAAAATGTTTTACGGTTACAGATAAAATGCAGAAAAAAATTTACCAAGGGCACAGCGCGTAGAAACGCGCGTGTTTGAGCTTCTTGCCATACATCTGGATCGAAATGAAACATCCATCCTTGAACTAGCCTGAAATAAAGAACATACGATTAAAATTTATAGCAAAACATATTGTGAATAAATTCACTTCGATGGAAACTATTTTACATATTTAGAATATTCTTCAATCCTTAATATTTATATTTTTTATCAATTAATGTGTGCATTTTGTTTTAAATAAATCTATATGAATATTTAAAACTTTTAAGTATAATAAATAATATAAATTAAAAATAAAATTATTTCCTCTGTTATTTACAACATAACAAAGTAAATTTTTATTATGTTTAAAAATTAGTGGACTTTTTACTAAACCTTTTCCTTGCTCTATCTTAAAAATATGTGGAAATTTTTAAAAATGACCTCTTGACATTTATGATTTTTTCACAAAATTTTAAAAAAGAAATTCTATATTTATTTGCTACACAAATTAAGTTTATACATTTTAAACTATACATTTCATTTTCAGTAGTATCTGGTTTAAATATGCTTTTATATGTAAATGATGGATCAAATATTGTTTACATCAATGCACATACGATGTATCATACATCGTAGATATTTTCTAAATTATATTAAATATACATATATATTCTTGTAGACTATTTCGCAACTTCTCTGTATATAGGTCATATGAAATATAAATAATCAAAAACTATTCATTATAAAAAAAGTTTTTCCAGCAATTACAGAAAATCATTTAAAATATAATTATTACTTCTTTTACCCGCGAAGAAATTTAATAAGGATGATTTATTCACTTCCTTAAATCTTTGATAAGTTCACGTTTTATTTATGAAAAAAATTGCTAGCTAATATCTTATAATCTTATATTAAACCAGTGTTTTATTTTAATTATTATGAATTAAATATGTTTGTTATTTTAATTTTACTAGTTAATTATTAAAAAACATCTACTAAAATTTGAATAATCTTTGTTTAGGAAAACTCTTCCTTTCTTTTCTTAATAATTGTAAGCTTTAAAATTAAGTGTTCATTTGCTTAGTATTTGATAGGTAAATTTCCGGAATAATTCTTTGATTTGTTGAAATTAAGAAGAAAATTCTAGATGTTTTCATATCAGTAACTGAAAATCAATTCAATTTATCTTTGGAAGTATATTTACGAACCAAAATAATTTATGATTAATTAAAATGTTTTAAATTTTAATTTATTTGAATCCGATTCCCAAGAAATATATATTTTAAGTACGTTTAGTTTAATTGAAAATAAAGTAAGTTTTAATTAATTCTCAATTTTTCTGGTATTTTCAACTGAGCTCTTTCAGAAAGTAAATATTTGTATCTACTGGAATATACCGAGAACAGTCTATTAAAGTGTCTTGTCAAATGCGAATATTTAACAAAAAAATTTGCTATTTTAGACTTCGTAGTTTTTAATTTAACTTATAATCACATTTTAATCTATATTAAATTTAAAAAATAGAATACTATTCTCCGTTTTCGTTGTTGCTCAAAAATCGTAAACAATAGTTACAGGTTGATTCAAAAATTAGATTGACCAGTTTCAAATTAAAAGGAATTTTTATGAAATAAATTTATAAAGGGAAACTTTTTCAATATGGTTTCCTTCAGAAATGTATTTTACGTAAACGTACGTTTAGGCCAAGCTAAAAAATCTTTTCCAGTTATTGACGTTGTTTTCCTAACTTCCTCTTTGATTGCTTTCTGAAACCCTTGAAATGTTCTTACTTCATATCTATTGAATTGTTTTTTTAAGAATTCCCGTAAAGATAATTTCAAGGACCAATTCAGGAGAAGATGATAACCAGTTTTCAGGAAAAAAAATTTATTTTTATTTTCTAGCCATTTTATCGTTGATTTTGTAGCATGATTTTGCGCAGAATCTTGGAGTCTTTGAGACACAAAAAAGTGCTTGATGGAAAAGACGTTTATTTTTGTTTGCTCATGCTCTTCAAACCTTTATTCTGGTAGTATTCAGCATCAATTTTAGCTTTTGGTTCAATAAAAAATGATTTCGTTCAGACTTGAGACGACATTCTCATCCATATCATAATACCTGAACCAACTTGCTTTTTGCAAAACAATTGCATCTTTGTAACGCTTTTCGCATGAGATTTATTATATCTTCATTTTGCTAGTTGTGTATGGGATGATACAATGATTCATCCGATGTTATCCTTGTTTTGTGCAACATTAAATATAGAGGTTAAAGTACAGTCTTTTCAAATATTTTATGATAGAGTGTTTATTCACTTTCTAGTAGCCAGTTTTCTTCATTTGACGACAAATTGTCAATTTAAATTATCAGTAGCTTCTATTCCAAAATTCTTTGAGCTAGAGTATTTTCTACACTTACTAGTCTTTTCAGACTCTTACTTCCTTTTACATTAAGGACTTCCTTTTATGCACAATTTTTTCTGAAGATTTTGATTGTCAGACAAACTTTATTTCGTTTCAAAGTTTTGATAGAAATTCATTAGAAAAAGGTCTTTTCTGATTTTTAGATGCTCATTTATTACATAATTTGCGTAACCATTCTTAAAAATCTTTAAACTTTCCATTCAGATTTGAGGATCTATTTTTGAAGACATAATTTACTTCTACTCATATAAATAGTTTGGCATTAAAGCACCTCATTTTTAAAGTATACTATAATTTTAATAATAATAATAAAGTGAAGCTATGCAAGCTTACTGTAAATAGTTGTATATTTTTAAAATTGCTCACGCTAGTTTTACACCAACCTGTATATTATAAGTCTTTAAGTTTTCTCGTTTGAATTACTATATACAATTTCTATTATATTTACTATTCCCAAAAAATTTATTCTATCACATATTATCCCTATAAAAATTAAAGTATACCAAATGTTTAGTTCAAAAAGAGCTCCTTTGTATATGTTTTGATTTTAGTGATTAATTTAACTTTCTTGCAAATTATATACAAAGAAACATAGCTCCAAATAAATTTTCATATTTTATTTTAAAATTTTATTATTTATTGTATTGTATTTGGTGTTCAATTTTATAAAACCTTTCCATGGCTTAAAATATATCAATTGCTGACTTTTGTCTTGAAAAGAAAATTGAAGAAAACGAAATAGCTTAATCCATTGTCATTATTCTAACTTAAATAATTCAAATAATTCTTCCGAGTTTTTATAGTTAATAACAAATTAATTTTTGTTATATAAATTGGGTTTCAGAAATACAAGCTTCCCAATTCACTTATTTTTAATTGGAGATTAAACTCAAGAAACTTCACAACTGTTTCTTCCTTTTTATAAAAAAAGACACTTATGCCCTTAAAATTTGTCCAGAAAAATAATGCAAAATTCTCTTGCTTAACAATAGGAATAAACTATTTAACTTGCAATCATGAAAGAATTTTTAGTTGATCTGTTATAAAAAGTAAAAACAAAAATCTCAAACTAACAAGTTCTAATTAAAAAATTTGAAATGGATTTTTTTATTTATAAATAAGTATTTTTGAGGGAAACAGGTAAAAATAATAAGTATTGTCAAATCATTTTCTAATTTTTAAAATAGCAACCACTATAAATTCAAAAGTAATGAATTATCAGCATTTGGATTCTAAGTAACCAAAGGATTTCACATATTTTGTTATGAACTTTATAAAAGAGAAAGAATTTTTTTAAAAAAAATATATTTTAGTTTTGAAGTATTATAATGTTATTTTTAAGTATTTTTATATCGTGTTTCGTAAAATCTCAAACAAAAATTTTTATTAGGACTCAACGATTGTCATCACCATGTTTGTTTTTCAAAAATGGAATCAAACATGTTTTTCTAGAAAAAATAATTAATTAATGTTAAGACATTTTAAGGAAACTGTGTTAAAAATGTGACATCTTCTAGGCCTAATGCTCACTATAAGTTGTCGAAAGATTATATGGATGCCGATTAAACTGCATTTGACGAAACATCTTATGATGAATTCGTACACACACAATGAAACTTGAAAAATAAATATATAATTCTTAACTTGAGAGATATTTAAATTTGCTACATAATTTTGTATTGTTCGTCATTAAACAACGCTGAATTATGAGAAACTTAGTTACATTAAAATGTATGTATTATTTTACTTTTATAATTTATAGTTTTGTAGTTTCTGGGTTTCATTGTTTTCTATTAAATGAGAGCATAAAAAATGGCATGAAATGATAAATATTTAGGGAATGAGTTTACATTGTCTTCCTTTAATTGTTGAAGTTAAGGAATATAAATTTGCTTAAACAAATGTGTACTTTCTCTAAACTAAAAATAAATTCTAATGTTTCAATATGGACTCATTTCGTTATATAAAAATATCTACTCTGTGCTCAGATTTAATACACAATTTCGATTTATGCCCAGTAATATTCCAATAGATGGGTTTTTTTTAATTTCTGATTTTAGATCTTTCTGATATTTTGCACATCATATGGTCTATTCTCACTGCAACTACAAATAAATATATGTAGTTGCAGTAAGAATAAACCATACGCGCAACATGTATTCTGATTGATCTAGATGTCCAAAAAAATTTTCTCTTAGCATAGAAAATCAATAAGCTCCAGTTTCGTAATGGGCTTCATTGTTATGATATTCCACGTGATTGAAATTGGTGCAATATATTACATCAACTAAACATGTATACCGCACGAAAATGCACGTCCAGTAAAAAAAGAAACACTAATAACTTTTTGTACAGTAATATATATCATAGAATATAAAGAATTTACTTCAGAACTTTTTCTCTGAAATCATATTAAATATGTATGAATCCACTTATATTTACAGACTTTGTTGCAATACAATTTTTTTCCTTTAAAGCAAGTATGCATAAATTAGTACCTTTATCCATATAATTTGCAAACGTTCTTCAATATTTTTAATAAAGAACTTTAAATAAAACTGAAAGTTTTTGACTGATAACATACTTTTTCATTTAGAAAAAATATAAGTAAATTTACAATTTTTAGATACCATGAATAATATTATATTTGATACGTCATTTAATGCTATTTACATTAATTGTACTAATCTTGAATTCAAAGTATTATACAATATAGTAATATTATTTTTCTTAAGATTATTCTTATATTTTTTGCTGCTAAAAAACTCTTCATGTTTTAAGATTCCTTCTTAAATAAAATGAGAAAAAATGTGCATTAAAATTAGTCTCTCATAAAATAGTGATAAATACCACTTTTAAAATCCCTTAAAGAAAACAGCTTGGTTGTTTGTTAAAAAAAAAAGCTAGCATTAAATAAAGAAATATCATGATTCTTAACTTTGGAAAAGTTATATTAAAGGCAAAATTCGTGCGATAACTGTAAAAAAATAATATTAATCAAGTCTAATAATATATAATTTTCTATTTCTTTCAGGGCATCTATGTTTAAGAGCTATATTATGATGGATTATGATGGAACACTTTACAGAAAATAATGATGTAATAAAATTGATTTATTAGAAATTCAATATTATGAGTTAGAGTCAAAATCATAAACTTTGATTTATGGAAAATAATTGATTAAATGCATTTCAAATTATGAGACAGTAAGAACACTTAATGGTTGAATAAAGAGCATTAAATTTACATTAAGTGTCAATCAGAAATTATTGTGGGATTTTCTTAGGTTCAGTAACGGTTTCTAATCGTTCATCACATTTTTTAATCTTTCAAAAGCTCTCCAAGAAATATTCAATTTATAGATTAAAATAAGAATTTAGAATTTTATCAATTCAGCTTAAAGATAATTTAAAAAAAGTCTGAGTAAGTTTTATTATTTAACTTTGCCAGGAACAAGTCATAAATGTGAATTCTAAAGTATAGGTAAAGTTGAAAACTTTTTTTTAAAAAATTTATCCATAAAAATTTTAGTTTGGTATATTCTCAACAACAGGTTTTCGTACAGTTTCATATAATAGTCTATTTGTACAAAGTATAAAATTTATTTGAAGAAAACCCACAATAATTGCAAAATATCTTAAATTATAAAAGTGTAACACAAAATGTTTCTTAATTTTGATTATTTCATTGTGCTAAAGCATTTTCTCGATATTTCATTGCATAAAGTACATGTATACCAAAATAATTGGGTCATTTACATGAAAATTGACAAGTTAATGTTTTGAATACATGAAAAATTTTTAATAAATTAGGAAATAAATAAGATAAATTAAATAGAAATATTTTATTAAATATAGCTGCAGCAAAATGAATGTTAATTTCATTTGCTTGTAAAGTCACGCCTGGCAGCTTTACAAGGTTTCTCTATATAGGATATGCAGTCAATTAAATTATCAATATGCTGTTAATTATTGATATTTCTCTGAGGTACATGTTGTTGTAAATAAAATAAAAAGAAATATATTATATCGCAATAAACGTTTGCTATGCATCGGGTATATGTGTGATCATTGTATTGCTAATAAAGAATTCATAAGGAACTTGATATGAAAACTGGTACCACTGGTTACTAAATATCGTGAATATACTCATGAACCATCAAAGTATCTAGTAACATGCATGGAAGTATTCGGTTGCCTCAGTAGCTAGATTCCGAGAATGTCACTCCAATAGTTGCGGTGGTATGCCGTTCAGTGATTAATACGGCATTGATAAATTAGATTATTTCTGAATTCCCATGTTTGTGGAATGGTCATCTGTGTCTTAAGAGAAAAAAGAAATTATTCGCTAAAGATCACATTTCTCCAATTAGATCCAGCCCACTTTTCAACAGCAATACTAATCTAGTACATCATTTTTATGATTATGGAATAATTGAAATATATCACTGGGAGTCGAAATCTAAGCTCAGAGCAACCTTGTCGTCTACAAATAGTAATCCTTGATACCAATGGGTCCATGATAACTGACAAAAGAGTTAGAATAAATATTAGAAGTACTGTTACTGTAGACTTTGCTAATATTCAAGTTGATAGATATTTTCATATATTTGTAACCCAGATGTATCTTGAATTGCTATAGTGACAGATTATGACATGGCTGATTCAGGTGTGTAAATTCGAGTGAGTACCATATCTTTTCGATTAAGATATGATGTGCCTAATATGTCTGCTCGACTATCCCACTTCTCTGAATCCTAGGACACCACAATTTTTAAAGTCATGTAAGTACTAGTAATAATGAGGAGTACGCCTTAATGGGGTCCCTTCGTTAAAATCTTGTGTATGAAAACTGACAGTTCATTTTCTAGTTTCTCGTTAATTCAAGTACTGATTTTTTAAGAGTTGCCTCTGCTGGGGAATTTAAATATCAATTCAGTAAGGTCTTGTTGGTAATTGATTTTCAAATATTAATCATTCACATTGTTTTCCAAACCACATCAGTATACTAAGTTTCTTTTCTTTGGTACATTTTTTGTGAAAACTAAATTTTTGTAAGTAAAATACAAACATCAAAAACACAATATAATTAAATATTCTTTATGTTTCAAAAAATGTTTTTTAAAATATAAGGAATACTTAATTCATGAATGTAACAATGATTGTAACATTGTTTCCTAAAAATCCTGACTAGAATAAATAAAATTAAATTATTCCTTAAATTGGCACATTGAATACAAAACATATTGGTTTTAGTAATATTTTACTGAACCTTATTTTCTAATATTCCTCTTTCTGCTGCCATGAAGATAATTATATATGTAAATACATTTCAATAACTGATATCTTATAAAAGTAGATTTTTAAAAATGTTTATGATATTTTATGGGAGGAAGAATCTATTCTAATAATATCTATAACTGTATTTATCTAGAATTCTTCCCTTACGAGAAATTCGTGTAATGAATAAATGAACTCATTCATAAGAAACTTACCAAGTAGCATTTTGATCAACAGCTGTGAGGCTCCTAAAGACCGCTTTTGCACAAGATTGCAGGTAACGAGGATCACTTTAAAGCCAGAAATAATTACATTTACTTATAACTAATATATGATTCGTGATAAGAAACATAAAAAAATATTTATAAAAAAATTTTGCTGATTCTTAAAATTATATTTAAAAATAGGCATCTGATACAATTGAATTTTGAGAGAATAAATATTACATATTCTAGTTTTTGAAAAATATCCACCATTTTTGCAATATATATATATATATATATATATATATATATATATATATATATATATATATATATATATATATATATATATATATATATAGTGTGTGTGTGTGTGTGTGTATGTATGTGTGTGTGTGTGTGTAGTGTGTGTGTGTGTGTGTGTGTGTGTGTGTGTGTGTGTGTGTATCTTATATTTAATAAAACAATAATTTCAATAAGAAAAGGGCTCCAAATGTTTAAAACATTAAAAATGTTTTTACTTCATTTATTTCATGCAAATCAACTAAATATTCGTTATATGGTGAATAAAAATCAGTGCTATCAAATTTGTTTCTATGAAAAGTTAGCTGCTTGATTGCCATCTAAAAGCAGTAACTTTAATCCAAAATTCATTATAAATTATTTTAAAACACATACACACACACACATATATATGTATAAATTACTACTAATCTATCCGTAATTACCATTTCGTCTCTGTTGATGTTGCTAAGCGAATTTAGTATTTATAAATGTATATGTGTGATAAGAAAACTATTTATTATAAAAAATAGGTTTGCAGACACTTAATATGTTTACAAACTTTTTTGTTAATTTTTATTTAAAGAGAATAAACGGAAGAATATATTTTATCCATAATCAATGTAAAAGTACATTTTTTTAGAATAAGAAAAATTTTCAAAATGGAATTATATGCGCACCAAGAGAATAAAGTAAACAAAAAGAGAACTAACTATATTTTATTGAAATAAGTTTCTAATTTATTCCATATTTTATAGTTTAATTATAAATTAGTAAAAACTTACTTCTAATGAACACAAATGAAAATATTTTCTACAAATATGACATTAAAATTTCTTTCTTGCCTAATAACTTTTAGGTACTGACTGCTATATTTAAAAGTGTAGGGTCAAGATATTTTACAATGGCTATCTTCTGTTTGATAATAACTACGTATTTTATCTTTTATCTCTTTTATAAATCAAAGAAGTTAACATATATATATATATATATATATATATATATATATATATATATATATATATATATATATATATATATATATATATATATATATATATATATATATATATATACATATATACATAAATTGCACTCTAAAATAAAAATTACGCATGTAGAATTATCTCACTCATCTTGAAGAATAATACGAAAATTACAAGGGACCACCAGATGACGTCGATAGTGCAATGACGAGGGTGTAAGAGAGGGGTATATGAATGGTTGCAAAGAAGTAAAATTGTTCACAAGCACTTTAAAAGTCTTTCAGTGCAATAACCGAATAGTTATGCCACAAAGGAGGCATTTGGATGATGTTTTACGTGGTAGAATTATTGGCCGTCTAGAATGTCGACGTACCCAGCTGGAAGTATCCGAGGAACTTGGTATTGCCTAGCCGAGCTGGAAGCCGAATGTTTAGCGCTCGAGCCTTCAGTTCAACAGTTCGTGGGTCAAATCCCGCCTTGGATGTTTGTACTTGTTCGGAATCCATTTTTAACCGTAGGTCCCGATCCATTATCCCTCGTATGCAAAAAATGACCGTTGAGCGACAAATAAACCAAAACAAACCTTGGTATTGCGTATAGAGTCATCTCCAGAGTTTGGCAACGGTTCCAAGATCATGGTAATGTGAGTAGACATTACAGCACAGGTCGTCTTTGAGTTACAACGCACAATGAGGATCGGTATTTGGCAGTTACTGCCAAAAGAAAGACGTAGTACAGCATCAGACCTGTCTCTTCAGCTCTCTTCAGCTATCGGTATGACAGTTTCAAGGCAGGCCGTGTGCAGACGCTTAGGGCACATTGGTCTATATGCTCGTAGGACTGTTAGATGTGTTCCACTTTCCTCAACTCACTGTAGCCGGCGGTTAGCCTGGAGTAGAGAGCATGAATTCTGGACACCGCAACAATGGTGTTGTGTGATGTTTTCCGACGAGTCCAGGTTTAGCTCTCAGTCCGATTTCCGCTGGACTTTCAAATGGAGAAGGCCAGGTACCCACTACCTCCAAGAAAACACCACTGAACGATACCGTTACGTTGGTGCACGATTGCTCGTTTGGGGAGGAATTATTAATATATTGGTTTTTGTAAATAGGTTCTTTTTTAAAATTTTCTCCAGGGAGTAAAAATCGCAATTTTTTTTAATGATGACAAGCATATAGCATTTTTCTTTGCTCTTTACATTTTGTTTAATAAATAGACTTTACAAAAAAGTCACATTTGTTTTGCTTTTGTCTCTTTCTTTGCCTGAACTTGCATTATCTTTAATTTATGGGCATGGACATGACTATATATATATATATATATATATATATATATATATATATATATATATATATATATATATATATATATATATATATATATATATATATATATATATATATATATATATAGTATATGTATATAGATCGATAGATAGATAGATAGATAGATAAATAGATAAAGATTATATTTTGGCATTAATTTTGGTTTAATTCATAAGAAATAATTTATGTAAATAATGCTAAGAATAATATATGCATTAATTTGCTCGTATTATCTAAAACTGTAGTATGAAAAAGAGCTGAAGTAAAGTATACCTATAATTCCTAAGACTAATTTATAATTTGTGATCTAAGATCTTAAATACTAAGAGTTATTTGTGAAGTTTCATTTCGGGAGTTTGCAAAAGTTCGGGAATTTTTTTGTTTGTTATTTTTTGAGTTATTAGTAAAATTTCTGTTCTGAGTTTGTAAAGTAAAGAGTTATTTGTAAAGTTTCTGTTCGGGGGGTGATATTTTTTCATATGTGTTAACTTCATACAGTTAAGGTGATAAAAATAAGTTAATAGCCAGCTTACTTATTTAACGCATTATCAGAAGAATTCACCATAAAATAATTTTAAACATCGTTAGTTAACTAACGCTATAAAAATATCCCCAGTGTGATTCTATCATGTTTCGAGTTAATAGAGACGTAGCACATTAAAGTATGCTGTATATAAGCATATTGCATGCTTCCAACTGACAATAGAAAACGGTAAACAGGTAATTAAATGTGGATGGTCAGCATCGAATTTATAAATTGTTTAGCATTTAATGATATTGTTTGCATAAAATTATAATTTCTGCATTAGTTGGTTTTTATATCAGTTTTTTTGTCTATTTGACAGGATTTTAAATATAACTTTAAACTATTTTCCCCTTTTCATAGAATTTTTGTCTTTTACATTTCTTACTACAGATTTTCACAGCCAAATAGAACATAAATTTGAGATGTTTAGTATTGCTAATCATAAGCAATACTCTAAATTGGGATAAATTATGTTTTAAATTAATATCAAACAAGAAATTATATAATTTTGAAAATATTACTGAAATGTACACCAATATATTTTGAAAATATCAATATAGATCACACATATAGGTTTTTAAACACAAACAAACATACAAATAAAAATTTGTAAATTTTCAATTATGATATATGGAACATACCATAAGTGAATAGGAAAAAAAATTCAAATAATACACTGTTGGCTATTAAAATTACTAAGCCTAGAAAAATCTCTGTCTATATCACATTTAAATGAGAAGAATATATACAAAGCATTAGTTTTTTTAAATATTTAAATAAAAAACAAAATGATTGTGGCAACTACAGATTATTTAAGCAGAAAAATATCACAAAAGATTTCTTATAAACAAGTTGTATATTTGAATGCCATTGCTTGGTGAAAATTGTATAGTGATGTCTCGTCCTAAAGAAAAAATGGTTGTAGCGCATTTCTGACTTTGATAGAGTTTTTATTATGTAACAAGATTGCAGCTTATCGTAGCAAAATATTGTTGCTCATAATTCATCAAAATTTTATGACTGGCTGTAAAATATTGAATCGAATATTGAATGTCAGTAGAATATAGTTTAAGGATAGTTGTAAGGAGCACCGTGGTAAAATTCAGAGGCCTCATTTCATTAAGAGATGAGAAAATAGTTATTATATGCTAGGGCTTAATTGATCCTACAAACATGTCATAGGTCCTGAGTCAAGCAATAAGGTCTTTTGCAAGAGAACTTTTGTCTTTACAATGGATTCGAATACTTTTGTTGCAGCATAGATTCTCAACTTGGCAAACATGACTTCATATACTTTTAAAACTACATTCCACACAGAAATGCCATCAATTGTGTGTTCTATGGTTAAACAGAACCAGGAATGACGTGACATCATGTTTTCAAATTTAGTCGTAGTTCTATTCGTTACATCAAATTAGATGCATCCAAATTTGGTGGAATCATGGTGAATACACAATGCCAAAATGGTTCTGAAATCGTCATACTGACTGTCATATTTAATAACATTGGATACACCATTCAGTCATTTCTCATTCACACTGACGGCAAATTTAACCAGTCAAAGTACGTCTCTGCTGCATTAAGATGTGTAGCTATACCCTGTAGCCAAGACCAGTGAAACAATGCATCTTAGCAGGATAATGCAAGAGCAAATGTTGCCTCTATTTTACTGACATTTGATTACGAAAAATGCTCGGATGCCACAATGGCTAAAATTTTCTCCAGGTTTCTCACGAATGGAAGGGTTAGTTGTATCTGAACGACTATCTCGTAATGATTTGCTAGGCATGAAGATTGAGAAATTATGGCCTCTTGTTCTTGCAGCATATGTAACAATACCTGTAAATATGACATACAATCCCTGTTTGTTTTAACTCTCAAGTGTATAATTGCCTATTATTGCTACGGAACGTGATTGTTCTGGGTACTGATATCCGACGTCAATACATTAAAAACTCTTGAAAATTTATTCACTTGTTATTACTAGTATAATATATTTGACCAACAGATATTATTTTGTGCTATTTTCAATTCTTATTGGTAAAGTAATTTTTATGTGAAGTAATATACTATCACAAATGAAAAAATTCTCTTAATAAAAATGAGTCAAAAATTAGTTTGCATTGAAAATTCCAATTGAAAAGAAACTAGGAAGATTGATGACATTTTTAATCAAGTTACACACGCATATATACATATGCATACATCATATATATATATATATATATATATATATATATATACATATATATATATATATATATATATATATATATATATATATATATATATATATATATATATATATATATATATATATATATATATATATATATATATATATATATATATATATATATATATATATATATATATATATATATATATATATATATATATATATATATATATATATATATATATGTATGTATGTATATATATATATATATATATATATATATATATATATATATATATATATATATCGATACTTAATTATATGAGTATACTTATAAATTAAAAGAGAAACACTTATAAAGATAGCAGTTGCTTACTTTGAAGGCGGTGGCATTTCATTAAATAAATCAGCACTGTAAAAGTGGTCTGTGCCAAATTCATTAATGAGCTGAAATAAAACATTTAAAGTAAAATATTTGTTAAAAAATATTCTTATTTAAGAATATTTATTATCCAAAAGAGCATCTTCAAATTTTTTCAATAGAAATAACAATTGTTTTCAAAAAGAAAGAAAGAAGCGCATTTATTCAATTACCACATTTTTTGATAATTTTTCTGTAATGTAATTGGTTGCAAATATCTAACATTTAGTAACTTAGAAATGAAAGAACTTAATGTACTCGAAATTAAAATATCAAGTTAAAATTATTTAGAGTGTCAGAACAAATAAGTAAGAACTGTGAATTCTTAATGAAAGAGAATTACTTGTTAAGTTAAAGCTTAATTAATTTCTTTTGTTGATCTACTTTCTCTGTTTTTGAGATTTTAAAAGAAGGAAAAAACTGCAAGACTTATAGTAATTTTACTGTTATGATTACAATTTAGACAATATTTTTTAACTGAAAATTTCTGACGTGAAAATTATTGATAAAATAATCAGATTCCTTTCACAAAAATTTGATAAAATATTATTTTTAAATTTGCAAGAAATGTATACAAATTTACAGTAATTTTTAATAAAATAATCATTTATAAAATCCTTTGAGAAACATTATACAAAAGATAGTTTCATGATTCATCTAAAATCTGCTTTTTATATATTATTTAATCCAAAACATTAATGATTTTCAGAGCATATGAGCTAAACGTGAATTTAATTCACATTTTGTTAAATTTAAAATTTTATGGTGATTTGGATTGGAACGCATACAGTTTAATGCATCAAAACATCAACCTTTTTTCTGTACATGTATTTGATACTTAAACATAAAATATTCCTAACAAATAATGTCTTTGAATTTGCTACTGATATTTTAAGTTGATTTTATATTGAAGTATTAAATTATATACATGTATTAAAATTGGAAAACCATTTAGTTTTGCAGAGCAATCTTTTTATATCTACGGATAGATATATAAATGCTTATATCAATTAAATTATGGATGTATACTGACTTCTAAAAATTAAGCTCACAGTAGAAAAATGTAAAAGTAATCGAAAAGTATTGATTGGATTGATGCGAAATATAACAGGAAAATAGTAAATATGGTTATAATCGTGAGGTGAAATAGATTAATGAAAAAAATATCGCATTTCCTGAAGTAATGAATTGATATAATTTAAAAAATTTAACAAAAATAATTCCGATTCTAAACAAACAAATAATTACATTAATAGGGTATGGGAGCATTAATTATGAGCATAAATTTTTTTCAGTGTTTTGCTCCGTCCTCTAGCGATTGTCCATTACGCAATCTGGTAACCAGCTATCCTCTCGTAAGTCTGTTTCCAAGACTATAAAAAAGTCAGCGCATATATCACATGGAAAACATATGCATACACTAAAGCCGAAGGAACTCAACATCAGCCTCTTGATAAGCGCATTTTTCTCGCCCTCCAGGAAGCCTTCCAGACATGGTATAGTTTTGATTAAAATGTAAAAAAAACATCTTCTGGAGAGTATAATTTTGCAATGAGAACTAGGAATTTTTCCCGATAACGTTCAGCTCTCTCTAATCTCCTCTGCAAATATGCAGATCAGTCCATCTAAATCCCTACTAAAACAAATATGTTTTTACTTCAGAAGGCGTAATATTCGGAGAAATTCTAAGGCAGAGTTTGGTGAGAGCGTTATACATTTACATGTTGCTCTCATTGGATTGCAAGAAAAATCAATATTCGTTTGGGAAAAGAATTTTTCCCAAATTAGAATGAGTTCAATTAAAATATCAATAAAATCATTTTAATCTTCTTTTCTGAATTAGACTGATAAATTAATATAATATATAGATTATAAGAATTATATGTATGATCTCTATTACCGTGTAGCCTTTTGCGCATAGCAGGAATAGATATTGTCTTACCAATGTCCATTACAACCTTATTTCACAATTGTTGCTCTCATACACTCCTCAGAAACAGCGGTATATCGATGCATCTCTGAACTAATAACATTTAGAAGACTGGATAAAGACCATTAAATAACTGTTTGACTATTTGGGAATTACTTTTAAAATTGTGAAATGATTTAATAAGGAGTGACGAAGAATCGAAAAACATCTGTAATTAATTGTTCTACTTCTTCTAAGGGTTCAAGAATACGGTTGTGCTCAGAAACTCCAATTTATTTTCTTATAGCGATCGAAACATTTTTCCTCTTAACACATTTAATACGTACTTATATGCAAGTCTTATATCATTGAACAATTCTGTCAACTTATACATCTGCTTTTCTTTTATATTTTTCTATTTGAAACCCTGGTTAGTTTTTTCTTACCATTATTTACTGCTATTACTCCAGACAGTAACAGTTAACAATCACAATTTTATAAGTGAAGACCAATATGATTTTACACTGAAGAGAGTAACTGAGGATTCTCCTATGCGACTTTTTCACACTGTCGAGAAAGGGAAAAAAGAAGAATTTGACTCTTACCCTTTTTGTGGGGATTCTTCATTATTTTATTAATGAAGGAAAATCCATCACATATTTTCAGCTTTTTCCACTTTTTCTTGAGCAACCCAACTTCTGTTCTCACTCTTCCATAAGTCTAAAGTCAAAAAGTCCAAGGGCTTTGCCTGTAAACCCTCTCCCCTTTATTTGGAACTTAATAATGAATGATTTACTAAATATAATGATGATTCAAAGGCTGGAAAACTGCTTTTACAGATGACTTATTTATAACTCTTCAGAGCAAGAATTTTCTCGACTTATTACTTTCGAATCAAAAATATTTGCTGCTCAAGATATTCTTGATTTTGTTCATGATTTGGAACAACAATGCAATCTGGAATTCAATCATACAAAATGCAAAGAAATTATATTTCATAAAAAGGTTTACAATGACACCACTATCAATTTTGTTACTGGTAACCATTCTCTGGAAAGTGTTGATCACATTAAATATCTTGGTATTGTTGTAGATAAAAAATTTCATTGGAAGGAACATTTGAAATACTTTTTCTTTTATCTAAAATTAATATTCTTACCAATTCATTATATAGAATTTGCAATAATAATCATGGTAATAAATTTGAAGTTGCTAAATTTATTCATAATCAAGATATTGTTTTTGTTATTATATATATATATATATATATATATATATATATATATATATATATATATATATATATATATATATATATATATATATATATATATATATATATATATATATATATATATGCGTCAAATTTGGTGAGACACCATTTAAAGAAAATGTAAACTGAAAACTTATGAAGAAGCTACAGAGAAGATTGCTCTTGAGAATTTTTAGAGGATATAGAACAATCAATTATGATGCTCTCTTCCTTCTGTCTAGTCTTCCTCTTTTGGATGTTGCAATTCTTCTTCAAAATGAAGCTTTTCATAATGCTCAAGACACTTTTCTATTCATCTGAATGGTGACTTGAATTATTATTCTTCCTCATCCCATCCACCAACAATATCTTCTGTGACCCCCTTATTGCATTTAATAACATTAAATAAGAAGACTACAATTTTTTTACCTTACAGAAGGGAGTAAAGTTGATCTTGCCTTCGTATGCTTTCAAAATGAATTTGAAGTACGCCATCAGATGTATCGAATTAATTATCATTTTTTTATTTCTTAAGCGTAATTATTCTATATTAATCATGCTGTTAAAGATGTCATGGGTAAGCTTTTCAATTTGTTTTTAATTTGCAGAGACTCAATGTCAACCCCCCTGGCTTTGCAAGATTTATCAAGCTTTGAAAAACTCATTACAGTAGTCCACACTTCTATTCACATGTGCAATATTAAGAACATTTCCTTCTGTTTTTCATATGTTAATGGTCATAGTGTATGGCAATGAAAGGTCTGACTTGCAGGACAAATTTTCTTTATCACTCAAAAATAAACTCAATACCCTTCTTCCTAAGTCTGTTTTGAATCCATTGCCTAAAAGACTATGATTACATGATGGAACTCATGTTTAGTTTCCTCTCCCATTTGTAAGTAGACTAAATCTTTTTTATTTTACTTTAGTTTTATGCAGAATTAAAAATCATTTGTTCCATGTTGACTTTAAAATTACTCACTTCACGACTAGACAATTCAAAAGCTAACTCCATCGATTCCATATAAAAAATCGTGAGTGCATCTGCAACTCAGGGATTGACTACAACCTTTCACATTCCACTGGAATATCCAATTGTTTTATAAAGAAAGAACAAGTTTCGCAAAGACATGAAAAATAGATGACCTCCAATTATGTCGGACCTAGTGATGAAAGAGAATTTTGCATGTTCTAAAAAATGTTTCCATTAAGTAATTTATTGTATCTTGTTTTCTCCTCTTTTTTCTTTTTTGCTCTTTCATCTCAGGTTTTTTCTTTAAGTTTTTATCTCGCACCTTTGTCGTATCTTCGGGCCCTGTCTGATATTTCTTCTTGCGCAGATAGATATTTTTGTTTTTCCAAATAAAAAAATATTAAAACAAATTGCTCAAGAGCTACAAGGAATACTTAATTAGAACGTATTTATCTTCAAATTATACAATTAATTTAATTTAATATAAATATTTCTATTATAAATTACCTTTGAAAAAGTCAGTTGAATCTAATTACATATTATGATGTATTTGTGTGAGAGTTTTATTCCAAATCCTACTATAGGTTTTAGATTAAGGAGATTTTGATATTCTTTCCATTGTATAAAAAATACTGTGATATATCGAAACTATTTCACACAAGAGGTTTTAGGTCCACCATCGTGCTGATATAAGTCGTTTTTCTATTTAATACTTTATTAACCTATTGTAGTTGATTATTTAAGAGCTTGCTTTGTATATAACATATTATCTTATCATGGATTTATATAAAGAGTAATGCCATTAGATGAGACAATTTTTCAGTACATAATGTGCCTTCCAAAATGTTTTATAGTAGGAATTAGATCATCCGAAAATATTTTACTATCTTTCATTCTTTATAACTATGATTTATATTGTATATTATATGGAAAACTGTTACTGCGCATACTTAGTTTGTGGCTGAATATATTTTTTACATTACTTTGATCTTGCTATAGATTTTCAATATATTCAAATTGATATATGACTGTAATTACGCTACTAGCAAAACATTCATTTAATTCTTTGTCAGTACAAATACATCAGGGTTTGACTTTTGTTTCATTATTCAAGAAGTGCAGAGCGATTTTACTTTTTATTTCGTGAATGATATTTTCTGATTAAATCAATTTCTTTCCGTCTTTTTTTAAACCTACGAGAATTTAATGCGCTTTTTTGGGATGTTTCTGCCCCAAGAATATTTAATATTTTTCACAAATTAAATTTTACTTAATAATACTTTAGGATTGATCTTCATGTGAGAATTCTATATTTTTTTAGACATCTAAGGAAAATGCTAGAAACATGTATAGGTTTTGATACATGTTTCTGCTGTTTTTAAACAGCTCCAATTATTACAGTCACTTTTACTAAATTACGCTTGTTTATTGGAATAATTTTTCCCTGATTAATTTTGTATAATTCTTCTATTTCACAGAATTATTTTAATAAGAATAAAATTAATTTGGTTTATTCATATTGCATGTAAAACGTACAAAAAAGAACAACTAACGAAATATATGTTAAAATATAAATGTTCTTTCTATTTGAATGACTTCCATTTTTTTAAAATATTTTGGATAGAATTATAAAAATACAGCCTTGAACATCAAATAATAGAAGCCAAATTCACAAACTAATAATAACATGGATACTTTTGGAAATATAATAATATATCAAAATTTAAGCAACAAGTTATAGCATTTGCCGAAAATTTTTAAATTGCATTAAAGATCATAAACCATAAGTCATGCAGACATTTTGGCTATTACTTATCAATTAATATTCAAATTAAAAATTATCACTCAATTTGTGCATTTGTGCATATCTATCTATCTACCTATATATATATATATATATATATATATATATATATATATATATATATATATATATATATATATATATATATATATATATATATATATATATATATATATATATATATATATATATATATATATATATATATATATATATGTATGTATGTATGTATGTATGTATGTATGTATGTATGTATATATTTATTATTATTTTTATTTTTGTTTGTATTTCTAAGGGTTATAATTGCCTGATTGCTTGATTGATATGAATTCGGTATGCAAATTAAAACAATGGGCTTAGGAATATAAAGATTAATTTCAGCAAAATAATAATGATCGATCATATCACCATCCTAAGGAACTCTACTCCAATCATTTCGAATAGAGGATCAGTAGGTTGTAAGAATGGCACACTGCAAAAGAAAAGAATACGGATTCGTAAGAAAAATTCTGCTTTATCTTAGAAAATATTTTGTACTCATGATTATTGCACTAAATTAATGTGCACATAATAATTACATTTATTTCTAAATTTAACTAATATATTTTAAAAGTAACAAATTTAATAAGGAATTGAAAATAAGAGTATTACGCAATTTCAAGTTAGTTAAGTGTATTTTAGAGGATAATTTCTCCAAAGATTATATAGGACTAAATATAATCTATTTATATAACATTTCTTCAAAGTTTTTAACTGATATGATGCGATGAAATAACATTTATTTAAAGAAACTTATAACAGCAACTGTACACACACACACACACACACACACACACACACACACACATATATATATATATATATATATATATATATATATATATATATATATATATATATATATATATATATATATATATATATATATATATATATACTACTGGCCATTAAAATTGCTACACCAAGAAGAAAGGAAAATAATAGAACAATATTTATTGGACACATACTTTACAGTGCAAAGAGCAAGTGATTAGATTTACAGGAAATTAGGATGCATAGATCTTGAGAAATCAGTACGCACAGCAGCCACCTCTGTCTACAATAACATTATTTATCCGCCTAGGCATGGAGTCATGTACGGGGATCTCAGTCCATGCAGCTTCAACACTATGCCACAATTCATTGACAGTAGTGGATAGTGAGTGATGGCGAGCCAATCGCTCGGCAACCATTGACCACACGTTCTCAATTGGTAACAGATCAGGAGAAAGTGCTGGCCAGGATAACAGTCGAACCTGTTCTGTATCAAGGAAGTTCAGAACAGTACGGGCAACATGCGGTCATGCATTATCCTGTTGAAACAAAGCATTAGGGAAGCTTCAAAGATAGGGCAGAGCCACAAGCCTTAACACATCGGAAATGTAACGGTTGCTGTTCAAAGTGCCGGTAATGCGAACAAGAGGGGATCGAGAGATGTATCCAATGGCACCCCATACCATCACTCCAACAGATGGGCCAGTATGGCAAAGGTCAATGGAAGCTGGCAATGTGCGTTCTCCACGATGTCTCCAAACACGGATGCGGCCATCATGGTCCTGTATACAGAACCGAGATTCATCTGTAAAAATGATGTGATGCCAATCCCTCATCCAGGTTCGTCACTGATCACAACACTGAAAGCGCTCCTGTCTGTGACGCAGCGTCAATGGTAGCCGAACCATAGTCACCGTGCAGACAATCCATGCTGCTGCAAACGTCGTCGAACTGTTCGAGCAGAAACTTGTTGCCTTGCAAATGACTCCATTTCTCGACTCAGGGTTCGTGACGTGACTGTACGATCCCTTGTGACCATGTGGATTAGATGTCTGTCTTCTCTACTGTTAGTGATGGGGGGTCACTGAGATCCTGCATGACGTTCCGTATGGTTGTAATGAACTCATCGATTCCATATTCTGCTAACAGTCATGGGGTCTCGACCGACGTGAGCAGCAATATTGCGGTACGTTAAACCGCAATCCCGGTAGCCTGTAATCCTTCCTCGATCAAAGTCAGACACGTGCTGATAGGCATTTCTTCTTCTTACACGAGGCATTACAACAACTTTCGTTGCCGAAAACAACGTTAAAACGGAATATGAGTATGATAAAACTGCTGTCAAATCTCTGGTTTTATACACATTGTAGATGTCGCTACTGTCGCCTGCTTTGTATGAATGCGCTGAAAATCTAATCATTTGCATATCACATCAAGTTCTAACTGTCATGCAAATTTCACTTGTGTGGTGAGCCGCTTGAGTATATATATATATATATATATATATATATATATATATATATATATATATATATATATATATATATATATATATATATATATATATATATATGATATGTTTGTATGTAACATCACATTATTTTATAATCTATAGAGAGAGCTAGGAAAACTCAATTATTAACATGATGTTATATTATAATTGGTTTACTCTTTCCTTTATTCCAAAATTTTGAGACATATTAAGAATGGGTTTGTTTCTCATTACCGTGTCAAAAGCCCTGGATAAATCCAGAAGTGCTGCCATGGTGTGATTGGTGGGTTTTAAATTATGGGCATCTCTGACACTTTGGCAGAAGTACAGGACCTGTGGTCTTCTGTACTATGCCCTCTCCTAAATCCATACTATTTGTTTCAAGGCGTGAAGGCCGTTCCAATATGCTCAGTAAAGGTCTGCAGGCATAGGAGCCAAGTCAGACTTCTAACTTAGGTTTTAACATAGGACAAGGTGCTCCAGGTCTCCGGATCAACAGAAGCTGTCAAATTTTCCCCTTTACCATGAGTCATACATATATGTATGTGTATATATATATATATATATATATATATATATATATGTGTGTGTGTGTGTGTGTGTGTGTGTGTGTGTGTGTGTGTGTGTGTGTGTGTGTGTGTGTGTGTGTGTGTGTGTGTGTATGCATGTATGTATGTATGTATATATATAAAGATGTTAAAAAATAAATTTGTAACATCACATTACTTTACAATCTATAGAAAGAGCTAGGAAAACTCAATTATTTACATGATGTTATATTTTTATTGGTTTGCTGAGGATAGAAACTTAAAAATTCTATAAAAAACGTTGAAAGTAGAAACAACTTAAAAATAATTGATTTAAAACTTCAATTTTCATTAGTATTTTATATTTACTCCTAAAAAGTATTTTAAAAAGGTAAAATAATGACAGATCTTTTTTACTATTTCACTATTATATTAAACTATTTCGCAATATTGACATACGACATTTTGTGTATAGTTATCTAAAAAATAGTCTTATTTTGCGTCTACACTAAACAAATACCTTTAATTTATAAATTATAAAAAATGAGGGAATAATTTTATAAAAATAGCTAATTAAGCTCTTCAGAATTTCTAATCACTTTAATTAATGTTCTTATTGTTAAATTCACGTTTTTATATGCAACAGTAAAAAACTTCTTAATATAACCCATTTATTTTAGACATCTTAAAAAAAATTTATGATAAAATGAAATTTCTTTTTGAGAATTTTTCGTAAGATATATTTCACATCATGGATTTCGTAATAAAATAAAGTGAGTTAATATAAATACTGAAATATTTACTTATTTCAACCACACAACTATTTTTATCCAAATATATAGCATACACATTTCAGAACTTAATCACGTTAATATGTATAGCAGAAATTATTACACGCTCATATTTAATTTAAAATCAAAAGTAATGCTTACAACATATGTCTATGAGAGAAGCTGATTAAAAATACAAATGACTCTCTGGTACGGAAAATTAGCTGCACGGGTTAAAAAAATATGTTTTCTTTAACAAACTCAATTATTGTATGCTAAGTGTTATTTCCTTCAATGATTCTTTAAATATAAAAATAGTTAGGAGGTTTTCTTTCCTTTATGAACTGTAACAGAAAGTAAAATAACGCCTTTTTCATTATCTTTCAATTTAAATTTAGACAACGAAACGTATGAACTTTCTAAAATATAAGAAGAAAGTAACGTCGAAAGCTACGACTCTATAATTGCAAGATTAATGAAGAAATTCACAGCGATAAAATATTCATTGATAAAAATATTTTATTATTCATTGGCAGTTTTAAAAGGTATCTCACATTTAATAATCTTCTATTTTTAACTATTCCTTCCAACACTGGAACTTTTTTATTAGCTACATGTAAAATTTATAACTGTTTCCAGTATTAAAATGTTGGCATTTTACTATTTAGTTATAATAAAACTTATTTCAAAAACAAAAACTAACGTGCTTGTAGCAAATGTTCAGATATATATATATAGAGAGAGAGAGAAGTATGAATTACCTTTCTTTTTTTTTTTTTTGAAGTAACTAGTTTTAACAAATGTCAGACAATTATCAATAGCTTTCTGTTTATAATAAAAATAAATTATCCAAATATTTTGTATAATCATAAGCTTTATGAATTCATTTATATATGAAACATTCAATTCCATTAAAAATATTCTATGAATTTTTTTTTCCATGCATAAAGTAAATAATAAAAAAATATCACAAATTATTCTCAAAAAATGCATGCTGAGCATAATGCAGAAAACACTTAAGAGTCTTTCAGTTTGAATATTCTAATTCAAAAGTAACTCTTCTTAAAATATTAATTCTAAATCCCTCTATCTGAAATAAATTAGTTAACAAAGTAATTAATGAAATGATTGTAGATTTTTTGGGGTAATTCTATGATTTTATTTGAATAATGTTCATAAGATTTTATGTTTCAGATTTGTTATCTTAAAAACATAAACATGAAATATCTGTCTATGAAGTAGCTTATATTACAGAACATTATGTAACGAAAATGCTTATGATCTGTGTTTTTCCTTTAGAGTGACACAGAGGTTGACAGAATAAATTCAAGAAGTTAATGGCCTTGACAAAGGAGTTGAGCGACAGGAAATAGCAACGTAAATGATACGTTAATGGATATCATAATAAATATTTACTTGAAGAAAATTTTATTTAATGTATTTTGGTTTGTTCGTAATATTGGTGAAATATTTTTCATCCTTACTTTTGATATTACACACACACATATATATGTATGTATGTATATATATATATATATATATATATATATATATATATATATATATATATATATATATATATATATATATATATATATATATATATATATATATATATATATATTATATATACACGACGTATCCCGCTTTTATCTTCAATATTAGGTTGATTGAATTCGAAACTGATGACACCATGGTGGGAAACTGATAAACTGTTGCTCTTTCATAGTCACACTGGTCTTACATCTGGTATAATGGCTTAGGGTGGTACTAGAAATCCCGGATCGACCTAGTACGCATTGTCAGTACACACAACTGCTAGAACTATATATCAGAGGTGTTGGAAGGCGTAGTTGTCTTATATTTTTAGCGGTTACCATCAGCTATAGCGGAAGCATATTAGCCTACGCTATTGGGGATTATCTTTCAGGGAAATTGGTAGTCATGTTGGAGGAAACCAAACAACTGTACGACGGACCGACGTGTTTGATAGCATCTACCTCAGTGCACCACTTCATGTGATGACAGCAAAATTGTGAGCATGACAGTGACGGATCTTTCAGCCACTTCATGAATCATTGCACAGCACATTCAGTCAGTAACGCATCATTCAGTGTCTGCGCGTACCATTCAACCCCGGTTACAGCAGAGTGGTCGGTCCACAAGACGTCCATTGCTTCGTTTACCCTTGACGCAGAACCACAGACGTCTCCGCCGCTAATGGTACACTGAAAGAATGATGTGGACGGCAGAATGGGATGAAATTATTTTTATTGACGAGTCACGCTTCGGTTTGCAACATTACGATGGTCGCATTCGAGTCCCGAGACACAGTGGAGAGAGGATGATGAACAGCTGCATTATACACCACCACACTTGTCCTGCATTGGGTATTATGGAATGGGGCGGTATTGAATATCACTCTCGCACTCCTCTAGTATGCATTGCCGGTACTTAAAACAGCCAGTGCTATATCTCCGAGATGTTGGGGCCAGCTGTCCTTCCTTACCTTCAAGGCTTGCCCACAGCCATATTTCAACAGAATAATGCACGACCACACGTGGCATATATTGTCAAAGGCTTCTTCGTCAATCACCATATTGAATTGATTCACTGGCCAGCTCGCTTTCCGGATCTTTCACCAATAGAAAACATGTAGTCCATGGTGTAGTCAACATGTAGTCAACGACTGACCCAGATAACATCCCCAGTTGCCACACTAGAATAACTTTGACAATGTGGGAAAGCTGCTTGGTCTGCTGTACCCCAAGAACACATCCAAAGTCTCTTTGAATCAATGCCGAAGCGTGTGGCAGCGGTGATCTCCAACAATGGCGGTTAATCTGGCTACTGAATTTGGCAGGAACCACACGTTTCAAAAGTCTTATAATTTTAAACCTTAGATACTTGGTCATCATGTTATCAACAAAATAAATTTTGTTGTGATATCTCTTGTCTTCTTTGGTGATGCAATTTGGACATCAGTGGCCAACAGTGCAATTTGGCTAACAAGTGCCGTAAGACAATAGCCTTATTGCATATTTTAGAATCAGTGTATTTTTCGTTTACAGGAAGAGATACTTGAAGTGGATGAGAGATATGAAGTATTCAATGCAATTTTAAATAGCATAAGTAAGAATTGATCAGTACTATCCTTTGTACACGATAAGAATGATATATATTAAGTACACAACATAGACAAGCAATGTAATGAGCTATGTTTCACTCTATATTTCTGTCTATTCTATAATCTTTATTTTGAATGCAACAGTACCCAAACTATTGAAAACAATTATAGGTATAAGAAAAAGCAGTATCGTAAAAATAATCAAAGTTTACCCATTGGTATGGATGCATTTCTAATACCTACTTAACACTCTCTTACTATTTTATAACTGCCTAAGAATCAATAATAAGGACTATACTACATATTAAGAAATTGAAATGGGGTTGACGTAAGAACAAGAACGTTTAAAATATTTCAGTTCAATAATTTTTGTTCTAATATGAATTTAATTTTAAATATCAAATAATTTTTATATCAAATTTTATATATCAAATAATCTTATATAAATCAAATAATATTTTATAATTTTTTATATTTTTTTATTATTTTTATTAATAATTTATTATTAATAAAAATTTATTATTTTTTATTAAATAGTTTTTTTAAAAATATTTTATAATAATATTTTATAAATCAAAAAAATATTTAAATATCAAATAATATTCTTTTCAAAAAAATGTAATTTCACACAATAACGTTAATTTATTTCCTACTATATATATATATATATATATATATATATATATATATATATATATATATATATATATATTTGGCAGGCGTGTTCATACATCTGAAAGATGACGTCGATTCAAATTTTGCACTCGGCGAATCAGTGTGACGCTAGTAGCGACACACGGAAGATGCAAATCAGGTTCGCTTTAAATACGAGCTGTAACGTTCCTGAGCTTTGTTTAGCGTCGAGATTTGTTGTAGTGAGTTGATGCCAGTCCACAATGCCTTTAAGAAGACGACGAAACCATTATCAACAGCTCACTGAGTTAGAACGAGGTCGTATAATTGGCCTACAAGCAGGTGGATTTTCTTTCCCCGAGATTGCAGAAAGTCTTGGCAGGAATGCATCCACTGTGCATGAATGTTGGCAGCAGTGTTCAAGGGAAGGCACTGTCTCAAGAAGACCGGGTTCCGGGCGGCCAAATGGCACTACTGAGAGGGAAGACCGCTGTGTTCGGTGTATGGCCGTAGCGAGTCGTAATGCGTCTGCAGCAGAAATTCGAGCAGATGTTGGCACCACAGTGACTCAACGAACTGTTACCAATCGGTTACTTCAAGGACAGCTCCGAGCCAGACGTCCTGTAGCGTGCATTCCACTAACGCCAAACCACTGCCGTTTGCGACGTCAGTGGTGTCAGGCTAGAGCTCATTGGAGGACGGAGTGGAGATCTGTTGTGTTTTATGGTGAAAGCCGGTTCTGCGTTGGTGCCAGTGATGGCCGTTTGTTGGTTATGAGGAAGCCAGTTGAGCGGCTGCAGCCATCCTGTCTGTGGCCAAGACACACTGGACTTACACCTGGAGTTATGATCTGGGGAGCAATTTCTTATGGCATCAGAAGCACTCTCGTGGTTATTCCACGCACCCTGACAGCAAATGTGTACGTCAGTCTGGTGATTCAACTTGTTGTTCTGCCTTTCATGAGTAGCATACCAGGAGGTGTTTTCCAACAGGATAACGCTCGACCTCATATTGCGCTTGTAACCCAACGTGCTCTACAGGGTGTCGACATGTTGCCTTGGCCTGCCAGATCATCAAATCTGTCTCCAATTGAGCACGTATGGGACATCATTGGACGACAACTCCAGCGTCATCCTTAGCCAGCATTAACCGTCCCTGTATTGATCGACCAAGTGCAACAGGCATGGAACTCCATCCCACAAACGGACATCCAGCATCTGTATGATTCAATGCATGCCCGTTTGTATGCTTGCATTCAAAATTCTGGCCGTTACACCGGTTATTAATGTACCTGTATTTCACTTCTGTAATGACTCTTCTCGGGCTTAAATTAACCTGTATATATATATACATACATATATATATATATATATATATATATATATATATATATATATATATATATATATATATATATATATATATATATATATATATATATATATATATATATATATATATATTTATATATTTATATATATATATATATATATATATATATTATATATATATATATATATATATATTAAATTAACCTGTATATATATATATATATATATATATATATATATATATATATATATATATATATATACATACATACACACCAAGTATCATTTTTGTAAAAAACAATCCAACTGATAGGGGAATCAAGTAACAAACTATAAGATAACAATTCACCCTAATTCCGTAGGTTTTGCATCTGTACATTTCTAAATTGATTATAAATAATTATTAATGCTTATAGTGAAAGTTAATTTTTTATCAATGATATCTTCATATCCGCATTATATTTATTGCTGTTTCGTGGTTTGGTAAATGTTTAAAATAATCTAAGGACAATATGTCTCTGAAGAAAATAAACAAAATATAATCAGTTAACTACATCTCGACAACAGAAGTTTATTATTCTCTCAGCTCTTTATCTGAGGAGAGATTAACTAACTAAAGTACGAATATGGTAATTCTTGACAGCCGAATTTTTTATTTGCCCAGTAACCTGTCTGGGAAAATATCCAATCAGTATAAGTATGTCTGTAATTTATTAACATCCTGATTTTGTATTCTCATAGCATAGTATCGTGAGCAGCAGAATAATCGATAAGAATACACTTTTCGTTTGTGATAGACAAAATAATGGGGAAAATAATGTTAAAATAATATTTACATGAAAATTAATTTTTCTGAAAATTGATTTTAGAAAAAGGTAATCCCTTGAAAAATTTTACAACAGTAAATCAGATTATTTATGTTTTTCTTATACTTATCTTGGTTAAACATATTAGCAAATATAATACAACTGACCTCTTCTCATTCATAATCAATATATGATCATGTTTTGTAACGTTATGTAAATTTCTGATTTATTATTTTATTTCTTTGGGTTCTGAAATTTTATAGTTGCAGGGTTTGTTAATAGCATGAGAAAAGCAATATGATGTCAATTTATTTAGTTGTTATTTAAAGAAAGAAAACACGTAAGCTGACCCAATATAAAGGTGCTTATAAGTTTTCTAAGTTATTATAGAGTTCATAACTCTTTGAAGAACTAGCAAAAATGCATGTTTCATAGATTAAAATAACAGGCACATAAATACAGTTCACGTAAGCAATTTATAGTTAAAAATTGGCTATGAAAGATTGAGAGAAACACATATTTAGAAACTATCAACTTAACTGTAATTTAACTCATCTTTGTATTTTTGTATTTGTTCATCAAGTTGCAAAGAAATTGCTTTCATAATAACTAGTAAAAATTATGTTTAATAGATTCTAATAACTGGACCACAAATGCAGTTCACTTAAACAATGTAAAAATAAAAAGCGGCTATGAAAGAATGACAAAAACAAATATTTAGAAATTATAAACTTAATTGTAATTTAACTTTGCTTTGTATTTTTTTATTTGATCATTAAGCTGGAAAGAAAATATCCCGGAATGAAATAAAAAAACTTATATCTCTTTTCTATAAATACGATTATAAATTTTTGGCCTTTGGCTAAAGAATTTTTATACAGATTTGCTTTTTGATCTGTAATTGTGTCCTCCTATGTTTCATTTTAATACGTACAAATTATCGTTCAGTTTATAAATCTGTTAGAACTTATTACGGGGCATCCTAGGTTTACCTTACTTTATCTATTTTTTCTCTATATTGATTTATCATTTACATGTGCTTGTGCTTTTTTTGTATTCTTCTAATAGCTTGGTAGTAGATATTATTTCTCTAAATTTTAGTTCAATTGATCATTGCATAAATTCATTCAAGATGGACTTTTCCTTGTTATCTTGATAAGAAAAACAAGTGTTAAATTATTTACTCATTTCATTATAATAATATGAAAACAACAAGTAAAAATATCAAGGTTTTTCGTATTTGTTGATTTCATGCCCTTATTTTTTTAAATTAAATAACTTTTTAAATTAAGGGATATTTAAATGCTCATGCTTTTTTTGCCAGATTTAAGTCCTTGTATTTTTTACATTAAATTAATTAATCTTGAAAATCGACTGCAGTAAATTAAATTATTCAAACTCTTCTTAATTAATTTTTAATAATTTATAATGTTTACGCATATTTCATGGATTCCAAATTTTATAAATTCTAAGTACATGTACAATAGCAACACGAACAAGACCATCACATCATGTAAATTCTCTACGTATCCTCGCGATCAATTCAAATTTTACATCACATTATTTAGCATCAAATAAAGTTACTTTTTATGGTGATGAGTTGAAGGATTGGGGTATTGCTGTGTGATGCGTGATTATAAGACCACTCGAAATATTACTCACTTTAACAGAAAATTGCATAAAATGAATTATTTTAGAGGATTGAAGCAATTGAAATAAGTTATATTTTATCGACTAAATCATTAAGTGGAAAATTATTGAGTTACTTTCATACAGTAAATAATAATTTTTTTTTTTGAAATTCCGGAGTCATTCAAATATAAACTCACTTTCAAGTAGTTTCCCATAGTTTCTAAAAAGTTGTTCATAATGTTTAAAGTAAAAAAAAAAGATTTTATGAATAATGCGAAAGATCTGAGAGAAAGAATAAATTATCAGCTCTCTAAAACAGATCAATTTTCAAGTTTACACTTAAAAAGCATTTATCTACTCATAAAATAAAACAGAAAACTAGTGAAATTATCTCCCATACTACAGTCTAGTGCCTTTTGTGATTAAATCCAAATATTGTTTTCCATAAATTGAAAAGAAAACATGGATTGTTATAACATCGCAAAGAGTGAGACTGGAATGGGCAAAGGAGTTCATGACCTGGGATCTTGCTTAAAAAATATTATTTTCCAGATGAAACCAATTCAGTTTGAGGGCATGAATAGCAATATTTGTTACTACCATCATTTATGAACGTAACCTGGAAATTTCTTCAGTGGGCAGATGGGTGATGACCCTGTAATAGTGTGAGGAGCTTTTGCATTTGAGGGTAAGGATGATCTGCATTGAGTTCCAAGAAAAAGTTACTGTAATTGTTATCAACAAAACAATTTTATTAATTTTGGTCTATTTTTAGGAAGGTCAAACTGGAAATTTCAATTTTTTCTACTAAAATTGATAATAACTATGAATAGGATTCTGTATGCGAATTGGATATAATTGCCATGATTTAATGAATGGCACAAAACTCATAAATATAAAGTTCAAGAATCAAATTAGTTCAATAAAATGTAGTGAATTCCAAGTTACTATGAAAAACTGTGGATGAATCACTTTTTAGTTTTGTGAAAAAATAGTTTTATTTACTAATCTTATAATTTTGTAACAGATTTTTGAACGGAAAATTTTGAAGATAACAGTAAAGTATTGAATAAAACTTAATGCCACTTCAAAATAATACGTTTATATTTCATATTTAATTTAATTTAAAAATGTTAATTATTTTAGTTAAATCACAAAAGAACACAGTGGCTTTATAATTTTATGATAAAAATCTATGCTTTTAAACATTTATTACCTTTGACTAATTTATATTTTCCTTCGAAGTTTATATATCTTGTTTTTGTTGTTACCGTATATATGACATTTAATTAGTATAATTTAATATATATAGACACATTAAAATAACTTGATATATAATTTAAATGATAATTTGAAAATGCATGTTATTTGATTCATAAATTAGGAAGTTATTGAATCTCATTTTCTACAATGTGATTTTATTCATTAACTGTATAGATATTGAAAATAGAATCATATACACTACTGGCCATTAAAATTGCTACACCAAGAAGGAATGCAAATAACAGAACGATATTTATTGGACACATACATTATAATGGAAAGAACAAGTGATTAGATTTACAAGAAATTAGGATGTATAGATCTTGAGATATCAGTACCCAGAGCAGCCACCTCTGGCTGTAATAACAGCATTTATCCGCCTAGGCATGGAGTCAAACAGAGATTGTATGGCATATACGGGGATTTCAGTCCATGCAGCTAAAATATTATGCCATAGTTCATCGACAGTAGTGGATAGTGAGTGATGGCGTGCCAATCGCTCGTCAACCATTGACCACACATTCTCAATTGGTGACAGATCAGGAGAACGTGCTAGCCAGGGTAACAGTCGAACCTGTTCTGTATCAAGGAAGTTCAGAACAGTACGGGCAACATGCGGTCGTGCATTATCCTGTTGAAACAAAGCATTAGGGAGGCCTCGAAGATAGGGCAGAGCCACGGGCCTTAACACATCGGAAATGTAATGGTTGCTGTTCAAAGTGCCGGTAATGCGAACAAGAGGTGATGGGGACGTGTATCCATCACCTCTTGTTCACATTCCAATGGCACCCATACCATACTCCAGCAGATGGGCCAGTATGGCGATGTCCAATGCAAGCTGGCAATGCGCGTTCTCCACGATGCCTCCAAACACGGATGCGATGATCATGGTCCTGTATACAGAACCGAGATTCATCTGTAAAGATGACGTGATGCCATTCCCGCGTCCAGGTTCGTCGCTGATCACACCATTGAAGGCGCTCCTGTCTGCGACGCAGCGTCAATGGTAAGCGAAGCCATGGTCACCGTGCAGACAATCCATGCTGCTGCAAACGTCGTCGAACTGTTCGAGCAGAAACTTGTTGCCTTGCAAATGACTCCATTTCTCGGCTCAGGATTCGTGACGTGACTGTACGATCCTTTGTGACCATGCGGATAAGATGCCTGTCTTCTCTGCTGTTATTGATGGGGGGTCACTGAGATCCTGCATGACGTTCTGTATGGTTCTCCTGAACTCATCGATTCTATATTCTGCTATATGTCATGGGATCTCGACCGACGCGAGCAGCAATATTGCGGTACGATAAACCGCAATCCCGGTAGGCTGTAATCCTTCCTCGATCAAAGTCAGACACGTGCTGATAGGCATTTCTTCTTCTTACACGAGGCATTACAACAACTTTCGTTGCCGAAAACAACGTTGAAACGGAAATTGAGTATGAGAAAACTGCTGTCAAATCTCTGGTTTTATACACATTGTACATGTCGCTACTGTCGCCTGCTTTGTATGTATCCGCTGAAAATCTAATCATTTGCATATCACAACAAGTTCTACCTGTCATGCAAATTTCACGTGTGTGGTGAGCCGCTTTCCTGGTGTAGCAATTTTAATGGCCAGTATTTTGATTATTTATTGAGAGATGAAAACTTTTCTCATTGCAAATGTTAATGCTCTGATCTTTTTTGATTAATATCATTTCACATTATTTTAAGGCTTTTTAAACTTATTTGCATGTAGTTTGCAACTTTATAACAAAGAAAAATGCTTTTGATCCGAAATACATATAAAATATCTTATTTATATGTACAAATGTTTTTGCAACAATAGGTTGTAATGTCCATAAAAAAACATATGAGATAAAGCATATTTCATATATGTAGACATTTATTCATTTTTTGTTAGTCTCTGTATTGTATTAGAGGATTTAGTATCGAATATGTCATGATATGTAATATATATGGATACGTATATCTCTATAAATTTTCTAATATTTGCAATACGAGAATAATGCTAAAATTGGTTGTGTATAGTTTGAAGCTAAAGTAATATAAAAGCAAGTATGTGCAAGATGAAAAAAACTCGACATCCTTTTACGATATTAAAAAGTGCATTGTTCACTAGCATGATTAAGTGTTTCAGTTCCATAAATATTTGAGAAGTCTCTTTTAATCTAAATACTTTTAGATTTTATATTAAGATGTGATTTTTAAATAATATTTTCAAAACATAGGCTACAACTTTGAAGTTATCATTTTATTTATATGTATTTTCTTAAAATGAGCAATTTACTCAAGAAGATGTATATTATATACATGTTAATGTGTGTTATATTTTAATAGAACTTTTGACTTTTTAATTTGCATATAATTATGAACAAATGCAGCAGAAATCACAGTTATACTAATTTAGCACTTTTCAATAATCATCTTTTATTTTTATATGTACAACACAATTTTTAGAGCAACTTTAATTCGTGGTAATATAAATTTTATATAACGTCACACACGCTCATATGAAATGAAACTCAATTGTTAAAATAAAGCTTCTTTTAAATTAAAGGTATGTAGATCCAATTTTAACAACATTTAATGTAATGCATATTATCTTTCTACTTTATTCGTATGCAAATATGCGAAGATTTTAAGTACTCTAAATTTAATTATTTTGTATTACATGCGAAACAAACTAAGAAAGCTTTTTGAAAAATGTTTTAGTTATTTATATAAGTTTTTGATAAGACTGACATAGCTTTAACAATGCAGCGATATGAATTCCATCCTGCTGCCAATGACATTACCCTTCATGGCATATCACTCTAGACCTAGTATTCAACAAAACAATACCAAGCTCCATACAGTGAAGGCAATTTAAAAAAATGAGATATATCTGAGATATACAGCTTTTTGGTTAAGAAACTGAGTTTGTGGTAATATGTAACATTGTACATTAAAAACGGGACAAAGAAATTTATTAATATATTGCTGAGTTTTTTAATGTTTAATAAAGGGAAGTATAGCTGAAAGTGAAAATAACCTATATTTCTAGACTGCTTATATTTTTTGTATGTTACTATAAAATAAAACTATGTTTAAAAATGAATGGTGATCATGATACACAAGGATCTGATAGTTCTAATAATTACCAAGTATTTCTCCGTGAAAGCCAAAGGATTCCAGTTTATTAACAGCAACGATGATTAATCACATTATGTTAAACTTCGATTAAACGCATGCTCTGAAGCTACATAAGCTACTCTGCTAAATTCAAGCGTCATAAATTGATAGAAATTATAAAGTGTGGAATAAAAATATCTTTTGTAAAGTGTGCGACTGATTCTGACATTAATAGGTATCAAACAATAACGATACTTGGACTTATTTAATCTTTTTCCAATCTTTCCAATGGTTCACATATATTGGCATACCAAATTATTATTTTTATTACTGAACTCCTTTTGGAACACTAAGTGACAAAGTATTTGTATGATCATATCAGTGCAGTGAATATGGAGCCTTAGTGCTCGGTCTTGTTTTTAATGTTTTTGCATTCGGACTATATGATCACATTTGAATTTATTAGCTTGGGTATGAAGTATTTGACAATACTAGAATGCAATAGTTGGTATATTTATACAGGCAAATGAAATGTAAACAGCCAGAAACGGTAAAGCTTTTATATTTATAACCTGTTTTACGTAATGCTAAAAAAATGACAGAAACATATGCTATGGTCACATATACTTTTTTTGTATGCTTCACGCATTGCATAAAATATTAAATTTCCTTTAACTTGAAAATAAAGTATATTACTATGATAAATACACTTATGCTACATATATATATATATATATATATATATATATATATATATATATATATATATATATATATATATATATATATATATATATATATATATATATATATATATATATATATATATATGTATGTATATATATATATATATATATATATATATATATATATATATATATATATATATATATATATATATATATATAGCATAAGTTTTAGGTTTATTTCTGCAAAATGTGTGTATTTAAAACTTTATGTATGTGTTTGAAAGGTAAACAATCACAATAACATTTTTATTTTCAGATTAAAATTATAACTGATTGCTTAACACTAAGAATCTCTTTTATTTTGGAAATTGAAGAGTGTGTGTTCGACAATAAGCTTATTAAAGAAATTGACTCTGCTTACAAAATACTTAAAATTATACTTACAATCCAAAAGGAGGTTTGAAGTGACCCCAAGTCTTATTTAAAACAGTAATGTTAGCTTCAGGAAAAACTCTGTAATAGACAACAAATGTTTAGCATTTCAGATTCATGATAGTAATTTTCTATTAGTAGTTAATATCATATTATATTCTATATTTATATAAAATTTATAATAATAAAATTAATTGCAATTGTTATAAATAATAAAAAAATATTAAATTAAAATTGAAATTTTGTATAAAATATCATTTTTATATTAAATTAAAAAATAGAAAGTAATTTTATTTTTCTGTAAGTAAAACACACTATGAATAAAGTAAAATAAATCGATGTTACTAAAAATGTTTTTCTTTGCTTAAAAATGCATGTAATGAAAGATTTTTTAAAGGAAAATAATTTTTGTAAGTAGCGTAATATAGTACAAATATATAAATACAATGCATTAGAGAGATTTACAGTTCACGAAATTCCTATCTTCATGAAGAAAATAATGGATTTTCTTTAAAATGTTCGAATTAATTTTTTAAAATGTTACACACACTAAGAATTCCATAGCATTTACTCAAAAACAATATCTGATCTAACCCTTACATTCTAATCCATCATACATTTTTACCGCGTTTTGAAAAATTGGTAATTTTATTTTAAATGATTATACGAACTTTTAAATGATATGGTATCTAGGTATTAAAAACAGTGAAAAAACGTACTAATTTACCACAGTTCTCACAAATTTTCCTTGTGATGAATAGTTAAATCCATCAAAATTTTACAAGTTAATTATAAATAGTTTAAAAATTTTAAGAACTTTAAAGTTTTTTTCTAAAATATTGAATAAATTTATCTTTATTACATATATGGGAAATATATTATTAATCATTTTATATTAAATAAATTTTAAATTTGTTTTTTAATTAGCTATATCATCTGTTATTTTTACAAAATGAAAGTTCTTTTGATTACTTGAAATTTATCAAAGTTGTTTCAGCTTAGTCCTTTATATGGTAGAATAAATACATAAAATGCAAACAGGAACAGATAAAATTAAAGGTATGCACGAGGTACAGTGGTATAAGTTAGTATATATTGTTACTTTTTCTGTTACTTGTTTTAAAAATTTTGATAATATTTCTCAGAATGAAGCAACTTTGTTCAGGTAAAAGTACTGTAAATAACTATAGACATGAATGAACCATAGTTTTTACTGTAGACTTTATTTTTTTAAAACTAATGAAAGCATAATTTTTAAATTTTATGTTAATAAAAGTAATCAATTGTTATTTTGATTCTTATTTTTTTATTTTTTTTAATTTTGGATTTGGATTTGATATATGTAGGATACCAAATCATAACTAGGTATTGCTAGTTGACAGATACCTGCTCCTGATCATTATGTATAATGTTGTTTACCATGCGAGAAGGCACTGCTCCTAAATAAATTTGTATAATGTAACTGTTTTTTCAATATTAGTGCAATAAAAATGTGTCCGTTTTAAAGCTGCGTATTGTTTATGAACCATTGACATACTCTACCAATATATTTTATAAAAATATATTTATAAAATATATTTATAAAATATATTATAATATAATATAATATATATTTATAAAATTTGAGGTATGTTTCAAAACGTCAGCAATCAGTCACCAAAATACGGTACTTAAGTTGTATAACTAAAATAAAATAAAATTAAAATGCAGTTAATTGCAGAGATACTAGAAATAATTGTAGAAACATATAAGAAAATATATTTATATTTAATAGAAAATGTACATTATATTTTAATAGAAAACACTGCATTAACAAGTTATTCTTTATTAAAATTAAGAACATTATTTTTTCTGTATAATAAAATAATTTTAAAATTATAGCTGTAATTTTAATAATAGAACTGGCAATAATCATAACAAACAAAAAATATTTTTGAAAGGAAGCAATTTTAGAATCATATGTAATGTATGTATTAATAGGGTCCTCTTAAATATATCCAAAATTGAATCACAATTTTTGATTCCTTGTCAAAAACTGCATTTGTTAAATTCAAGCAAGTTAACATTTATTGGATTCAGATATGATAACATTATCTTTGGAATTGTTTTGCTTGTAAAAAAATTTATCATATTATCAGATGTATTAAATAAAATCTGATAATATTATTTTTTAAGCAACAAATAAAAACGGTTATCTGAAACGTATGGTTACTTTCAATATACAGCTCAAGTCTTTTAATATATTTGATTAATAGAAAATTAGCTAGATAAACTTTATTACTAATAAAATGTATGCAGGCTCTAATTTACGCATAAAATTAACAGTCAAAGCAATTTAAATTTTAATTGCAATTCTTCGATGTATTTAATGTAGATATATCATTTTTGAAAGATCAAGACATCATGAGTGTTTATAAATTATGGTCTGTATTTTTCTAGTTTAATTTACTTAATGCCCACTCATAAAATTAGATGGAATAGTCTTCCAAGTAACAATTTAATGTTGGCAAGCTTGTAGTAAAAATCAGTGAATGGCTTTACTGCTTCATATTTTCCTTACAGATATTCTATCAGTGCATATCTTATTACAAGCATGTAATTCTTTTATTTAATGTAAAGAATTTAGCTCTTGGTGTAGAACTTTCTTTTGAAGTAAAATCTAATGTCTTACAAATTTTAGTTCACATTACTTTTCTGAATGTAATAAAATATTTTCAGTAAGCTGTTATTTATAAAATATACTATTTTTACCTCACATGAAAGCTGTTTTAAAAGGCATATCAAAATTCCTTGAGAATTCTAAAAATACAACAATCATTCCCAGATTCGATAAAGCAAGGTTATCTTTCATTCTTGAACTCTATAACTAGCAAGAATACGGCTAGATAGACGATATAAATGAATTTACACTTCATTACTAAATTCTCATTTTTCAAGTATAATGTAGCATGTCCCAGAAGTAATTTGGGCCATAATTGCAATTTGTAATAACAATCAATAAAGAAATTATTATTTTGTTCATTCATGGATGAATGAATCTTATGACATCAGTTAATACTATTACAACTATGGATATAGCAGCTGATAATGAAATTTATATTAGTTATATCTTCTTAGTCATTAAAAACAGTTAGTCAATTAGCGTGTTAGATTTTAAATTTCAACTAGAAAATAAACCAATATTAATATGAAGACACCAATGTACATTATTTTATAAAAGTTCCATTAGCAAAAACCGCTTATAAATTACTGAAAAATAATTTGCAATGTTCACATAAATATATTTCACTAGACGTTTTAATACATATGAACTATTCCATATTTCTTTACAGAAAAGTTAGTAATATCCTTATATACTTCAGCTTTAACAGATATCTGGAGAATATTTTTTATGCTATTTATAAATGAGATGGAAATTGATCTGACATTTATGCATTTTAAGGACCTAACTCTAAAAAAAATGTAAGAATCTTAAGTTGTGCTTTATGACAATTTATATTTAATAAAGACAGCAAAAATTGTTGGAATATAATATTTTTAAATGTAATACGTGTATTAAAAATTATTTAATTTATAAATATTGTTATAAATCTATATATGCAATAATTCACTTTTAATTAACGCTTAATATATGCATATTTGTTTTAATATTTCATTACAATTTTGCTTTAAATTAAAAATCAATATCAAATAGCTTAGAAAATTTTTCTTTCGATTCATTAAAGAAAATATGTTAAGAAAATGTTTGACAAATCATTTTTTTAAAAAATGTCATTGATAAAATATATCATCTGTTTCAAAAAGAATTCAGGATAAGCTTAGCTTCATTATTATACATTTTTAAGCAAATTTTGCAAAGAATAATAAATATTTTAAAATAAATATGAATGATAAATGGATTGGAATTATGACTTCCCCTTTTTCTACTTTTACGTCCATTTATTCATTTCAAATGAATAATTTACATTCCAATTTAGAATAAGAAATATCAAAATAAGTTAATTCTAAAGAGGGAAGAAAATGTTACATTCTCATTAATTAATAACAACATATTTCACTGTTAATGGAATACTTTTATCGACAAATGACATTAAATGCTTAACAAATGGAGATTTACTTTTACTACTATTTGTCTAAATTGAACTTTTTAAGTTATAATAATTTTTCACTATGCATATTTAAGCAATGAGTTATTTAAATTGTTTAAGGCCAATTTCGAAATATACATTATTTATCTTCTTCAGTAAGTTTCTTTGAATCCAATCGAATTTAATTTTGAAGCATAGTAACTTAATAAAATTTTCTGTTATGAAATAGTACAATAACTTTATCAACTTATAGCAAACATTTTATCAATAATAACAGCAGCTTAAGTGAAAGTTTTTCAGAAAATTGAATTTCAAACGGAATTTTCCGAATCAGTTGAATTAATTTCAATATCGAGTACATAACCTTACAAATGCTGTTGTATACTAGTTATTTTGAGTTAAATATGTGATTTATAAATTATTATTTCAAAAATTTAATTTTGTTTTAATGTTTATATATATAATTTATTTATTCAAAAAATAATATAATTCTTTAATAAATGTAAAATGTTATTATTTAAATAGCATCATTTCTTGAAACAACAGACATTTGTCAGTCTATAATTTTAAATCGATATTAATATCTGCTCAACAAATTTAAATCTTATCAAACGCATCTGTGCAATTTATAAAAGTTAAATTTATTTTACAAAAAATACATAAAAATGTGTTTTGTTTTTATTTACCTCTGAAAAGCGGGTGGTACACGCCCACTGAACGCTGGTAGCACTGGAATCATTCCAAATGATCGCATTCGTTCTAAAATTCGATGTTGTAGAATTACTTGTTTTTCATGCCAATTATTTGTTAATGGTCCTACCCAAGCTTGCATGTTTCCCATTCTATTCCTAATAAAAAACATTTTTATAGAGGCATAAAGTTATGCCTATTATTCATTACCAGATAAAATTAGATTCTTGTTTAAGTTATCTTATTATAATAATTTTAATCCATAAGACTTTATATGTCATTGTACAACAACTATGTGTCATTAGACTGGAATTAATTAAACAACATTACTTTAAATAATGCACTCGAAATAAAATTTGACGTTTCATAACAATCTGCTGCTAAAGTATGCAATAACTTATCAAACTCCATGTAAAAATATCATAATGATAAGCCAGGAACACTTATCGAAGTAGA
This sequence comes from Latrodectus hesperus, assembly GCA_037975125.1. NCBI lineage: Eukaryota > Metazoa > Arthropoda > Arachnida > Araneae > Theridiidae > Latrodectus > Latrodectus hesperus. The sequence continues at coordinate 45,447,382 of CM075854.1, read as the reverse complement.
AAAAATGATTCTGAAGAATATATATGACATACAAACAGAGAAAAGAATGTTAAAAGCTTCTGATATCATCGTAAAATATCGTCAATTAGAGGAAATATAAATCTAATACTTCATAAATATAAATTAATATAGATTCACAGAAACTACTTTAATCTATTTTCTAGGATTAATTTTAATTTGCAGAATAAATTTAAATAAATATAGATAAATAAATATATATATATATATATATACATACATATATATATATATATATATGTATGTATGTATGTATGTATGTATGTATGTATGTATGTATGTATGTGTGTGTGTGTGTGTATGTGTGTATAAGATAGATAGATATGTGTATGTATGTGTGTGTGTGTGTGTCTATTTCAATATATTTTTCATCTGAAATTACTTTAATAACCAACTATATATATTAACATATTTCTCTTTTATATTGATATACATAAAAATTCTTTGTTTGTTCTTATTTGTGTCTCATCTACAGAAGTGCATTTTTTACAGTTTGTCTTTCAAAAAGACCGGAGCTCGCAAAAAATTTAAGAAACTTTTCCTGTTTTAATTGTAAGCTTTTCCTGTTTTAATCTTTATGCTTATCATATGGTATAAATTACTTTTTAATAATTAGCAACTCAAAGTATAATGTTTTTTAATTTTTAATAAGCTGTAGTATAGAGAGAGAGTTTTAGTTAAGTCCTTTAATTTTTGATTTCCATACATATCCAATGTTGGCTGTCTTTATGGATGCAATTCTAAATAAATAAGAGTGACATACCAAGCAAGAAATGCTGGACCAGTGAAGAAAACTCCAAGATCATGATCTGTAAAATTTAGTTGGTTGAAGACCTAAAAAAAATTGTCCATAGTAAAACAAATTTTTACGGGAATTAAAACTCAAATTATAAGTTCATCGTATTATGTATACGTGTACAATTGTTTGGAAAATTATAATTGTTCAAATATATGGTAATTTTTGTAATACAAAAATGTGCATAATTGGAGATTCGGTAATATACTTAAGCACTATAATTTTAATTTTCACGTCATCTTTAAGGGTTATAATATTACATGCAATATAAGCTATATTATGCTAGATTATACCGTAAAATTTTGCTACAACGCTCAATTAATAAAATATAGTTAGTCTAAAAGGTTTATACAATAATAATTTCATTTATTCAGTGCTCTGTCGAGTACAGCATACACACCTGCTCTTTAAAATGTTCAAAAATGTCGATTGCTGTCAATTTAGTTGTTTTTCGTTTTTTTCATTTTTCGATTTCAGATACAATGAAGCATATTAATTTAATTTGCAGTCCCCTTTGATGAAAGTATTAAGAAGGCTAGTTAATAATTGTACTTAATACTTGAATTTCACATTTCAGACTTTTTCTTTTCACTCGCTTTGATTTTAACAGTTTACAAATAAGTTTTATATGAATTTATTTTATGAAATTATAATACTAGACTAAAAAGTTCCCATTTATATATGAATATCGTGACAGCAAATACAAGACATGGTAATTTGGTACTTTTTGACTTTGCTTCAGAAAGATGATTGTCAGGAATATTGAACTGCATAATATACTCTTTTAAAAAACATTCAAACACCAAGAAGGACTTGTTCAATTTGTATGAAATTTCGTAGACAAAGACATATTGCTCGAATATGCAAATGATAAATTTTCAAGGAAAGTGAACTTCTGAGCAATTCGCAAAATATGCAACCATTAATAGAGGCGGAAAATTTATCCTCTTTCATTTTCGCTGTAATGCGCATAATAATTTATCCATTTCTTTTCAACACAGTAGCATAAATGTAAATCCCTATGCTTAGCAAATTCTTAGAAAACTCTTTTCTATTTTTTATATAATATATAAAAAAAAGTTGTGAAGTCAGTATGACTATAGATGTGAATCATGTTTTCCAAAGTAAAAATATTTAGAATTCAAAATTATAGCGTTTTTAATTATATAATAATAATTAAAAATATTTCGTAGGTTTTAATTAAAAATATAAAATAAATATATATATATTTTTTAAAGATATTTATTTTCATAAGTACATTGCTCCACTTATTGTTTTGAATATAAAATATTTACTTTAATTGCCTCAAAATAAAGCAAAATCCTTAATTTTGAAAGGATAAGAAAAGACCATAAACATGTTTTTGTAATATACAATTAAAACCATTATCCGTGAGCGCGACCGCAGAATTATATTTCCGAAATAGTCACAAGTGTAATCGCTGTAGCTCTTAAAATGCAAATTTATAGTAGTAAATAAGAAAAGATAAATCCACCAGTGCAATTATTTTCCTGATCCAAGGGAATAGTTTAAGAGAAAAGTATTAAGAGCAGTCAATTTCTAAAAACAAATTAAGCTGAGATTAACTTACTAAATGTAAATGATAAAAATGAGAAAAAAATTTATATAAATGATAAAATATTTATGAGATATAAAAGAGAAATTTTTCATGTGATAATCACACACATACACAAAAGATCAGAGAAAAATTAAAAATATTCTCTATGAATGATAAAAATAAAAAATTAATTCTGATGCAAATAAAAAATATTATTAAAAATATAATAAAAAACAATTTTCATCAAAATTGGTGAAATTAATAAAAAGAGTACTAATTTGAGCATAAGTAAACAATTCAATAAAAATGTAATAAAAAAAGAAAAATATTTAAGGAATGTTTGAAATATATTGACTTCTATTTTTATAGTCTGTCTATTGAAGACTCAAAAGTCATTTTAGAAAGAAAAAATATTACACAAATTTTCAAATTAAAAACTAACAAGAATTGGTTACAGGGTATCCCGTTAAAACCTTTATGTAAGTTTCATAAGCGTAAAATAACGTGAAAGAAATATTAGAGACAATTAAATGTTAACGCAAATTATATATTTACTTATTAATAAATACAAAAATACTTTAGAAAATATTATACTTTTCTTGTGAATTTCAAATTTCATCAACATCGTTTTTTAACTAGTCTGATAAAAAATTGTTCTAGAAATTTAATAGAATTTTGAATAGATTATGTTAAGCATGTTTAAAAACTCCTATTATGCCTCTCTATGGCCAACTTTTGGCATATGAGGACTAATTAAATCAAGGACTATTGTTTAAATTGAATTCTAAATCCTTACGAATATCAACGCTTGAGTTGGGATTCACAAAATATTTTAAAGAAAGTTAGAACGCGCGCGACGGAAATAACAATTAAGACTATGCAGATCATTTCCGATGACATTTTGTGGTAAGTACAGAATACACCTGATACTCCCATACGGTGTAGGCAACTATTTTGCAATTGGTATTTCAGACAGACCATTCATCGCATCCTTATCGAAGCTAAGAACGGAAACAAGAATACAAGCACTCATGTTTGAGATGATGTCGAAATAGAGCCATGGGGATTTTGGAGTAACCTGATGCAATAATTTTAGTTCTACTTTTTTAAGTAATAACAACCATTGGATGCAAGTCCGTCGGTGACCTTGCAACAGGCACAATTCGGTCTTAACTGCCGAGCGCCATACAGTGCAACAGCGTGACATCTCACCTTGATGTATCACCTTTGGTTTTACATCACCACTAGTTTGCATCACTGTCAGAAAGACGGGGTACATGAGCAAAGTGCTCCAAGCAATAGCACTACTCTTTCTTCAAGGATTGCAAAATACCATTTATCCACAAGAAAGCGTTAGACTTGTCACAGTCTGAATCATCTAACATGCTCTGCTTAGTATCAGGATGCTTCTTTAGCCACTTGTCTTTCCGAATCTTCCTCAATCAAAAATGTTAGCAACATATTGAATGCCGTTTTATGTCCCCCCAATGTTATATAATGTATGGCAAAGAGTTGACAGAAGTGTTTTTATACATATAATGAATGCCCTGTTGGTTGGATATTTCACCTCTTCAGCACAACAAGGGCGAAAGAAATGATACTTTATACAGTGGGGTACCCAGCGTGAGTGCAATCGTGACCCAGTTTGTGGGTGGGTCTTTGTAATTTAGAATAAATGACTAATCAGAAGAGCTCCTGACTTGGTATGTCAAACCCAAAAGTATCATTTCACATGGAAGACATTACATGACGATATATTTAAAAAGCTCCAGCCACCATAAGTGAACAAGACGGATCTTAGAGTGGGTCGACATTCAAAGCCACTATATTTCGATAAGGAAGAACGTCCAAACCTACCAAGCTCACCTGATTGACAGAAATTGACCAGTTTTCCCTCCGGAGACAATTTTTACACTTTTGTGTTAGGTACTAAGATGTATTCTTGAATGTTTTTCCACTACCATCATCTGCGAACTGACAAATCACTAAGCATACTTCATAGTTGCCCTATTAACACGTACATCAGGTCATAATATTTATACATATATATTTGACTCGTTTGTGTGTGTGTGTCTCTTTCCTTTACCGATTTTATCACATTCTGCACATGCGTTTTAAATGTTTTATTTTCACACTGTCTTAGGTGCATATCAATGGAATAAAATCAAATACAATAAATTGAATGAAAAATCTGGCATTTTTCCTGAAACAAATAAAATAAGAATTGATTTTACTAAACTATCCAAAAAAAATTGAAGTAAAAATTATTAAAACACTTGGATTATTAAATTGAAATGCTATTCGATTATCTTTTTAGTTAATTATCCTTTTCCTTTTTACTATTTTATTCCAAAAAAATTAAACAGACCGACTGTCTTAAAATAGGTATTGTAGGATCTTAGTTCAATATCCTTGCAGATTCAATTATAAAAACTATTGCAGAATATCATTACGTTAACATGAAATATAACACAAAGTCCTTCACATTCACACATTTTATTAAACAGAGCTTCAATCTAAAACTTTATTATAGCTGTACTTCAAACTTAAACTTAATTACAGCTACTTTTGGTAGTAATATGACAGAAACAGTTTTGGAGCTTTATGCTTGTAGGCATATAGCTCACATTGAATAAGATTGAGTTTTTTCACAAAACTTGTCAAAAATTTAGAACACCATTTAGGAACATATACAAGCATAGAGTTAAATCATTGAAATAAATGCTACTTTTGGATTATTTTTTTTTTGTTTTAAACAACAAAACTTAGTTTTGCCAAACGGAAAAGTTAAAGTTCCGAAAATAAACAAAGTTATTTTCGATATTTTTAATCATATAGTTAAGGGACAGCAACAGGTATTTAAAAAATACTCCTTACTTGAATAATAAAAAAATTATAATTTGAGTTAATACCAATAAATAATTTCAATTTTTTAGATGCTTTTTAAGATAAAAATAATTTTTAATGGTTAAAAGTATGTAGAAGACCATTAAATGTCATAAAGTATATTTTTATTTTAATGAAAATAATTACTTTTTGAAATATAGCCTCTTGTGCTGTAAATGCAAGAGCTAAGTTTATTCCATTCAAGGCCATCCAGTCTATCTCTTTTTCCCATCGTTTCCATGACCACCACACATATGAATAACTATAAGTGCAAACATTTTGGTAGAACCTGTACCTGCAAGAAAATATACAACGTATCTTAGGCCTTTTAACAGAAACATTAATGTTATGCATACATATGATAACTTTGTCTATTTTCATATTAACAATATTTTGTCATTTAAGGTACCAGTTGTTTTTTGATAATAAGGTACAACATGCATAATTAATTGGACTATCAACTGATAGTCACATATACTGCTCAACACTGAAAATTCAACACCAAGAAGGAGTGGCCAGAAAATTTTACAAATTTCATGGTAGACACACCTTACCGAGTTATGCAAGTGATGTGAAATGCTCAGTTCTATAGTGCACAATATTCAGTTTCACACAAGATTTCAGTCAATTTTTTCTTTGACCCAGTTAGAGATCATTGTATCAAAAGGGTTTGTACACCTTAAATGTTCTTAAGGACTTATTTTTTTATTTCTGCTTTGGAGGAAAGCAAATAACCTGCTCATGTATCGAACTCGTCAACTGACAGTTGTTCAAAATAAAAGAAATTTACACTATAGGACTACTTTGGTTAGTTAATTCAAAGTTTATTGAACTAATTAACGACTAGTTATTTAACGATTGCATTGTGGTGTTATATTACTGCTATTAATAGCACATTTGTTATTATCATAGATCAACGCCAATAAATATTAATGAAATTTTAATTCAAGATGAAGCTAAAAATACATGTTTTAAGACTTAAGTGTTTAAATATGTCTAAGAAATTATATTTACTCTATTATACATAAAAACTTATTTTATGTGAAAAACTTTGAATGTCATAAATAAAAAGACTGCAAATCCAATGTTTCATTTATCAGAAAAGTGTAAAATTTGACTGATATTTTTATAAAATCAGTTTTTAAAACTCTTTGAACTATATAAATAAATAAATCATAAGTTTGATCGACTTATTTTGAAGCGCCCTCTGGAAAGATAAAATATTTTGAAAAATATACTTTATTGAAAATTGGCAAGCTTTACTGAAGATATTCAGTTTGGTTTTTATGAGGCGGCATAAAATTCTTTCGTGACCAATTTCCTGCAAGAAATAGAAGTTCTTTCAAATTTATTACCTTTTATCTTGATTTCACTTTCAACAAAGCATGTTAAATGTCATACATGGAGCATGTTTTAATATTCTCATACAACACACATTTCACTTTTAGAAAAAAACGAAGTTATTTTTGTAAAAGAATTTTTTTCCTTTCTTTATTAAAAAAAAAACAGCAGATTTTTTATAATACTCTGTGTAAAATAAAAATTATCCAAAACCTAAGTAAAAATTTTCGTAGATAAATAAATGTTTTAAAGGAAACATCTGTAATTTTTTCTCAGTTGTAGAAATTGTAATAATATTTTGAAAACTTTTAATTTAACACACAGATTAGGTGGTTTCATATAGAGCTGATGAATTTTTAATTTTGATGACATAATTTAAAACACAGCATTTTATACTAAAGCAAAATTGCAATAAAAATTTATTATATTTAAATGTGTTTATTATTCAATAATTATAACATAACAGGTAATTTTCAAAGAAAAATTTATATTCCCAAAAATAAAATTTAGAAATTGACAAACACATTTCACAGAAGCTGCAATTTTCTTATTTAGAGAAAATGATTAAAGAAACTTATGCATTTATAACTTCAAAATATGTTTGTTATATTCATTGTAAATACCATAACTATAACTCCGTTGATAATATGCATTTCTATGAAATTTTACATATTTTTCTTCAGAGAGTACTGTTATTGTATTTGGATAAATGAATACATAAAATGTTATATACGTTCTCTACTTTTGAAATAAAAAACAAAAGAATTGGTACTTAAGATATTTTATTTGAGGTTTTTATACTTTCTTGTCAAAATATATTAAAAAGTTAGATTGTAGTTATTTTAAAATATTACGAAAAATTCCTATTATGTGTACTAAATTTTATATAATATGAATAAAATAATAATTTAAATTTTTGTAAATAAGACCATTTACATCACATTTTATAGGCTTTAAAGAGGTTTTTCTACCCACAATACAAATTTCTGAATCTCTAGAGCAATTTCTCTAAGTTTTACCTTTCCAGTTTCAGAATAAGATTTTTTATACTCTATGGTTGTGCAATCGAGAATTGAAAGCTCAGAATTAATTTGTTTTTATCAAATTTAAATCTGAACTGAGATTTGAAATATTTATCATGCTGATAAAGCATAAAGTTTTTCCTTATTTTTCAAAATTAATCTTCATTTTTGAAGAAAATCTTGTCAGCTTATTTCAACCTTTATGTATATTATGTAACTGTTGGAAATCGAATGAAAGCGGCTTAACAAATTCTGTAATTAATAATACGTCAAATGCTGCTCATGATAGTAATTCAATATATATTATTTATTATTTAATAAATAGATAAAAAAATGTTCCAGCTGTTGTATTTTATAATCTGCATAATGTTAGTATCATATATAAAAATAACTACAGAAATTATTCAGTTTCTCACCTTTAAGATATAATATGATTTTTTACTCATATATTCATGGTAGTAATTCAATATATATTATTTGTAATTTAATAAATATATTGAAAAATATTCCAGCTGTTGTATTTTATAATCTGCGTAATGTTAGTATCAAATATAAAAATAACTACAGAAATTATTCAGTACCTCACATTTAAAATATAATATAATTTTTTACTCATATATTTTTCTGCTACTATATTTCTCATTATTCCAGTTGTGATTAAATAATTATCTATTAATCAAATTAAAAACAATTGAATTAGTTTTCATCTTTTTATAGAAATTTATTGATTTTTCTTCAAAAGAAAATAATCAGATTTTTTTCAGTATCTGGAGTATCTGCCAATGATTCCAAATTATCGGAAATCGATTGTAAGTACCTAGTGTTTAATACTTCTTTTAAGTAAGGCGAAAGCATTTGTTTCTTATTGATCTCAACAAAAATAATGAAAAAGACTCTAAAATAACTCTGACATCGAATACATAAATGAAACCTAAAATTCATCAACATTTTTCAGATAATGATTAATGAATTGAAATTACCTTTGATGATTTCTAAAGTTGAGATATTATAGCATAGCTGTCAAAAAATTTAACATTAAGTCCAGCATTTTTTTGGATCTTTCAGAAGTAATTTAAAGATATTATCTTGTATATAAAAAATGCATTTCTTTGAATTGGGCTTCCAACTAGTTGTTTGGATTATTTTTTTTAGTATTAACAGCTTTTCTTTTTAAGAAATAAAGTCTCAAATGTAAGGAATCATGTTTTGGTCTATGTAAGATGATACTGCTTGAAAAGAGAAAATGATACTCATTTGAAAGCTATGTTGTTGCTGTATTCTATGATGAGGATTACACTAAACAATTACTAGTCCACCAGCATATCATGATTATTTCACTATCAATACTGATGTCATTTATCCGTGTATACAGGATCGAGTATCAGTTTCCATTCATTGTGCTTTATGTCTAGATGTTTTTAGATTTATTATTATAGTTATGATAACTTTTGGATTTTAAGATAAAAATATTCCAGATTATTCTTTGGTTGTTTTGTCCTTTGATTCTATAGTAAAAATTGCCTATTTGTTGCTGTTTATTCCAAGTAAAATTACGTAACACACCATTCAGCATAGAGATTTATTCATTTTGATGTATTTTCAGAAAATCTTAGAAATGTTTATTGGAACATGGACCACTTTTTTATACGCAATTAAATGCAGAAAACAACTGTAACCCAGATGATTTCCTCTGATTCCTTGTAATCTCATAAAATTTGAACTAAGCAATGAAAAATGCAAATGTTTTTGTGACTAACAAATTAATGTGTTATGTAATTTAAATTTCAATAATTTACAAATGATTATATACGTCAATGTTTTACAATTTTGTGATATGACTAAAATTTAAAAAAATCAGCAATACAATATGTTGCTATATCGACAATATTCCATGGAAAGGCTTTCAAAAGCTACATTTCAATTATTCTACGTTCAGTTATACAATGAGAGAGTGATAGGAATGTTTAAAAGTTGAAATCCTACATATATTTCGCATGTACCTCAAACTCTTCGTTTGCTTAGAATTCAAAGAGTATCTGAGGCAATAGTTTTTGATGTGAACATTTACATATTCGGCTGAGCAAAAGACCTATTTGCATTTATTGAGGTCAAATATTTCTAATAATATCAATGCACATTATTATATACCAATATGGTACATTTTGAATCCTATATTGACGTCAGAGGAAGAATAATAAAGTGATAGAAGCCTTATTTCCTTTATGATTTTTAACAATTTGTTTTCTTATTTTATTTTTTTATCATTCACCAGCACAATTGTACTAAGTTCATGTGTACTCATATAAGAAATTTTAGTCAGTTTGTAAAATTCATTCTTTTTAATATTAAAGCTGTGTAAAGCGGAATATATGTATAAATGAATTACAAGCACTTAATTGTACTATTTTGAAACAGAACTTTAATTTGCCAGTGCAATGAAGCAGTGAATGATATCGCAGTCTAAAGGGCTGACTATGGCCTTAGAATTAAATGATTATGGTTTTTATTTCAGTACTGCTAGATGAATGTTACATTTAGAAATGAGTATTCAATGGTCTGGCTGGTTAGAGCTTCGTTCTCATTATTTGAAGTAAGTGAGTTCAAATCCCGATTTAACTAACATTTTGTCGTTTTCACTAAAGATGACTGGGACGTATTAAATAGGTCATATTTGCAATACCACTTAAGTTAAATGATACCTCTGATGGTTTCAGTTCAAGTGTGTTTCCTTGCTTCAAAACTAAGAAGACTACCACTCAGCTACTTTCACCTAATTGTTAGAGTCCAGCTCTGTTCTACGTACGCGCAATTATGCTGTTATACTAACAATATTTTTGTATGCGTATTTAATAAGTTATGAGCGCAATGCATAATAATGACATCACATTTGATAAGTGAATTTAGACCATTATTTCAATATATTGATAATATATATACAATGGACGATTGTGGCTTCAAACGCACATTGTGATGTTTTACATAAAAAATTATATAACTTTATTTGTAAGTATCACATTGTTTCTTATATTTTCTATGAAACTAAAAGGGATCACATTCCTTTAATTATTTTACGAATTCTAGCTATTCACACAGATGTTGCTTTTCACATTTTAACAAATTATTTTATTAAATGAATCAATGGAATAGGAAGCAGAAAAAAAACATTTGGTTTTTAGCTATTTTTAAATTTAAATACTTCAGCTTCTATAAAGTAAACAATAAATCATTTGCATTCTTCAGTTGAGAGTAAAATCCTAATTACAATAATAATTTTATGGCCCTTTTAAAAGGAAATATTGCTGAAGAGGATACCTAAGCATTGAAAAATGTTTATATTTGTAACTGTAAAAGATTCAAATTGTAAAAATGCATACACAATTTATAATCAAAAATGCATTATTTTTTTCTCTAAAATCTTTAAAAAACATTTATACTTTTATAGAAATAAGGTTCGAGTATTAGATTAATACTAATTTTTTGGGACATAATTTGAATCGCTTCAATATATACAAAATTCCTTCATTTATTTTTTTATCACTTTAAAATTCTAATTAACAGAATGCAGAAGTACTTTTTCATCATTCATAACTGTTATCAATGTAAGTAATTTGCTAAAAATCATGGAATAGATTTGCAGCTAAGGAAACATCTTAGAAAAATCATAGCAATTAGAAATGCAACGAAAGACAATCGATTTTACCGAGAATATTTATAGCCCTCATTAAATGAAATAACAATTAAATCTTTTTAAAGACTAAGAGGTAGTTAAGCAATAATTAGATCATTAGAACCATGTCGAATGGATCGAAGAGTTTTTTAGTTAATTTGAGTAATTGAATTTATATCTTAAAAGCAAAATCTTTTGCGAATTTATAAAACTTATAAATACTTTCTGAGCTTTTAAATAAATACTTATTAAATAATCCATATATGGTAAAAATATATTTATAATCTATCATATATTATGTAAAACTGTAAATTAATTCTGAACATAAAAGCATGTGGTATTGATTAAATTTATAATACTGAATATGAAGTAAAATTGTAACTACGTATTGAAATCATTGTAGCTTATAAATCATTTTTAAACAATGATAGTAGTTAAAAAATCATGCTATAGAAAAAGCATTTATTGAAATGAAAAATCTATTGCTCACAAAAAAATTTAATGCAGAACATTTTTTAGTTATTTTCACTGTTAGTTGATCTACATAAAAATATGTTTTCAAACTTTCTGAGCTGTGATTTTCAATAAGTGAGTATTATATTTTAATAAATACCAGTTAAAATAACAATTTCTATGACATAATTAAAATTAGAGATAATTTTATGTACATTAAAATTAGTGCTAGGAGTAAAAAATAGCTAGTAATCATATCATTTGCTATCAATAATTATTTTATGTAATTAAATTCTGACTGTCTTAATTCAGTTAATCAAACACTGATTGAACATATCTCGCATTTATTAATTTTCTTCACATAATGTTACTTTTCATTAAACTCAAATAACGTACATTTTTATTACATTTATTGTTAAAAATACCATTGACCTTTTCAAGATATTTCTCCTAATCGATTTTTTCCTTAAAAAATTCTAAATGAATGTTTTAAAATATTCAAATCTTGCTATAAAAATAAGAAAATTCTGTAACAATTACTTTCTTTTCCATGGTTCCTCATTTGAATCAGAAATCTTGTCATTGTGCCATTAAATCTAGTACTTGAAATTCTCCAAAACCTCTACTGAAACTCGCTACATTAAAATTAGCTCAACAAACTACTACATTAAATCTGTAGTTTGTATCACTGAGCTGTCCAATAAAATGCAAATACTATAAGTCTTCGAACATTTTTTTGGAAAAATCCTGGAATATGCTTATGTTTTTCCACTTAACAGTTGTTCTCCGGTATTTTTAATGCCCAGAAAAATGAAATTTTTGTCTCTCAGAGGTAACCTCATATTTTTAGAATCCATAATGAATCACAATATTGTTATTTGTTTTATTCTCTAATAAAGTAAACTCATCCATTAACTTATTTCCTTCAAGATAATATAGATTTATGGACTACAATAAGATATTTATTTACTAAGCAATATGTTACAGGAAAATAAGAAGATTAAGAGGTATGTATGTGACATTACTCATTAATTTTTTCTTCATATTTTACACTTCTTTACCTCGTTCAACGAATATATTACTATACTTTGTGGTTCCACAAAATGTGCCAAATTAAGGTATAATTGCATACTGAATTTCATTAATAGTATTTCCTTACGTATATTTAGTTACTTTTCATTTTACAATAATTTTTATTTAGTTTTTTAATAAATCATATAAGTATTATAATCGTATTTCAAACAGTATGTTTATTAATTAATATTATTTATCGTCCTTTACTGAATATTTGAATCATTTTGGGCTTTCTTTAATATTGTCTTCCAATAAAAATTTGGAATTTTTATGTTTTACCTCTGGTTTCAGGTTTAATTATGAGCGGATTTTGGATGTCAAATCTTGACACACAAATCATAATATAGAATTTCATTTTTTTATTTTCATGATTTTAAGAATTAACAAAATATGTTAATCAATTTGTTTTTGGAGTAATTAGTGTTTTATGTAGGTATTGAATGTAGGTTACTATAGGTATACTATACTTTATTTATGTAGGTATACTATAGGTATTGAATGAATACTAATTAATTGAGACATATCTTGCATAACATCAGTTTCATTGGCCCCTGATTTGGCCTCTTTGAATTGCAGAAATACACTGTTTATCTCACATATTTGTTGTTATATGTAAATATAGATAGTATATAACTATATATTTTTATATACTAATAGAATTCACGGGATACTGATTATGTATACACAATTTTAATCAAGTTTTACTTCTGGTAGATAAAAATGTGATGCTGAATGAAGAACTTAACAATTTAATTTCACTTTGCATTGCGTTTTTTAGATTAAAAAACCTATATAGGGCACATTATTATTTATTTGGTTTTTATAAGACATCTATTTTCCCTGTTTGAAAGCAAACACTTATCAATTAAAAAATAGCTGTGCGTATACAATTGTTCTTAATAAAGCACGACCTTTTAAATTCAGATCATTAAAAGCTTTTTAAATTGTAATTAAATAAAATCGTTAAAGAATATTTGGCAAGAAAAAAATTATAAAAAAGTAATACTGACAATTATATAAGGTTAATATTCGATTAACATTATGTACTTTATATTGCATGCAAATTTCTTCAGCAGATTTAAATATAACTATTTATTTTTAAGAAATTAAGTTTCATGTCGTTAAGAAATGTTTTTATTAAAAACTGTATGTTTAATATAAATGATATATTTTATCAAAATTCGATCAACAGTAAGAGTTCAAGTTTCCGTTATTATTAATAGTGTACATTGAAAAACTGTTCATTGCAGAAGAATTGAAATGGCTTCATATATAATTTGTAATATACTAATAAACTAAAACAGTTTAAATGTTTAACGTAAAGTTTTACAGAAAATATAGCTTAATATTCATATATAATAAATTTAAGGGTCAAACACCCTAAAAATTTCATAATTCAATGAAAAACATTAATTTAACTTCAATATTCAAATTTCAATTTAAGACCAATTTACCTTTTCTTTATATTGCATATTTTTAAGTTTACCAATGATAAGTTCCTTGTTTTTTTTCTCACGTAAGTGAAATAAAAGTGAAATGATGTTCGTTGAAGCTAATTGACATGGGAAATCAAAAGGAAAAAATGTATGTAAACGGTGCCATCCTTTTTATATTTAATACAATGATGTTGATTTTAATCCAAAACACTACAAATCCCAGAATTCAAAATTTCTAATTCCCGGAACTCTACATTTGAATTCCATTATAACGTATTCTTTTATTTGATTATAAAAAAAATTCTCGTTTTTTTACATTCATTCCTTTTATTTAATGACTGTTTAAATTATTTCAATGAGAAAAACTTAATTTTTTGGCATAAAAACCCTTAAAAAAATTAATAACTGTTAATGAATTATTTATTTCAGCTAACAATTTTAGCAGTTTAAATATGTATACAAGCATTTTAGCTTACAAATATTTTCTAAAAACATAAAATGGCGTTAAATTTTTTATTCTGAACCAATCCATGAATTCAAAAGTCAAAGATTATAATTTCTTTCTGTTATTATTTTTCTGTAAGGTTCAGCTTAAATATTCATTGCATCTTATATTCAGCATTCGATATTAAATTAAATAAATATTTTAAACACATTAGTTAAAAAAACTAAAAAATAATATTTTTACAATTTTTTTACAAAATATTAGAATGATTGTAATTTTGATTGTAACGCTTTTGTTTAAAAAGCGTTACAATCAAAATTACAATCATTATAATATTTTGTAAAAAAAATTTTAAAAATTTTATTTTTTAGTTTATAATTCTAAGAATATCATATAATTAATGATAAATTATTAAGAATATCATGAAATAATTAATATAAGTATAACCCATGTTAATTTTTTAACTAACGCTTAAATTACGATTATTTTCAAATTCAAAATTAATAACATAGTATCTACTAGTTTTAGAATTATAAAAAAATAGCTTAGGTATCTCAATTGTTTCCTAAAGTACAGCTCACATAAAATTTTGAATTATTAATTATGTATAGTTGAAAAATTATATAATTCATTTTGATGAAATAAATTTTCATGTTAATTACTTGTCTATTTCAAATTATTAAAAGTGGTTAAAAGACCTTTGAAAAATATTTATAATATCATTTTAATAAAATAAAAAATGCTTAATTTAAATTATGCTTTAATGAAGTGAAAGCAAAAGGCAATTGCTATTGCATAGAACTTTATTGATGACAAAAATAGAAAATGGAAAAGTAATATTCACTTATTACAATTTTTGCTTTAAAATGAAACTTTCAATAAAACTTATTTAACATTATTTCTTCTTTTTAAACAAGATTTAAAAATTTTTACTATTCACGCACAATGATATACGAGTTTACGTTATTATGTATTTCTACATAAATTGCTAATGCTTGTTCGTTTCATTAAAACCGCTCTCTTAATGAAAATACATTTTGGATTTAAAATATTAAATTAAAACATTTTGCTTTTCTTTAAAATTATCATAACATATTTGTTTCGTGTGTATGAAAATAAGCAAGAAATATTTGTATCTGATTTCTTGCAAAAAATATATTGCGTTTAACTGTTCCTAATATCAATCAGGAAATATTTTAATATATCCCAGTGCTTATATACGGTTGTAAGTGACACCATTTGTGAGATTGAAAAAAGGAAACAGAATTTTGTTTGGACAGTCTTCAAATCGGAAAACAGTCTTCTCTTCTGATTTCAAATGGGAGCACCAGATAAATTAAATACAGCACTTTTGATTTAAATGGTATGGATAATGAATCGGAGATTCATTGATCAAAATGCATTACCAGTATTATAATTGAGTTTCTTACGAGGTTTTTAAAATTTCACTATAAGTATTTTTACTGTAATGGCAAATTAATATAATGATATACGCATATTGTTTATTGTAAATTTTAATCATGAGAGGAAAATTTCAACTAATTTCACCATAGAGATATACGGACACAATAAATTGTTAACTTTATATATATATATATATATATATATATATATATATATATATATATATATATATATATATATATATATATATATATATATATATATATATATATATATATATATATATATATATATATATATATATATATATATATATATATATATATATATATATATATATATATATATATATATATATATATATATATATATATATATATATATATATATATATATATAAATATATATATATATATATATATATATATATATATATATATATATATATATATATATATATATATATATATATATATATATATATATATATAATAAATATTATAAAATTTCTTAATGATTGCTTCAAATGAGGTGTAATACATTCAAAACATTTTTCCGACAACGGTTAAAATTTAAAAACTGTTAAGATTAACAAACAGTGACTTTTCCGAAAACTCTCTCTCTCTCTTTCTCTCTCTCTGTATAAATTATATATATATATATATATATATATATATATATATATATATATATATATATATATATATATATATATATATATATATATATATATATATATATATATATATATATATATATACAATAAGGATCGATCCAGCAAATTTTTGCTTTGAATCACATTTTTAAATGTAAAATACGTATAAGAGGGCCCCACAGAAATATTAAGGACGTAGCTGAAAAAATTGTAACAATATATCATAAATATGGACTACTTTAAAATCTAATCATTTTGACCTTGTTTCGATCAACATGCAGGCAAATCCGTCTGTTTTACTTATCCTTAGTTTCAAATCTTAAAATGATAAACATTTTGCTGTCAACTAAATGTTCGTATTGCTGCCAATTATTATGCATATTGCCTGTAGGCATTTTATTTAAAAATCCTGCGTATGAAATCTGAAAGTCTCTTTTTAGTTCCAGTACAGTCTTTTAACAATTTACGTTATTTAACAGTAAAACAATTTTATTATTTGAATATGCACTTTCCTTTGGTTATTGATTTAACCTATTAGTTTACTCTACTTATTGAACTATATAAGCATATTCAATTTAACTGCACCATGTTACCTTTTTCTGCTTGTATTTATTACCTTTCAACAAATGCTTCAAAATCAATTATAATTAAGAAATGCTCAATTTTTATATAATGTATACGTAAATTATTTAAGTAACTAGGGAAACTATGGATTTATGAAAAATAATTTTAATTTTTTTTTCTCATAAACACATTAAATAAAAAATGAAATAAGAATAAGAATAAAATGTACACACACACACACACACACACACACACACACATATATATATATATATATATATATATATACATATATATATAAACCACAGAATATGATCTATTTTATTTAGTAAAGAATTGACAATAAATATTTTGAAAAACTTACAAAATTATTTCTTCTATTTTTTATTATCTTTATCAGAAAATAAAAAACTTCTCATTATTGTTTTCAATAAGTAATTGAAAATGTAAACACTTGACAAATTAGCTGCATTTTTAACAGTCCACAATAAACGCTAACTTCAGACTTCGAAGAATTCAAGTTCCATGATTTCATTGTGTTTCAGTTTATCGTTTTCTAGCATTAATACGTATAAAATTGCCCAAATTTAAAAATGAAATAAATTGTTTTATTTCAACTTCAAATTCTAGGGCATGTTATTTTGCATTATATAGAATAAGATAAATATTCATTCATTTAAATAACATAACTGCTATGATACAAAAACTAGATCAAATAATACATTAAATTTATTTTTCATTTTAAATATATTTGCAATTTTTAAAAGTGTTAAATAAGTTAATATGGAGTTAGTAAGTAATAAAGTTATTCTTTACAAAAAAAAATATTTTTATGAGTTCATTAAGAATTTCGCCATCAGAGCATTAAGAAATATCTCTATCATTATCTCCCTCATAATTTATTCGTATCTATAATTTCTGAATAAACTAATGCTTTATATGTTTGATTTAACAATTCTATTTATCACTAATACTTTATTGACCAACTATTCATTTAGCACTTCGTCTGTGTGTAATAAATATGTTATAAAATTCTAAGAAACTTATAGCTGAGCAAGATTTTTTTTGATTAATTATTCTTTAAATAAATATGTTTATAATGGTACACAATGTTAATTAGTTCAAATATATAAAAGTGCAATGTTAGTGATTTCAAACGTAAATCATTAAAAATATTTTGAAAACGAAGCATTGGTTATATAATAATTTTGATCGATTCTCAATAAATGTTAAGCGATTTCAAATATTTTTAAAGAATCTAGCAAAATAAAAATTATAGTTATTGAATTAAATACAGCTTAAGTAAATATGTTTTAAAGTATGAAAGTATTTATTTAAATTATTTTGGAATGACTTTGAAATTGAATTTTTAATTTATATTTTTTTTATTAAGATTTCTTAATTTTTTAAAGAACATAATAAAATATTTAAGACATAATAAGAATTTATATTTCCTATTATATTATTATTTATATTATAGTTTAAAAAACAATTTATGTTATTAATTTTTTCAAGAAGATGGGTTTGGAAAAAAATTTTTATCGAGAATCACATATATATATATAACATTAAAGCACAATTTCTTCGTTATACCTGCTTCAGAATTTACATTATACATGAACCAGTATAAAAATTATGAAACCATGATGATTTAATATATTTCAATAGATTAATTATAATGTTTAACTTTAATAGCTTATTTATAATTACCATTTTATGATAAAATTTATTATGTTAACCTTATACAAATTATCAAACTATTATGCGTAAAAATTGATTCGATTATTTTATAAAGCATGTTTTGAACAAAAATATATATGTCTTGTTAGGAAGAATAATAAATACAAAACTTTTAATTTCAAGAAATTAATTATGTTTAAAACTTAAAGAAAAAATATCTGATTTTTCAATTGTTAAAAAATTAATTTTTCAAATTGTTTTTCACTAAAAGCTTAAGTTAAAGGTTAATAAAATTTTGTATTAAAATATTGTGTTTATATAAAGCTGAAGTTAAGTTTGAATAAAAAATAAAATTATAAGTAAATTTAAATATCTTGTGATGTATCACATAAGCTTATGTGATGCATTTATTTAAAATTTCAATACCCATTTTAACAGGAATAATTTTTTTCAGAATTGACATTTTAATGTATATTTCATATGCCTTAGGCATTTCAGTAGAGGATTTTAAATTCCGTCAAAAGAAAATAAATGATTTCAAAACAAACCTAAGTTTGCTTTCAGTTAAAAGTGACATAGTATACTTTTATTTACGTATATGTCTGAAATGCAAAAGTCAAAACATCAAAAGCTTACGTTTGCACTTCAAAATTCCCTTGTTTTACAACAGAAGATTGAATAAGTGTCTGCCTGAGAAAGGCATTTTGTTTGTTTTTGATATAAATGGCTTAAAATTATATTAAAATATTTTTCACAATCGATAAGAAAAGGAATTTGGTAAGAGGTTTATACATTTTCAACCATTTTGATAAAGATCGTTTTGCTTTTCAAGTATAAAAATTGTGATATTTTATAAATGTTCCTTAAGAGCTTGTAAATACGCATCAAAACAAAAAATTAAAATGAAACTATGGCTTATAAGATATAATCATATTTAAAAGACACAAAGTTTACTGTGTTGTATAATGATCAACATTTAAAATTGTGCATTTTAATACACAGTATTATCTAACTTAATATAAACCTATATTTTTACAAAATTATTAAATGAAAATTGGTATATGATTAAGAATATTTTTGTTAATTTTTAAGAATATTTTTGCTTAAAATATTATTTTTGCTTATAATATGTATTTGTAACAGCAATTTGTGCAGATTTACGAATAACATACAATGACAATTAATAATTCAATTTTACGTAATTTTATACATGCTTTTGATTTTAAAAAAATGTGTTCTTACTTTGTAATTAATCAATTGCTTTAATTAAAAACAGTAGAGAAGTGATTTTGAAGAAAATATGAATTTGTATAAATTAAGTGCTTGGAAGTACTTATCAAATATACTTTACATAATGACGTTATTTGAATTGATAATATTAAATATATTATTCAAATATTTAATTATATGACTATATATACATATCTATATAAATATAGATAAAACCAAATACAAATAATTTAAGAAGGTTTGCGATTGGAGTTTTTAATGTATGTTTAATGCTTTAGATGCAGATACCATCAAAAGTAAAGGAAAATTTTGACAGTTGGTAATCACGTGATTATATTAATATAAAATGAGACAGCTTAGAATTTCTCTGTGTCTTCACATTCAGCACTGACAAGGTTCCTGTAATTTAACATATGTAATATGATGTTATATTATGTGTGTGTGTTTAAATATAAGTTTTTATAATTAATAAGAAGAATTTTCTTATTTAATGTATAAAAATGGTGATAAATGGAAAAAAGGAAAGTATGAGATAGCACAATGGACGGCTAAACGACCGAGGTATTTGTAACATATAATAACATCCACCAATTAATTTACATTTTGGGAGGATTTTTCATAAATAGTTGCTCTTATGCAAATACCACAAGCGAGAAAACACCGAAAACTCCCATGCACCTATCCCAACAAACGTACATGCAGAAAGCAGAAGCTCAACACCCAAACTCCAGTCGTTCAACAGTGATTGAGATCGAACCAGTGACCGTATGCTCCGAAGAACATTAAATTAACATCTAACCACAGTGAGCCATTATTAAAAGTGAAAACATATTCATTTCTAAATAAAATACATTTTAATGGCACTGAACAATTTTTATTCTGTTTGTCTACCGAATTTTTGCTATGTGTTGAACTGACAATTGTTGCACGGAATAGAGTGAAACCTTTATCAAGATGTCAGCCTCTGCTTAACTTCAAATGAAAATGGTTTCATTTTGAACTTTTGGTTATAGCATTTGTATTTAATTTAAAATATCCTTAACGCTGATTTGAACATCCTAGAAGGTTGCTTATACGGGAATGTAATTAATTTAAACGATTTGACATTATTTTCTGGAGCTCTTCTCGCTTTAATTAAGAATTGAATATTATTTTTTCTACTTTTTAATACTGTCATCTATAGGTAATCACAGGAAATAAAGAAAAAGTACAGCATCGCACATGGGTCCTTTTTTAACATTTTCACAGTGTAACTTTTCTTAAAAAACCCATGTGCATTTTTTTATTTTTTTAAAGTATTGCATCTTAATTTCTGTTAGGAATGTGATTTCACTTTTCCGAATACGTTACAATCCAGAAATGCACTAGAAAAAGATCAGACTTCAATATATAATAACTACGTAATTAAAAAATAATCTTTTACACCTTATTAGATTTATTTTTTCGTTGATCTATACGTCGGAAGTTATTTCATAATCCAAAACATATTTGCAAAATGCTGTTAATGAAATGATTTGATAATGCCTAGACACTTATATTTTAAACTGTAAATTTTCATGATTTTCTGTTTAAGCTGGAACTTCAATCAGAACGGATTTCTTTTAATTCTTTGGGAAATTTGCTTCTTTTGGTATACCTTATGGAAAGAAGAACCTATACACGTTCTGTAGTTTCTTTGAATTAATTTAATGTTTGCCTTTCTGTTCGTAACGAGATTATAAATTAAAATATGATTTGTAAAATATACTTTTTTGTATCAAACTGTCAAACTTGTGTTTTCCCCGTTTAAACCAAGCTTTTAACCAAAACCTGTGATTTTTCTTTAATTTTTCAATTGATTTTTTTCTTTAATTTTTTCGATTTTTTTATTTTCATAAACTGTATAGAAAAGAGATATAATATAAGTGTTGCACTTTTCAAAAAAAAAAAAATTCATTCTCCAAAAAGTGGTGTCCCGGAACTATAGGTGTATGTTTTCACCTTTTATAAAATTTAAACTAATGAAGCTAATGAACGTAAGTCAAATCTAAATTAATGAAAGTAAGTCAGATGTGAACTACAAATTCATTTAACCAGATGTAAAAAGATTTAAATAGAATGCAACAAACGGGTACATTCAACAAACGCTACATAAAATTTTAAAATGTAATTCAAAATACACTACTAACAATTAAGACACTAACCATGACAATTTTTTTTAATTTGATAATTAAATTTATCAAATTAATTAATTAATTTATGAAATAAATCTTTGTTATAGTTTTCTCTTATCAACTTTAAACAGCAAATTAATAAGGTAGTCAGCTATTTACGCATTTATGAAAGAAAATTTTATCGTTTAACTTTACTATATAAATAATGTTAAAAAATTAATTTTTGCATGTACATATTATAAATATATTGAATACTCAAAATGCTAAATATTAATAAAAGGCTACGCAGTTTATTCAAACAAAATTTTTATTGTAAACATAATGACTTCCATGATTTTTGTTACAATTAATATTAGAGATAAATTTAAATACTTTTAGAGAAGTATATATATATATATATATATATATATATATATATATATATATATATATATATATATATATATATATATATATATATATATATATATATATATATATATATATATATAAAAGTTTTGTGTCAACTTTACTTTTTTAATGTGAGTTCTCTTAAAGAAATGTTTCATTTATTAAAGCGCATTCAACAATTATTAAAGTAGGATTATTTAATTTAGCAAATAAATTATATATTATTGCCAACAAATCAAATAAAAGTTAACGTTTTTCGGATAGTTTCGCCAAATTGAGTCCATATTTATTTATACAACTACTCAAATGCGCTGTGCTGTCAATAAACATTTCTTATTTCTGTCTCTCAAATGTGTTTTCTTATCTTAGTAAAATATTATTTATGAATAGAAATTTATTAATGAATGTTTGACTGCAAATATGAGAAAAGTATAGTAAAAAAAATAGAGTATCAAAATTCAATGAGTATTATATGAAAATTGTATTATAAAGCTTTTTTATTAGTTATTATTCAATATAGAATTTCATGTATTTCCAACAAAAATTATTTATGAAATCATAATAAAAGGAATGAAATTTATAAATAACTTCTTATTTTCTGTATTAACATTTCGGCTAATTTTTATGAAGAAAATTTCAAGATAATAATTATTTTTATTTTAATGCCTTGGAAACAGTTCAACATTAAACACACCATGGTTTATTACCTATTACTTATTAATAAACCAAAAAGAATATATTTTCTTAAAAATTCAGTACTGATAAAATTACAAGATTTTATTTCCGACTAACACAAATATATATGTGCGCATGTGTTGTTCCAGAATTTCATTTCTAATAATATTTTTTCTCTTGCTAAATTTATCTAATACTAAATCTTCAGAAGTATACTATTCACATCAAGAGGTATACTATTTTGTACCAAAAAGTGGTAAAAGTATAGTTATTTAAAAAGAAATAGAAAACATACAGTTTGAAATAAAACAAAAAACGTCTTTATTGAACTCATATGATCATTACACATAATTTTATACCAAAGATGAAGAACCAGCACTTTTACCTTTATATGGGATATCCCTTTACTGCAATGTTTGCTTCACATTGTCACTATGTATTCAACACCAAATTGTCCACATTTCTTGAGGTAAGAGTGTTCATTTCTCAACATGTTTCAGTTGTTGGATGCTCCTCGAATGATGTAATTGTGCAGCAAGGCTTCTCTCCAAAGCATCCAACGCGTGTTCTATGAGATTTAAATGAGGAGAATACTCTGGCTAACCCATTTGAGTGGTAGTTTCCCTTTCTTGTAGCTGCTGAACATTAGAAGACCAGAGTGGCTGAACATAGTCATCTATGAAAACAAAGTCTGTTGCAATGGAACCTAGGAACAGACGCACATGAGGAATAATCATTTTCCTACAATAATAATCTCCAGTTACAATACCACTGTCGAAAACTTGAAGCTCCGTCCACTCGCTTAGCATAATGCCTCCCCAGACGACATCTCCAGAACAACCATAAAGGTCTTTTTTCTTGTTGTTATTTGGATGAAACCATGTTCCATCCTTTCTCCAAATCAACTGTCATTGGAAATTGTTAATGACTAGGAAAAAACTCTCATCCGTGAAGAAAACACAACTTTATTGATGATATCTCCAAAATTAATGTTCTTGGCACCACTTTATATGGTGGCGTAGATGGCTTTCTTTCAAAGAGATGCATTATTTATGACAGCGAATAAATAAGCTCCCTTTTTGAAGGCCTCTAAACACGGTTAACGGCGCAATTGTAGCCCCGTTGGAGTTAATCAGCAATGACACTTGCTGACTGGTTGCATGCTATTTCCACCAGCAGAACGATATATTCCTTACCCACTGCACTTGTTTTCCTTGGATAGCAATCTCCAACCATTGAAACAGCTATAGTTTTGTAAAATTTTCCACAGATGCGAAACAACACTTTTATTTATTACGAATTCTTTAAATACAATGACCACATAATACCCTTCCACAATCTTTTTTATCATTCTTTCTCAACTGAAATCACTCGAGTGATTTCTTCTAGACATAATTCACGAAAGTACTCACTTGCAATTGTAATGAATTGCGCATCTCCATTTTTCTTTATATTGAAGTCCTGAGCTGAGCATGTCGACGTTTTATTCCTTTCTACTGAATTGAGTATTCATGCATTGTGCTATTGTGCTGATATATATATATATATATATATATATATATATATATATATATATATATATATATATATATATATATATATATATATATATATATAATCTTTTTATGATGAACAAAAATAAAATATAATAAAAATTAAAGAAATATAAAGAAATAAAAGTTTTATCTTACTTGTCATTGAATGATATTTTTAATGGATGAGATAATTTGGGAAGTGTATCAGGTAAATGAAGTTGATTTCCAGTCCAAGATACATGACATTTACAGAAGACTTTTAAATAATGATAAACCCCTGCAGCTGCACTATATCCTCTATTTCCAACAATATGAATTTGATCTTCCGTTGTTGATATCTAAAAATTAAAATGTACAGTACTTAGAAAGTTGTGTAAACAACAGTAATATTGCCAATAATACAAGAGACAACAATATTTTTGTAAGTACTTTTGTTTATCCATATTTCAGTAAAAACTTATGCTTTCTTTATTATAATGAAGACACTTATACCTTATAATTAAGACACTTAAAATTTATGTTTTAATTGAAACCTTTATTTATCTGACTATCGATTGCACACTTCGTAGAATAATTTTTTCTCCATTGAATTGAATGTTTGGTAGTAGTTTAGAACCTACCTTAAACTGTTATATTCCCGTCTAATTAAAATTCCTGTGTAAGTGTTTAGCAACAAATGAAGCAAACCAACCAACCTATATTTTGTACTTCTTTCAAACATATTTTCTCTAAATAAAAATCAGATGTTAACTTTAAAATATTTACAAAATTCATTATATTCCAAACAACATTTTCCAAGCATTTTTAATATTGCATAATTTTGTGAAATTTAAAATTTTATATTTTCATCACAATTATACAAAAAAATAAATGCTTAAACTAATAAATTAAGAAAATAATTTTTGCACAACTGAACTATATTTTTAAACTTTAAAATTATCTCCAATTCAAATTTATAAAATTTTGCCGTATTTGTATTAATATATTTTTCTCGGTTGCTGTAATTACTGCAAATGTTATTTTGTGGTCATTGACATTTAGAAATGTTTTTAGAATATTAGTCTAGATAATTTATCTTCAGTTTTATTTGTATTCATCTGTATAAGTATTAATTAAAAATTTTAACCTTATTTGAAATTATCAATTCTAAATTGGTATTGCATATGAGAAATTTATATTAACATAATACGAAAGATGTGATAATACACTTATTTTTGAGTAAATAAAAAAATTGCAGTTTATATTTTAGTAGACAGGTATAAATAAATTCTGTGTGAGTGCGTTTCAGTAATTTACCATGTTAACAAGAATTTTCTGGGTACTCAATAAAATTTAAAAAGCAACATTGGGACTAAAACTACTTCCCGATAGTTAAAATATTTAAAGTAAGTTTGCAGCAAGCTTAAATAAATATTTATTTAAATTATTTTCATGAAGCTTAATTTTTATTGATTAATATTTTATTCAACAATGTAACAGAAAAGCCTTAGATTTTCTAACTAAACATGAACTAAGAAAAACTAAACATGCATTAAATTGAAAGTTGATAACATTGTTATAAGACTGTCTCAAATTTTTGTAAAAACAATGAAAGTGATGATTCATAGAGAAAAAAATAATAAATGATGGAAAAAGGAATAAAATTTTGATATTATACTTTTAAAGCAAAATAGAAATGTTTTTAAGATCCCTAATACTTCAAAAAATTAATGTAAAAATTAAGCTAATTAACAATAGTTACAACCTCTAAAAAAGAACATGAACTAAGCGCTACGTTTTTGTACATCCTAGTGTAACAATAATAATTAAATCATTAATTTCTCTGCAAAAATGAAGAATATATTCAAGGTCAAAATCAATCATGAAGGTCAATTTATGATACAGATGGAAATCAAAAATTAAAACATAAGAGCAAACATGTGGAATCGTTTTATTAATGCGAGCGTATGAAATTAATAGAGATTTCATTAGATTTTCTTAAGTGTGTATTTGCTCATAAAATTATTTTTTAGTTTGTCTTTGAAAATATATCTCATTTTATTCTTTGTATAAATATGGCTATTTATATTTAGAATAGTAAACAGTTTTTATAAGAGCCCTTCTATTTTATTTTGGAAGGATATTTCAGTTCCAGTAAATGGAAAATTATGTCATTTACTGGAACTGAAATATTCCTAGAGAATATGACTATTTTGATAAGTCCTTACAAAAGTTTCATTTAAATGTTGCAGTGCTCAGTATTTAAGTGACAGTACTGAAATTATTATTTGATTGAATGAATATTTGAAATACGTTGGGTGAATAATTTCGGGTTTTAATGAGATGATATTCACATATCAAGAGAATTTTAAAATATAACTTAGCAAATAGAAATTTTTTTTCATATTGGTTAAATATAATTTCGGTTGCTTGTTCAGTTTCTAGACTAAAATATTTATTTCCATGTTTCTATATTTTTGTTATTTAGCAATTTTTATGATTTTTATTTCTATTTTAACGTTCATGTTAGCCTCATACTCAGATATTTAAAAATACTGGGATGCAGTTCTGAGGTAACATTCAACTATAATTTATATAATATGCTGCGGAGAAACCAAAGCTAATTAATATACATCGTTTTAGTGTGGAATTCAAAACTAGGTGAATTATTATCGGAGTATTTATATCATAAATTTATAAAAGATATGAGAAAAAATATATTTGATTTTAAATTATTGATAAATATCTCTCAGTTGTATTTCATTACTTTAAGGATTTTGAATGGTGATATTAAAAATTTTATATTTTTTTAAATTGAAATATTTTAAAATTCAGTCACTTATAAGCAAAATGTTTCAAAAGAGTTTTTTAGTAAATTGAATTTCTTTTACCCTTTTGAAGATTTTTGCTTCTTTACTTCAATCAGTTTCTTAGCAGAAAAATATTAATAAGGAGATCATGATATATTTTGCAATTTTGCCTCTTTTTTATTATAGTGGAAGGATATTACATTAAAATTATTTTCTCTTAATGTGGAGTGCTTTTCCTACAGTTTTTGAAACCATATATTAATCTTTTTATAAAATGTTACACCCAATAATACGTATTGCTCAATTGTTTTCATCATCTAACATTTAAAAAGTACAATAATTAATTTGAAAGTATTTTCAATAGATACCTTTCTTCCTGAATACATAAATTTGGTTCTGAGTATTATATTGAAATTGTCTGACGAGAAATATACAGAATGCATCAAAATATGTATACCCACTTTGAACTGCCATAGAAAATTTATGTTCTATTCAACCAGGTTTAATTGCAAAAAATGGAAAGTTTAAAATCTAATTTCAAACATAAAGGCAACATATAAGGCCTTCAGCATCAATACATTTCAAGTGCGAATCACTACTGATTCAGTACATCTTTCCAACGAGTCTAATGGGATTTCTGGGCGCACTACTTGAATCTCATTCCAAAGCGTGTCTAAATTACGTGGTTTACGTTTGTGCACCTCGTCTTTTACTGTGCCCTATAAGAAGAGATTCAGCAGTCTAAGGTCTGGGGAGAATGGAGGAAACTCGATTGGCCCGTTGCGTCCTATCCAGTGGCCTTGTAAATTTTGATCCACGTATGCTCGTGAGCCGCGACGACAGTGAAATGCGGAGTTATCTTGTTGGGAATAAAACTTGTCATTTCCGTATAATGTACGAATCTCGGGGAATATGAAATCATCAATCATTGTTGGGTACTTTTTGTCTGTTACATTACCGTGAAAGCAGAAAGGCCAAACAAATTTCCTTGCAGATAAAGCTACATATATATATATATATATATATATATATATATATATATATATATATATATATATATATATATATATATATATATATATATATATATATTATACAGTTTAAATTACTTTCTCTCATAAATTGAACCTTGTAGCATGGGAAATACAGTTTCTGTGATGGTTCAAAGTGTGTATACATTTTTGACGCATCCTGTATATGTATTTCCACAAGAGACTGTATTTTCCTAATATCAATCTTTTAGATTGAATGCATTAAAATTAAGAATATGAGAACATAATTATCGACATGTTTATGGATTTCTTTTATGTAAATGAACTATGTTGATTGCATTCAAATTATCTCGGTAAAGATTAGCATTCAAACTGTTTTTATAAGCAATAACATTAACATCACAATTTTATACGAATTTCTATACAAAATGGTTAGAATATATCAAGAATCCAAAAAAATAATTCCGAGAATTGTGAATTTATTCAAAAGTGTCACTAAGTTAAATTTCACGGATATTAAATGACATACTAATTTTGAAACTTTTAAATTTTTTGAGATAGTGGAATTAGAAAAACCAGTTTATTTGTCTTAGGTATGAGTGTATGCGTGATTTTAATTTTACAGACAGGATTTTCACTCCTATGTTAGAAACATCTTAATACAAAACATTTTGTGCCTTTGAACATGTTTTCTACTTAGAAAATTAAATAAAGAAACAGTTTTGGAAGAAAGGGGTAGAGTAAACTTTTATTCTGACTCGTTTGTGACTTTTACTTAAAAATTTAATCTAATTTGATTATTCGTAAAAAATAAAAGTTTGAAACTAAACCAATTATTCAAAATGAGCTTAATATAAGAAATCTCTTGAAAAAATTAATTTATACAACCATTACTGTAGTATATTTACTTTAATTTTGGTAGAAAGTTAATTTGTTAACCAGAAATATGGTATGAATTCGGAAAACAAGTCAACCAAATTTTCTTATTTTCAATCTAAACTAACACTGTAGTTTTTGTAATTTCCTCTTTTAATCATTTTAAATTTTTAATCAATGTGCATATATAATATAAAAATAATATCTACATGGAAACTGCATAAATATTTTCATTAAAATTAGGCATCATTCAGTTTAGCACATTTTAAGCGAATAGATTTTTCAATGAATAATTCCACGCAGAAAAATTTTGATTTCTGTCTAAAATGATGTTTGTTCTTATATTCTTTAAACGTGCTGTTTATTTAGGAGAAAAATATTTAAATTATTTTCTCAAATAAGTATGACTCTTTGACTTAATATTATATATGTAAAATATGTATTATTTACTGAACTTAATAAACTAAGATATTCTCAATTGTGGTATATAAAAATACTTTGACTTTTATAATCGATAACATATTTTAATGCGATGATTAAGCATATATTTATATATTAACAACACAATTATAATTATGTTTATAATATCATAAATACGTATGCAATAATGATGTTGATAAATGGTAAAAGTACAAATGATCGGCTCTATTTTTATTTTTTTTAAATTTTTTCATAAATGTTTTCCTCATTTTGACCAATTACGTTCATCAAGAGAAATACAATTCCCTTTCCAAAACAGTACACATTTCATAAATTAGTAGCATACATTATGAAAGATCTGTGTTAGCAGATAGTAAGAAAGCAATTTTCAACCAAATGTTTTAAAAAAACAAGTATTTATGCTTAAAAAAACAAGAATAAATTTGAAATTTATTAATCAATACAATTAAATTAACATTTTGATTCAGTAAACAAAGTGAGTTTGTTAAACCACTAAATGGCATTAAATTTAATAATAGAATTTTAAAACGAATGCATAGTTCCTAGGTTGCCATTTTTTATTTTCCGTTTTTTTTTTCTTCTGTCTTAAGGCAATAAAACTTATCAATAATTATCGTTGCAATAATTAATACTTAAAGTTTCTTTTATTGATACCATTTTTATTCAAAATAGAAAGAAATCTAATTACAATTTAACTATTAAAAACTTCAATTTTAAATTTGAGATTTTATATTTACGAAATAAAAAATATAGACAAGTTGACGAAGACAAATTAATACAAAAAATTTTTCATCGTGAAACTAAAGTTTTTAATAAGCTTTTGATAAACATTTCGAGCCATAATATTATTTACAATGAAAATTTATGAAGAAATTTAAGTGTAAGGAAAATGTTTTTATTGAAATTTCATTTCAACTTTACTTTCCAAAACTGACCATCAATTAAACTATTCAGTCATTTAGGAAAATGTATATTAAGATTTTGAAAACTAAAATAGCTGAATTGAATTAAAAAATTGTTTTGAATGAATCTTAAGCTCCAACATTATTTCCCTCTTTAATGAAGTTAAAGTAAACAACATAGAGAAAGAAAATATATTTTTTCAACTGTAAATAATATAAGATTTGTAAAAAATAATATTATAAAAATTTTTGCTAAAAATTTTTAATGTTCTATATTCAATTGGAAAATAAATTAGGAAAAAAGGATAAAGTTCTATATAATATGATTAAAATTGATAGTTTGTTTACATCAATTATTTTAAAGAATTATGCAGTTTTCTAAAATGAGTCAAGTAAAATTGACTTTCTCTTAGTTTATAAAAAAATTGACTTTTTCCTATGTTTGAAAATTAATAAGTTATTTAAAAATGAAATTAAACATTAGAATAATGCATTGGAAGAAATAAGCTTCAATTTAGTATAAATAGAAAAAAATATTATTTAAATGAAATACGAAGTATCAGTTTTCACTTAATATCAATTTTTAACATTTTTTTCTTAAAAAAAACTTTGAAATAACTCTAAACAGTTTAAGATCACATGTACGTGTGAAATAATTTTAATCCATTATATTTCGAAACATTAGTCGTAGTAATAAAGGAATTTGATTATACTTTGATCACAGATTGCAATGGTAAATATTTCAAATAAGTTTCCATGGAATAAAAAAATTAACAAGATTTAATCAAAAGTATTTTTTATTTTACAGGCTTTTCCTAAAAGTGTGTTGCTTTCCTTAACGCATTTGTAAGTGAACTGTTGAAATTGTTAGCCTAATGTTACATACGAAAATGTTTTTGATGGCTTTTACAGTTGGAGAATATGAAGCTCTCTATAATTAGAATTTTAAAATAGGATAAACTATAGGCTTGATGAATAAAGGGTAATCTATCTTATTTAGCTAAAGTGGTTGAATAGGATAATTTTGCATCAGAAATATAAGGTTTCTATAAAATGTTGGACACATTTCGATGTTTAAAAGTTCATAAAATAATAAAGGGTATAAAAAACCCTATGACATTTAATTATAGAGTAATATATATATATATATATATATATATATATATATATATATATATATATATATATATATATATATATACTATGACATTTTACTAGAATATATTGCTTACAAAATAAAAGTGTCTAGTTCACTTGTGTCCATATATTAACGATAATTCAAGTTCAGGCAAAGAGAGAGACTGAAGGAAAACAAATGTGACTTATTTGTAAAGTCTATTTATTAAACAAAAGCAAAAAAGGTGCATTATGTTTGATATCATTAATAAAAATTGCGATTTTTACTTCCTGGAGCAAATTTCAAAAAAAAAAGAACCTATTTACAAAAAACAATATAACATGGTTGGTATGGTGGTTAATACATAGTGCGCCCCCAGACAATGCAATATAGCACATACAATACCTAGGTATGCTGAGTATCAAATTATCGATCTGATGTTGGGGAATATTGCAACACTCACATCAAGAAATGCTCTCCGAAGTTCCGGCAGACATGTGGGAGGTGGTTGAAGGGGCTGCAATTCGTCGGCCAACCCTGTCTCATACATGTTTAATTGGATTCAAGTCTGGTGACTCTGCTGGCCGGTCCATATGGATGATATCTTCCGATTGAAGACATTCGTCTACAATATTTGCACAGTGAAGATGGGGGTTGTCATCTATAAACAGAAATTCTGCACCCATGGCGCACCGAAACAAATGTACATGTTGTTCTATAATGACATCCCTATAGTTGTGGCCTGTCATGGTGACATTCTAAACATGCAGGTTAGTACTCAAACCTGGAATAATTCCTCCCCAAACGAGCAAAACTGCACCACCGTAACGGTGTCTTCAATGGTGTTCTCTTGGTGGTAACGGGTACCTGGCTCTCTCCGTATGAAAGTTCGGCGAGAATCAGACTGAAAGCTAAACTTGAACTCGTCGGAAAACATCACACAATTTCCCTGTTGTGGTGTATATATTGCTTGCTCTCTACTCCAGGCTAACCGCAGGCGACAGTGAGTTGCAGTAAGTGGAACACATCTGTCAGACCTTCCAGCATATAGAGCAATGTGCCCTAAGCATCTGTACACGGTCTGTCTTGAAACTGTCGTACCGGTAGCTGAAGAGAGCTGACAAGACAGGTCTGATGCTGTGCTCCATCTGTTTCTTTTGGCAGTAACTTCCAAATACTGGTCCTCATTCAGCATTTTAACTCGGGGGTGAGCTGTGCTGTAACAGCTACTCACATTACCATCATCTTGGAACCGTTGCCAAAGCCTGGAGATCATACTCTGGGGGATTTCAAGTTCCTCGGCTGCTTCCAACTGAGTACGTCCACATTCCAGACGACCGATAATTCTACCAAGTAAAACATCATCCAAATGCTTCCTTTGTGCCATAACTATGCGGTTATTGCACTAAAAGGCTTTTAAATGCGCATGTGAACAATTTTACTTCTTTGCAACCATTCCTTATATACCCCTCTCTTACACTCTCGTCATTGTGACGTACTATCGGCGCCATCTGGTTGTTTCTTGTTATTTGCATATAATTCTTCAAAATGTGCGTGATAATTCTACATGTGAAATTTTTATTTTAAAGTTCAATTTCTGTGTGGTTCTAAATTATCTTTAATTTATGGACATGAATGTAATTATGACCCTTAGGGCAAGACTTCAACAGTAAGAGCCAATAAGTCTGCCAGCATGTGGCTTAAAATCAAATATAATCATTATTTTTTCCATATTATATGGATGCACATCGATAACAACAGTAAAATATTTTTAATCTATCAAGTCATTAATGATGTTAATTTAAATCTTTTTTTATTATTTCAAGAATTTTCAAACATCAAAAGACAACATATATTTGAATTAAAACTCAATTATTTTATAAGTTCTTAAATTGGTTGCTGATTAATATTTTTTTTGACAATATTCATTTAAAAATATTTCCATATTTTATTTCAAAAATAGTGTGATGATTAGAAAATTACTTACATATCTGAACAAAAGGACTAGAGTTTAGTCAGTAGTGACGCTTTACTCAATAAGAAATGAATTTCATAATATTGAAGATATATTTCAATAGAAGATGTGCAAAGTTAATATTTATGAGTGCTTCTATTTTTGTGCAATTCTCTAGAAAAAGTTCATGTATAAACTTTGGCTTGGGCTAAGCATTTTCTCTAGCATTTCTCTAAATTTGGCCGCTCTTGATAATTTGAAGACATGCTTTAGATGTTTTGTGCATATATTTCAGTAGCAATACATAGTAGATAATTCCATTTTTATAAAAAAAAAGTTTATAAATAAGGGCATCTAGCTGGGTATTGCTTAAAAAGAATCATTGGATAGCAGTGTTCAGTACTTTTTGACATGTGCTATGTATTTTTGCTGCATTTCTGTTAATTTTACAGTTATTTAGAAAATTTTAATGCTTTCGCCCTTTGATGATTATAGAATTTTTGTTGCAATAGATCGTCGAAAACTCTACCTTAAATAAAAAAAATTCCATCACTCATACTGACA
This sequence comes from Latrodectus hesperus, assembly GCA_037975125.1. Taxonomy (NCBI): domain Eukaryota; kingdom Metazoa; phylum Arthropoda; class Arachnida; order Araneae; family Theridiidae; genus Latrodectus; species Latrodectus hesperus. The sequence goes on along the minus strand of CM075854.1, from coordinate 45,412,765 downwards.
TTTGCGCGAGAAATTAAGTAAGAACTAATAGACAGTTAAAATCATGAATAGATTTTGACAAAAACTAAATATGCAAGTAATGAGTCTGGATAACTCATTATTTACATGTTTTCAAACTTTCTGGAATATAAAAATACTTTTGCCTCAATAGTATACATCTATGAATATATCATTTGATATAGCTGAAATTCTATTATCATGCATTAAGTTTACTTCCGTCACTATAGTGATAAATCTTTTTCTGGAATTAATAGAGGGTAATCACATACTTTGAAAACATTTAAAACCAATAATATATTTCAAAATACATAAAATACATTAAATTTATCTTTGTCAGCAAGATAAAAAGATTTTTTCTAAAAAAAATAAGGCAATCATTTGATATACGAGCAATGAAAGATAGTTTGTTGCTATTTAGTGAAATTTTAATTGTAATTTGATTCAATTAATTACGAATGAGTTTTGAAATGCCATAAAATTTAAAATAAGCATATTAACGTCTGAGGAAAAAATAAATAGTGTAAGAAATTTTAACTTGATTTTTTAATCTTAAAGTGTATGCAATATATTAAAATTGCATTTTAATTGCAAAATTGCAATTATGATGAAAAGTATGTAAGAAAATGTTTTAACAGTGATAACTGTATCATTTGCTTCTGAATTTATCATACACTTATTTAAAATATATAGCAGTTCAAGCAATGCAATTTTTTTACATTTTCATTGGCAAATTTCGAAAAGAAATTCCTTGGTTTGAGTTAATATTTGTTCATATAACATAAAAAACTATTTGTAAAAACTATGTTGTAATTACTTACCTCAAATGCATCTTTATCATCGAAATCAAAATCTACAGTTATATTGAATTTGGTCGCTCTTTCTGGTATTAATCTCACTAGAAGATCTTTCACTGCATTCGACTGTTCAGCAACAGTTGTAGTTCTTTGAAAAGACCTATCTATAATAATATAAACAACTTCATCATCTATACATTATTATGAATTCTAAATGTTTATTAAAGAATATCTATTCTAATTCAACATAATATATTTCCATTAAATTTACAGTGCAACTAGTATATGAAGATTAAAATAACTGCTTACAGAAAGGTTAAAGAATCAATTCATTATTTAAGTGAATTTGTAATACAAAGAATATTATATACTACTACACATATTATAACACTGAGATTAATTTACCTGACTAAAATGAAAAAAATATATATATTTAAAGGACAAATATAACTCCTGAATGAAATTTTCGAAGAATTTTAAGAAAATTATGTATATATATATATATATATATATATATATATATATATATATATATATATATATATATATATATATATATATATATATATATATATATATATATATATTCATTTTTGTACTGAATTCTCATTTTGTAATTTCATAGCTTTATAACACAACTTTCACTGTCGTCGATACTGCCTTTTCATATTTTTATAATTATTTTCATTATATATAGTAATGAAGTAATATTTATATAGCAAACGCTATCATTCAAAAAAATTCTATAAAAATAAATAAACATAAATCATAGAAATATTTGAATTCTAACAGAAAATCATTTGAAAATTAGTTCTTAAGATCTTAGAAAACAAAAACATCTGTGAAACTTTTAGTATAAATTATTTTAAAGAATTTCTCTTTTTTTCAAACTCTACTGAAGTCAAAAAACTTCATGTGAAAATATCATGAGGCTGAATTCTTTCCCAGTGAATTTTAAAATGTTAATGTTCATAAAATGCTTCGAATGAGTTATCTTTTTTAAGTCTGAAAAAAAATCTTGAAGTAAAAATAAACTTTACTTTGATTATTTTCAAGTAACCTTTGGCATAAAAGATTTACGTCTTTTTTCAGTCATACCCATGAAGCAGTCTTTTCAAATATTTATGTTTGTGTTAATGTTTACCAAAACTGATTAAGAGTATATAAAACTTACACTATTTTTACTTATTATTTTTTAAATAAAATCAGTTTCCTTGGACAAAATGAAAAAAAAAATAATTGATATAAGAACATAATGCCTAAAATTTATACATTTCCATAAAATGTTTATTAGTAATGTGATAACTGGAAAAGTATGTAAATAAATGTACTGTTTGGCACACTTTCAAGCATCTATATTATTAAGAAAAAGGTAAGATAATTCATCATTCTACCGCAAACAATTCAAATAGGTATGAAAATTATTGACTGATTACATGGTCTAAGACTCCTCCTGTTATCTAAATGAATAGAAAAATTTTGAAATCATTTGTTACACGACAGTTTTAGAAGGAAAATTTATAGCATTAGTGACATAAATTCCCAATAAAAGGCATCGTTAAGTTATTAGCTAGCGTATATCCTTATGTATAATCATAATTCAAGTAAAAGCACATATATTACTCTGATATATGTGCTTTTACTTGAGTGTTTAGTTCAGAGTAAATATGCATGTAAAAGAAACATATTAATCTTAACTTTAATTATATCTATAAAAAATAATGAAGTATTCAGTTTGACAATAAACATCTTTTAAAGATTTATTGATTTTGCAACACAATTATTAACTAATTATTAACTCAATTTTTATGTATTAGTCATTTTTAGTAAGTACAATTTTATATGAGTTAAATTTTGGCGATGTAGTGTAATTAATACATGAGAATAGACAGTTAGAGTTCCGTAACTGGGGTATATATTTTTTGTGTACTGCCTAGTATATTTTTAATTTTTATAGCTTAATATGAAAATCATGTCTTAATATGCAATAAGAACATTTATAAAATTCAACGTTACTTATTATTATATGCGAAAAGCTCTATTTTTATAAAATATTAAATTATTTTAAGAAGCAGTTATGTAGTAAGTGGATATTGCAATGTTTAATTATTTTCTCCATACGTGTTTATCAACGTGCGCTATACTCAATGCTCGAAACTACATCCTAAAGTTTCTTAATTTTAAACTAAGACAAAAAAGCATATGAAGCCCAGTGACTTAGTGGTAGCGTTTCACACTCCCATCACAGATCCGAGGTTTGATCCTCGGGTCGGGTAAGGTCGTCTGAGCCGTTCACCCTTCAATGGGTCGATAAACTGAGTACTAAGCATGCTGGGAACTAAGCACGGGAGGGGGGGTTTCGCGTTAGGCTGACCACCTAATCACGACATATCCTTCGCACCCTATGACTACAAGGTCAAGAAAATAGAGATGGATCTTTAAGCCTTGGTCCTCATCGGTTGTCGTGCCACAGAGTTTAGTTTTAGTTTAAAAAGGCATATTTGATTTTCGAGCTGGCACGTTATTTTTTTTCATCTTAAGAGAAATACAGTAATATCACTAATTGATTACTTGTGTTTAATTGATTAATATGGTGATATTTAGCAGCTAAAAATCTCTATGTTGTATAGTATAAAAGGAAAAATAACAACAAAAGATCGTAATGTCACAAATAGTTTAACTAACTTATCTCGAAATTATCATAGTAGCTTTTAGCGAAAGTGTAATACATATTGTCTCAGTTAACACAAATTGGGAAAAACCCTTATGCTGGATATTTATTACTTCTAAAAGCGCTTTACAGATTTCAAATATGAAGAATAATAAAATGAATTGGCAGCTTCGGCGCATTGGTTCTAAATAGTCCTCAAAAATTCTAACTTGAATCTCCGATATGAATTATTAATGAAATTTTCAGCAGTTTGTAACTAACTCTGTCTTATGAGATTAAACATCTGCTTAAAAAATACATGGAATATAAATTTCAATAAATTACAAATTAAGTTTAAGATTTTATTTTTTAAATATGGGATACTCCTGGCATTTTGCTTTAAGTACTCTAATTTGAGAATCTCTCTTTTGTTTTGCAATGCAGATTAGAAAACCAACAAAACCATATTCTTTTTTATATCAGATAATAGCAAGATAATTGTAAAATAAAAGCATCATGAAGTCAAAGATTTCAGTTAAAAATCCTTAATGAAATTTAGACTAGCAATAGCTGAATAAAAATGATAAATTATAAAATTGCAGATTACAAAATTCAAGCAATTAACTTAAGCAAAAAATCAAAGCGTTAAAAAAACAACTAAGCATAAACCTTGATTTAAAACTAAATTTTCCTTCTATATACTATATGAAAGAGAAGTAATCATCAACCGAAATAACCCTTAATTAAATAAATTATACTTTTTTATTTTAACTGTAAACGGAAAAAGGTTTAATAAAATTCTCTCATAAGACGTATAAACTTTTACTAAAAACAATTTATTTTTGAACAATAGAGATAATTGATAAATAACACTTTATATAACGCACAGATATATAAATGATATGAATATTAAAATCTTTTCAAAAATTTGAATTTTATAGAAATTCATGAATATTTGTACTAAGCTTCAAAGTAGGCCTTTCAGCTTATGGAGCCTGTAAGTCACAGGCTCCATAGTTGAAAAATGGGAAATGGATGCTTGGTTTATACTCACACTCTATGTATGCCATTCGAGGTGAGTCATTGGAATTATTCTAGATTTCCTCATTTGCATAAGACTCACTATCACTAAAATGATAGTTTTCCAAGAGGTACAGATATGTGACTGCTCAAAAAATACTTATAAAAACTAATAGTTTCTACTTTTTCTCTACTTAGAAATCTATCATAAATAACTTACGCAGAGTTATTCATAATGGGACATTATAATATTTGTATTAAAAATTTAAAAAAAACTACATAAAGTGAAATATGCGTTATATTTCAAACAAAATATTTTTGATTTTTCAGTAAATTCATCTTTTAATTTAATTTTAAGTAAATATTTCCTGGCAGAACCCCATACAAATTGTTAGCATCATGATGATCAGATAGAAATTTGCTAATATTTATTATTATAAAATGAATTTCGTTTTCAATGCCAAGTAGCTGCAACTTAGCAAAGAAAGCTGCCAGAAGGTATTTGACCATATGTTGCTTCAAGACCTCTGGCATTAGCTTTCATAGACAATGGGCCCTATTCACGTGTTACAAGAGAAAAAATTGGAAAAACGCCCAAGTATCCATCCCGACAAACGTGAATGCGCAACATTCTTCTCCTGTTGCTAAACAGTGACCAGAATCAAACCTAGAACTTATCTACACACGGGTGCTCCAGCATAGCAAAATTTGCAATAAGCTGCAAATTAAAAGAAAATACTTGCTTGATAATTGAAAATAATGTGGGCATATAATGCAAAAGTCTTAACAATAATTTCCAGTAAATAATTTTTAATTCCTTATTACACCTAATATTTAAAAGGGAGATATTTTTACAAACTTCAAGCTATTTCTATTGTTTTCAAGGAATACACGTTTCAAAGCTTCTAATATGTTAGTATACGTTGTAATATTTAAGGAGAAGATCCAGCTTAATTTTCATATTGTAGAGGAAGTGAAATTTACAACGATAATGCATTTAAAAGCAATCGGGAGTTATCTTATTTTTGTTATGGTTAAAGTTTAATATTGACTTTTCTGATAAAGGAATTGAAATTTGTTTCTTTAGTTTTAGTTTTAGTTTATAACAGTTATGTTGTTTCTAATTTTTAAGTTTATTCAAACAAGGGATTTTTATAATGACAACTATTTATATTATTTTTTTCGATTTTTAAATTAAAAATATAAAGTAAAAAAATATTAGCTATCTGCTTCAAATACCAAAAGCTAATTTACAACATTTCCATTAACATATTAATGAAAAATTATCAAACTATATTTAACTTTCTCAAACTTTTAAGGAAGATGTGAACCTTTCTTCGAATTTACCGAAGATCTTTGAAGTACTTTTAAACTAAGCAATTTTCCCACAGTTGTTTAAGATAAGTTTCATTTCTACAATTTTCTGTTAATGCTAATAAAATACTCAGCCTCTGTAATCTCAGTCATGAAATAAAATTCAAGAAAAAATTTTAAAGAGTTTTTGATCCTGTAATTGCTTAAGGTCTGTTTTTACTTTAAGAAAAAGAAGTTTTCACCAAGCTCTCAATAACAGAATGTAATCAAAATCTCAATTTATCCAAAACTAACTAAATTAGAATAATTGAAAACAGTATAACGTAATTGGATATTTATTCCCAGAAAAAAGTATTAGTGGATATTTAGACTACTTTTTTAATCGCACCACAGTAATTTTCTTCGTGAACAATTTTCTTGGTGGTTCATAGTGAACAATAGAAAATAAATGTTCACTCGCAGGAAAGTAAATACAATTTCTTTAATTTGAAAATTATAGAAAATCACAGAAAGATTACATTTTATGAAATAAACAAAACACGTCAAGTATATGCACTATTTAAGAAGACTTCATCCCGAATAGTCATAAAACTACAAATTCTTACTATTATGTTTAAGATTCAAGAAACCTTATTTGATCATAATAAAAATACGTTTTTGATAAAGAATAAATATTGAAAAAAATAACTATGAATATTATGTTGATTTTGATCTTAATGATGCGAGTAATATATTTTCTTTTGTAGAGTTCAGAAATATTGGAAGTCTAGAGAAATAATGGCGAAACAACCAAATCTCTCGGTATTTGTATTAAATAAATATATTTTATTTTTTATTCATTTGATTCCTGAATCCAAAGAATGAAATGCAGAAAAATTAAAGCATTTAAACTTTTGTCGATTTATTGCTGAAACAAAATAAAAAGTATGAAATGCATTTAAAATTTAGAAATAAATAAGTAGTTATTTTACTAACTTCAGCCAGAATTCTTTCAAGTTTCTTTCAGAGTTAAAATCTATTTTGATGCTTATTAATAAAGTAAGAATATAGAGAAACAGGAAATTCAAAATCTGTGCATGATCTATTATTCAGGACAGGCTATCTTAATATTCATTTGATACTTGATCTTAAAGATTGAATCTTTGGCTAAATTTCGAAAATGATTAAATTATGATAAAAAAATTTCAAAAGATTTTGGTTGAATATGAGCATTCATTTAAATTCAGACTCTGAACTATTATACATGAAATTGGTGACTATATGTAAATCAAATAGTCTTATTTACCAAATTCAATTTCGAAAGAAGAAAGGACAATTTGAAGAATAAAAACATTGATTGAATTTTATTTTTAAAAAAGTAATAAATTCATTTTAGCGTGCTTTATGATGAAGGAATGTGATTTGGTTGTTCAGGAAGTAATTTCGTTTTAACAACCTGGATCAGTTTTTTGCAAGAAAATACTAACAATTTAATGAGTGTGGAATCATGCTACAACAGGAAAGATGGCAAAAGATATTGGACTAGAAATGACAATATACAATTCAATAAAATATTTATTAGCTATACGTTTTTTCCATTTTCATAAAAAACGAAAATATTTTCTGAAGAATCCAATATTTGAATACTTTCTTCGAATATAATTCAAATCCTTATTATAATTCATCATAGGGTCATTAATAAAACTATCCAGTTTATCAATAACAATGTTAAGTATAAAAAAGAATGTAAAATGAAATAAGCTTGTTATTAATGTTATCGTAGCGAGAATAATTTACAAATACAACACAAAAAATTACAATTATTTCAATAATACTGTATTACAAGAAATAATGTATTACTTTATGAATATAAATGTTATAAAAGCTGTGAGAGAGAGATTATGAAGAAAAAATTACAATTATTTCAATAATACTGTATTACAAGAAATAATGTATTACTTTATGAATATAAATGTTATAAAAGCTGTGAGAGAGAGATTACCTTATATAACAAATTTATGCTTAAGAGCAGGTTTTAAATAATTTTTATATGTAGGCCAAGTTTAACAAAGAAAAAGAATTCAAATAAGAAAAATATGAAATTAAACATTTCAATAAATAGAATATAAAATTTGAGCTGTTTCTGCAATTTAAATTTTTTTTAAATGTTGAAATTAGTTTGAGAATAAAAACAATCGTTTTTTCTTTAAGCTTCGAAGTTAATAAATATGTTTGCATTATGTCAGATTTGGTTTGCATTTTGAAATAAACTTTTAACTTTTTCTTATTTTAAATGAATAAATAAAAATATTTTGGTTATTTACTTGTAATTTTGAATAATACAAATCATAAAAAGAATCGTAAATATTTTTAATAGCTTTTTTCCCGTTCTGATTACCATTTTCATGTTATGCGATAACCATACAAATTTATCATTTATTACTGAAATCCTATTGGATTGAAATAACAGTTGTATTATTCGTATGTAAATAATTCTCTCTATGTGTTTTAAAGAAAACAATAAATCTTACCACTGAAATTATTGGTATTTCTATGATCATTATAATTCAATTGTGAAGATGAATGTTAACGAAATTAGATCTAAACTCAATAAATATTTTTCTTGCCAATGTTATAGTTCAATTGTAATGATTAAGATACCTTTGACATTTAAGCCCTAAATAAACTTCCCAATTAATTATTATTTTTACCCTGATTTATATCAATCAATGCAATAATGCATATGAAAATTCATCCTCAATCAACATTAGCTGATAATGTGTTGTTTTAACGGCAGTATTATGCTGTGTAGTTGATTTACAGCCACAATTAATCAAAATTTATTATGACCCTGTATTTTTCATCCATTTATATTTACTTTTTAATTAATAATACCTGTTCATTTTGTCTAGTGGTCAGTAGGGGTTGCTTGTGGATAGGGAGGTCCTAACTTCGAATCCCGATTTGGTCATGAATGTACTTTCTCACTCTCTCTCTCTCTCTCTCCTGTCTCTATTCTTTCCTTGTATGAATGGGTTGTGAAAGGTTGCCTCTCTATAAACGGGTACCTATAGCATGTGTGTACTGAGGAAGTCGAATTCAACATCAAATTACAGTTTAGTTGGAAAAGTAGAGCAGCGCACCCCATACTGCCAGCTTGGCTGGCACAAGACAACAACAATAACAATTAATAATTATTGAAAAACTGTAATTCTTCGTCATAAAAATATCACACTATATTTATGATAATGTGAATGTATGTAAGCTTTACCAACAGAGTTTAGCTTAAAAACAGAATAAATGCTTAAGTAAACAGGAAATTGTTTTATATATGTTAAAAATAAATTATTTCATTCTTAAACACGATATTGCGAGCTTTTTCTTTATCTACCATCCAATTTATCATTTTGCCTTGGTCTAAATTTTCCCATTGTTAACAGTTCAACAATAGCACTTTAATTATATTGAGCACTATAACTCCATTTACAGCTTTGTAAATACTTGAAAAATTATTATGTAGCTATTTCAATAGTATATATACATATTTTTTACGTAGGTATAGTAAGTTCTCTTTATAAAAAACCAAATACATATACATTGTTGATGGGATAAATAGCATGCTATAAAATATTTGTTTGCCATAAAAGGCTGCATTACCACTGATAATTTAGTGAGATTAAATTGCTTTACAGCAAATTAAAATAAGCTACAGAGAACAACAATAATAAACAGTAAATCTTGAGTAAAAAATATTCTTGTAAGAGACTAGTAGCTAAATATTTTAAATTATTAACATATTCCGATTTCTTATAGGAAACTTTAAAATAATGAAATGTTTCTTATAAAAGTATCTTTATTTATATTACCTGGTGCATTTTGTAGATAGTTTTTTCTAATTCTTACAAAATAAAAGTTAAACATTTTCCAATAACTTAATTCTAATTCTTAATAAAAGATAACCACAAATGAAAGAAAGGTGATCAGTAATTTGCCTCGGCGTTGGAAAATGAACTCTCTACAATGTGAGAGTATATAATGCATTAAGATGTAACTAAAAACAGGTGGTGTTAATCCAATAAATTGTTTTGTTTCACAAGTTCTGCTACATCATTTCTCGACAGTTTTCAACAGATATGATAAATTTCAAAATTAAATATAAGTAAACAGATCAGTAACATGTGGTCAACAAACAGAAAATTATTTCAACTGTGAATAATCTGATGAGGAAATACACTGATCTGAGGTTTACATGTATGTTTCTAAGACTGAACAGAAAAATATTTATTGAGTTTTTTTTTATGTACAGCATAGTAATTTTGCTATTAAAATGAGTTTCATCTATTTTATTCATTAAGCAGTGATTGTAAAGCAATATTAAAATTTTGAGCAGGGTTAAAAAATAAGCAATGAATGGTTGAAGTTTTAGTCTTCTCCCGAAAAAATATCCTTCATCAATGAAAATATTTGTCTTCATTAATATAAAAGTTTTTTTTTTTTTGCATGATTGCACTCATTTGGATAAAACTACATTGAAAATTTTTTACTGCGACGCTTTTGATCGACAAATCATTTGCCTTAGAGAACTGGCCTTTTAACATATTAAATTTTTAGATAATTTAAGAAAGCATTTAAAACAGAGCTGGTTCACAAACAATAAATGAATCTAAATCCTTTAACAATATTTTCCCACTTAGTCACTGAAGTCCTTCGCCCATGTTATTTACAAATTCTTACAAATTTGGAATCCATATTTAAAATTTCATGACTAGTATATACAGAGACATATATTTCAGTCCTTTCATTAATGCTGTAACCCCTTTATCGGAACAAAATACACAAATTATCTTGTTTAATAACTCTTTTCATAATAAATAGTTGCTTTAAGGCTCAAGTAAATATTCTTAAATGTGCAACAATTGTACTCTTTTGGGAAAACTGGAACACACTTATTAAAGTCCCATAAATATTAATCAAATCAAAAGCATATATATAAAAAACTTGTGATAACAGCAAAAACTGCTCACTTGATTTTTTTTACATATAATAATTGATACTTTTATATATTTAATTTAAAATTATTTTAAAATATTTTCAAAAATAATGTATCAAAAGTTTACATTTTAAATAGCTTTTAAAGTCAAATAGTCATTTTAAACAATAATCCATCACATGTAACTGCCGCCCAACTTGTCTAGTGGTCAGTGTACCTGACTGCGGACGAGGAGGTCCTGGGTTCGAATCCCGGTTCGGGCATGGATGCACTTTCTCTCTCTATCTATCCTGTACTTGTCCTTTCCTTGTATGAATGGGTTGTGAATGGTTGCCTACCCTGTAATCGGATTGCTATGGCATGTGTGTACTGAGGAAATCGGACTCCACACCAAAATATGGTTCAGTTGGAAAAGTGGAGCAAGGCACCCTATGTTGCCAGCCTAGCTGGCACACGACATCAACAACAAAAACATCACATGTAACTTAAAAATTAAAATTTAGGATTCATTTTTACAAATTTAAAAAAAAAACATATACATGGATGTAAAACGTCAGATGCAAGTGATTCTACTCATGGAATTTAAAATGACACATTTTTTTTCAAAAGGTTAATCAAAAAATTGAATAAATCTATATAAACCGGTGTAATAATGCATGAATTTGTAAAGCTTAGTGCTTTAGATGTCTTCTTATACTACTCAAAAGAATAACATTGTAATAACTTTATGTGAAAGCAATATATCTCTGAAAGAGTTGTTTAAGATTCAGTCACATGAATGACAACATAATGAATAATTTTGAGACAGCTAAAAAATAAAATGAATTCAGAACAAATTTGCAAGTAGAATTAAATTATGCAACAGTCCAATTAAAAGCCTTCAATATCAAATAGAGATTGCTAAATAGCTAAATGTTTTTCTTAGGTGAATCAGCAAAGGATATACACTTTCTAAATGCTTTATATCTTCTCGAATACATATTGAAAATATTTCCAGAATTACTACCTCTTTCAAATACAAATTCGTTTGTTTTTGTGTAATTAGCAATATAACTGAAATGCCTTTTGAGTCAATATGTTAGATAGTAGAAAATTTATGTACATTTCTATATCCTCGTTTAAGTTCAGCATATAATCACATTCATTGGACTTGAATCTCTTTTCAATAAAATAATCTCGAACGAATATTGCATTACTTAACAAAATGATTGAGGGCACTTTTTTATTAGCAGAAGCAAATAGTTTGCAATTTCTTCTTAACAAACAGATGAAAGACATTAATGCGGAAGTTAATTTCCAGTTTCTATTCATACAACTGACTGTAAACATCATAAACAACTCAAAAACGTATTTTTGATCCTCACTGTACATTGACTTGTCCATGTAATCTAAAGAGGAAATATTTTGTATTCCATTTTCATGCCTGAAATTTAAGCATTCTATCTCCTCTGCGTTGAAAATGTAAAATGGGTATCTTAAAAATGAAAATGAATCAAAATTTTAAATTTCTTTTTTTTTGTTTCCTTAAATATGATGCTTTCTCAATTAGTGAGAAATATTGAGTGGATTAAGCCAAACAAATTGTATTACATAAAAATAACTATTTTAAAATTCAGCTCAACACAAAGCAATGGAAAATATCAATGTGTGTTTTAAATTATATTGGAATTTATCATAAATATGCTAAACTTAAATCACCTGGGAACTTTTAGCAATTATTTGGTGAATGTTTTAAATTATATGATTATATTGAATTAAAGTAAAAAAGTGTACATAAAATTGTAAACTATATAATCATATAAATTTGAATTTTTTCCACAGCATTTTCCAACTGAGTAATCATAACTCAATGAACTCAAATAAAAAATCTCAATGAATTCGTAATCTTTTTAATAATAAATATAAACAAACTTTATTTTGCACTAAATCCATAAATTTTAAAATTTGAAAAAACCTTAAGCTTTACTAATATTAAAGTATTTTTTCAAAATTTATTTTATTCACAATTAATAGTTCCTGTTAGAATGAATGCTTTTGTTTTAGATGTTCAATTATTTATAGAAATTAATATTTTACTATAATATAAAATTTAATAGTATAAAGTAAAATGTGCAAAATAGCTGAAATTGACTAGTAAAATATCAGCAAGAAAAAAATTTGTTCTATGTAAATTCTATCAATTTAAGAACAATATTTAGGGACAGCTGTGTGTGTGTGGGAAAATTAATTTGTAGCATTTGTAGCAATTATTTATTCTCATAAGTGTTTGATAACTACCTAATCTGTCACCATTAGTTTACATCCATCTATTTATGAATATATATATATATATATATATATATATATATATATATATATATATATATATATATATATATCAGAGGAACAATCTTCACTAAGTCAGTTCAACTCCTTCCATATGCTCACTACATTGTTATTATTTCAAGAACTAAGAAGACTTGGACGAATGCATTTACTGCCACTGAAAGATCTACAACAAAAATATACCTAAGTGTTAACGAAAACAAATCTGCAAGACAACAGAAAGCCTAAATTTCTTAGAAACTTAAAATCATTAATTTGAACGTGTATATGGCTTCAATTATCTCATCCCGAATGTAAACTGCTTCAGCAATCTTGCTACGGAGATAAGGCAACGCACTGTCACTGCGAATTCCTCTCTTAATTGATTGAAAAATTTCCTGATTTCCAAATTGGTTACAAAAAAAACTTAGATACTGTTTTATAAAACCATAAGTTTAGTGATTATTTATGGCTCAGAAAACAAGGCCATGACAAAATCGCACGAAAATTGACTGGCTATCATTGAAAGAAAGGTTTTGAGGAAAATTATGGATGCAGAGAGTAAATATCAATAGTACTTGGAGGCACAGATTCAACAGCGGAATGTATAAGATGTATTGAGAGGCGGATATCACCAACTGCATAAAAGTCAACCGAATGAAATATGCCAGGCACCTGTGCAGAATCAATCATGACTGCTTAATATCAATAGTTTTTCACTCTCGACCAATCAGCATCAGGGTAAGAGAGAGGCCTAAATTTATAAGGCTCGACTGTGTCGACGAGTATCTTGGAATTACAAAGGTCAGAAACTGGAAGTCTATTTCCAAAGTAAGATAAAAATGGAAGAAGTCGGTAGCCCACAAAGTGCTGTCGATATATATATATATATATATATATATATATATATATATATATATATATATATATATATATATATATATATATATATATATATATATATATATATATATATATATATATATATATATATATATATATATATATATATATATATATATATATATATATATATATATATATATATATATATATATATATATATATATATATATATATATATATATATATATATATATATATATATATATATATATATATATATATATATATATATATATATATATATATATATATATATATATATATATATATATATATATATATATATATATATATATATATATATATATATATATATATATATATATATATATATATACTCGTGTTCATAAATTAAGGATAATGCAAGTTCAGGCAAAGAAAAGACATAAGCTAAGCAATGTGACTTATTTGTAAAGTCTATTCATTAAACAAAAGTTAAAAAGCAAAAAAGATGCTATATGTTGGACATCATTTATAAAAATTGCGATTTTTTCTCATTGGAAGAAATTTCAAAAAAGAACCTATTTACAAAATCCAATATAACATGGTTGGTATGATGGTTGAAGCATAGTATGCCTCCCAGACGATGCAATACAGGCCGTACAACGCCTAGGCATGCTGAGTATCAAATTATCGATCTGATGTTGAGGAATATTGCAACACTCACATCAAGAAATGCTCTCCGAAGTTCCGACAGACATATGAGAGGTGGTTGAAGGGGCTGCAATTCGTCGGCCAAGCCTGTGCATGTTTTATTGGATTCAAGTCCGGTGAGTCTGCTGGCCAGTCCATACGGATGATATCCTCCTATTGAAGGCATTCGTCTACAATGTTTGCACTGTGAAGACGGGGGTTGTCATCCATAATCAGAAATTCTGCACCCATGGCGCACCGAAACAAATGTACATGTTGTTCTAGAATGACATCCCTATAGTTGTGGCTTGCCATGGTCACATTCTGAACATGCAGGTTAGTACTCGAACCTGGAATAATTCCTCCCCAAACGAGCAATACTGCACCACCGTAACGGTGTCTTCAATGGTGTTCTCTTGGTGGTAAAGGGTACCTGCATGCTCTCTACTCCAGGCTAACCGCAGGTGACATTGAGTTGCGGTAAGTGGAACACATCTGTCAGACCTTCGAGCATATAGAGCAATGTGCCCTAAGCGTCTGTACACGGTCTGCCTTGAAACTGTCGTACCGGTTGCTGAAGAGAGCTGACGAGACAGGTCTGATGCTGTGCTCCGTCTGCTTCTTTTGGCAGTAACTGCCAAATACCAGTCCTTATTAGGCATGGTAACTCGGGGGTGACCTGTGATGTAACGTCTACTCTCACTATCATCATCTTGGAACCGTTGCCAAAGTCTGGAGATGACACTGTAGGTGATTCCAAGTTACTCAGATACTTCCTGCTGGGTACCTCCACATTCCAGACGGCTGATAGTTCTACCACGTAAAACATCATCCAAATGTTAAAAAACATCTTTGTGCCATAACTATGTGGTTATAGCACTGAAAGTCTTTTAAAGCGCTTGTGAACAACTTTACTTCTTTGCAACCATTCCTTATATACCCCTCTCTTACACTTTCGTCATTGTGACATACTATCGGCTGGAGTTTTTTTTGTAATTCGCATATTATTCTTCAAGGTGTGTGTGATGATTCAACATGTAAATTTTTTTATTTTAGAGTTCTATTTCTGTTTGATTCTGAATTATCCTTAATTTATGTACATAAATGTATAAACCAGCCAATGCAATAATAGACAAGTAATCCTTTTTACTCTTATTTAGTAATGAACTTACATTTGCTAAGTCCTCAATTATTGTAAAAGATTTTCAAAATTTATGTGTAAATTCTTTTCTTAAAAGGGATAAAAATTTGAATTTTAATTTACTTACGAAAAGCATTCTTAAATTTCTTTATTTTCAAAGACCTTAAAAGAATTTTAAGGCTTGTAAGTTTGAATTATAATAATTTATTTAAAAAATTTCTAATGAATAATTTAAACTTTAAAAATGTATCAATATTATCACCATATATAAAGCTGATAATAAACTGTCATTTAACTCAGGGTCTTTCATATCGAATGAATTCAATTAATCCAATTCAATCAGCAAACAATGCAGGAAAATACTAATATAATATTTATAAATAATAAAAAAATTCACATTACAAAGAAAGTCATGTTTTTAGATGTTTATGAGACTTACAACATCTAAAAATATGGCTTTCTCTTCGTCTATGGTTAAATCGCATTTCACAAATAAAATTTAACATTTTTATTAGTGTAGTCAATATTTAATGTAAGACTAAAGGAATTTCTTTTAAAAAAATCATTAGAAAAGTAATCAAAAAATTAAGAAAAATATTTATATATCAAATTCAAATTCTTTATCAAAGCTACAATCAAAAAATCATTAAAATGTAAAGAACTGAAATCTTAAGCATGTTTGCTTTTGGAAATTTTTTCATTGAAATACGAAGTAAATTCTGCAAAAGATGTTAATAAAAGTAAAAAGGTTTCTAAAAGACAATAATACAAAGAAAAGTGGATTTACTTGCATAATAAAGAGAAAAAATAAAAAAACTATCTAAACAATAACTCTATTTAATTCACTTGAAAATCAATCTTTGCTAATTTTAATAATGCATTGTAATTTGTTTCTTTCTTTGAAAGAATATATTTAAGAAGAATATTATATGTCAACTATCTCTCAGATTATAAGAAATATTCCAAATTCTATATTTTTTAAAAAAAAGAAAAAATTTTAGTCAAGCTAATTTAAGAATTGCTTTTTTTGCTCACGAAAGAAAAACTATACATGCAAACATATTTAGTTCATAATTAGTATTGAGTACAGTTTTAAGTAAATAGATGTAATCATTTTAGTATTTAAAACTGAAAATTTATATATTCATTGCTTAATTGCATTTACCAACGGAATACAATTTATGTTGTTGTTATAACTAATTTAATTTTTGCCTAAATGTCGGTCATACTAGTGCAAATTGAGCACAAATAAAAATTAAATAAAAATATTAACATGCACTCACGATATATCTTGTAAAACTCAAAATGTTTTGTATCAGTTACAAATGTGAACACAATGAACTAAATGCATTTAAAGTACGATTCCATTATTAATAATTATCTCTATAATATAATTCCTATAAAAACATTAGTTGAAAGTTATGAATACTCTAGAAGGTATTGATAATGCTCTATGAATAACTTTTATATAACTCTCTGAAGGTACCCGATACTAAGAAACTCTTCCCAAAGTGTGATAATGTAAATTATCAGAAATTCCAGTTCAGTTAAATAATTTAGATAATATTTTGTGTTATTTTTCACATTCATGTAAGCTTCAAAGTCAGTAGAATAAGAAACTTGGATTACTAATTTCTTCAGACTTTGGATGGAATGATACCTTGGTGAGTTGCCAACGATAAAAGTTTTAGTAAAATTAATACCTTCATTATTTATGCATTTTTATTAGTTATGATTCATATTTATAATTTTTTATGATAATTTGTCTCCTTTTGCTAAATTATGAATATTTCAAGAAGTCAATTTTTATTTTTATCTAAGTTAAAAATAATATCTTCTACATTTTCTTAATTTTAAATAGCACAAATTTGTTACCTTCTGTATAATTTAAATGGTAAAATAAACTATCACTGATTATTATCATGATCGGGCGTGAACACGAAATTTTAATGAGCCAAAAGAGACTTGCCTTATATTTTACATGAAGCTGGTCGTAAAAATTATTATTCGTTCAGGACTCTAGAATACTTTGGATGACATAGGGCATGTGTATATATAATTCACACAATTTCATTCAAACTTCCTTGTTTTACAATGGTACAAACTATAATTTATCTAACACAATTTATGGTGAATCTCGTATTTTTCGAATTCTTTTAGGAATTAGTAAAATATATCTTAACTATTCTGTAAATATCTTTCAGAATATTAAGGTAATTTTACTAGCTATCAATGTAAACGTTACAATATTGTTGGCTGTTAAATTAGGAAAGAAAAAAATATATTAAAAAACAGTCATATTCTACATACTTAATTTTGTACTAAACAATCAATATTAGTTTTTTTTTTTTTAATTTCAGTTAAATTTCCTAACTTCGCGTCAGGCTGACCACCTAACCGTGACTTATATTTCTCACACCAGTGCTCTCGACTAGGAAAACAGATACGGACACTGTAAGCCTTGGCCCACAAATGGACTGTCATTCCACAAATTTCTTTTTTTTTTAAATATTATTATTTTAATTTTTTAGAACAGAATTTTGTTACAAAAATAGTGAACAAGTTTAATAATCAAATTTTAAAAACGTTTTGATGAAGTTTTGTTAATTACATATTCTATATTAAAATCTTACGATATTTCACCTAAATTCTTATATGCATAAAATAACCATTAAAATGTATTAGTGGTCCTTATTCCAATACATACAGAGCTTGTATTCGATAAACATAATTATTTGCTGCAGATTAACTCATTATGGGTAGTAAAATATGTATTACAATTTTTAAATTTGCTGTAGCTCCATTTGATCCAGATATATTTGTATTTTCCCAATTTCTTTGTGAATTCTATTTTTTCACTTTGAACTGAAATATTCCTGAAGATATGAAATAACTCCTGCTTTTTAATTTTTTGATATTACAAAGGAAAACATTAAATATTTCTTTAATAATTCATCAAAATATAAAACACTTAATGTTTACTTTTTTTTAAAATATGTAGTGTAAAACTGTACGTACAGGTATTTATAACCGCTTAGGAAGTACAGATTGTAAAAAAAGTAAATATTTATTTAAAATTACATTATCAATTATTTCAGCTGTGCAAATATTTACGACATAAAAAGAAATTACTGTAGTTTAAATAATTTAGACATAAAAGAATTTATTGTAGAGTTATGTTCTGTAAACAAGAATTACATAATTATTTAATTCTAAAATCTAAGACTAAAAAGCATATTCAACTGCTATTAAAAATAAAAATTTTAATCAGATTCTTTGCTCTAAAAAAGAAAATCATAAATGTTTCTCAGATTTCATTATTCAAAATTTATATTGATTTTAATCAAATTTTTGTAATTAAATTAAGCTTATAACATAAAATGCAATTTTCGTGGAGCAGTAATACATTCCTATCTAATACACTTATGAAACTATAAATTATTAAAAGTAATGAATATATAAACGGATCTCATCTAAGTTTGCGCAAATATGTTCTAAAAATAACATTTCCTTTTCTCCATTGGAGATAACTTTTTTTCTCAAATTCCTTAAGTATAACTGATAAAATTAAGAATATTGAATTAAATATGTAAATTAAATTTATATCGTGTCTCTTTGAAAATTACTCTTATATAAGTCTATATCTTCTACAATATTGTTAATCTTAAAACTTATAAATTTTAATTGTTTTACTATTGTCATTCAGTTATTTATTTTGTTGTGTTTTAGAGCAAAATAAATAAAATCGTCTTTTTTATGTTTATATTTTTATAATTTAACTTATTAAATAAGAATTTTAACTGTCAATTTTTTGATTCGCTGAATTTAATGAAAAAATTGTACAAAAAGTGCTCGGAAATATAAATTTTTTTTCAATATTGAGCGCACATAGAAATTTACAGTCAATTTCTAGTAAAATGTTTTAATTTAAACAATAAGTGTTAGTTGTTAAAATTAAAATACCATCAATTTTTTTGCAATCTGATATCATAATAAAATTTTACAGAATTTTATTTGACTCGCTAAAAGCTTCTATGAGCTTCTGTTAAAAGAATAAAAATGAATAATAGATTTTTATTAGTATAAAGTATTCAGGAAATAAATAATGATGAATGAAGCAGTCACATAAAAAATAATTAAATTTTGGGTGTTAAAAAAATTAAAGAAAATTTACACAAACTTATAAAACCAATATTTTCAAGTAAGAACTGATTTACTACACTTATATAATATTTCTTAGTATATAACAATTCGAACAAAAGTAATTTTGAAATTTTTTGATTGTCCTATAAATATACGTATCTCACTTTCTAGGAAACAATATAAGAATTCATTTCATAAAATAAAATTCATTTTGTTATACCTTCAATCTTCCAATAGCAGGATCGAATATAGTTTGTAATCTTATAGAATATCGTGGTAAAAACTTTCTTATCAGAGGAAAGCTTTCTCGGATATTGTTTATGAGATTCATATTTTTAATTCTACGGCCATTTCCTTTTTACTTTCATTCTTTGTTATGCAATTCACTATTTATTATTAGTATTTTCTAGCATATGCGATTGTAAATTATTAAAATTAATATGAAGCATTTAAATTATGCATCTCTCATTTTCTAGAGAAAACCAACTTTTATATTTTTGATTTAGTTGAAAACTTATTTTTATTGAAATGATGCGTTAATAAAATATCATTTATAGTATAATATAAAACATTATTTTTAAATATGCCAATATTATGTTTTTATATAAATATTTCATGTTAATGTTTCATAAAATGTTGCATTGATTAGAGTTTGCATTCAATAATCGATTAATTATTTTTTGTATACAAATAAGTAGGTCTTCTTTTATTTACGAAAATAAAAGCACTTAAGGATTAATTTCTGCAAATATTTTAATATATTTACAAAATCAATTTCCCTTAATTAGAATAAGCTCCTATATGTGATATGATTTCATAACAATAACTGTAATAATCAAGACTCTTTGAATTTCAAGAATAAACAAGAATCTCTGTGATTTAAAAGCCCAAGGGTTCGTTTCCTCCTTAAATATAGATGTTTTTTGAGGTTTCGAGTCAATTTTATTTTTAATTATAAGTCTAATATTGTTTGTAGGATTAGTCTCAATTGCAAAAAATTAATAAAGAATGTCAAACCAACCGTATATTGTCTTTGTTAATTTTTTAAATCTAATTCAATCCTTTTCAAAAAACGACAGTAAAAATTATATAATTTATTTTATGCATTCGCTTCTAAATTAAAATGTTATTTAATTTAGAAGCCAACGCATACATATTAAAAATTAAATATATTTAATTAATATATTTAAATTAGTGTATTTAAAATTTATTTAAATTATTTTAAATATATTTAAAATTAATTTTCATCCAACGTACTACACAACAAAACTAATCCATAACATTAATGCAAAATTTTGCTCTCTAATTTTATCAATGAAATTAATGATGCATCTTAAAAGAAGCTCAAGGCATCTTCTTAAATTCAAAATAACAGTTTTAAGCATTCAAACGTTTGTTAAGTGAAAATTCTGGGTCTAATAACACAAATATTTGAAAAATATTTAAAATGAATATTCTAGCATATGTGATAACCGTTTATATTATAAATATCTGTTTGCATATAAATAATGTTCTTTGTGGCTAGTTACAGATCAAATTTTCTCATAAATTTAGGGACAATGTGTTCATTTGAGGCAAAATGTTGAACAATCAAATGTATTTACCGTTAAATAGTATGTATGTACAAAATAAATGCATCAAATTTCTTTTATAATAAGAATTTTATAACTGCTTCGGTTTACAGCATGAAAGCCACATTAAAAATTTTATGAATTGGCTAAATAGATACTGCAATCAAAAGATATTATAAATGTATTTCAACAGCATTGAAACTTTCGAAACTAATTGCATGTATTGAGATCCTAGAGTTTTTGCATTAGAATCGCTCTCTTTACAGTGAAAAGTCTCTAGTTAAATCCCAACCACAGGAAACTGTTATCGCGTTTCTAAATTCGCATGTTCTCCTGTCAGGATGGGTGCTTTGGTTTTTTTCGGGGATTTTTCACCTTATTTGTGAGTACAACCTATTATCTTTTAAAACTTCTCTCAAGTTCTAAAAAGGCAGCAAATTTTAAAAATGCCTTACAGTATCCTTCGACTGATAGATTGTCCACAATGCAGCATATTGCTTTTACTGGAAACGTAATGTTAACACAAACAATAATATTGTCCATCGTACGATTTTGCTCTAAAGAATTATTATAAAGTATCTCTACATTGTTTTTTGCTCATATATATTTTTATCTTACATTTAGCAAATTCAAAATATGCGGTTATTTGCTTTAAAAATGTTCATTTTAACAGTTTTTATTTAACGTAAATTTTTAAATTAAATGGAAATTCTTTTTCAATATTAAGTTAATGACGTATTTTCAGATATAAAATTAAAAAAATAAATATCGTGAAACATTGGTTACATAACTTAAAATTTATAAAGCACATGCTTCTTGTAACAAAAAACAAAATATTAATAATAACTCAAACATGAAATTCCTTAGAGAAAAATTTCAGTTGTAATACAATTATTAAATATTTCCTTGATTTTATAATAAAAAATCGTAATCCAAGTTGAAAGTGCAAAGGAATATTAGTTTTAGCAAATTAATAAAAATATTTCATTGATACCATATTTGACAATAAAAAGGGATTTGTAGACGAAGTTTCTTTGAGAGAAATCATTGCAAATTTTTAACCATACAATATATCAATATATTTAAAAAGAAATAAAACTGAAAGAAGTATCGATTTTTAGCTAAAATTTACTACTTTATTACAATTATGTAATGAATACAGTTGAAATTTTAACTGATTCTTTCATCTACATCTACCTGAATGTATATATATATATATATATATATATATATATATATATATATATATATATATATATATATATATATATATATATATATATATATATATAAGTATATCTATATATAAGAATCTTTTTTATAAGAATCTTAATTTGAAATTATTGAAAGATTCTTTCAAATACGTAAATATTTGCATAAAAAATAGTATTCCAAAAGAACGAGAGAAGAAATGCAAAAATATAATAGATTATAATTGATAAAATTTATAATAGCTTATTACAAGCATTACACTGATTCTATAAAAATGTAATATAAAGTTGTATTCCTTACTTTTCTCTTAAATTTCTTAAATTTATAACATTAAAAATTAATATAATATAACAATAAAAAGTAAAAATAACGATAAAAAGTTTTAATTCGAAACAATTTAACTATATATGCTAAAATAGAGAAATTAAATCAATAAATATCGGTTCAAATATACTCTTCTTTATATTTTACGTTACCTATAAATGTTTCATTACTTTATCAATAGAATACAATATAATGATGAAAAATATTTCATAATTCATTGTATGATATTTTCTTCTATAATAGGTAAAAATATTCATTAATATTGCACAATTATAAATTAAAAATTTTTTATTATATGCAAAATCTCATTTCATTTTTATATACAAGATTAATTTCATGAGTTTTAACAGTTTCAAAATAAAAAATTCAATCTATTTATTATTCTTTTTATATTATTAAAATTCAGACTATTTATTTTTAATATTCTTTTATTTTTGAAATAATTTTACAGTATAAGCTAAGAATTTAATATTTGCTTGAATGTGATTTTATTGGATGTTGACATTATATTATATATGAGATTTTGAATTTAATTAATAAAATCATATATATATATATATATATATATATATATATATATATATATATATATATATATATATATATATATATATATATATATATGTAAGTATACATGTAAATGTATATAAGAAAGGAAATAACAAATATGAAAAATAAAAAGTAAATAGTTACTTTAATAAATATATAATAAGCTTCTGTCTTGAATTTTATAAACTTTTGATAAATTTGACATAGTTAGAAATTTTTTATGAGTTTAATTTTTTAATAATTAAAATCGGATTTTAAAGCATTGCAAAATTAAGTACTAATAAATGTTTGAGAATATCATTTAGATAAAAATTAAGAAAAAGAGTTGTATATTGAAGTGTATTTCACGTTACAAAATATTTATTCTTTTTAAATAACTATTGAATTATTAAAATATATATTTCAAAAAAATGCTTCTAATATACCCAATATCATGCTGTGTATATCGATTCTAAATTTCTTTAAATAAAATCTGAGGAATGCTCGATAAGTAGTTATATTTGGTTAATGATTTTATTTTCAATTTAAAAATTATTTTCGTTTTCTGTATGAGATTTAAAGAATTATGATGTAAATATGTATATATATATATTACTTAACATCTTACTTTCACAATTTGTACACTTTTCATGTAATAATAAATTATTAGGTACTACAAACTGAAGGTAAAAAGTAAAAAGTATAAAAATAAAAACAATTTCAAAATGTTGAATCTAAACAAAAATTTTAAAGTAGTATTGTATACTGTTTTGATACATGAATTGTCAATATTTTGACAAAATTCTTATTTATCATTAACAGAGGAGGAATTTAGTAAAATATTTTTAATACTTTTGAATTTTTCTGATTTTAACGAATTTATTTTGATATCCTTATTTTCAGACGAAGTTAGATGTACAAAAGCTACAAAAGTAATAAGTTTTACTTAGTTTAATATTCATTTTGTAATCAAAAGTAAATAATTATCTGATTGGTAATTTTTATTTAATGTGTTTCTAGTTACATATAATGTGTTAATCATAAAATAAACAAAATTTTTAACTGATAATCAGTTTATAATTATGTAAATTTTATATAGGAATGAGTGTAAATTTTATTTTGTATTTTAAAAAAAAACTTTTTTGGTCTTTTAATTATTTAAAAATAATTTTACTTTAATATTTTTTAAGTCATTACAAAATATATTGATTTCTATACAGTTAAAATATAATTCTCTGTTTACAGAGTATTAACCTCACACTAAATACCACAAGTGAAAAAAGACCAATTAAGTTTTCACAACTCTTTTTTGTGTAAATTTTCCAGTCACAATAAATGGATTTAAGATAAAGTGGTTATGATAATGCGTTGAAACAAGTAATAATTCTACTGTATTCTAATTATAAACATATCTGTTTATATATCATCATTTTAATTTAATTTTCATACCATTTAATTTTTAATTACTTTGATTCAAAATATGTTAAACTAACACAAATTTGTCTATTAATATGAGAAAATTATGACACCAAGTGCTTAAAAGTATATATATTAATTTATTTTTTTATCTTACAATGTAATCTAAAATTTATTTGCATAAGCATTTATAAATATATTGCTTGTAAATATTTAAAGTATGTAACATCTTCATAGAAGAATTCAACATAGTTTAACTTTTTAATAATTAAAATGTGATTTTAAAGCATTGTATATCATAAGTACTTATAAATGTAATATGTTTAATTCAGAATATAATTTAGACAAAAATTAAGTAAAAAGAGCATTATTGAAATGTACTCATCCTTAAATAATAGAATTTAAAAACAATAATATTCATAGTTGAAGAATATAATAAAAATATGTTATATTCTACGTAAATTCTGATATAATTTTACTAGTATTATTTGAGAGAAAGACACAGTAAAATATTTTCTCTAATAGAACATTATAAACAGAAATTAATGCTCTTTCTTTAACTATTTGTTTCCGAAAATGATTTTTAGGAATTTTACACATTTTCAAGAAAACAGTAACTAAATTCACTATAGGAAACATTCTTATTATATAACTAGAAAATTTTCCAGTATATAAATATAAATGAATGTGAAAAATACGTTCATTTTTACTTAAAACGTAAAATAAAAAGAATTTTTAAATAGATATAAATAACTCACCAGGTATTATTGCACTATCAGTTTCAAAAGGCTTTGATAAAAGCAAGGCAACAGCCGCCTAGATATAAATAAATCGAAATTTTCATTAGTCTTCTATTTTAGTAAAAATATTTCATTTAACTGATCGTTTTTGATAAAAATACCATACCGTATGCAAAAACATTTTATATGGCATGTATTCATGCATTCATCTTA
This sequence comes from Latrodectus hesperus, assembly GCA_037975125.1. NCBI lineage: Eukaryota > Metazoa > Arthropoda > Arachnida > Araneae > Theridiidae > Latrodectus > Latrodectus hesperus. The sequence goes on along the minus strand of CM075854.1, from coordinate 45,386,887 downwards.
ACTTACAACAAAAATTTTGATCAAAATTACAATTTTTTTTGTCATACGTTAATACCAAAGTGCTGGTTAAGTTGAATATACCAACTTAACCAGCACTTAACCAAGTGATTTCTCGCCAAATTTAGCGCCCTTTGTTTTGATAATAGTGTTGTCAATTTGAGTTTTTGTTTTGATTATAGTGTTTCCAAATTAAGTTTTTGATACTTTTCAGAATTTTTGTTGCCGAATATCGTTTTTCTGTATCATATATATGTTTCTTTTCAGTGGCAACAAAATTTGAAGTTTTCGTTTTACTTTCAATTCAAACTTTTTATTCTACGTTTCAATTCGAACTTTTTGTTCTACGTTTCAATTCCAAGTTTTTGTTCTAAGTTTCAATTCGAAACCATTTGATCGCTGTTTGCTGTTGTGTATCATTGACACCAGCGTCCAAACGTCGTAAGCTGCTCTTTTTTCCAATTTCATTTTGTTTATTTATAATTTATATCTTTTTTATTTTGTTTATTTTTATTATTTATATCTTTTTCATTTTGTTTATTTATTATTATCTTATATATTTTTGTTAATTTATTACTATATTTTTTATATATTTTTTAATAATGCCTGTGCTGAGCATAGTGTTGAAAAATTTCAAGAGACAATTTTGACTAAAATTAAAGCAAGTAATGATGGATACTTCACTTTTTCAAGCTCTAAACAAACTGCTGAAAACTCCGGAATTGTGAATAGAATTTTTTTATTTCATTTAACACATTATCCACAGTTATTATTTAATTTTTTGACGGAACTTGAATTAATAAAAGGAGCGAATTGCCGGAAATGTGTGGATCGGAGATGAAGATTAAACAAAAGAAAGATAAATCCAATGGTCTTATTTTGGCATGTAGAAAAATTATTGGGGGGAAACAATGCACTACAGAAAAATCAATCAGTCATGGTTCGTGGTTTACACATTCCAACTTAAAATTGTTCGAGGTTTTATTCCTCACATATGAAAATTTGATGGGTTCTAAAACAACAGATAATTGAGGAGTATTCCTTTGCAAAATCTACCTTGGTCAATTGGAGGCGACTTATCAATGAGATAATTTTAGATCATATCGAACTTTCATCAGAAAAAATAGGTGGAGGGTAAAAAATCGTAGAAATTTATGAATCAAAATTTGGCAAGTAGAAATATCATAAGGGGCATAAGGTTCAGTGGGTGTTTGGAGGGGTTGGGAGGGGTTCCGAAAGAGGTTTTCTAGATGTTCACGATACAGCACAAGAAGCTTTATAGAAAATTATTAAAGATTGGATTTTGCCAGACACTTCCGTGTATTCCGACTGTTGGAAGAGCTATGATTTTTTAACCCAGGAGGGTTAAAAAATCATAGCTCTTCCTAGCTAGAGGGTAACCCAGGAGGTCGAGCAATTAAAAATCAACCATAAGTTAACATTTGCAGTTCCTGTCACACGAATATAACTGAAAGTATGTGGAGGCATGTAAAAGCGTCGTTACCTACGTACAATCGTAGAACAAATTTTAAATTCTACCTTGCAATTTATATGTTCCATAAAGATTGCCTAGTGGCAAATGTTGAATGTTTTAATAAATTCACTGAAATCGTTTCGGGAATTAATTGGGAAGAGCACTAAATTTCGGGAAAGGTGTAATTATTTTATTTAAATTCTATTGCTGACTTGCATTTTTTCTATTGTATCGTGTTTCAATTTATGTTTAAATAAATAGTATATATATATATATATATATATATATATATATATATATATATATATATATATATATATATATATATATATATATATATATATATATATATCTTAAATTAGCCTATGTAACATATATATACTTCTTAATTAAATTGCATTTTTTAAATCAATCAAATCAATCAATAATCACGTGTATTTTTTTTAACTCAATGGAGTAAATGTATTAAATATTAGTAGCAGTCGGGCATTGGAAAAATATTTTTCCGGATACTTTTCTGCAAATTTTGATAAGAATCAAATTTTTTCTCATAAAAAATATAGTTTAAATTTAGTCACCATTTTACTTTAAAATAGTAACGTTTTACAAAATTAGTTTCACTGAAATGTGAAACACAAACGAAAAAAATGGCGAAATAAATATCATCCCAGAACTATTTGTAGCCTATAATATATATTCAAATTTAACGCAGTTTATACAACAAATGCATCAAACAGAAAATATCACCGAGCATATTCGACATGTGAGCTTGACGTCATATCAAGTAAGTCCATTATTTTTATTTACTGATCTCTTTTACCGGTTGTTTTGATGCGAATACAAACCCAACAACAAGTTTTCATTCATTTTCCAGTAATACTTTTTTAGATTTTTTTATACTATTATGTGATTTAAAATTTTCTAAAATGCTTATTTTTGGAACTCTGGGAAAATACCCGAGTTAAAAAACATGCGCTTTACTTGGCGACAGAAAAGTCGCAATGATACCCAATGGGGAGTGGGGAAATCTTACTAGTTTATATGAAATGTATTTATGTATTCAACATAACTTTTGATCAAAATTACAATTTTCTTTTTTTGTCATATATTAATAGCAAAATGCTTATGTTTTTAAATAAATTTGAAATATTTTGTTTATATTTTACCTGAAGCTTGAGTTACGGGCATATAAAACAAACTATAATTCAATTTGTAAGCAAGAATAGGAGATAAATAATAGTTAAGAACAAACTGAATTAAACTGTAAAAACAAAGATGGTATATCAACAGTTGTAAATATGAATTGGACTATTTCTTTTAAAACAGAAAATATCATTTAGCCTTTAAAAAACAGTCTTCCTGTTTATTTAGAATAAAATTTTATACACTATTTTAGAATGCTTTTTTATTGAATGAAGTTAAAAGTGGAAGTAATGCACAAAAATGTTTGAAATTTGTAGGACAAATACTTACCAACAAAAATACTTTTTAATTTAACCCCCTTTTCAAACAGCAGCAAAACTATTATGGAAAACCTTTTTTCTCACATATTGAAAGGATATATCAAAACACAATTCTCTTTCAATTTAACTATTTGTTCACTTTAAAAGACAATAGAAAACCACATTTAACTTATATGTATACATACATAAAACCAAGTTGATGTTATTATCAAAATAGCTTATAGGCTTTTTTTTAAACTTTATGGTTTTGAGAAATCATTGGAAGAAAATGCAGTGTGTTTTAACGTTTAAATAAACGAAAGCAAAACTGAAAGTACGTTATGTAACAGAAGAATGGATAATTTAATTAACATATTTAAGTAACTTAAGATTTAGTCATTCTTTAAAGGGACAAATAGCAAAGTAAAAACATAAAAATAATGCTATATATACCACTATTTTTTAAGCGAAACTATTTTTATCAATACTTTAATTGGTGAATGTACTTGTAACTCTTAATTGCTTCGCAAAATGCTCATCATAAACTTAGCTCCAAATTAGTTTTTTATCCACTTCTCCTTTGAAAATAATTTCGTGTAAAAAGTTAATATTTTAAATGAGAACGACGTGAACAAAGCATTTATACTAAAATATTATTAAATAAAAAATATTTCAATAGTTATGAAAAAATTTGTAAAATGTATTGCTTTTTTCTTTAAGATTAATGTATCACTGCAGTTGTATATATTATATTTAAGAATTACTAAGCATTTTGTAAAATTTACTCAACATAAAGACAGGCAAGGTTTAGCATTAAAAATTACTGTAATTACTAATAATTTAAAATTAATACATTTTCTGAATTAGACCATCAGATATCTTTTTATCCATTTATATCGAAACAGTCAAAGATTTCAACAAAAGAAAATAATTATATACAACTTATATTCAACATAATAATAGTTGATAAAATGAGTTTTAGAAGTTTTTAGAAGGAATTGAGAGCATGAATAAATATTGAATTCACTTAATTAATCTCATAATTTTTGAGGAAATATAAGATTATAGAATAAAACCTATAAATTTTAAATAGAGTATCTTATTTAGAGATTATGGACTTGTAGACTATAATCTTGCATTTCATACTTTTGTTTTATCTGAATAAGGGTAATATAAAATGTAAAATAACTTGTACTCAGTAAGAATAAAAGTTGCTATGTTACGTCTTCTCATGTTTCAGGACATGCATTCATCATTGCCTTTGCACTTCTTTTCAAGAGAATTCCATCATTTTGTAATTCTACCTTTATTTTAAGAAACTGTTGCCCTTTATGCTATAATTGTCCACAAAAATAATACGATTAAAATAATAAGAACTAAATAGATATATTACACAGCTTTCGGCAATGGAAGGTTTAAATTATTTAATTACAAAGAATACTTAGAGATAATTTGAAAATAAATTTCAAATATCATCTACTCCAAAGTCCAACATATTTGAAACAAATTTTTTAGGGCATTAGAATGTATTAAATTTCTTATTCATGAAATCATAATTCAAGATATGAATAAGCTTTTACAAATACATTAATAATATATCTAAGTCAAACAAAATAAAAATTTACGTAAATAAATTTCATGCCTTTGTGATAAAAAAAAGCATGATTATTTTAAATTTACAATTCTTCACCATTAAAAGTTATTTCATATAATCATCATAATATATAAAAAAAGAAAGAATAAAGCTGTAAAAATTTTCGTTAAAATTTGTTGATTAAAGCTACATTCGCAGAAATTTCAACAGAAAAATTAATTATAAGTAACTTTTCACAATCACACTATATGCTTACATGAATGATCATGTCCTCGTTCAGATTTCTTTTATGAAGAATTTTTGCATGCATGAGACAAGAATTTCTATTTTTTTTTATTATTTTACTATATGAAATTTTAAGTAAACCGAATATGATTATTTTATTCCAGAATTAGTTTTTAAAAAATGTTTAGTTTGTTGTTGATAATGAGCTTTTAATTGTCAAGAGAAAATTTTTCGTTAAAATTTCTAGAATAAAAAAATTATTTCCATCATTTTTCGTGGAAAAAGTGTTTTACTTTATCTCTGAATTTACTTATCCATCTCGTAAAGAAACACAAAATGTATTGTAATTTCTGTAATTAATTTCAGAATATAAAAATTTCTGAGAAAAACGGTAAAAAGTTCACTAAAATATTTTTATCAACTTCTGACTTGAAATATATGCGTTTGCTTTCGCATTTATTCGCATATTAATCCTTGATTTTATTGATACTGGTTTTAATGATAATATTTTTCTGATCTGTAAACAATCTCTGAATATTTTCTTGAAATTTTACTCTAGATTGTAGTGAAAAAATATTCGTACTGGCAGTAGTACAATAGATTCACGAAAAAATATAAATAAATAGAACTTTAATTTAAAAAATGTTTCCATAAAGTGAAGAAAATATTACTTTCCCATAAGACTTTTGTTTGAAATATTTCTCAAATAAATATAACTCTCTTTTATCGACTTATGTGACTTTAATGGCTTTACCACTGCAGAAAAAAACTTTTCAGAAATTCATCAACATACAAATTGTAAATTATTATTACTGTATCAGTTTACCACCCCTAAGAATTAATGGTATATTTTGCAAACAATTTACTTACTATATCTTGAACTGACATAGCATATTGACTTCATTTCGATACAAAAATTACATTATGATGACATTAGAAGTCATTTGTCTTAAAGTAATGTTTTTTAATTTTTTTTATTATTAAGACCTGCATTAATGAAAAAATGTAGAAATTATATACATACTACATTATGCAAATAAATACAGCATTACATGTGAAGATGTTATGTTTTTAATGTACTGAGATACACTTTGATGTGACAGTTGGGAATATAGCTTATACAAATTATACAGTCTTTTTGTAATTTAAAAACTCTGGTTGCAGATTTAAGTATTTGTGTAATTTCTTTTTGTATACATTAAACTGTAAAAAAAATTCACATAATGTAAAAGAGAGGAAAAGAAATAAGAAAATATGGTGAGACTGTTACACGATCTTATCTGTTTCTTCTAAATTTACATTCGAGTGAAGCATTTGCTTTATCCTAATATTTATTAATAATTATTAACTAGGTTCCATTTATCTTAAATGTTCCATGGATCTAGGCTCTATTTATCTACACGGATACTTCTCATTTCAAATAGCGAAGAATTTTATATTTGTATTGTATACAAACTCCCTTTAGCCCAGTTTTTTACCGAAATAGATTAATTAAAAAAACATATTCAAGTTTCATGTATGAAAGCAGAACCCCCTTAAATTAACGAAAAACTATGATTTTGTTTATTTAATATGGCTAGAATTTCTAAGAAAAATTGTCATGTCAATTACATTCAGGCATGTTAATTATGAAATCACAAGAATTTTTTACTTAAAATGGTCATGATTTGTCTCTTAGAAAAGTACTTATTTTTTAATTTTTATTTTTTGTTTCATAAAAAGAGGTAATTTAACTTTAAGTATTCTAAGAAAACTGAGCTTAATTCACTATTCTGTACTTTGTGCCGTTCAGCTTAAAAACATGAGAACGATAATCTGTTATCATCATTGTTTGCTGGTAAACATGATCAAAGTTTCTTTTGATACAATTACTATATAATTACTTATTCACATTGTAAATTCAATTTTACTTTAAATGTCAAAAAACTATGAATGGATAAGTTTTTTTCATTGAAAATTCTTACAGAAGTGCATATCTGATATTAAAGACATAAATTACATAAAGAATAAAAAATTAATAAAAAAATAAGAAAATGAGTGCCTGCCTAATCCAATAAGGAAATCAAGACTATATGATTGACTCTCTAGGCTCATCGATTAGGTGATTAGGATGGATTTATGGGCCTAGTGATCTCATGTCCATGTGAATGAAATGAAATTTAAATAACCCAATCAAAGTAATATTTAAAATAATAAATTTCACTTCTATTACGTAACAGTTCTACTGAATTCATATTTTGACGCTTGCTGGCAGAAGTTTTGCCATAATAAAATAGGCATCCCTGAGTATTTAAATGAACAACAAATATTCAAATGCAGTTTCTTATGAATAAATCTTATTTGTTTCTGGTTTAAAGAATACAGCCTGCCCACACAGTAAATTTAAATGCTTAAAACCAGTTTATTTTTATTTTCTATAAATTTATTGTTACAAACAGGAGAGAAGAAATAATGAGATTTAAATATGATAACGTTATATGAAATAGAAATAATTCATGCTAGTTCTCATTATTTTAAATATATAATACTAGGTTTTGATACATAGTTGGTAGCTTTATAGTGAGGGAACATGATAAAAAGTGAAGAATCATTAGATGAAAAAATAAAATGTCAGTAAAAATGAAGAATTTCGGAAAATAATCCTAGTTACTTTCATATTTTTCTACGGTCGTTACTTAAAGTTTTCTGCTTTAAAAGGATTCTACAGAATCTATAAGAGCTACTGCAATACTTCTCGTGTTTTCAGAGAATAAAAAAATTAAGTTACTTTTCTAACATTTTTAGTAGTAAATTCATTTTTCTCTACTAAAACCAGATAAATATAGGCTAGTCTTAAGAACATGAAATTTGTATACTTTAATATTTGTTTATGTGTGCGAGCGTGCAATCACTCCTAAGTAAAAAAAAATACTCCTCGTGCTTGATAAAGACATAAGTTGACGCAGAAATACGTTGAAATGGAAAAAGGCTGACGTAAAAGATAAAATGAGTATTGCACAGAAATTCAAATCTTTTGAGACAAACAGGTGCAGGTTTAAAATTTGGAAAAAAATGTATTTTTTTTATATTAAAACTTTTCCATATACTATTCATTTGATGGAAAAATGCTCGTAGATATTTATAAAATGAGAGAAAACAGAATCCTCGAATAAAATTTGTTCTTAATTTATTCTAATTTAAAATAATAATTATTTTCTTACTTTGTTGAAAGAAACAATTTAGAGAATCTAAAAGTTGATAAAAAAAATAAGGCAGCTGATAAAAATGAAAAATTAATTAAACATATTTTTATCACTTTATAGAAAGAAACTTTTTTATATTTATTGATTTCGTAATGAGTATTCAGAATTTCAAAGCAGATCAAACCTTTGCAGTCTAATAAAAAATTTTTGAGAAACATAATAAGAGAAGCTATCTTTTTTATTTTCATATGTAATTTCCTAAATTAAAATAACTGCCGTCAAAGAAATTTTATTCTTTTTTCCTTATTCTTTTTTAAAATTAAATATCTATTATCGCTCTTAATGTCAGTTTCTTTTCCTTTACATCATTTTCAAGATCCTATATTCAATTAATTTTAACATATTACTTCATCTGAAGTTTATTAAATTTGTAACAAGAATGAAACTTTTAAGCATTTTAAGAAAAACTGAATTTAAGCATTAAACATTAAGATGACATGAATTAAGCATTTAAGCATAAACTGAATTAAGCATTTTTAGAAAAACTAAATTTAAGCATTTTAAGAAAAACGTGAAGATATTTTTCTTCCATTTAAGCAAATTTTATAAAAATTTGTAATAAATTTTAACCTTTGATTTTCAATTATTTCATTATGATTACACAGATACAAATAAAAGAATTTATGTATTAAATTGAGAATCCTTAATTTATTTTAATTATTTATAGCTGTTTCTATTAAAATGATATATTCAAAGCCTATATTAGATGCAAACAAAAGTGAGAGCATAATTTATGCTTCTATTAATAATTACACACAAAAACAGTAGAGAAACTGAATAATGAACTCATAGTTTGATCCCAAAATAAAGTGGCTGTTGAAGAAACAGCTACATCTAAAAATTCAGACTTGTTTTCTGACACATCAACAATGCGAAATAATTCTATGAAAAAATGCATTCGTTGAGCCTACTATTGTGGATATTCTGATAAATATTTTTACATAATTTGTGTAATATATATTGAATTAGATAATGTATGCAAAGAGAAAATAAGTTACCTTATCAAAATTCACCTTCGAGACTGAAATGTTGGTTTCTGAGGAAATTTATAAGATCAAGGAATGAAATGCTTAAAAATGTAGAAACGAATTTTTTAATATCAAATTTTTGAGTTATTGTATACCTGATTTGATAAAAAAAATGATGTGAATAAAAAGCAAATTGTATTCATTTCTATAAACGGTACTTTTTTCAAATTACAGTCAGAATATGAGGCTCACAAATAGTTATATTCTGAAAGAAGAAATTGGCCACACTTGACTTCATATATAGTCTAAAAAATATTACCAGAGATAGTATCATTAATTCGATCATGGATGTTGTTCAAAAGGGGAAATAGGGAAAGAGTGAATTAATGGGGAATTTAAGGCAAAACGGAATGTCATTTTGCTTTAGTAAGGAAAGTATTTACAAGAATGGCAATTATTATGACTGGTGATCAACGTTACTCGACTGCCTATTTTAATTTGTTCTATTACTTCTGCTCAAAGAAAACATTCTTTTGGATTTACACCAAATCAGCTTTCCAAGAAAGATTCTTTTTAGAAAGTTTATATAATTTTAATTGCTCAAATATCTAACAGATGTTTCTCAGTGGCTTGGTTTTCAAATATGAGTCGTCTGAATTTACCTCAGTTCTGATGTAAATTATGTTGATATCCATGTAACGTTTTTATTTAATATAATAATACATGGGAATGATTCATTTGTAGAAAAATTATTTCAAATTTGTGAAATGTATTTCTAATCGTATATTGTAAAGTAGTACAAAGTTAAAAATTTTAAATGAAGCTATTTGTTTACAAATTAAATAAAAATTCTAATACCATATTTGTGTAAATCCTAACTTTTTTCCAATCTAATTTATGAAAATTTCCCAATTAAAAGGAATCCATATAATGTTGCATCTTTGCATGCATTATACAAAAATGAAAGTTACGTCAAAAATTATGGTCAAATACAATAGTGGGAATTCATTTTCTAAATATGAATCAATATTTTTATAATAATATAAAAAGGCAATTTAGGAAACAAATATAACTAAATTATTTTTACTTAATAGTAGGATAGAAATTTATAATCTCAGATACAACACTTTTTTAGTAAATTTAAATGTTATCTTAGCTCTAAACAGTAAATAACAATACAAGAGTTTCATAAGGTATAGGATGACATAAATATTTTATCCTTAAATGACATATGTTGTATTTATATCCTTTTATCATAAGTGTAAGCTTTATTAAAATTTAACGGAATGAGACACTCAAACTTAGCAGTAAGAGACACTTATAGGCTGTATTTATAGGGCTGTGTTTTTGTATTTGAATTTTTTTCAAGAATATAAAAAAGAAGCAAGAGAGTGCACCAAACTCTGTAATTTTTGTTCAGTAGGCAACATACTAAGAATTATAACTTGATTACTTGAAGTATATACATTTCACAAACAATTTGGGATTGTTTACTTAGAAGACAATTTTTATTTACAAAAATTTTAGCTTTTAGTCTTTATTTTCATTGGATAATCTTTGTTAATTATTTAGCATTGAAAAATTTGCTTAGTTTTCAGAGTACCAGCCGGGTATAAAAAAGAGTTTCTTACACTTATCTGCAGGATGTTATTCTTAAGAGAAATTTTATGGTTGAAAATTGCTTACACAATTAAAAAAGACAACTCTGAAATTTATGTTTAATATTGTTTAATGATATCTTTTATAATAAAAAATTAAGAAAGCATTGTATTAAACTAGTCAAAATTATTAAATATTTAATATAAATTTACTAAACACAAATTTTTCCAATTCAACATTGAACAATATTGAGAAGTTTGCATCTACCAAAAAAATAATGGAAGTAATCGTTTATACTATAAAACTTTGCAAGTCCTCTATTTGAACAATAAAAAAATAGTGAGGCTTTAATGATATTTTAATTTTAAAAAAATTTAGGTTAATAAGTGAGAAAAATTTTTTATCCTATAAACATATTTTTTATGATTTTCTGATTAAAAAATTGGAACATATGTTAGTTTAATTAATACCTTGGTATAGATAAATAGGAAGAGCGCATTCAGAAGTAATGTACAAAAGAAGAAATACTGCAAATATTTATGGTAAATGCTATTAAATAAGTAGCAATATATCCCAGTTTTAAAAAATTCAAGAATGCCTATAACTTTAAAGATAACTTTTCAGCAGATAGATGTTTATAATAAAAATGTTTTGGCTACAAAAATGCATAGTTTGTACAGGAAGCCTTCATTGATTTTTTTCAATTGAAATCTGGATCACTGAAACTATACCTAACTGCATAAAAAGAAAACGAAAAAGAATTTTTGATGTTTAGTTTAAATATGGTGCATTTTTATTCAAGAACCAAGGTTTTAATTACATAATATAACCTACTAAACACATGCTCTTAAAATTTATGCAACTTAAACAAACTATTAACAAAAAATCATTCAATATAATGATCTCTTGCCGTTTTTAGTCTCAAGAATACTTAATTTTACAGCTGTTTTATAAGGAGAATGTACACTTTTAAGAAAATCTAGTCTTTTTCAACATTCTATGGGTGTCAGATTTGCTCAATTTGTTTGTGATCTTTATTAAGTATACTTTAGTATTCAATTGAATGAAAAGGATTCTATTCTGATTATATTGAATTTACTGCTATATTTTTTAAAAATTAATCTTAATTTTTTAAGATAAGTTGAGTTTTAGGAAGTACAAAAATAGAAATTCACTCTGCTTGCCTAAAACTCCTCTCAATATTTTTAAGGGTGTACAGTAAAAATAGATATATCTATAATTTGAATAATTAGTTGAAGGAAATTATAAAAATCGAAAAAAGAAGTATCTGCCAATTTGCCACCTCTACAAACTCGTCATAACTTGCGATAATTATTTGCTGTTTTTTATTGTATTCTAGTAATGTTAGGATCTTTTTGTTTTCCTCACAAAGCCTTCACATTTTTTTCAAGCTTAAGTCACAACAAAACACCTGATTTATTTATTATATTTATTAGTCCTACCGAAATTTAATTCAAAATTTGAAGAGAGTAATTTTGAATCTTTTCTCGTTTTAATAGATAAGCTAAAAAAATATAAAAAAGTCTACTTTTTGAGTGTGTACTGTAAGGATATGTTATATGAGTAGATATATTTATATAATTTAAACAATTAGCTGACAGTAGTTACAGAAATCGAAAAGAGAAATATTTACCTTCTCGTTATCTCGACAAACTCATTAGAATTCGTAATATTGCTCGCTGCATTTTATTATATTTTATTAGTGTTTGAATCCTTTTGTTTTCTTCATTCGAATAATATTATTGTTTCAAGCTTAAGTCATAACATTTTTTGTTTCAAGCTTAAGTCGTAACAAAACTCCAGATTTAGTTATCATACTTATCAGCTCCACCAAAGTTTACTTTAAAAGTTTAAGGAAGTAATTTTTATTCATATCTCATTCTAATAGATTTGATTTCAATCATAAATTGTATATTATTTTGCCAGGAACTAAAATTTTATATTTAAAGCAAGCAGTTAATGTAATATTTTGTTAATCAGTAGTATCATATACAGATACTATGTCTTTCATTGCCAGTGCTTTTTGGCATGAGAAATCATTTGATCTTTCTCTGATAGAAAATTTAATATTGTGAGAATTTCTTTTTTCTTGATAAATTAATATCAAAAAAATTAAAATTTACAGAAAAGCCGATAATGTCCAAATAAAATCAAACAATTTCAGATGTTTCTAGCAGAACTCATGCGAGTAATCAATACCAATTGATAGTCAAATGTAAGTGTTTTCCCTTGCACTTAGTTGTGAAGAAGCCAATTGAAAATCATAGAAAAATTCTAGCTCTTGCTTTTAGTATTTTGCACGAGGTGGGACTAAATAAATTATTTCGATAAATTTATTAAAAAATATTCAAAAGTGTATCATCTTTGCATAAGCTTAGGAAACTTTGTAATTTTTTGAAAAGATTAAAATAGAGATTCAAATAAATTCATTTGTATCAAAGTAGTTACTTTTTCAAATACCCATTGATTCCTGAAAGTGTAACCAAAAAATATTTATATAATACTTGCTAAGAAACGTGTCTTCAAAAACTTATAGTTAGCTGTGTAAATCACTTATTATAAAAGATATTACATCAAATGCGAAATTTTATCACGAATTGTAAGCCCTTTGTCAATGTTGATTAGTGGTTATAAAAAAAATTGAGAAAACTGGAGCTTATATTATATTGTGTAGCCATAATTCTTAGAGTAGAAAATTCCAAGTCTTTGCAAGCAAATTCATTTAACTGACGCTGAATAATGCTTTATGAAATTATTATATGCGATTATTAACTGCAGAAAATGTGTTATTTAAAACAAAATTTCGCGAATTATCCTTACATTACACTCATTTTTTAACACTTAAAGATGTTTCACTTAGAGCAAAACTTGGAGTATTATTAAGATTATATTTAGAAAATTTAAGTTATAATTACTATATTTTTGATTTTTTGTGTATTTCTAGAAACAATATTTATTATTAGAATTGTTTTTACAAATTCCTAAATTTTTTAACAGTATCCTTAACGTCATTTTTAACCATAAAACTTATTCTGTCTCTTATTGAACATTTAAAATTGTTAATAAATTCTCTTTTATGGTGATTATTGTCATACATAAACAGTATAAAGTATTATATTAAGTTGTTAAAATAAGCTGGACAGTCATGTTGATGTAAATCTTTTGCATGGTTTGTTTGTTACTAAACTTAATGTGTGATTTATATATATAAAATTACCTAGTGAACTTACAGATAAATTTATCTATTAAGTTGTTTCTAGCTGTTTCCTTAACTTTTTACACATTTCCATTTGTAGATAATGTCAAACAATACTCATGAAACCTGATATGCACATCTGAAAATTTGTTTACCTCAAAATTATACTCATTAACCTCAAAAATCTCTCCTTATTTATCTTTTGAGATAAATATATCGTATCAATATTTTACTATTTATTTTTATTAAAACTATCTTTTGAAATGAAAGAAACTTATTCGTGAATATTTCCCATTTCATAATCGCATAATTGTTAGAAGCTGGGGTTTTTTTATGTTTGCTTTGCGGAAACATTCTTTATTCTACTGTATTCTTAATTAGTATTTGTTTATTTATTCCTATAGAAAACTTATATAAATTCATTTAAATGCAGTAATATGTAATTAATGAAACTTTCTTTAAATTTTTGCCCTTGGAATCCAGTTTTGCAAATGATTTTTTAATTATAAATATTTATGATACGTTGAATAATTTTTGTTTCTCTCGTGTAAAAATTTGCATTCTTTTGCTTTGTCTTTCTTTGAAATTTTCTAGAGATTTAATAAAGGCATAATAATTTAAAAATATATATATTAATGAAAATATATGTTTCCTATATGCATTAAGTATTATTCTTTCTTGTTGAATTATCGAGAGTTTGTTAAGTAATAAATTTGTTCGAATAATCCCTGCTGTATTTTATATAAATTGATGCATATATATTTATACGCCTAATAATTTTCACATAAAATATAAATTTATCGATGTATATTATTATTATTATTATTATAACGAACTATTATATATGCAGCTAGTAGGAAAACTAGAAAATTTCTTGACATAATTATGTCTTTTTTCTTCTTTTTGACTAACCTGGACGTGGTCCCAGACCTTCTTAAAAACTTTCCTTCAGATTTCTCTGGTTTTAGCCATGTTCTTCGAATTGATCACAGTTAAAATGGTGAAATCCTTTTCTAGGCAGTCAACCTTTCTAATATTGGGTCGGCTAGTAGCTCATGTTCCAGAGAACCTGGCTTAGAATATTTTCTCTCTCTGCTGATTGTTCTTCATTTATTATAATAATATGACCAGCTTATTCAATTCTTTGTTTTTTATGTAACCTGTGACATCAGACTCTCTGAAGGAGCGATAGAATTCTATATTTCAGTGTCTGTGCAATAAGCCATCTTCTTGTATGCCTCCAAAAATGGCTCTCAGTAACTACTGCTCAGACTCTAAAAGAATTTTTATCTGTTTGTGTTACTGTCTAAGTTTCTGATGAAAATGTAAATATAGATCTGATTAGACATTTATAAAATTAACAGCTTAATCTTCCTTTTAATTAAATTTAATTTTAGATACTTCTTTAATCCATAAAAAGCATCTGTTGGCAGCATTAATTCGCTTTGAATTTCAGAAGTGATATCGCTGTCAATGTTAAATTCAGAGCTCAGATTTGTAAAACCATCAACTTTTTTCAAATTTATATGTACCAATTTATAGATGAGTAGTACAATCTACGGCCTAAGTATTTAGCTTTTTCTTGGTTGACTGTAAGATACATTTTTCCTGCCTCTTGTTCCATGGTTTAATAAGAAACCTGTTTCAAACCAGTAGTTGCTTTCGCAATGATATCTTTATCATCGGCAAATGAAAAATTTTTCATAGAGTTCTAAAATTAAATGCCTTTATTTAATTTTTTTGTAAAATATATTTAAAAGAGTTTAGTCAAAAACTCTAGTCTCTTTTTTTTTATATATGTTTAAATATTGAACATTTTTCAATCAAGAAAAGAACAGGTGGCTCAATTATTGCAACAATACATCTTTTTTAACAGCGAATTTTATTGACATAAGGAAGGAAAAGTGATATACGATGATTCGAAAATGGAAAAAAATTTTAGAATATATTCACTCATATTTTTTAAAGAAAAGATTTTTTGACCAGGGAAACGAAATCCATTGAAAAAAAAGAAATTTTCTGGAACACTGTAAGGTTTTACTATATTCATAGATTATCCATAATTTTTCTGCTTCGAAATTTAAAATTTCAATTGCAAATTTTTATGCACTTTATTGAAATGTTTATGAAATTTAAAATACGTAATTTTAATTTATATGAAAAGTTAAATTTTTTGATTGTGTGTGTTTATAATTAGCCAAAAAAAATATGTTTCCAATTAAGACCCTTTTCCTATTTAAATATACATTTTATCTGAAAGGAATTCAAATAATTTGAATTAAGAACCGCTTATAAATGTATCCATTTTATTTCTTGCTTAATAATATTAATATAATAGAATAATTTCATAAAAATAAAATAAAAAGATAATTCACATGTATAAACTTTTTTAATAAGCGTAAAATTTAATCACATGTTAAATTTTACGCTTATTAAAATTTTTATGTTTCTATCAAGATAGGTGTGTCAATGTTTTTTCAAAGCAGTACATCTACATTTGGGAACCATTGGTCAAACTATGGTTTCCAAATGTAGATAAGTCACTCCTTTCAATTGATGGTTGTTGTCAGATACATTTGGAATTTGAATTTCTTTTCTCTGTATTTTCATTTTAACTTCTCTCGTACTTGTTCAAGGTGAAAGCTGTCCTAACAGACTCTGGGGTTTGGAAATAAGAATTCTCCAGGTCTTAAGTTGTTACATCTTTAAACTTTCAAGCTTCAAGTATTTAGTATGTGATCTTTTTTTATTCCCATAGGATTGTTAAAAGTGATGGTTTTAATAAGACTTTTATAATTACACACATCTAAATAAGTATCCTAACCAACATTTCCAATTTATTTTCTACGTTTTTCATAGTTTCAAAAATTGGGCCAGTAAAATTTACTAAAGATTTTGAAATTAAATATTCTTTTAGCTACAAAAACTTTTACTTAAAGTAGCACCAAATATTTTGTTACAATTTTGCTCTCGAAATTGTTTTTGATAGCAGCCCAGCTTTCACAACCATATTATATTACACAGCGTAGTAATGTTTTCTCAACTGTGGCAATGGTGCTTATATAAATCGAAATTTAAAATGATCTTTGATGCCATAATAAATTTTATTGATCATGTAGATTCGGTTGCTTATTTCAACATTTAGGTCATTGTTGTTGATGACAGTAGTTCTGAGATATTTTTTGAGTTGCATTTTCAAAAATGTAATGATTCACTACACATGACATGGGTTAGGTATTTATGAATGATTACCATAAATTTTCAATTTTCATTTCATTATTGTTACATCAAATTTTCTAGCTTCGGTTTCTAACGACTTTAATGTCTCTAAGCACATTTTGTTTATCAGCCACTCAAACAGGTATAAACAAAGACGAAAGTTTGGAAAGTTTTTTGGTAAATCTTTTTTCTAGCTTTGAGATTTCAAGCTCTAATGCCTTTTTTGCAAAAACCTGTTGTGTGAAAGTCATTGTAAGTTTTAGTAGTGTAACTAGTATATTCTCTATAACAAAGTGAGAGTAAAAGACATTTGTTTTATTAATTGAAAGTATGAGACTGTAATTGTTATTCATGATTATTTTCATGAGTAAGATTTTTTTGTTCTGCTAATAATATTGAACTAAAATTAGATGCAATTTGAATTGCAAAATATTATTATAAGCAAGTCACACTAACAAATTCCTTTTAAAATTTTACAAACGATACATTATTCACTGACTCAATCAACTTGGTTTGTATAGTTTAGATTGCAAAATAAGACAGTCAACAATAGGTGAAAAAATAGACCTTCTATCACTAAATCACACATATTGTAATTAAAGAATAACATAAGTCTGAAAAACTCCCTTTACTATATATACAAAAGATTACATAGAACGGATTATATAGAATAATAACGTGTAATTCCTGTAGTTAAATAATAAAATTTATTTCCACAGCTTGAAAAACACAATATATGAAAAGATTAAATGAATCACATAAAAAATTTACCTTGTACTCTTCAGAAAATTTCTACTGAATGCGAATTCTTTTGCAAAATGTATAAGACTAACTTATTTACTCCTAAACATTCATCATAAGCCTATATCTCTTCAATTTTTGATACAGATAAAAATTAATTTATTTGCTTACACGTTTGTTTTGATAAAAGAAAAACATTCCTGCAAAATATGAAAATTCTCATATTATAATTAAAGGATTATATATACTTTAACATTAATGTCTGTTCTCAGAACTGTTCAAAATAAAAACAAATGTGAGCGAAAATGATGTTTTATGTTTTATTTTTTCTTGCGCTTTCTCGTTTTATCAATTTAATTAATGTAATAGTTAGCTTTACATAAACCCTGATTTTCAACACTAACATTTCCTGTAACTTGTTATATATGCATTATCTTTTGAAATTAGTTTTTATTTTTCAGTTCATGTTATTAATTCTAACGTCTTCTTCTTAGTTTTTTTATTTATTTTCATTTTATGTGCAAAATTTAATGATATTAATAATAATATTCAATACCGCGATAAATATATTTGATATTTCTATAATATTCTTTCAATAATAACAAAGTACAAAGAAAAGAATCAAGATTAAAAGTTTAATTTGAAAGTTTGCAAAATAAAGAAATGTAGTGTTTTGACAGATATTTCATCAGGCTGTTTAATTAAGTAAAACTTCAATTGTGAATTTCATCAACTGCTACAAATTTTCGGTGATTTAAAAAATATTTTGTCTTTTAAATAAATCAAGATCATTTATTTGTGTTGTGTTCAAAAAATTTATGTTTTTCTTAACTAAACAGAACTAAATTAAAAAATAAAGCTATTTTTAATTAAAAAATTTCATAATCTTGTTTTATTACATATTATTAAATAGTTTGATTGTTAAATATTATATGGAATGGAGAGTTTAACACATTTTCACATTTATAATAATAAAATAAAAATATTTAAATGGAAAATGTAATATTTAAATCATGCTAAATATGCAAATAACCCATTGATAGATATTAATAAAATTAAATATTTAATTATAAATAAAAATTAATATTAATTTAATAAAATTAAATTTAAAAAATTAATTAAATTAAATATTTATTAATATTAATTTAAATTATGAAACATTTGTAATGAATTTAATTTAAAATTCATTACAAACATTTCATAAATTTTAGAAACATCTATTAAAACTTAAAAAAATTAATAAATGAGTATCAAATTAATTTCCATCCTGATTATAATGGTATCTTCATTAATGAAAATACTATGTGTGTGAGAATCACTATTCCATATCTCTTTATTAATAAATTTCATTATATTTAACAACAGTAAATTTTAACACATTTAGAAACAATAGTTACACTTTAAACTTTATTATATTTAGAAACAGCTATTTTATTTGAGCAGTGAAACTATATTACATTTAGAAACTGTTAGAAACAGTGGACTTTATTACATTTTTGTAGCAATATGTCGACTCTTATGAAAGAAAGTCAAACACTGATCAAAATTAAACTAAACATTAATATAAAGTGAAGTTTTTTAAGAGTCCTTTAATTGCTCATAATTTTTTTGAATATTCATTGAATCGTGTAATTGGTCTAGCCTGCGGATATATCAGGAGAATTAAGGTAACAACAACAAATATAGTTTTATATACAATATTTCATACACAACCAAAAGTACAAAAAATATAAAAAGCAATAAAATAATTTCTAGTTTTATACAAATGAGTAAGCTAAGTCATTTATATTATAAGTAAGTCATTTAATATTATGAATTCATTCAGGAAATAGAGCAAAAATTACAATCAAAAGAAATCAAATAATATAGAAATAAAAAACTTGCTAAAAATTGAAGGAAGAACAATGAATTTTTTTAAATTGACATAACATCTTTGTTGACATAAAGAGGAAATTATCATTGATTAAAGTGCAAATTTAACTTACCAATAAAATTGTACTGCTTTTAATCATCTCAATTTCAGTGCAGCAGGAATTCAATAAATTTGTTCTATCTGAAAAAGATGTACCTCGTGTCAATAAATTTTTGTTTAAAGAAAAGTATTTACAAATAATGTGTGTTTTGTTTAAAGAAAAAATGTATTTTTTACTATTCAAATTTATGAAAAAAAGTATTCTGTAAAAAACTTTAATAATCATTAGATTAAAAGTAGCATCGCCTTTAAAGAATGCAGAACGATAAAAAAACAATGTTGAAAGAAATATTGTTTATAAATATTTATTAAAAGTTTTTTTTTGTAAAGATATAATCATAATTATTATTCTACATAACTTATTGAACCCAGTAATTTAAATATAATAATAGGATTCAAGAGTCTTTCATAGGAGTATAATCAGTTAAGCCTGTGAATATTGTTGATGTTTATCGAAAATCTGAATCTCAGTTGCATAAATATTCATGTGATACTTAACCATATATAAAGAAGGAAATCAGAAAGCGCATTTTTTCAAATAAATAGTGTTATTGTTGTGTAATACCCACCTGATATATTTACTATTAAAAAGTTATATTTACTATTTCGTTAATCCTGATAGGATTAACGAAATAGTAAATATAACTTAAAAGGCTTTTAAGAACAATCAGAATTTCTGAAAATTTAATATTATCTGAAACTAATTACATGAATCACTTGTCACAGTTACTTTATTGTAATATATTATGCTGCAGGCAAAAGCCATTATAAGGATTTTGAACATCGACCATGAATAGCTTCCCTAGAGAACTTAACATTGTATAATTTTTATAGATAAACAGATACATTAACGGGTAGCAAAATATGCAATTTAGAAAAATTCTCAGGCACCTTTTCAAAAGATGTGAATAAGAAAATTAATCATAACATTCATCTCCAGTGTTTAACAATAGCAAATATCAAACGTGGTATCTGCAAATCTGAAAGAATCTACTTTAACCACTAGGAGACGTTGAATCTAATGACACCAGGTAGTAGGTCGATTGACAGTCAAAAATTGCTGTTAAGCATTTCAAAATTCACCTTCATTCCTTTCTTGGAAGATTTTTCTGAGGTAGTAGGACATCCTCACGCATTAAATGAGAAGAACTCTCAAAATTTCCAAGGAAACATCTCGATAGTCATATAAGCAGAAAACGGCATTCATTTCTCATTGATTAATAGTTACTAGGATTGAGAATGAGTAACCCGAACACAGTGTTTCTACTAGGCCAAGATGCACTAAGTCAACTGTAATATGTAACGTTTTTATATATGCTTTAAACTGAAATTTTATTGTCCTCTAAATGATATAATCATTCGTTAGCAAAGTTAAGAACAATAATAAAGTTTAAGATTTATAAGTAATAACGTTCTGCTTTGTGATATTTAATTATCTTTGATTATTTACACATGGTATAGAGTGTTACTCTTTCGTGGTCATATCTAAAATTTTGATCGCAACTATTACCTTATACATGAGATTATGAAGTTTTCATGCGGTTTTCAATCTCTTCATCAATTCAGATAATATTTGGAGATCATGCATCCAAAGACTAGAATCAGTTTCGCTTGCCTTAAACTCTTGACTTCATTATTATCGATAACAAGTAACTGTCTATTTTATAAAGAAAGACCTGAGGTAACTTATCCTTATAATTTTTTTCTTTATTTTTATGAAAGAGGACTTAAAATATTTCAGAAGCACCACATAATATCTTGGTAATTTTATTCATGATGTCTTTAAGCTCTGTGCTCTACTACTTAATGTTTTGATAAACCATTTTGATTTCAATTGTAATTATTAATTTATTTTAATAAGTACCACTCAATCAAATTAGAGAGAAATACCCTATTATATTCAAGATAAAATAATTGAAAAAGTCATTCAAATGGATTAAGCAACACATTAGTATTAAAAAATAAATCAGAATCATATGATTCCGTAACACGTAAAATAAATACTGAATTATGTTTAGAAAAAGAACTTGTATTTTTTCCTGCCTAACGTGTGATTTAGTTATAAAAACATAAAATATACACTGCTGGTCACCATAAATGCAACACCCTGAAGGAAGCATGAAATAACATGAAATTTACAGCATACATTAGAATGTGAGATATGCAAATAATTAGAATTTCAGCGCAGACACCTGTGGTGCCACTTCAAAGTGTTATGTAAGACTTTGAGATTTTGACGATTTCAATTTCGTCAATTGTGCTTTTCTTATAGTTTTTTCCCCAAAGAAACGATCATTTATTCATCGTTGAAAACTGCGATCATTTTTGATCAAGAATCCGAGTTCAACAGAGGAAGGATAGTGATCTACCGAGATTGTAGATTATCTTTCTGGGAAATCGGTAGTCGTGTTGGATGAAACCAAACAACTGTAATACAACTGTAATGTGATAGTTGAATGTAGGAGGGTATGACGGACCGACGTGTTCAATCGCATTCGCCTCGGTGCATCACTACATGTGACGCAAGCAAATTGTAAGCATGACACTGAAAGAAAGCAGAGCACATTCAATCTGTAACGCATCATCCAGTGTCTGCGCATACCATTCGAACCGCTTTCAGCAGAGTAGTCTGTCCACAAGACGTCTATTCCTTCGTCTACCCTTGACACAGAACCACAGATGTCTCCGCCGTAAATGGTGCGATGAAATAAGGATGTAGACAGCAGAATTAAATGAAATTATCTTTACTGATGAGTCACGCTTCTGTCTGAAACACCACGATTGTCGCATTCGAGTCTGGAACATTCACTATGGAGACAGGATGCAGAACAGTTGCGTTATGCCCCGCCACACTGGTTCTGCACCAGGTATTATGATATGTGGTGGTATTGGATATCACTCTCGCACCCCTATAGTACGCATTGCCGGTACTTTAAACAGTCAGTGCTACATCTCTGATGTGTTGGAGCCAGTAGTCCTTCCTTACCTTCAGTACTTGCCCACAGCCATATTTCAAATAGGATAATGTGCAACCATACGTGGCACGCATTATTCAAGAGTTCTTCGTCAATCGCCAGATTGAATTGCTCCCTGACCACTCGCTCTGCGGATCTTTCGCTGATAGAAAACATGTGGTTCATGGTTGCTCAACGACTGACCCAGATTACATCCCAAACTGCCACACCAGATCAACTTTAGCAACTTGTGAAAGCTGCTTGGTCTTCTGTACTCCAAGAACACATCTAAAGTCTCTTTGACTCAATACCATGGCGTGTGGCAGCGGTGATCTATAACAATGACGGCTACTCTGACCTATAAATTTAATAAGTCTATAAATTTAATCATTTGATACTTGGTCATCATGTTATTTGCGAAATAAATTTTGTTGTGATATCTCTTGTGTTTCTTTGTGTTGCAATGAAGGAGGCCAGCACTGTATGCAATCTTTTTCAAATAACATTTTCCTTACATTAAAATTGAAGACCTTATTACCTAAACTCAAGTGTTATAGGAAATACTATTATAGATCTTTTAAGTGGTCACAGACAATAAAAACGTAATCTTTCGCGTAATGCATATGTATCTGCTCACGGTGAGTTGTCATATATATTACATTGTTTCACTTTAAAGATTCGAAAGATACATATTCTGAAGAAGAATTGGATACATTTTTTGTTCGGTCTACCTTTTCACTTCAAAAAATTACACAAGAGAGTAGTTAATATCACATTTCCTCCCCTTCTTCATTCACAATTTTAAAACTTATTTTTAAAGGTAATGTATGTTCAACTAACTGTTAGCTTAATTGCTTATTTTATTTAAATAGTGTTCAAGCCAGTTTATTTCATAATTAATAGAGTAAATAATAATTCATTGAATAAAACCGTATATATAGCTCCATCTACCCAACAATGTACCCAGAAATGTTCTATGTACGGTATTCTAGAAGCATTTCACATTTATAACGTTTTCCTTTGTTTTCCCTCAGCCTGTTGGTTTAGTATATTTTTCAACTTTTTGAGCCCTTAGATGCCATAAAAAATTTAAACATTTGAAAGAGTTTTTTTTATCGTAAGCGTTAAACAGGAATCTTGGTTCATGCAAGTCGAAAATATTTAAACTTTTCATATTCTTTCTTCTTAATGATATATTTGCAGTTAAGGTATAAAAATTATTCGACAAACTATTATATCCCTTGATTACAAAATATGTTCAATTTCTCTTACTTTTTGCACTGTGTGGCTCCGCTATTAGGACCATACTATCAGCCTAAAATCTCTTAATATATTTTATTCCTTTGAATACATCTTGCTTGAAAGTTTAGTTATTAACAATTCTCTCTCTATTACTTTTATGTGACAGAATAAAATGCTTACTTTACATAAGTTAAGGATTCATCTCTAATGATGGGAAATTATTATACCTAATTTGAAATCAGCAATTACCATGTGAAATAAGTTTTTATTGCTAAACAAATATTACAGAAGACTCAACTTCGTTTGCAAATAAGGATAACAATTTCGTACATTTTTCATATTTTTGCTTTTGCTTACCATTTTTGAATTAACAAACTAAAGTTTAGAATTTATTTTCACTAGTGACATTTTCATATGAAACAGCTTACATAAGATTGGTGTCTTAGTTTTTTCATTGGCTTAAACTAACTCATGAATAATGTTTTTTAGCCTGAGTTTTGTTTTTAATCCCATTTTTTCCCTTATAATTTTACTTTATTCACATTATCTCATTTTTAGTATTAAATCTGGTATAAGATTATATTATAAAAAATTTCATCACAGTCATTTGAAAAATGACTGACAGATTCTGAATGGATCCTAATGTGAGTTGACAAATGGTGTCAAGTTCTTAGATGAAAACATTTTAGTCACATTTGATAACAAGTGCCACAACCTATGTAAAGAAAAAAATTATAATGTTTGAAATTTTAGAGTTTCTTAGCAATAAACTTAAATTACTCATAATGTATTTTGAAACTTTGAAACTGATTTATTTCAAACTAGAATTAATACATTTTCCCCTGATAAGATTACAATTTTAACTATAAATTCTATAATATTATATTTTTATAACAAAATAAAAAATTTTATTACTTATTTCACAAAAATCAAAACTTAGATGTAATTCAAGCATTATTTATATCACTTCACTAATAATTAAATGGAACTTATTTTTGGATAAATTTAATAAATCAGCTTGTAATGCATTAGATAGGAAACGCCAAGAAATATGTTCACCAGCTGCGTATCATAAAAAAGAGGCAAATAAAAATATCCAGTATAATATTCTGTCAATTTTTTATGCATATAGATCACATAAAAATTCGAGGCTTTGGTAAAAACATGTCTTACAAATTGATACTCCATACTGAAAGGATTTAATTATCTGTTATATATGAATTCAGTTATTATCAATTAAAATCTACCTTAGCAAGTAGAATTTAATTAATAATTTTTGTTTAGAGGAAGGTATATAGAGTATAATAAATTAATGATTTATATTTAATAGTGAAGAGAATATTCTGCAATTTTTATTTCTTTTATGCAGTTCTGTCTCCAAAAAATATGAATAGCATCATAAATATTACACAAAAGATAGTTAAATAAAATTATAAAAAATATAAATGCGTGTACAGAAAAAAGTATTAGTAAAAAAAATTTGCGTAGTAAATTTTAAGGAAATTTGATATATTTTATTCTAAAAAACTATTACAAAATTTTCCAGGAAAAACTATTTCTTTTCTCTTTGTTTTGCATTAAAATTTGTTATTTTTTTTATTTTTCAGAGAAAATAATTTTAAGAAGAAAAAAATCATTGAGATTGTATTTTTTACTTCATGGGCAAATTCATATTTTAATGAAATATAATAAGGATTATAACGAACTTTATATAATAAGCAATGGTAACAAGTGGAAACAAAGTGTGATAAAAATTATACCTCATTTATTCGAGTAAAATGACTCAGATATAGCTTTCATTTACTTTGGGTTATAAGTTTCTTCTAAACAATATAAAAATCTTTAAAGTAAATGTTTCATGAAATTGATAACTCACTTCACATTCTTGACTGTAAAGCTTAAGAATTAATTAAACAAACATTCGCTCATCAAAACTTTCTTATTTTTTCTTTTTAAAATAATTGTTTCAATTCAAAAGAGAAATTTTTACTAAAAATATTATTAAAATCAGAAAAGCTCTTCTATAATTGTGTGCATAGTTCTTGTTACTTAAAGAAAGTTTGCTACAGTTATTTTAAGAATTGTGAACAATATAACTAATATTTTATTCATTCATTTTAAATAAATGTAGGAAAATACATAGATAGTGACATTAAAACTTAATAAAGTTAATGTTATTAACAAAACCATTAATAATATCTCAAATTAGTGTTCATTTATTTTTTGAAAATGAATATTGCTAAAAAGTTTCCATGTTTTAAAATTTTAACTCCAATTTCCTTTTAATACATTCTTTCAACGTTACAAGTACTTACTATAAATTACTAAATAATAATTCATAAAAGTTTTACTATTAGGATGTTTTTCCTTTTTTACAGAATATTTTATTTGAGGGAAAGAGAAAATTGTTCATTTAAGAGAGTTATCATTTCGTAAGCAATTTTTTTATGCATTCACGCATAACATTTGCAAGAATTGACTATTAAATAAATAATTTGCACGCATGTAACTACCTATGAATAATAACCTTAGAAATTTTCCAATAAAAAATTTATCAGTTTCACTACTTCACCTTGTAAAATTAAAAGATTTAGAAATTTTGTGCATGAAAAAATTTTCCTAAATTTTACCATTTTTTATGTATTATAAATACAAACAGTTTGTGAAATGAATATATATATATATATATATATATATATATATATATATATATATATATATATATATATATATGTAATCACAGTTCATTACTCTCATAATATTTAAAATTTGTAAAGATTTGAATATACTACTAATAAATGCCTGTAATAACATATCATATAATCCATACATAAAATTTTGAATCACAAAATTGCAATCAAAAATTCAGAGATATATTTAAAAACTGAAAATAACTTACATCGTTAAAATATTTATTTTTGACTATCATTAATAAACTTCAACTCTCACTATCACTGATATAACTGAATACACTTCCGTTTTATCTATTATAATTGATTAAAAGATAAGAGCTTTATTGTTCTCTCAAAGAACAATAAATTATTACGTATTTGTGAGAAACTTTTTACATCTTATACTTTAATTATTCAATTAAAATTTAGCATTCAGTTCCGCCTTATACACATGCAAAACAACTTAGTAAATTATCTCTATTCCATGTTAGACTAATTTAAATATCATTTACCTCCTAGAAGCTTTAGATGCTCTCTGAATCATCTCAGTCATTCTTTCGGAAAAAGACTAGACTCATTTATCCACTAAAATCGATATCTATTCTTATACGTGACGTATCACAAGAATGATATGATTTCCGAGCTTATCGCATAAGCAAAACATTCTCTTGACCTATTGACTCTTCGAGAAAGTAAATATGAACTCATGATTTTGCTGATAGTCGGTTGTCATAAGTACATCAATTAAACAAACACCGTTATAAACATCCTTATAACAAACATCAATTAAACACACAAATGATATTACAGGTTGAGTTTCAATTATTGTTTTCCTCAGTGCAATCAATAATCTGTTATGGTTGGTCATTAAATGCTTAAATTAAACTTACTAATTCAACATCAGTGATTTGAACTAAAGTAATTTGTCGGTAAATAATACAGCAGTAGCAAGCTGTTTTATATTTTTTTAATAGTAGGAATAAATAGTATAATAATGTGTTAAATTATATATAATATTCGTATTATTAAATTAAATTTATGATGAATGCTAGAAATGTTTAGTACAATAAATATTTAAATAAATAAAATTTTATTTAATCTGATTATATAATAGTTCATGTAAGTATGTTGGTTGAAAAAAATAAAGAATCGAAAATCGTTACATGTTTTAGAAAATAAGAGTTTACTTGTAAATTTAATGGTAACTGCTAAAGTTAATTTATTTTTTAATAACTTAGATTTTTACCGAAATTGAAATACTTAAAAATCTAATGTTTATCAAAGTAGATGAGTTTAATCCTGTCTTTTTCGATTAATTTAAAATAAAGGAGAAAAAGTTAAAATGTAATTAAAAATAGTAAACAAAATTAAAATAAAGAAGTAAAAGTAACTATTTTCTTTATTTTATATAGCTCTTTTGCTATTACATTTTATTTAATTTAAACATTTTTTACAAAATTTTAAATGATTTTCTACATTGATATGCTAAATATATCACTGAAATTCCTTGTGATTTTTTCAAATGTAATTAGACAATCTCACATTTACGACAAATTATTCAAAATTTGTTAGACAATATACATAAAAATATTATCAAATAGTTAATGAAGTAACACATTACATTACTATTATTAATAAATCTTGCAAAATTAATA
The DNA here is from genome assembly GCA_037975125.1 of Latrodectus hesperus. Taxonomy (NCBI): domain Eukaryota; kingdom Metazoa; phylum Arthropoda; class Arachnida; order Araneae; family Theridiidae; genus Latrodectus; species Latrodectus hesperus. The sequence continues at coordinate 45,358,674 of CM075854.1, read as the reverse complement.
TGAAACTTTATCACTTTATTTTATTTAAATAATATTTTACATAATGAGAGATTTTGAAAATGTTTTGCTACTACACTGGCCTCCAAAAGTTAAGAAACAATCAATCTTTTGCCCCTAATTTGCAAATGAATGAACGGAGAAACATAAAACTTGGATGACATGCGTCAAATGTGTGTATTACTCAGTGTACTGATTGCAAAATAAAAGTTTTCATGCGAAAGAAAAATAAATGATGTATAACAAAAAAGCTATCTCACTAAAGAAGACCATGTTTGGAAAAAATAACCACAGTTTTATGTGTTAAAATATCATAGAAACATAAAAGGGTGAACTTTTAATAAGGGATATGTTCACCTCTAGATAGAAGGATTTAGAGGCATCGAATTTTCTGCTGTTAATTAAGTTGTCGGTTTCCGAAATTTGAAGCTAAGACCAGACATGGAGTAAGCTGCTTTCCTGCTCAAATGCACACATTGAAGGAGGACTTAAAGCAGTCAGTGGTTTACCAAGATAGCTCCACAAATGCTCTACGGAATTCAGGTCTGGAAATCAAGCTGGCCATTCCAGTAGCACCAAACCAAGATCCTCAAGATATTCCTCAATAACTGCAGCTCAATGAGGTCGTGCGTTATCATCTATCAGTATAAATCATTGCAAATGTCACTGGCATATGGCGGATATATGGATAAAGAATTTCATCCCGATATCTCACGCCAGCCACAGTTCTTTCCCAGAATACATACAGATCAGTGCGACCACAGATTGAAATACCCACCCAAGATATTACACCACGATCAAGATAACTATGTCGTTCCACTGCGTTGGATTGATGGTATCTAGGGCTTTGTTCGTTTCAGATCAACACACATCCTGAATAGCTCTCCCCTGTGAATTTGGACTCGTCTGTAAAAAGGATAGATGCCAATCACTGTCTAGTCCAGGACATGTGTACTCTTGCCCAAGATAAGCTGGCTCTTCTCTGTCGTCTGCAGTGGGAGACACAAGCAAAAGTGGTCTCGTTGCATAGAGACGTGCATGGTGAAGTCGCCTTCGCTCCGTAGTAGCGTACATTTTCCTCCCTGATGCTACAGAGTGGTCTGCAACAAGTTGCGGCGCAAAAATGTTTTTTTTTCATCGGACAGAATGAGCTATAAAACGGTCTTCTGCAAGTTTTGTAGCTCTAAAACATGTTCTCTCGACACAGAAGTTTCATTTTGTTTGAAATTTCGCACACTTCGGTTTGATAGAGACAATATACCACACCACGAGACACAACTAGGCGCCTAGAAGCAGCATCATGTGACATATTTCCATCACTTATTTCTCATTTCGTCACACATTTTGATCCCTCCGACCACCAGCTTATTTAATATATAAATTTTTTGCAACAAGCTTTTGAGAGAAGTGTTAGTTTTATAAGACAAAATGTTTATTATATAAAATTATTCAAGACATATTTTCACCAAATATTTTGTTTCTTTTCCCATTGTGGGTGTCAGCTGGTCTGTAAATCTTTTGAAATGGAATTTTCACATAAAATTAAGCTTTGCATCATTTTTAAAATTTTCATTTCTTTTAATATTGACGATATAATGTAAATATATTTTCTGAAAATCTTCTTAATCTCATTTTAGCTGATTTATGCAAACTTATGTAATTATTGTAAAAAGAAAAATTTATTTTGTGAATAAAACTTTGAAAAAGCTGTAAGATCTCAGCAAAGATTTAATGTTTACTTTTAGCTTTAAAACACATATTACCAGTTAAGTTTTTTTTTGTTTTGTTATATATCTAAACATCGGGGGAAAATTTGAAATTTTATGTATTGTTTCTTCAAATTCTAAATTCTCATTATTTATAAAAATAAAAAATAGAGAGAACAGAAAAGACCACATTAAGAGTTCTGATAATTATTTTATTAAACTAGTAGAAGTATGAATTCTTCACTGACTTTCTGAATGTTATGCATTTGTATTTTTATTACATTTACCATAATTTTAAATATCATTTAGTGATATATATGAAAAAAATGAATCATATAGACGCATTATGCACTGCAAGTAATAGAGAAAAAATAGCTCAAAAACACATTTATTCACATTTATACAAGATGTTTTAAAGTCTTAAAGACAAACATTTTAAGCTCGAAAAATGAAATTAAAAACCATTTTTCATGAAATCATGCAACTCAGAACACCAAAAAAACTCTCCATAAAATATTACACCGAAATTTTTTGCAAACATTTTATTGTGTTACTGAGAATTCAGAGAAGTCATGTCAATATTTTCGGAAATATTTGATTGTTCACGTTGCTTAAACATGTTGCAAAACAGTTTTCGAGAACTCGGGTGCACTGAAATGCATATAATAGGTAACAACAAGTTAGTCAGACTGTCCATAAAATAAAGGGCAAAAACATACTGCAAGTTTATGTATTCTATTCCATTACACATCATAGTAACTTCTGTTATACTTCTTGGTGTGCTTAGAACTATAAAAAGAGACATAAAAACAACAAGGGACGAAAGTTCATTTCCCGCTGTAAGTATTCTGGAGTTTCCAGACCGTACGTTTCTTTTTGGTGTCTCATTTGTTCGATTTTTGTATAGACGAGTCGCTAAAAGGAATCCATTCACGGTTATCACTACAGCAGGTGGCATCGTAAGACAGAAAAGAAGATAGACTGCATAAGAACATCCAAAAGTTGAAGTTGTAGCAGCTCCACATAAACCACTCCCTAAAAAAATATATTTCCTTAATGATCATAAAAACTTTTTATATAAATTTATCTACAAAAGATTAAATATAAAAGAATTGTGTCAAGGAATACCACTAATAATCTAATCTTATTTTATATATACTTCAATTAAAATTAGATATTATATTTATTTTATGTTTATAAGGAATATAATTGATTACTTATAAAATATAGATAGAAAGTTTTATATTTGTAAGTAATATAACTGATTTTTTTTAATTTTTCAGGAGCATGGCACACTTAATATCTAATTTCTAAGCACTTTTCAAAATTGAATGATAAATTAGCACAGTAATCTTTTGATAATTAGCACAGTAAATCTTTTGAAAAACGAAACAAATTTAAATTATGCACAAAAATATACTGCTTATTAAATACATTTATTACGCATAAGTATGATCATGAAAGCTTTTTCCTTAAAATATATTTGTTCAAAACAGTACTACTGTAATCCACGAACAAGAATTAATAAATGACTTATATAAAAAAGAAAACGTAATATTTTCGAAAAAAATTGCTTAGTATATTTTTGGTGAATTTAGATCACTTTGTTAATTATTTGTATAGTTAAGATTAATTCTGAGAATACGCTTTAAATATTTAAAAAGAAGCATCTTTCTTTGTGTCTTTATATTTATTTCTAATTTATATTTCTTTGAAATTGATACTAAAAAGAACGTGGAAATAAATAACTACTTTAAAATGTCTATGAACTAAATTTCAATTTGTGGATATCTTTAATAAATCTTGAAAAACTGAAAAGTTATGTAAAATTTATAAAGGTTTGTAATAGTAATAATAATAATAATAATATATTACACATTAATTTTTAGATATTGGCTATTGTGGTTAATTTCATTAAATTGGAGAAAAGATATTATTAATTAAAATATATCAACCTTGAATATAGTCGTATTTTCCCCATCCATAAAGAGGTCCTGTTACTTGCACAACGACAATCAGCAAAATTCCTGGTAAAATAATATTTACGGTAAGTGGACTAAATGTCACCAAGTAATTATGTGGAGTAATATGCTTCGTGTATCTGCAATAAAATAAGGCATTAAGTTTCAATTCATAATATCTTAAATGTTATTTGCATATAGGAATAATGACACTCAAAAAAGAATTTTATGCAAAAAATACAAAATATAATTTATAGAGATATGTGAAAAAATGTACGTAATCTTTGAAATTCTAAAACAACATTGAAATTTTAATAAAAACTGCTATCCGTTAAAAAAGGAAAACGTAAAAACATAAACTCTGGTTCGTTACTAAATATAGAAATAAAAATATAATCTGAAATATATTTCAATTACTGGCACGTAAAACTGACGCACAAATAAATACCATTTTTCACTTTATTCAATATTTTACTGTTACGAAATGAATATTTGGAAATTTTGAATTTTTTTCCTTCAATGGCATTAGGTATTTTTAACAGCTCATCGAATTTCAATATTACATCTTAAAAATGGTCTTGCAAGCAAATTCTCTTAATCTTTTTCCTATTTCACCTGACAGGCTTGGAATGTATTTGAAGAAGGATAGAAAGCTGAAATACTGATATCTAAACTAAGAGATTAGTAAAATGTATGCATTATTTCAAACCTATAGTTAATTAAAAATACTTCAGCACATAAAAACGCTTTAATACGCATTTCTTAAATTAAAAAGCTTTTATTTAAAGACTTTAATTCTCCTATTGTATGCATGTGCATAGATTGCAGAAATTTTATTTTCTGGTGTAGTTTCTCTTGTAGAGAATGGGATATCATTTGCTCAAGTGCTAACGAAGTACATTTTAAAAGAGAAAATCTATTAAATGTGTGTGTGTGTGTGTGTGTGTGTGTGTGTGTGTGTGTGTGTGTGTGTGTGTGTGTGTGTGTGTGTGTGTGTGTGTGTGTGTGTGTGTGTGTGTGTGTGTGTGTGTGTGTGTGTGTGTGTGTGTGTGTGTGTGTGTGTGTGTGTGTGTGTGTGTGTGTGTGTGTTTAATAAGTTACAAGATATTTTTTAGATTTAATGAGAAATAATTTATAAAATCATTCAATAAAAATTTATAATTAATAGAAAGTATCTTTGAGATGTTTTAAAAGAGTTATTATAATATAGAAAAGTTATGAATTTTAGAAGCACACATACTTCACGTAAAAAGTTAAATTATTCTAAAAACATTACTCACTTGAGTAGAAATTTGATGTCTAAATTTATTTGTTCTGACCAGGTAAAAGATCCAAACTTATAAGCAAATATTAAGCTTATCATTCTTGTGCCTGTAGCGTGTATATTTTCGAAAATAATTTCATGTAATTCTATTTCAAACAACTTAATTAAATCATTATAATTTTGTGCTTTGAGTAAAGTAGGAAATAATTACTTATACGCAAACACAACTGAGTAATAAAGTATAAATTTTCTGTACGAATTTAAGCTATTTTGAAAGAGTTTGAATTCTTCGTCCATCTGTTGCAGGATGATTAACTCGGAGATCTCGTTAATTATTTTAAAAAGTTGTTATAGTATTCATTTGTCAAATTAATGCCAATAAATTCGTAAATTCGTGAAAAAGGAGCCTTATATATATATATATATATATATATATATATATATATATATATATATATATATATATATATATATATATATATATATATATAGAGAGAGAGAGAGATATAGAGAGAGAGAGAGAGAGAGAGAGAAAGTATTCTTGATGAAATGCCATAAGTAGTTAACAAATCATCTTAGAAGTAATATTGCATTGATGTCTTCCTTTAAGATGACATGTGCTGTTAACTCCAAATTAATTAAGACTATGATAGAAACGATAGGGACAAAAGAGATTTGGGTACTCACGAAGTAATATCATGTCATTTCTTTGTCTATCAACATGAATTATATTTCTAGAATAGAACAAACAGGAAGCAATATCATTTCAAAGTTTAATCATCTATCGTTACGAACCAAAGTTTACAGGGAGAGCGGTACATGTCTGATCTAAAGATAAACGGTACCATAAATTTTGATAGCCACCTTACGTTAAGTTCCTTTGGGTTGACCTTATGTTTCGTTCCTACTACCTATTATTATAACATAAAACAAACATGTTACTCATAACAACATAAACATACAATTAGCTGATATTTAAGTTTCCTATTTTCATGAGTAAGAAAATTTAAATTATTGTCTTTGCACTCATTCATGAGTTGATTTGAACTATACAATATAGGACTAAATATGTTGTTGTATGTGAAAAATTAAACGAATGGTAAATACTTATTGTGTTTTTTTTAACATTAGGCTATAAAAGGAAAAATGTAAGGAAACATATATTATTTACTATTCCACCGACTTATGAAAAGCATGAACAGTGAAAAGTTTAACGACTTTTATTAAGTAAAGTTTATTAGATAATACTTTCGGTATCGTCTCTAAAACAAGTTTTATTTTTAAAGATAACATCGCGGGCATTATCTAACAGGCTAAAAGTTAAGTTGAATCATAAATTAAATTATAACCCATGAATGAAAAAGTTGTGGACTACATTTCAATAATCTTCAAATTGAATTTGACCATATATCTGACAATGATATAACGAACGATTTCATAATACAGCAAAATGACATAACGATAGGGATTTCAATACAATAATATGTCATTACGAAACTTAACCTAACTTTTAAATTTTATAGTTTGTTCTTTTTACATATTCTACTTGATCAACAAATTTATCTTTCAGTAAAGACAACTGAAATTCAATAAAAAAAGGTTTTTGATATCATACTTTTAATTTGTATACCCTTTCCTTACAGAAATTTTAAAATATATTTTCTTTTACTTTTGTGACAGTATGTTTAATAGGGTTATATCACATTCTTATGACAACTTTCTAGCAAAGACGTCAACCATCAATAGAAAATGAAATAGCAGTTGATGTGTTAGGTATAAAAGGTGAAAATATAGCTAATCTGTAACTTATATTTCTTTTGATAAATTGGGTAAAATGCATTATTCAAACGAATTTAAAAAAAGAGTTGATTATTTGTGGGAAAGGTAGTTACATTCTTCGACAACACAATTAGTTATAATGATTTCAGCAATGACGATATTAAATATGAAACTTATAGAAATTGTAGGACATGACATGTTTCTGACTGATGTATGAGAACTCCACTTATCACCGTATGGGAGCACTCGCTTACTTGCTACATTTCATTACGTACTAAGAGGTCTAGAAACACCCAGATTATCACCCATAATGAGATATTCGTAAGATTTTTGAGTATGGAATTTCAAATTCCTTTTATGTAAAATAATTAGCCGGAAAACAGTAATGTTATTTTATTGTGTAAAGTAAAAATACAATTTATTGCTCTATGAATCTTAATGCAAAGTACAGAAAATTTTTCAGACAACTTGGAAGTTATGATATACTATCATTGGGTAAAAAAGACCGGCAGCTTGTGAAATATTACAAAATACTTCTCAGGAGCAAAAACTAGTAGTTGATTTGTCAGAAGTCTCGGCCTCAGCTCTGCAGTTTGTAGCAATATAGAGGTTTGTAGATTTTACCCAATCGGGAATGGATATTTTTACAGTAGCTAAAAATATCCATTAAACAATAATACAATGGAATTAGCTCTTGCGTGCAAAAAAAGGGATTACAGCAACATATCAAACTAATACCTTTCTGTGATTGGTTGAAAAGATGGATCTTGAAAAATGTGATTTTACTTAGAAAAAGCTTTTCAAATCTAAAATTAACTCATTTTTACGAAATTCAAATTTTCTTAAATGCAAATAAATTTTGCATTGAGAAAAATATACGGCTTTTAAAAAAAGTTAAAAACAGATTAAAGTTAGAGAATAATTGTAAAATTAAGGGAACTGGCTTATACTAAAGATATTCTATGATATTTATTTTGAACTTATTGAGAGAAAGGGATTTTAAATAAAAAAACATACTATAAAATAAACTTGAAATAAAATAACACAATTTAAATAAAAAAAATCAACTTACAAAATAAAAGTTGAGATAAGGATATATAATTAAAATATTACTTAGTTTATGATGAAATTGGGAAACAATTTCAATTTTTAATTTATTTCACTAAAGAAAATAAATATGACTTGTTTTCTATCAAGAAAAAATGATCAATAGTAAACTTGTAGTCCTAATGTATAGTTGAAACAGTAGCAGTAGAAAATACTCAGTGCATATTTTATAAAATAATCCATAAAATAAACTTATTAATATGCTGGAAGTTTTAAATGTAAGGTTAAATTATTCCAGTTATTATCATAACATATTAAGTAAAAAATAAATCATGCTCTCAAACAAATTTTATTTTTTATTTTGCATTATTAAAATAAAATTACCTTATTTAACTTCTTCCTCATATGTTTGATAAATTCCTTCATGAAATGTACTCTTAAGATTAAAAATTTCGACATTTACATTAAAACCTAAATCCTTAGACTGAAAAAATTAGAATAAATATGTTTTATAACTTTAATGTAAGAATTATTAGGAGACCAAAATAAAAGCAGCAAATTTTAAATCAGGAGTACATTGAAGACCAATCTTCCCAATGGTGTACCCTTGGCAGCGTTTCACGCGGCTGAGTGGGCTACCGTTCGGCATGTGACTTCACGGCTACACTAGATGTGTTCAAAAAGTGTAAGTGTAGTTGAATATTTCTTAATCTAACCTATAAAAATTTCATCCGGTTTTTTTTACCTCTTACTGCGAAACATTAATAATATAATGTCAGAGAGCTCTTAAAAATTAGAAACAATGCAAAATAAGACGCTGTGAGTAGTAACTGGTGCTGTCAAGTCAACTCCAATTGAGGACATGTTATTATTAAAAAATAATTGACTTATTCAAGCCATCATTAAAAAAAGAGCGTTTCTCTTGTTTGAAAAACTTATGCAAATAGAAAACTCTTTTTAGATCAACTATCAACCAAAAACAAGTAACTTAAAAACACAACTTTGTTTTATCCAAAAAGTTCCAAAAGAAAAAATTTAGAATTTTTCGATATGGTTCAAAAACGTAAGATCAGAAAACCCTATTGAGTCCGGAGGGATTGAAACAAATCTTAATCTTAAAAATGATGTCATAAAGTATCAGACAGCTTCCAAAGTCCTGAAATCCCTTGCATTGGAAACCATTCATATTGAGTACCCAGAACATGTTTGGCTTCATGTTTAAACAGATGGCTCTTATACTGAATCACACAAGACAGCAGGTTCTGGAGATTTTTCTGATTTGTTTTCATGCTATTCATCTGCCGGGAAATACAAAACAGTCTTTGATCACGAAGTTCAGGTTTTATTTACTGCATTGAAACAACTAATGATTATTCACTATAAGTCTTTAAAAGCTGTTTTGTTCTCTGATTCCCAGGCTGTAATATGAGCAATTAGTTCGCAAAGAAACATCATGTCGTATAGTGTGCCCCAGTGCCAGAAGTTCATCAGACTTTTAATACAGAGGAACAAAACTGTTATCATTCAGTGTATTCCCACCCATTGTAGCATTTTCGGCAAATAATGACTTCCTTGCTCATAATGGCATTCAGATGATTCAGCTGAATTGCTCTGCACTGTCCTACCATTCCATAAAACTATATATAAAACACATAATAAAAATTATAACTCTTTTTGGCTACGAGAAATGATAAAGAACTGGAACTGGAGTAAGGTAGACATAGAGGCAATACCAGAGACACCTCACCGATATACTATAGTCCTCTTTCGTCTCTTAACAGGTCCTCTCTGATTATCAGCTATGTGATTCTAAAGAACCGATGAATATGGTAACCATCTCCATCTCTGTAGTTCACTCCATGAACTTGACTCCGAGATTGCTAAATATTGGAGTGCAAGACAGCTTCTGGAACAATGACTTCTGTCTTTCTTTTACTTTTTGTGTCTTCTTTTGATTTTTATGTCCTTTATTCTTCTTTGTTGTATTTGCTTACTTTCCCCACCATTGGAAATAAAAACAATTTAAATCATAAATACAAAGTTTAAATATATATATAATTCCATTAAAAATTACTACATATAAGGAATAATATGTTTTAGTTATTTATAAAATTTTTACTAATCAATATTTGAAAATTTTACGTTTATCTATCTGAGGGCATTATTTTTAAAGCGTTAAATTCAAAAGTTATTTTATCATTTATCATCTCAAAAAATTTTAAACAATTTACTCTACTAAGAAATTATACAAAAAAAAATCATTCCACCTCTCAACTTTTAAAAAGGAGAAATAATATTCAAATTTGCTATTAGAACTCGTTTTTTTCAATTTTTCTTTGAAGAGAAACTTTTAATTTCTTCTCAAATTCTTACTTTAACTGGAATTAAAAAGTGCAAAGCTCTGCATTTTATCATGATAAATTTATTTTTTAATTTTATCTGATATATTGATTGAACGGTTTCTGTTAATACGTAATTTAAGAATAGTAATCATTCAGAAACATTCCTATAAAAAATATTTTTCAAGTGTCGTAAGAGGTCTCGGCCATTGAAATTTTTTCTGATTATTAATCTTGTGAATTCAATTTATTCTAATCTATTATTTGAATATATTTAAAAAATAAATCTCTTCATATATTTATTCATTAAAATGATAAAGGTGTAGTTATCTAATATACTATTGAGTTTTATTTTAATCAAATAGAGTTTTATTAATAAAAGTAAACAAATTTAATTTTTTTTCAATCGAATGGAGTTTTTTCTAACTAGAGAGATTCTTATCAAAATAGTAAGATTTTTCTCTTGTTTCAATAAAGTATTTAATTCTTAAAACACTATTAAGATAAATATTAGAAAAAGACACTTTTCAATTTAGTTTTTTTTTTTTTTTTTTTTTTGAAATATCCTAATTATTTAAAGTTTGAATATGATACTTTAATTCAAAGAAAAATATTAAGTGCTAATGACAGATTTTGAGAAATAATTTAGAAGTTACATATTATAGTGAATATATTTATTATCTTTTTCTTATAAAAATAATGTTAACTTCATTTATACGGCATAACCATTTAAATTCAATACATTTATAGTGTTATTATAAGGGAAAATTAAAAAATAAGATTAATACTTTTGCGTTGCCTTCTGATGACAACTTTCCCAAATAAATTTGTAGTGGTAAACATAACTGTTAAATCAAATTCATTTCTTACATGTAAAAAATTTGTAGATTTTGCTAAAGCAGAAAGTGTCAAAATTCATTTTCAATTTTAATTGGACGTCAAATTCAGTAATAAAGGAAATAATTGTAAATATTCTTTTTATGCTTTTATGTACCAAAATCTCTTATTTATTTTTGTTTTTGAATATTTAAAATAATATGAAAGTAAAGGAGAGAAACATAGTTAAATATTCTACTCTGAAGAACAAAAAATAATTAAATTAGAATCAAGTAAAAATTTCTCTCACCATGGAAATATTTTTACGTAAATATTTCCCTTTCCCCATTATTTTGAATAAGTTTTAAAAAATTCTTGTCCAAAAATTATCTAAAATACTTTGATAAAATTAAAAATAAAAATTTATTTTTGAAATATTAATTATAAACTTTAGCCTAACAAAAGTACTGTGAATAAACTTCTTTATTACGTGTTGCAGTTGTTAGAAAGACATAAATTGAGTTTAAAAATAATATCTCATTAACGAATATGTAAATGATTTTAAAAATTTAATTAGTATTTATTTCTTCTCTATTTTAATAAGATAAAACATTTAGTAACATTTTCTGACAAATTTAATTATTCATATTACTTAGACTATTTTGTGATAACTTTATTCATATTTTAATAAACTTTCTTTAAATAAAATAAAAAGAAACATTTTATTTCTATATATAAATTTTATTGGGATTCCTTTATTAATATTTTGCATATAAAATAATGATGCATTTATTTAAATAAATCTTTAGTTTCAACCTATAAGATCTTTTGCTCCAACCACTACTAATTAGCAAGAGTCCTGGAACCAGGGGGTACGTGTACCTCCCTGGGGCTTGAGCAGCCACCAGGCGCGTCGGCAGGTGGTGGATCGCCGAATGTCCTGTAGGAATGAAAGGATAGCCTAGAATATAAAATCAGAGGCCGCGAACCAGCTCCCGTAAACCCTGGTGTTATGCGTTCCGTGCCTAGGGGTAATTGGCACCGCGGTATTGGTGTCTTAACGGAGCCTCTAGTTGCCTGGCGAACTTCTAGAGTAATTTGCCTTGCCCAGTAACTCAGGCAATGCTGGGTGGACTGTTATATTACCTGAGCTTATTAATTATTATCTTGTGGCTGAAAAGACACAAGAAATAACAAACCTCTCTGCATTTGCAGGTGAAGCCTCTGAAGTAGACCTTGCTGAAAAAGACAAGGGAACTCAGAGGCAATCTTGTAAAGGGGCAGCAATGAATCCTTCACTTGAGGTAGAAATGACCTCCAAACCATTTTCTTCTGGTGAAAGTCAGGAAGCTATCCCTAGCATGACTGACTTTCTGACCAGATGGGACTGTTTCAGCAAGACCCTATCTGCTGGAAATGTCATACGCAAGAGGAAACGGCAGAGCATATCATTTACGAATGTGAGGCTCTTGCCCTCCCTAGATTAACTTCTTTAGGCATCATCCATACTAGAGAGTTACACCTAGACTCCATTAAAGGGTTATCGGACTTTATTAATAAAGTGGGTGACCCGAGCAACTGGAACTAGGAAACATTGTGTTTGGAGTTTATGGTACAAAATGCTGATAAAAGCAGAGGTGCCCAATGACATACAAACCCAATTCTGAGAAGAAGAAGAAGAATTAGCAAGAGTAATACTTTATCCCTTTTTATTGCGTTTTGTATTAGAAACAGTTACAAATTATCTACTTCTGTGATTTATAAATCTAACGCAGATTCTATTAAAAATGCTCCTTCATACTTATAAAATTTCTACATTTATTTTCTGTTAAAGCTGTCAACAACATTAATTTTTAAAAACAATTGATAGAATCTTTTTATTTCTATTGTTTTCCATTCATTTAAAATTGATGAATTTTTATATTTCGATTGCTTTATTTTGTTTTATGTCTTGAATAAATTGCATTATTATGCAGCAAAATGCTTAAATTTACAAATAAAAGAAGTGCATTTATTTTCTTTCAGGATTATACTTTGGATATTTTGTAAGAAGTTTGGAAAATTAAATTTCCTGAGTAAGATTTTCCTTATTTTCTGCCTCGATCAAAATGATTACTTTATCTAAGAAAAGAGTCGCGCGTCTGAGCTCAACATGAAATTAATTTTCAGTTTTAAAAGGTTAAAAAGTAATAATTTTTTGTTTGAAAAATAAACAAGAATTTAAATCTAAAATTAACAAAAGTCTTTTCTTAATATTGAATATTTATTTTGATTAAATTTAGAATATTCCTTCAAAGAAGTTGTTCTAGTTTTCTCATTCTTTCAAACATATTTATTACATTTTTATTACTTTTCCTTTGTAATTTATTCCATAGCAATAGATAATTCTGATAAGTTTCCTCTTCTCATACCAATAAACTCAAAATTAAATTTTCAATTCTAAAATACATATTGTATAATTTAAATTTATAGTATATGACAACACTTTTTGCACGTATTATTACAAAAAATGTATTCAAAGAAGAAGATTTTTAACAATCCTAATATATTTTTTGGAGTTTATTTTTTTAAATTCTAAAGGAAATTAAGGATAAGATCCGAACACAACTAAGAAATTGTTTTCCACGCACACACACACACACAAATTTCAATATGTTTTTCTTTTAAATATCAAAAAATATATGGCTATTGAAAACATTTTGCATTTAAATGAATAAAATTTTACTTTAGCTTTTCTATGTAACACCTGCTTTCTAAGAAAAATGTCATTTATTAATACTTCCTCATGAATTGTTCAATTTTTATTTTTATATCTATTACTTAATGTTGCATAACTTATTATCTTTCCTCTCAAGAATGTCTTGAATTCTACATATAGTGTTCTTGATATGTTATCAGAACAAGCTCTAAAACGACATGATGTTGTACCCATTTGATATTAGGATTAAAATCAATGCCATGATAGTTAAATTTCTTAACTTCTACCGTCAGCTTATTCTTAAAATTTATCACTTAATTATACCTCTTAACATAATTCTTCAATTCCTCATCTATTATGACAGTTCGAGTTCCATTAAGAAAACCAAAAAATATGGAAGCCAATAATAATTCCTGTTTTGAATAACTTAAATCTTTTGCATCATTTCATTTTAAATTCGATGTTATTTGTACAGTCTCCAATCGGAACATTTTTAAGAGTATTTATAAATTTCATCTTTTTTTCCCGACTAAACATCCAATGTTTCATTTTATTATATTTTAAAAAAGACTTTATTTTCATTTAAGATTCTTTAAGTCAAAATTGCCAAATGTTTATGCTTCACAAGTAATAGAACCTTAAACACATATTCCAGTAAGATTCAAAACAGATGAGCTATTACTTCTCCTTGATTTATGATCATTCAGTATCGTGTAATAAGTATATCTAATGAAAATGAAATTTATAAAATATGATAGGGTTTCATGTCAAAATTAACACCAAGTTCTTATAAGCGAATCTCTTAAACTGCCACTGAATAGCAAGTTTCATCATATGACACTATGTTATTGCCTAAAAAAGAAGCGTATTTAACAGTATAAGCAATATTTAGTGATTTGGTGATTGTATCCGTTTTAAGAAACCTCTAACAAAATTCTCCTTCAATCTTTTCTGATTTTTGTGACATTTGTGAGCTTGCATTTTCCTTTATATAATCTCCAATATTTAGTCCAGAATTTAACTAGCAGTAGTAAATCTAACAACTCATTAAAATAAGAAAAACAACGATAAAATACCATTAATTATCCTATTAGCAATTATGATGGATATGTGAATAATATCTTTGTAAACTTGTATAAACTGACTTTTCACTGATATTTAATAAAATTTATGTATTTTAAGTTAAACACCAGCACAAAGTGACTGTTTCAGAAAGAAAGTTATTTTGAAACATTTATTTAATAGTTGTGAGAGAAATATTCACTCCAACAGCTATACAGTCATAAAATTTTGTCAATTTGTTAACATTTACGAGGGGTCTTTTTTTTGTTTCATTTTTATTCTCATGAAACACTAAAACATATTTTCTACGCATTAAAATAAAGACTTTGATTAGATTTTTATAATAATAACAAACTACACAAATTCATATAGTAATTCTTAGAAATTACTTTGAGTTCTTGATAAAATATATTCTCTATTATATTAGATGAATGTGTTATTTCAAAGTAAAACAAAATGAAACATTAATGCATTAAATAAATGTATCTACAAAGCAAAACAAAATGAAAAATTAATGTATTAAATAAAAAAGAAACAACAATTGCTGAAATACTAACTTTTCACAGAAAGTTAACAAAAGTTATAAACATAAAAAATTATATTTCAGTGACACTAAGCTATCCATTCAATTAAATCAACATTGATCACTATCAAAATCAATTGAAATTGAGGTTTTATTTTTATTTCATTTTGTTCCATATTAAATCTATGATCCAATTTCAATGATTTATGGATTTATTTTTTATGTTTTGGGAAGGTAACAGTTAAACTCACACACAAGTATAATCAAAATAAAATTCTAAAAAATACTTAGTAGAAAAACAACATTGGTCTCTTACTGACTTAACACTAATAGCGTGAATGTTTTGCAATAAGAAAAGCCCATTTTTCAATTATTGAAATGACAATTTAATGACCAAAATTTAATTTACAAACTAAACTTTATTTAAAATTATCAATAATTTATTTATTTGAATAAATTGTGATCATAGGTTTGAAAGTATAAAACGTGTATCAGTATTTAATTTTTCTGTATTTAAAAGTTTAATTTTTAGTTTACTTAGAATTTTATTTATTTTCCAAAAATATATATTTTCCAAAAATAATATTTATTTTCCAAAAATACAAATGATTATATTTAAAGAATAGAATTTTGCATTGATATACTTTGATATTACTATCATCATTTTATAAGAAAGATTTCTTATCAAAAATTTCATTCAAAGGTTACTTCAGGCAAAAAATTAAGTTCTGAAGCAAATTTTACTACTGCAGGTATACTCAAAGCAATTAAAAAATAACAACCAAAGTTTCAAATATATAAATACAAAATGTTTAATTAAATAGTTTGGGATGAAATATCAATCCATTTTCCTAAATTTGAGAATATAAATATATAGCTAATTCTATTTATACACCATAACGCATTTATCAAAAGTTAATCATAAAGTTTTTTAAGGTTATATCTTAACAATATGATTTACTAAGATAATTATGTTGGATAACTGATCTTTATTTAGACATATATCAAAAGCAAATAGTTTTGGTTGTTTTCTAAAATATTTTAAAATAATTGAAAACTCTCTTGGAAAGGAACAGCATGTCATACCTCCACATAAAGCCATTATTTCAAAATCAATGCCAAAAGCTTCATTATGTATAGATTGATGAGTAAATTAACTGATTTTTTCTCTCGACAATGATTGCAGCACATCAATTTACTAAGAAACTACATGAGCATCTTTTGAAACATGTGCCATTTTGAAACTACACACATTGATTAAGTAAACTTAAAACAATGACTTGTTTTAAAATGGTACATGAAGTTAAACAATTATATTAAATAACAAAACAAACAACGGGTAAAATGAAAATTTACCATTAAAGTGAAATTTTATGAAATCTGCAAAGGCGAAAAAATCACAATGATAAACAAAAATGAGCTTATACATATTTAACTCGAAGTTAAATCTATGATTTAGCCCTTCTATTTTTAGACAAAATATAATTTTAAAATATTCTATCAAACGATATTAATAAATTAAATTAAATGAACATTATTCCCTCAAACCTTATAACTATGTTTTAATGATAAAAATATTTTGTTGCTTTTTTTCCCTTTTCTAACGTTTACTGTTTAATGCATACCTAGATCTATAAATAAATTAACAAGGTAAAACTGAATTTAAAATAACACTATTAGTCAGAAAGTATCAATAAATTTCCTCTTTGTGACATTATCTCAATCAGACTAACTCGTTCAAACTGAGTTTTTTTTTTTAATTTGGTTAATTTTAATGTTTTTTATGTATAAAAATATAATTTAAAGAATATGCACAAATATTTATTTTAAACATAAGCACAGAACTGAAACTCATTTTTTGAAAAATTATTTTAAAAAATTCGAATTATAATATCGATAAGAATTTTTTTCAGTTTAAATCAATATTAGTTCGTGCAACGAAAATATCCATGCACCAGAAGTTCAAGAAACAAATATTAAATGAAAATTTCAAAAACAATATAAATTTTGTGTTATTTTTACAGACTAAAATTCACATACTGTACTGCGCAGTATCTTGATTGCATTGAAAGCACTTGAGACGAATGAAATAATTTTTTTTTTGTCGTGTATCAGGTATCCCTATCAGATATACATGAGAAAGGACAAACAAGCAGAGTTGAGAACATTTATTGACAAAGACGATGAACTTTTTCCCTAGTTTTACATCCACGCCTCATTCGAGCTTCAAACCTAGCCCACTAGGTGGTAGTCGAGGGAACCACCGTACAGGCTGGATGGTGAATGAGTTTAATTCATGGTGTTAGAAACCCTCAAAATTTTTTCTGTGAGCATAGAAAAACATTGAACAAAATTACAAATGGAATAAAATTTACCTTGCAGTAGCTGTAATGAACTTGCAATACCTTTATAAAATGAAATCTACCTAATAATTTTGACAAACATATTATGTAATACTTTTCTCAAGGCTTTTTAAATAAATATTCTTACATAGACATCCCACAGACTCTATCATCATGAAAGAGGATATATAAAATGAAGTATTTCATTTTATATATCCTCTTTCATTGAGTTCTTCATAATCTATAATACATAGACTTTAATATCTTTTCCTTATTAAAATTTGAATTATTATTGCAAATAAGAACTTCGTAACACCCCAGAATATCTTCTTCCACGCGCATGTTTGTCTATATAATGTAATTCACATTTATTGTCGATTTTATAGAGCACATTGTTCTGTATTTTTACAAAAATTGCTTAAAATCACAAAAATTGAAAACTCTTATTTACTTTCTGATAAATCTGGCAAAGCTATCACTTTTAAGATAAATGTCTAAGTTCAAATAATTTTTGAAAAAATATAGAAATGTTTGCCTTTTTGAAGCGTAAGAAAATGTATTTGAAACTATTTTTTAGTGACACCAATATCGAAAGTGTTTCTCAACTGTAAATATATTTCAAAATAAAATACACTATCAAAATGAAAAGGCAGTTATTTTTCAGTATGACTTAACATTATATTTTTCACTATTTTATTTGAAATAATCTAAGCTGCATAAATAATACGTGTATTTGTATTAACATAAACTAAATAAATAATCCAGTACATTAAAAAAAGAATAGACGATTGTAATACATGTAAACAATTGTAATTATACCTTTGTTTCTAGAATTATAAGTGTTTCTTAAAAATATTTATTGGAAACTATTTTTGAAAAATGCTTAAAATACTGGAGATACTATTGTTATAAAGTAATAAATTGTTACAGAAAAAATAATCTTTCTGGTAAATAATTAAAGAATTTATTCATTGTAAAAAAAGGTAAGTTCAGTAAATATTTTGCTAACTGATATAAATAATTTTAACATAGTATAATGTAACTTGTCATAAGACACAATTTACAAATGAAATTTCTTACGCATATATAGTATATATTATTTCCGGTAAAAAATTATAAACTAAACAAAAGTATTTAATCTTACTTAGTATTTTGCTTTATACATTCAAAGCATTTCAAAAGTTTTGTTTCTGACTCTGTTCTCTTGGGATAAATTTGAAATACACATAAGCGAAATATTCATTTCGAGAAAATTAAAAACTTTCTTAAAATTCGAATAAAACTAAAAGAAATTCTAATGTGCTAATATATTTGTGAATAGAACTAAACTTTTAAAGCTAACATTAATTCAAAAATGTTTAATAAAAGCAAACCTATATAAAATAATAATCGAGAGTCAACAAAATAAAAATATATACAAAATTGATATAATCTTCATACCTTTCTACACTTAGTAGTCCAAGATACCATATATAAGTATTGCGCAGCATAGCTTCTAAGAATGCTTGAAGTTGACATATTGATTCACCAAAATTCCAATCACCTAAATGTGAAGTGTAAATTATTCACACCAGTAAAAAGTGAAAGCAACAAATTATTCACTAGTCAAAAAATTTACTGTTTTTAGGTGAAAACAACAATTTATAAGATTAAAAAAAAACTCTTTCAATTGGCTATAAATATTAAATGCTAAGTATAATTTTTTTAATTATTGCAGTATGTGTGCATTTTATAAATTAAATGTTAAATGATGAGTCTTATGCCCTTTGAGGTAATATGTATGTGCATACGTGCATTCACATGTGGTGTGTGTATCTGTGTGAGGGTGGATGGACGGGTGGGTATGTGTGTAAGCGTTCATTGCTATAAAAATGGCTTCTTGAAAAGATTTGCAATTCCATAAGATTTACAAAATCATTTTAGAAAATTATTTAGTAATATTTCTTATTTTTCTTGGTGTTTTTAATTTAGGGAAAATAAGGCAATTCAATAAAGAGACTTTCGTAAGCCAAGATAATAAAGAAGAAAATATAAATTGCAGATATTTCTATTTGTGCAATTTCATTATGCTACTTTTACTCTAACAGAAATAAAATTAACATCCATCTTAATGGGATTCAAAATTTTGAAGAATCAGATTCTTATACATTTTGGGGAAAAATAATCATATATTAGCAAATTTTGATAACTTGCATTAGTTAGTATTTTAATACAATATGTTTCTATGTTCTTAAACTTTCCCTTTTCGTAAATAAAAACAACTTGTCGTTTGATAATAAATATTTTCTGTTCCTGTTTATTCAAATAGGAACAAGATAAATGATTGCAAGCCAAACTGCTAACTATAGTACGATATCCCATCTTTATACTGTCAAACAATATTGGTGTTTACTAAGAAGACTATTTCGAACCAATTATTTACAGATTTAATGAAAAAGTTACATGATATAATAAACATATAAAAAACAATATAAATATTTACTTGCAGGATATATATATATATATATATATATATATATATATATATATATATATATATATATTCATTTGCATTTCATAATTTATGAATATTTGTTTGAAATTTCTACCACTAAACATATATTCTTCTTCTTAGAGTTGGGTTTGTATGTCATTGAGCACCTCTGCTTTTATCAACATTTTGTACTGTTAACTCCAAACCCAATGTTTCCTAGTTCCAGTTGCTCGGGTCACCCAATTTATTAAGAAAGTCCGAGTCCTTTAATTGAGTCCAGGTGTAACTCTCTAGTATGGATGATGCCTAACGAAGTTAATCTAGGGAGGACAAGGGGATTGCATTCGTAAATGATATGCTTGGCCGTTTCTTCTTGCATGACATTTCCTGTAGATAGGGTCTTGCTGAAACAGTCCCATTTTATGGAGGTGTTTTCTGAAATAATAGTGCCCAGTTATGAAGCCTACGATTAAACGTATCTTCTGCATAGAGCATCTTAGAATTTCAGAGGTAATCATCGCTGATGATCCACAGATGATTCTGGTCAGAGAGCCTGTCATGCTAGCGATAGCTTCCTGACTTTCACCAGAAGAATATGGTTTGGAGGTCACTTCTACCTCCTGTGAAGGATTCACTAGATTGCCTCTGAGTTCCCTTGACTTTTTCAGCAAGGTCTACTTCAGAGGCTTCACCTGCAAATGCAGAAAGGTTAGTTGTTTCTTGTGTCTTTTTAGCCACAAGATAACAAATAATAAGCTCAGGTAATATAACAGTCCACCCAATATTGCCTGAGTTACTGGGCAAGGCAAAAAAGCTCTAGAAGTTCGCCAGGCAATTAGAGGCTCCGTAAGGACAACATTACCGCGGTGCCAAATAGCCCTAGGCACTGGTCGCATAACACCAGGGTTTATGGGAGCTGGTTCATGGCCTCTGATTCTATATTCAAGGCTATCCTGTCCTTCCTACAGGACGTTCGGCGATCCACCACCTGCCGACGCACCTGGTAGCAGCTCAGGCCCAGGAAACATATATTACTTGTAAGTCAAAAGTGGTATAATTCACGAATGATTATTTTTAATAAATTGAAATATATTAAAAGATAAAATATCAATTGCATTTTAATACAAAAAAACTCAAAAGGCTTTTTATTAATAGACGAAGTTTAAAAAATAATAAGTTGGCATATTTTAATTTTTAAATGGAGGACAGTTTTATAATTTTTGCGACAGGGCCTGCTCAATGAGTCTGGTTTTAAATGTATCACGTTAGAAATACAAGAAGTACAAGTTAAAACATTTAATTTGGATTGAGAAACACTTTAATTAAAATGAAAGTTCCTTTAATCATAATGTTATATTCGTTCAACTGTATGGACATCCAATTCAAATAATATTACATTTAATAGTAACAAAACTATCTCACATCAGTATAAATCTTTGACGTGAAACGGATTCTAAGATACGCTTATTCTATCTCGTGTAAAACTATTAATACCGTACTTGAATATAAATATAAACAATACATTATACGTGTCCATTATTATCCAATCAAGCAACAATGCTTGCACTTACAAAAGCATTTATTGTTTTATTTGTGCCACTTTCTAGTCCTTCTCCTTACTAAGTGTATTTTAAGCCGTAACCAATAAGATAAGGTGCATATAATGTACGTATATGAATGTGTTGAATGTGTGTATAGAGCGAAATATATTAAATAATAAAATATTGTACTTTTTCGTTCTTTCGCGATCGAAATCTATTCATAGTCTTTGTAAGTTTATTTTTATGTATTTATTTATTCATAAAAAGACACCAAATAGATTACAGAGTTCGTACTACAGATATAAAATTAGAATAAAAAGAACTTTTTTCTGAATTTAATTTGGTACACTTTTATATTGATTTCTTATTAAAAAAGTTCAGCTTACTAAAGTGGGTCAAGTCAACGCAATCACAAATAAATGATTAAAATACACAGAATATTAAATTACCTATATATATATATATATATATATATATAATATATATATATATATATATATATATATATATATATATATATATATTCTAATTGATCGTTTGTATTATATCGTTTCTTTATTATTATATCATAGGATTAAAGCTTTGTTTTAATTTTTAACTATAATAAAATTATTTAAGTATTATTAGCCTAAGCAATAATTTCATTTTTAATATTGGTACTACACTTGATAATAATGCGTGTCAAATATATTCTGGAAAGCTATGAAGAATAATGAAGACTACGATTTATCAACAACAAAGAAAGAACTTCATTATATAAGCAATTTAAAATTTGCTGTGAATATGACATGTGCATAAGCTATTTTATTTAGAATTTAATTGCTTTGATTAGGTGAATTTCATAAAAAATATCAATTTTACGAGCTTAGTAAAATTTTATTTCGATGCAATTAAATAAACAAAAATGTATGATTTCAAATTCTTTTTCTCATAAATTAGTTTAGCATTCGTATATGTAATCCTTTAACTATATATAGATATAAATGTTTAATTGCTAACAAATGAAAACATAATCGTTATAATGAATGATGAGTATATGTGACATCACAAACATGATTGGACGTAAAATTTGACAACGTCTAGTTTATTCTCTTGCTTAATTTCCTTGGCTAATCAAACACTCCGCATTCCTTCCTGCTAAGGCTATGCAATTGATCCTACATTAAAAATTTCATAATTTAAGAATAAGTTAATTTTGTGAAAATATATTAATACTTACAGAGTTATAATGACGTGAGTGTGTGTAAATGTAATATATATTAACTTTACAATATGCCTTATAGTGTCATTAAGACTTTCAGCAAGCATTTAAAATTGATTTTAGTTAATACCTCTTAAGAAATGATGAGTTAATCATCAAACATAAAAAATTTCATGAGTGTAAATAAAAAAACTCTTACTATTTCAACATTTCTTACATTCTCACCAATACGAACTAAAATAAAAATATGTAACTAAATAGATGCAAATTATCTGCTTAATAAATCAAGTAGTAATTATTGAAGTGCGCCTTATGTACATGCATATATAACAATATGTGTGTCTGTGAGGCAATTCAGCAAGTATAATTCCCCTATATAACATATTAATTTCCTTATACAGTTTCCAACTAGTTTTTCCATCCCAGCAAATGTAGTTTCCCTATATAACATTACTTTCGCTAAGCATTTTCTAACCAGGTTTTTTTCCCAGCTAGTATAGTTCCAATATATAACATATTAACTTTCCTAAGCAGTTTCCAACCAGTTTTTATTTCTTTGACTTATCAACCTTTTTGTTTAATTCATCTTTCTCCCGACCAATAAAAGCGGTAATCTACTTATTATATAATTAGGACAAGATTAGCATATGATTTTTAAAATCATGATAGTGTTCCCAAAAAATAAATTTCAATTGCTATATTAAAGGATTATCTCTTAAACAACATCAATTTAGCGATAAATATAGCCATAATAAAATTAACCACATATAACTAAGTTTTCCCTGGTGTATACAATCAAATATAACGCATATATTTAATTCTCTTAGAGGTATTACATATTTTATTTAAAACTTTTACTCATTTATAATGACATCGAATTTTTCAATGATTTGCTAGAGCCTGTTTTGCACAAAATGAATTTAATGACAGATTAACATCTCAGTTATCTTCCGGAATAAGTTCTATGGTCATTTATTTATATTTAGAATTGCTCAAAATTTGAAGTACACTGCATTCTCAATAGTCATTGAAAAATAGAAATGAAATATTTTATAAAAGCTCTCTATATTATTGCCTGTTTAAGTAACCCTGCTTTACAGATTAGTCACGGAAATCTTGATATTTGAACGTTTTATTGAATGATTATTATAATCAGTTATATATATTAGAATGTTTTATAGAACTGTTACTACTTGTGGGTTTTAATTATTTCGAAAATATCCAATATAGTTTTATGTCAATAAATATGACTTATATATGTTGGGAGAAAAAATTGCTAGACAAAAAAGCCATTAATTTTATAGCTTCACTACAGCGTTGGTTGTGAAAAATAATGATTTTGAAAAAACATCTATGTATCAAACACTTGATTAAGCTAACTAAGCATATAATATCAAATTTGCGTGACATAGATTTCTCCTACACTTACCAAAAAGGTTATTCTGGGGGCCAGTTACTTGAAATACAAAATTTCCTTACTTCATTTCCATGCCGATAGCTTCTCTTCCTTAAATAATGAAAGGCACTCACCATATCATAATTGTTACAAATTAAAAGCCGTTATGAAGTGTACCATAATGGTCATAAATTGGATTTTACTAAGCTTATAAGCAATTTTTTTGCGAGCAAACTATATCAATTATTTATTTAATTGGATCGCTTCTTTATAAGACGAATTTATTTGATAGAAATAAATGAGACATGCATGAGACATAACAAGTCTAGTTTATTTGGTAGAAAAATTAACCTATCGTAAATAAATATTGCTTGAAATTTTATGACACCAAGTGATAAGTTTTCAACCGACTCAATAACACCCTGGTTTCCTATAGTAATAATTCAAATTTAATTAAGTACTTAACAATGAAACACATTTATATCATTATTTATCTAAGCTTTCACAGGATAGGATCAAATGTTTTCCATTATTTTAGGTGAAAAATTTACTAGCAAATCCTAAGCAATTATTTGGTAATATAGAATTTTTTAAAGTTTCCTCAGAAATTATTCCCTTTATCGAAAGGAAATCACCAGGTTGTCTAAATATATTGTTTCTATAAATATATTCATTCAATAATACTCTAATGCCTGTATTTTTACTTTATGTCAGAAAAAAATTAAATTTTAAGGAATCTAAGGCACCTGTTGAAAACAACTGAAGTATGTTATCGCTGCTAAAATATTTTTTATTAATGACTATCTTAAAATTTCTCAAATATTTCTTACAGGTCAAGGAGATTAATCATTCAGTAAGGCTTCAAGAAGCACATACAGATCTCAATAATGTTTTGCGTCTTTCCTGCAATTTCAGATGATTTGAAAATTTTTGGAAAATAAAAAGCATTTTAAAAATATTTTTTAAACAAGAAATTATTTTTTCTTAGCTTAAAAGTCAAAATTTATAGCAAATCTTACAGATATTGAGAGAAAGTTAATGAGACAAAATACTAGGACTCAATAATTCATTATCTTAAACATGCTTTAATTAGCATACTTGTGTCAGAGTTCTTCTTTATTGAACCATTAATTTATTAGAAAACATAAATTACTTTGGTCAAAACTTAAATTTTAAGGGCCTTTATAGCAACAAATGTAGCATGGGAAAGATCAAGACAAAATTATTGACCAGTCCAAGTTCATAAAATATGATATTCTATCGAAAGAATAAAAATTCATTTCTACGCTGGATAGTGAATGACTAAAAACACAAAATTGTCAAAAAAAATTTGTGACATTTATCACGTATTGGTTCCTGAGCGCATTCATACATTTACAAGTAACATGGGAGGATATTTAAAAAATTGCGAACAAAGAGAGATGGATATTGCCAATTTATTTTCTACATGCTCATTTTTCAGGTAGTATGTTCGAGAATTTTATGGGTATCCTCTCTTGCGTCACAGTAAAATAATTCGCTGTCTGTGAAAAGTCTATATGTGGCATCTACTACATAACATCATAAATCAGCCACGAGTTTAACCACCATAAAGTCATCTTGAAATAAGTAAAAGTGAATACAAATATCAGCACAATTAAAAATAATATCACTTTCATGCTGTAGAAGTAAAAAACTTAGATCTAGATATTATTTTCGATAAGATTGGCACAGTAAGAAAGTTATTGAAAACATTTTAAAAAGAAGATAAATGTAAATTTTGTTTTGAACCTTAGTAAACTTCTTGAAATTTAATTACTGAAGGAATAAATCCCCTTTATCTAAGCAGAGAGCTCAATGTTGGTAATACCCTCCCTCAAAACGAATAAATAAATCTTTCCATTGATTTTGTCTGTAATTTTAGATACGAGAAACTTAGCTGGAGATTAAATTTTTCAGTTGATTGTGATTCAAAATTACCAGTGGATTGTCTATATTAACCAGTTAACTAATGAGCATAAAAGTATAACCTTATTAATCTGTTATTTGTATTCTTTTGGTGCGGTTATCCACACACACAGACACACATTAAACAAAACATGCCTTTCATATATTCGCGAAATCTGCTGAAATAAGAGAATGCAAAATTATTCATCAACATATTTTTCTCTAAATATTAAAAAATAATTAATATCTAAAAACATCTTTGCACTTTGTATCCAACATATATTAAACAATAAGCTGAATAAACAATTTAAATATATGTAATTCATAAATACAATAATAATTCTTAATTTGATAATTATCTTAAAAATCACATTTTAACAATCATATTTTAGGATATTAAGCATAATTGTCTCTGCTTTTATACTCTCTACAATAGATCCTTCTAACTAAACTCAATTTGCAGTTTTTCTTAATTTGGTTAATTTAAATTAGTTGGATAAAACCTATTGTCTTCAAAAAGGGAAAAAGGCTTTTATTTGTTGGTTCCCTTAATAAATCAAAAATAGTTTTAAAAAGGTCTAAGCGTTCTTCATTAAAAGATCACATGATATTAAAATATGATGAAAAGTATATGGTTCATCACAAGTCTCATACTTTGGTTTTAATTTATTCAAGAATAAATATCTGTTTGTGAAACGTGTATGTCCGATACGAAGACGAGTCAAATGGATATCAGCACTTAGTAACGGTAAAACTGATAATGGGATGTCGAATGGGAAGATGGCACGTAATTTGTTGGAGACCTGCTTATTCCATAATTCCTGCCAGAGAGAATAAACAAACTTTTTAACAGCCCTTCTCACATCGAAAAGAGAAGTAGATGAATGAAGTAAATTCGAAGCAGCTTTGGCAGCTAAATCATCCCTTTCATTACCATCTAGACCTACGTGACTTGGGATCCAACGGAACTTTATATAATTTCCCTTGCCACTAAGGGAATCCAATATTTGGAAAATCTTGATTTTAATAAAACGGACAACACATAGGTCCGTCAATAAAAGATGAGATTTAGTTCGAGTGAGGAAAAGTTGGATGCTGTAGGGTAGAGCATCACAAGTGTCTGCATTGCAGGAGTAGGAGCCAAGAGTAGTAATACATGATAAGGGTCAGACATGATTTTAGTATAATAATTGAGTGACAGCTGCATTCGCTTCAGGTCTGATGGCAGTTGGGGACAAATCACATATTGAATCTGGATGGATGATGTGTGGAATGCTCCTGAACATATTCTCAAAGCAGAGTTATGAACAGTATCCAGTCTTTGAAAAACAGAAGACCTAGTAAATCCATACACAACATAGCCGTAGTCAATACGAGATAAAATAAATGACTCGAAGGAGTGATGTGTGATCGCACCCCAAGATGTTTTTGAAATCACCTTGAGGATATTAAGTGATCGCTCGCATTTCTTCCGCAAATGTAATACATGTGGAAGAAAGGTTAACTTTCCGTCAGATATCACTCCGAGAAATTTTATCTCGTTGACTACAGATATAACTGTATTGCTTAGATAAATAACTGGATAGTTATGAAGAATGCCTGGTCTTCTTGTAGAAAGAAATGGAGAGCAATTATTTCTATTGGATAAAGTAAAGTCATTCTCTGCACATTATGCAGCTAACTTATTAGCACATATTTGCAATTGTTTCTCAATTTATCGCATGTTTGACCCTTGGAAATAATATATATTTGCAGGCCTTCCACATACATTGTGCCATTAACAGAAGGGGAAAGGCAATAAAGAATATTGCCTATGTATAAGTTAAAAATAGTAACGCTTAAAATAGTTCCTTGAAATACACTCTCAGATTGGATAAAAGTATTCGAAGTATAGGATGGAATCGGACATTAAAAGTACGGGAGAGCAAAACATTTAGCTTGATTATCGGGAGATTACCCCTGAAGCCAAAACCATGGAGAAGGTATGGAAAATTCCATAACACCATGTACGGTCATATGCTTTCTTGATATCAAAGAAAATAGAAACCAGGTAATTTTTTAGCTCGAAAGCGTTGCGGATTTGGGTTCCTAGATAGGTTATGTTATCAAAAGTGGATCTTTCTTTGCGGAAACCAATCTGGTTAACTAGAATACATTTATTCGTTTTATTCTTTTCTAAGATATAAGCGAGACGATTGACCATATGTTAGGGAGTCTTACAAAAGCAACTCGTTAGAGATATTGGTCGATAATTTAAAGGATCAGAAGGATCTTTACCAGGTTTCAAGATGAAAATTACTAAGCCAGCATTCCAAAGTGTTGGAAATACATTTTCAATCCAGATCCTATTAAACAAGCGAAGTACATACTCTAAGTAATCTGGACTTAAATGTTGAAGAATTTGGTGGCTAATTCCACCATGGGCTCCATGCTGTAAAACTCTCTTCAATTCCAACATCTGAAATTCGTAGTTGTAAGGCAAGGCTTACTTTTGGTTGAAACGAATCGGTATACTCTCAGCATGGCTCTTTGTTCTTAAGAACGAAGAGCTATAAGAGTCAACGCTTGAGACACACAATAGCAAAAGTCTCAACAAGGACGTTAGCAATGTCTTGAGGGGAAAAGTATAGAGCAGCTCCAGATTTCTAAATAGGAATAGGAAATTTTCTATATATTCCATTGGCTGCTTTCATTTTTCACCACAACTGCTTACTAAATGTTGAAGATGTAATTAAAGATACATAGCAAGACCACGATTCTTTCTAAATTAGATAAAGAGCTGTACGAGCTAATGCTTTTGCTCTCTTAAAGGCAAT
The DNA here is from genome assembly GCA_037975125.1 of Latrodectus hesperus. NCBI lineage: Eukaryota > Metazoa > Arthropoda > Arachnida > Araneae > Theridiidae > Latrodectus > Latrodectus hesperus. The sequence continues at coordinate 45,329,787 of CM075854.1, read as the reverse complement.
GAGATTCTCCGTTGTGGGGTATTTTGTAAATACCCCAGAACTTCCTCAGATTCTTATAGGTGTTTTGATAGTCATCATTCCATCAAGGTTTGCAATGCCTACGTGTTATAGATGAACTCTTTGGTATTGATGCTTCAGTTGCATTCATAATTGTTTCAGTAACATTACAAATGGCGTCAATAACATTCTCGACTGATACCATTTCATTAACAACTCTTGCCAATTGTGTAAATAATGTCCAATCTACTCGACTATACACGTCAGTAGGTAGACGTTGTTGTCGCACAATACCTCCAGTCTAGGTGATGATGAGAGAAAAATCATCACTATTATAAATCATTTCCCACCGATAAATTTAACAACGGCAAAAGTGAAGGAGAACATATAGCTAAATCGAGAGAAGGAAATGTTCTTGTATGTAAGTAGAAAAAGATTTTCTCATCGGTATTAGTTAAACAGAGACAATTGTTAATAATGAATTGCTCTATCTCAGGATCACGAAAATTAGCTTCATTACTCTCTACAAAGAATTATTGCCGTTAAAGTCACTTAGCAACAGAAATGATGTGGGCAATTGATCAACTAAAGCATCGAATTTCTCCTGGTGGATGACATCGTGTGTTGGGAAATACAATCTACAAACTGTGATCAAACATGTAGTGTGAGTTCTCACAGCAACAGCCTGTAGAGTAGAATCAATTAGATAGACAGTGCAGGGGAAATTATTAGACGTTAATATATAAACACCTTCAGACACTGCACCATCGTCACCATAGTCTTTTTTAAAGCTTTTAAACCCATGAATAGAGAAACTGTTGCTAGACTTCAGGAATGTTTCCTGGAATGCAACACATGCGGGATTATAGGCTGAAATTACAGACCTGGTGTCACCATGATATGAACGCAAACCACAGTAGTTCCAGGAAATAAGAGAAGTTATTGTTTAATTTGAAAAGCTCCTTTCCTGGAAAAAGAAGATCTGACAACTCCTAGAACGAAATATCGTCGTCCAAGGGGGGTAGAAAAACAGAGTCAGCCTCCAGGGACAAGGCTTTATGGTTCGATGTGGATGATCTAGAAGTACACTCTTGCATAAATCTTAATTTAAAAGTCTTCATGGCTTTTGAATTAGCAAAAGTTGTTTTGCTTTTACTAAGGGTGGTTGATATCGATTTTAGCTTTGGTGTTATGGGTAATGTAATAATGAGAAGTGAATTAGCTTCTGTTTGTATGGAAGCTGTATTCGTGACTTTCTTAGTTGCACTTGGATAGCTTATTCCAGATTGTGGTGAACACAGAGACAACAAGTTTCCTTGACTCTGGGTTAGAATATTTATTTTTTACTAATAACGTGATGATTTCTTTCTCCAATACCCATTGAGGACAACTTTCAAATTAGGAGGAGTGGCCACCATGACAGTTGACACACCTTTTCTTCGCTGTACAGTTCGAACTATCGTGCAGCCAACCACTGTGCAGTGAGAGCAGGTGGATTTGCCTTTGCAAGCGTTTCGCGAGTGTCGAAAACATTGGCCTTGAAAACACCGCAATGGATTTGGAATATATGGCCAAATGGGTAGATTGAAATATGCATCTTTGATATACTTGAAAGTCTGGAGTTGCGAAAGTCAAAATGAGATGTTTAGTTTAGATAAATTTTCCATCCCTTCTGACTCTGATGCGTTCCACTCCACAGACCTTCTAATCCTGCAAATTTTCCAGGACCTCATCCGTTGGCGTATTCCCTAAATCCCTTGCGAAAATGGCAGCATGATTACTAAGAGGCAAAGCTATTTCCTCTATATTGGTTAGAAAGTGAATGTTGCTAAAGGTGGCAGCTAGCGTAGAATCGGCAGCTTCCACCATGGAGTTAACAGAACGTAATTTTTGAACATTTCTCACTTCCTCGATTGTTCCTTACATAAACTTTTATATGAGAGAAGGGGATACTTTTTCAAAAGTGTCCTCTTTTCTCTTAATAATAAAAAATTTGCAATTCAAATTAGACAAAATTTGCTCCCGTGGAAGATTTGAAAATGTTTTGGCATCCATATGTTTGTGATAAAATGTTGGGACCTGACAGCGCCATCGAATCCAACAATGGGATACAAATCAGCTGCCCCAGAGCTAGCCAGGTCTTATATCCTCACCGCACATCCCTGAGGTGGCCACTACCTTTAACATGTCCTCCAGTAGCTGTACCCATCGCTTGATAAATAAAGCCGATTGATGTACTGAGGACCACAGCACACCTCCAGTTTACCTGAAGCAGAAGCCAAAGTAATATGTTGGTGTGTGGGGGCCTCAATTACCAGAACCCTCCTTTCCAGTGACACGGGTCTTCACGCATGACAGACACGTAGGTGATTTAGCCCAAAAGAGAAACTAAATCCACAGAACGGCAATAACTACTTAAGGGAAGTCTCATCCTTTTGCGAGGCAACCACAACGAGGGAGAAAAGGAAGAAAAGCGGAATGGAGAAGAAAAGAAAGAAGAGAACAGAGTTTAAGTTTAGATGGTAGAGTAAAATGGTGAATTGTGAAAAGTATTGAAACACAACAGATTTCTAGAAAGATCAACCAAATCTTATATCTAATTTATGTAAAGAACTGCCCATAAAATGCACCTGGTGAGGCATTTTAGTAAAGTGATTATATTTGATAGAGGAATTGGCTTTTCAGATCATTAGAACTCAACAGCATAGAGTACGTTTGTGACGCATTGGAAAAAAAATTTTTGTAACTCCCTCCGAAAACCATCTAGTTCCGAAACGCAATGTTGCTGATCGACTTGACACCGACTGTCACAAGAACTTGTTTTATTCCCTCTCTGTGGGAATTTTTAAGACTAATATATTTTATAGATTTCTTATTTCTTTATTACAGCAATATTGGAAGTCATGTTCTCAAATAAATAAGATTCATACGTGAAAAGAGAGTGTGATTTTAGTACTCCTCTCTTTTAACGTGTTCACACGATGAGACAACTAATTTATATACTTTAATTTCTTTCATCAGAGAGAAATAGAATTTTTATTTTACAACATAATTAGACCATATGAATTTTATGCACCAGTATTCTTGTGGATTAGTTGCGTTTTTTAATGTTCTATGTCAGAGATTTAATCCTTGTCCCGTGAAAGTTCAAATTTCGTATCCTTTACACATCGAAAATAATAAGTAACAAGTGAATTTAGAAATTATACTCAGGCTACCCATATCTTCATCATATCTTGAGGTTAGTGATTTAGTAAGCAGAAATTTGACCTTGTTGCTTAATAAATTGCTTATATGTACACGAGCGTGGAAATATTTGCATTTTAATTTGTTTAACACATCGTTACTGTTTTACATTGCTGGCTACTGTAACTGCAACAACCTGAACAAAGCATGCAAATAACATAACATGAAATTTACAACATGCATTAGTGAAGGTGAGATGTGCAAATAATAGAATTTCAGCACAAAGGCACATCCCGCGTGCCTGTGGCGCAACTTCAAAGTGCTTTTACAAGCTTGGAGATTTCAACGATTTCAAGTTCGACAATTGTATTTTTTTTTTTCAAAAAAAACGATCAGTTACGCTTCGTAAAAAACAGCGATAATTTTTGGATCCGTGACCAACAGAGGAAGGAATAGTGGCCTACCGAGATTGTGGATTATCTTTCAAGAAAATCGGTAGTCATTTTGGACGAAACCAAACAACTGTAATGCGAATATGTGATTGTTGGATGCAGGAGGGTACGAAGGACTGACGTGTTCGTTCACATCCACCTCAGTGCACCACTTCACGAGATGATAAGAAAATCGTGTGCATAGCAATGACGGATCGCTCAGTCACATCACGAACCATAACAGTACATTCAGTCAGTAACGTATCATTCAGTGTCTGCGCATACCATTCAACGCAGTTTACAGCAGAGTGTTCTGTCCGCAAGACGTCCATTGCTTTATCTACCCTTGACGCAGAACCAGAGACGTCTCCACCGCTAATGATTTTATGAAAGAAAGATGTGGAAGGAAAATGAAATGAAATTGCCATTACTGACGAGTCACGCTTCTACATTCAACACCATGATGGTCGCATTCAAATCTGGAGACACCGGAGAGAGAAAATGCTTAACAGCTGCATTATTTACCACTACACTTGCACTACCACATATGGCACACATTGTCCAAGACTTCTTCGTCAATTGAATTGTTTCCTTGATCGGCTCGCTCTCCAGATCTTTCACCGATCGAAAACATCTGGTCCATGGTTGCTTAACGACTGACCCAGATTACATCCCCAGCCTGTAAACCAGAACAAGTTTTGCAATATGTGAAAGCTGTTTGGTCTGTTGTACTCCAAGAACACATCCAAAATCTCTTTGAATCAAAGCCGAAGCGTGTGGCAGCGGTGATCTCTAACAATAGCGGCTACTCTGGCTACTGATTTTGGGAGGAACCACACTTCACAGAAGTCTATAAATTTAGTCATTTAATACTTGGTCAACATGTTATCTACAAAATAAATTGTGTTGTGATATTTCTCGTATTTCTTGGTGTTGCAATTTGAGTGGCCAACAGTGCATTTTTAATTAAAGAAAGAAACATATTGTTATTCTTTATTAAAACAGTTAACTCAAATTTCACCAGATTTGAACGTTTATGCTTTCATTTGTTTTAAACTTCAAAACTTACTACTACACGTTTCAGCTCATTAAATATTTGCTAACTAATTCATCTTAAATAGGCCCTTTTTATTTATTCAACAATTTTAATGCAATATTTTTGCTATTTACATGAAAAAATCTTTTAAATTACATTAGATATCCGCATTCAACAAAACCTTAGATTGCTTTATGCTATTAAAGTGCTAAATTATTGGGATGAGCTTCATCTGCATATTTCAACTGGTCTTAAAAAACACAGCCGATAGCTTCGGTGTGCTGCACTAAGATCAAGCCTCTAAGCTGACACTAGAATTAGCGTCATCCAATCCATCTCGTGCCACGGTAATGCATGGACATTAAACGGTAGAAAACTTTTTAATGCAGATTGTCTTTGCCAAAGTGATCTTTCCGTCGGCATCAGATATGGCACCCACAACCTTCTGAACACGATATTTATACCTTTCCCTTCCAGGCTATCGTGGTCCCTTGTTAAGAGTGAAAAATTACTTAACAGCTTTCTTTTTACATAATTTAATTTACTTTATCATTTCAAACATTACATGTATACACATATACAAAGTTACTTATTCAACTTTATTTTTACATAACTGAATTTTTAGCTTCACACAATTTTAATTAATATAATATTCGAATATCAAAAATATCATTTCTCAAATTATTATGAATACATTTGAGATACATACATGAATGCGCGGGCGTGCATATATTTATTGATTCTAGTACTCTATTTCCGAATGTTATATTAAAGATAAATGTTGCAGTAAACACAAACCACACACACATTTTTCCATATAGTTAATACGATAAATGATCGACTGAGCAGCCCATTTAAATGTGATTATTAGTTTAACATCTAAAAAATAAAAAATGAAAATGAATTTCATACAATTTTGTCATAAAAATTATCATATGATTGATAAAAGTTTAAAAAAAGCATTTTCAAATATTCAAAAAACTAAGTTGTTCTCATTATTTTTCTTCAGAAACAAAAATAAAGCTTTATAAAACTGGCAGTTTGCATTAAAATTTCTTTGAAAAAAGAGTTAGAAATATATGGAAAGTCACATTACTCATAAGTGTTCCATTAATATAATAAACAAAAAATAAAATATAAAAATTATAAAGAGTTTCTAATTTTCATTGAAAAAATGCCACTATGTTTTTTATAGAAAAAAACTATGGTTCCTAAACTGATCCATTATTTTCAGATTACAAAATTGCTTTAGCAAGAATATATATATATATATATATATATATATATATATATATATATATATATATATATATATATATATATATATATATATATATATATATATATATATATATATATAAAGAGAGAGAGAGAGAAATGTATAATTATATATAGAAATTTATTTACACAAATGCATTTAAAAATATATTGTATATAATATATTGCATAATATATGATCAAAATAGTTTCAAGTTCCATTGACATAATTATACTATTGATATCTATTAGTATTATTTGTACGATTCTCCATTTGCAAAATCAACAGATTAACTACACGAATAGTTTTAGTGTAACTGAAATGGCTTTCACATGTTTGAATAAGCTATTATGTGACTCTGTAATATTTTGAGGTAATTTCTTGCACATGGGAATAGAAATACTGCTTTTTAAAATAAAATATATAATTCTAAAAACATGTTGAATTTGATTATAAGCAACTGAATTTAAATAAGGTCTCATTATAAAAGGATACAAAATTTGTAATATGATTAATCAAACAAACCTGAGATTTTTTTGAAAAAATTTTTTTTTCTTTTATAATAAACCATGCTCTATTAAATCAATCTCTTGATGTATCCTGTAAAAAATATTTGACGAGTAGATTAGCGAAACAAAAACAAATGATACGAGCAATGTGATTCCTATATTTTGAGAAGAGGTATTTCATGCTAAGTGGATTTAGTGCAACATGTCAAAAAATCGGATTTTTAGTTTATTTTACATTTAATATAATCTATAATAATAAAATTTTTTTAAAAAATTTATAGCACAATTTTTTCATCACCTGATTTTTTACCATTTCTTCCGAAAAAATTTTTAATAAATACCCCATTGTATTTAATATAACAACCGATGCCCCAGTATGAACTATTAATTTTCTTATCTCTAACATTTGATATCATTCTTATCGAAAATAATGAACAACATCATTTTATTCCCTTGGCGATGTCTTGTCGAGTTTCAATATATATATATATATATATATATATATATATATATATATATATATATATATATATAAAGAGAGAGAGAGAGAAATGTATAATTATATATAGAAATTTATTTACACAAATGCATTTAAAAATATATTGTATATAATATATTGCATAATATATGATCAAAATAGTTTCAAGTTCCATTGACATAATTATACTATTGATATCTATTAGTATTATTTGTACGATTCTCCATTTGCAAAATCAACAGATTAACTACACGAATAGTTTTAGTGTAACTGAAATGGCTTTCACATGTTTGAATAAGCTATTATGTGACTCTGTAATATTTTGAGGTAATTTCTTGCACATGGGAATAGAAATACTGCTTTTTAAAATAAAATATATAATTCTAAAAACATGTTGAATTTGATTATAAGCAACTGAATTTAAATAAGGTCTCATTATAAAAGGATACAAAATTTGTAATATGATTAATCAAACAAACCTGAGATTTTTTTGAAAAAAATTTTTTTTCTTTTATAATAAACCATGCTCTATTAAATCAATCTCTTGATGTATCCTGTAAAAAATATTTGACGAGTAGATTAGCGAAACAAAAACAAATGATACGAGCAATGTGATTCCTATATTTTGAGAAGAGGTATTTCATGCTAAGTGGATTTAGTGCAACATGTCAAAAAATCGGATTTTTAGTTTATTTTACATTTAATATAATCTATAATAATAAAATTTTTTTAAAAAATTTATAGCACAATTTTTTCATCACCTGATTTTTTACCATTTCTTCCGAAAAAATTTTTAATAAATACCCCATTGTATTTAATATAACAACCGATGCCCCAGTATGAACTATTAATTTTCTTATCTCTAACATTTGATATCATTCTTATCGAAAATAATGAACAACATCATTTTACTCCCTTGGCGATGTCTTGTCGAGTTTCAACGTCACTTCATCACCATAAAGATCCATGAAATGCTGATAAACTTTCGCGTTCCTGATAAATTCCTCCATAAAACCTTTATCTTTTTTATTGCTTTTTTGGTCTTCACTTTTTTAAGGCAAACAATTTTTAAATACTATAAAATGTGTCACCATGAAACATGCCTAATCTCTCTTATTATAAGTTTAACGCAAATAAACATTTTTAAAAAACTATCACTCTAAATTATAAGTAATTACTGCATATTTGTGAAATATGTATGAAATACCTTTTGAGAAAAAGAAAAAATTAGGTACTTCAGATGAGAATAATAAAACAATTTTCATTATTATAATTTATGATAAACTCCAATAAATGAGATAAAAAAGAAAATTACTACTAAATTTGAAGGAATCGCCTTTATGCATTTTATATGGAATGTATTAAAATAATTTCATAATACTAAATATTATGTAAGAGATTAAAATATTAATATTTAACATAATATTCGGAAAAATATCATCAAGATTATCTCAAATATGTTAATAAAAGAAACCATTTATTGTCAATAAACTTTTGAAAATAAGTAACTTTAGGAACGTATAAAATCTCTTACATTCCTAATATTATAAAATGTAATGTTATTTCAATATTTGGCTCCTACATTTTGAGAATACTATCTAACTTATTTATAGTATGAATTATACAAAAGCAATATGTATTGAAAGACTATAACTTTGAAGTTCATAGGTTATACTTACTAAATGATACAATATATTGCCTATAAATCGGAAAATGTCGTTGATATTTAGGCAGTTTTGCGATAAAACTCCATACGTTAGAAAAAATTTAAGTTCACTTGTAAGATATTGGTATGCTTTTTCAGGTAAGTTTCGTTTAAATAGTTTTATTATTAAATATTCTACCAAAAATACAAAAACTGTTATTATAAATGTTAAACGTTAAAGCTTATTTTAATAAGAGAGCATTTTTCTCATTAAATTAAGAGAAAGAAAAATTTTTTGAATAGCTGGAACTTCACATCATCTCTAAAGTTTTAAAATATTTTATTCTTATTGCATTTTAAAATATGTTCAATTTACAAACATGTACGTAGCACATGCAATGTCACATCTATCAATTAAGCTAAGCCATTTAAATCTTCACACCAATCTATTAAGATGCAAGTTTATTTTTCACGTAGCAACTTATCCTCAATATCCCAAAACTACACATAAAGTAATTTTTCATTTCTTTTCCCTCAAAAAACGATAAAATGTCCTCTCGTGGCTCTGGTTCGATTTTGCTCTAAATATTTTGTTTATCTAAGACAATAATGTATGACTTAGACAATTAAGTCAAATTGTAAAATTGTGAATTGTGAATCATAGAAAAAGAGATGCTTCGTTTATTCTTGTTCGAAGTACACTTGAATTGAATCAATACGATCATTACACAAACACTTCAGGATAACTAAAAGAAATCCTTTTAGTATGCCTTTGGGAACTCGAACCTTTCGGAAACGACACTCGCAAAATGATTTTAACTCTTGGAAATAATATAATTACCTCAAAAGAAGAAATTGAGAAACTAATGGAATACAAATAATTAATTAGATTTCAATGGAGAAAATGTTTGGGTTTTTAAGGAATACTGTCTATTACTTATGCATTTTGATTCCTGAATACATTTTTGTTTGTTATAAAAATTTAAAAAGTGATTAATTTTGCTATAAATTTTCATCACACTGTATTTTGTCTTATTATACTATATAGCACACACATAAATATACTGTTTTGGTTAGTAAAGTTAAATTGCTGTATGTAAGCAATTCGTCATTTAATATTTTCAGTGATACTATCATAAACAACACATAAATAACGGCAGTTTTCGTTGTTTCTTATGTAAATAAAATAATTTACATATTATGCCTGACTTGTTTGCGGTTGCAGTAATTTTCGTAAGTGCTGACGAAACGAGTTTCACGAAAATGATTCCAAACACATTCCATTCAACAAATGGAAAAATCGATGAAATTCTCAACGGAATTAATAAGTAATTGCTGTTAAATTTCGCATCAGAATTTCATACTTCTAAAAAAACTAAATATTACTTTTTAATTAAAAGTAATATATGTATATATATATATATATATATATATATATATATATATATATATATATATATATATATATATATATATATATATATATATATATATATATATATATATATATATATATATATATATATATATATATATATATATATATATATATATATATATATATATATATATATATATATATATATAATATATCTTTCTAAATTACAACTTTTTCATCATCATAATAATTTTTCCACGTAAATATTATCCATGTAATTTGTTCATAAGCATTATGTATCTTTAACATATTACAGTGATTTATTGCATATTATCTAGTTACGATGTTAGTTCTCTTGTTAAAATAAAAAACACCTTTCATTGAAAATGTATGTGATCCGTTTTAATGCCTAAATAATTATAAACGTTCTGTACTTGTGAAAAAAATTTTAATCACACACATGACCACAATTCGCTTGTCTGACAACCAGATTTTATTATCTACTTACGATTGAAAATAAATTAAAATATCAATCAAAAATATTATTAACGGTATTTTAATCTTTTTGCATTGTGTTAAACTAAAATTATGATTTCTGTATCTCATATTTCTAACTACTTTTATCTTATCACATATTCCTCAATTATCACATTCGCTACTTATCACACATTCATTCATTATTATCGTATGATATTTCTAAGAAAACAATAAGCTATTTACGATAGGATAAACATTTGCTTAAAGATGCAACTTATTTTCAAGATAAAATATTGAAAATCAGAATCTATTCTGATTTCTTTCCGTTAAGAAATTATTTTTACTTATTGAACAGAAGCAAATTCTATATTTTGAAAAAAGTGACACATATATGGCTAAATTAATTTACCTGAAATATTGGCTAAATTAATTTACCTGAAATTATTTGGATAGAGAAGGCGAAAGCTGCTTGTAATTCAGGCTGAAAAACTGTAGATTAGGAATATGATTATTAATATTTTACCAAAATATATGCTCTACATAAATAAAAATATATTGTACAAATTTAGTAAAAACTCGCTTATTTTTTTCTCTTTTATTTTGTATATTCATGAAGTTCATTAATTCAAAATACTAAACGAAAAATTGATTATTAAAATTTTGTATAACACAATGTGTTTCGATTGGTATGACCATTGAAAAAAATAAAATTTTTTGTCTAAATATATTATTGCTGTATGTTTCATATGAGAATAAACTTTTTTGGAATAAGCAAAAGTATTCATCTTTATATATATAATACCAGTAATTATAGTTTAATAAATCAATTCACATTGGAAAACACAAAATTAATGTTAAAAGTCACTTTTTATGAGGATTGAAAAGGGCCAGAAAATAATATTTGTGAAATGTTTCTTAGCAATTTTTTAAATCAATAAAGTAATTTTTTCCTACAAATAATCTCATTTTACCTGAATTTAAAAATTACATTCCTTGAAATAAACTTATTTTGCATAAATTAAAGGAATCATTTTTTGTTTAAGGAAAATACATTAATCCAATACAGGAAATGCACAAAGGAAATCTTAAATCAAATTGCATAACCTTGAACTGCGTATTTATGCTTCTAAAGAAAAGTTATTTCTGAATACTGTAGGAGAAACTAATTTTATAGTTACCTAAGCACTTTCAATCCTTCTATTCAAAAAAAGAACGCCCAATAATTAACTCCTGATTATTTGAGGAACTGTGTGCACGACTATAACAGATAAGCAGATTAATATCTGATGGATCTGACAGAAATCTGGCCGATAATCCACAAAGAAATAAAAAAAGGAAACTATTAGCGCAAATATGCATATGAACAATTTATGCTGGGTAAAAAACAAATATATTTTTTAAGGAATAATAAAATTATTCCCTTTTTTCTTACATTTTCGTAAATTTACTTTTCTTCAAAAAATCATTATAAAGTTTCTGTGTTTCCTTACATCGAAATACTTATTTATTACAGAGTGAAGATATTTTGGAATTCATATATACCGATTAATGTGCAGAGTGAATGATATGAAGTTTACGACATTAATTTCTAAATTATGATTACATTTCTATACACTCTAATTTGGACAAATAATTCTAGAAAACTTTGAGTAAATCTACAGAATTAATTTCCAATATAATTATGAAAATAAAATTAAGCTAATTTTGTATAATAAGTATTAATTTAAAAACATTTAATAAAAAAATCTTTTATCAGTTTATTTGGTTAAAATATGTTTTGAAAATGTTTGTTATTTATCACGAAATTTTATAGATAGTCTTGAAATTTTTTGAAGAACTTATTATTTGATATTTTTCTTCAAGTAATACATTGATAAAGAGGCTGTAAGGAATTATTTGGGAAATCACACTGTTAATTTTACATTGAATTTGCAAAATTGTATTCTGTCTAATTGTCTTATTTGTATTTAAATCGAAAATCTTGTTTTGTATTTTAAGAAAACATTCACATTATTTTTATAGATAAAAGCAAATTTTCATGTATTAAATTGATAATAATCTCTTTATAGTAGCTATGTATTAAGGTAACTGAAATTAAATAGTTTTTGTGTTTTAAGTGATAATAAAATTCTCAGGTATGTGCACTCACGCAAACGGAATGTTACCTCTGCTATTCCCTAGGGATAAATAAATTATCACACCATCTAGTCCTACTAAACTCTAGGGGTACATAATTATCATACGTTTACTTTCAGATACATTTGTATTCAAAATCTGGCAAATTATGTATATAATTTTTAACCTAAACTCTCTTGAAAGTATAGAATGATTCGAATAGAAAGAAATATCTTTTGAGTGGAAACAAAATAGAGCTTCTGAATGCTTCATGAATCAGTATCAATTATAAAAAATTTAGGTATTTTATCTATAATATGAAAGAAAATTTTACTTGCTATACGTTAGATTGGAAAGCTTCTTAAGAAGAATTAGATTTCCATGTTATCTTAGGAATATTTTGAAATTGTTCTTTTCAGCAAAATACAGATTTTGGACACCATATTAATAAACATTTTTCTTAGATACATATGCTATATATTTACATAAAATTTGATTATAACTGTTTTATTTGAATTTATATTATTAACTAAGTATTATTTAAGCTTAAAATCTTTTATAAAAATATCTATTATTGTATATAATTAATAATAAGTGTTTAAATAATAATGATGATATATTCAATTAAATATATCTTTGCAAACATACTAAAAATTTTAAACACATAACTACAACTAAGAATTTTTGAATAGTTATACTTCGTGATCGTTCTTTATAATACAAAAATGTCCTTTTATACCGAAGAATAGTGATAAATATGTGATAATTTATACAATGTATAGATTTTTATTTACACTTTCTACCATAAGTTTTCTTACTCTATAGTTGTCTAGAATATTCATCGCACCTCATTTAATGTACAAAAAGCATTAAAAATAACAAAGTAATGTATTTTTATGTATTGTCAATTTTCCGTTTTCAAATGACACTGAAATATGTTAAACATATAATAAAGGTGTTTACGATCGTTATTTTACATTATCCAAAATACAAATCATGAAAAGATTTATCTCCATATTTTTTTATTTATGTTTTACTGAAAACCACTAACGATGTTTCAAAATTTGTTTTTGAAGCAATAACTAACAAACACCTAATGTATAATATTTTATGATTTAAAATAATTTTGATATATGAATTTAGAAACAGCTGCATTTTGTAATTTATTAAGGGCAGCAAATCACTTTTTCAATAAAACAGAAACATGTTTTCTAGTAAGCATATCACAACATTGCTTAAAAAACATACGAAATTTATGTGACTTAAAAATACTAAAACATTCGCGAAAGACATGTGATGGTTCTATGTAATGACTATAAAATAACTAGTAATAAATGAACTAGCCACGAGCATCTGAATTGAAGGCATTATATTAACTGTTAAAAATATTCCACTTCCATTTTTTAAAAAGACAGCTTTCTCCATTTTAAAAGTTAAATTGAATTTTAAGTTAAAACTTGAATAAAGAATCATATTTATTGAGGGAAACGTTAAATACATTCATCTAAATATTTGAAAAACTCACAATGTACGTTCTTTATACTTATATGTATAGAAATAAAATGTCAAAGCGAAAAGTGAAAACATCTCCCAGCCGAAACCCATTATGATGAAAAGTTCTATGCATGATAAAAGCTGCACATGGTTTAACGTTTCTCCGCTGGTTTCCAGGGAAAGATGGATGCAAACACTGGTGAAAATATCATTGTCTAACCCTGGTTCAAAATTATAAAACAAATAACTGTGTTAAACTGCTATTTTAGAATCAAAAATATGCAGGAGGAAAGATATAACTATAATCCGTTTAAAATACTTGGGTAAAATAGAAATTGTGAAACTCTGTGAACGTAGCAAATCGTATTTATATTAATTCTTTTATGCAAACTCACTGCCGTTTAAATCAATTTTAAAAATGTATGAATTTCTAATTATTTTGTGAACACCTAATCATAAATTATTATTTTAATATTTACCAAGCATTCTTATACAGTTAATTCCAATGATAATTTTCAAAGCTACATAAATCTAAATCGCATTTTATAAACGCAATAAGTATTTTAAAATGTTTCTAAGTATTCTGATATACAAGAAATATTTATTTAATTGTTCCATATATATGTCATCAATGTAAGAGCATTTTTTTTATTGTCATTATAGTTTTCGATTCTGGCTAAGTATTTTCATCAATTGCAGTAGCTGGCCATCCACTTCGTAATCTTGAAGCATTCATGTGATGAAATCAACAAATTATCTAACATCATCCACTTTAAATTTTTATAGCCCACCCTACAAGATTTTAATATCTATAAACGTTATCATCCTGTTAGACTTCAACTGCCACATGTCTAGAATCCACTTATTTCCGGAAGCCGAAGGGATGCTTATCTCTATCCAAGTTATCTTGTTCCTAACATTTTAGATTTAAGTACAGGAGAAAGAGCACTTCTAAAAGAGAGTCTCTCTCTAGAAATGTATCCAAGTTATCTTGTTCCTAACATTTTAGATTTAAGTGCAGGAGAAAGAGCACTTCTAAAAGAGAGTCTCTCTCTAGAAATGTATTTAATTAAAAACCATGTGATAAAAAATGTCTATAGTAATACCATTTATGTTAACGCTATCACTCTCCTAAAGTCACAGAAAATATTTCTGTCTGCAAATAGAAAAATGTCAAAGTATTTTTTTTATATTTTAATTACAACTGTTACTAGATAAAATACTTATTCTAATTACAATAAAATATCATGTATAGATAGCTAGTCTAATTTCCTGATTGCTGAAAAATAAAATGCAATATGTTATTCATTTGACTTATTTGTCACTTCATGTTTTCGACACTAATTCGACCAGAATTTACAATTAAAGTAAGTTCTGAGGTAGTAAAAGCATACACGCTTAATACACTCACAACACATCCAATAAGAAAATAACTCCCACAAGTACAAAGTTTTTATTTTAAATCCAAAATGTATATTTATTTATCTATTTTATCGCAATTTTTAAGGAAATTCAGTAATGACACAATTTCTTATCAGAGTAATCATGTCATTATATTGTAATCATAAATAAATATATGACTTATCAATGAACATGTTTGCAAAGTAAATTCTGGATTAAAACAATAGTTCTATAAACTGGAGGAAGGAATAATTTATAATATTTAATGGACCATAATTCAGCCAGATACTGCTATCCATTCTTGTCGGCGAAGTTCCTCGAATGTTTCTTGTCGGCGAAGTTCCTCGAATGTTTCTTTTTATAATTTCCGTTAAATATCTAAAATACTTCCAAAACTGTGTACATTCTAAGTAATTTCAATCAAATATCAGTCTATTGCACAAACATGATATTATATATATTTAACCTCACGGAGACACAGAGATATTTTGCTGCCTTAGCTTAAATTAAGGAAATTCTACAACTGAATTCATTTAAATAAACTTTGTGAGTACATAATATCAACAATATTTCAATATTTCACGAGCGGAAACGGAATTGATAAGAATATTTAGTAGAATTTTCCTTTACTTCGATGTCAATATTATTAGAATATTTTAATTAAGTTCAACTTTAAATATTTATTAAGGAGACATGAGCAAGATTTTGTTACAAGTAGTTCAAATAAGCATTTTTATTGCTCTGTGTTTATCATTTTTTCAGAAATAACTAACATTAATTTCATTAAACAAATACTGTATGTATCTCACTTACATAATAACTCTCTATATTTATCTAATCTTAAGGACGAATTTAATTTAGGACTTGAAGTAAAAAGGAAACAATATTATTGCACAAAAATATTCTTATTGCCAATCAGAGAGAGTTTTATTAATTAATGAATGTAATAATATATTTTTATTAAATCTTTATTTATTTCTTTTAACCTTAACTATTTTAATTAATTCATATTTAATAGAAAATCTTCGTAAACGTCTATTTTAAAATCTCTAATGCAAAAGGTACAATAAAGGAACACAATAAAAGATATTCTCATTATTCCAGCACAATCTAAGTATGCAAAAGTTCTGAAATAAACATTCGTATCTTTACTTCAAGATATCAATCAAATACAGGGTGATAACTTTATACTGTTGACAAAAAATTGCACTGCTTTTGATTGGTTTAATTCATATCCACCACTTTTTAAAATAATTTCATTTGCTTAAGAGATCTTAATATTAGTAAAACATATAGGCAGTTTTTATTTCCTTGTTTGAAATAGTATGCTAAACCAACGACGACAAACAATTGCTTTATTTGAGGCTGGATTACAGCAAATTCAGATTGCCAGAAACCACAGACAAATGGTATCAAGTACTATAAAACGATTCTTAGAGCTTGGCCATGATGGTGATACACCGCAAAAATCACAAAAAAAAGAACTGTGAATACAAATGAAATTAGCAAATTATCAAGAAATGAATCAAATAAAATCCAAGAAACTCGATGAGAAAAATAGCTAAAGAAATAGGGGTTAATAGAGAATCAGTTAGACAAATTGGAAAAGAACTTGGACTTAAGCCATATAAACTACGAAAAGTACAGAAACTAACTGAACAAAATAAGCGTACATGGTTGTAAGGATTACGAGTTCTCCTTCGAAAGTCCGCAAAAGGCGCATGGAAGTATTTCATCTTCACGGACGAAAAAACTTTCACAATTGAATAATTCTATAATTGACAAAATGACCGTTGCTGATCATCTGATCGTCCTGGAACTTTCACAAAAGTTGAACATCGGCAAAAACCACAGTCAGTTATGGTTTAGGGAAACATTTGTGAATCTGGAAAAGCTCCTTTGATTTTCATAGATCAAGACTTCAAAATGAACAAGACCATGTATTGCAATGAGATTTTACAGTCGGTTTTACTTCTTTGGGCCCAAAAGCATTTTGAAAACTGCATTTGGCTACTTCAACAATGTTCTGCTCCTTCTCATAAAGCAAAAGCAACACAAGACTGGTGTCAAGCAAATTTTCCAGATTTCATACCTGTGGGAATGTGGCCCCCAATTCACCTGACGTAAACTCAATGGACTGTGGAGTTTGGTCTGTTTTGCAATCAAGAGTATGCACTAAGTCACATTGAAGTTTGGAATGCTTAAAGGCTACTCTTAAGAAGGAATGGGCTAAATTAACGCGTGATGAACTGCGGCCCATTGCAGAAACTTTTACGCGACGTTTAAGGCTCTGTATCGATGCCCAAGAGGGCCATTTTGAAAATACTTCAATATATTGTATCTAAGTAACAAATGAATTAAGTAAAGTTAGCTTCTTGAAAATAAATTCCATCTTTTTAGTTTAATTCAATATTTTTTGTCAACAAGATAAAGTTGTCACCCTGTATTTAACTCAACTTGTAAAAATAAAAAAACATAAGTTAAAAATCATTTGCAATTTAAACAATTTCAGAAGATTTTGAAGTCCCAAGTTTTTTATCATATAACGAAGAATATAGATTGATGTATGTGTGATCAGTTTTTAAAAAAAGCTATACAGTAGAATTCTACAAAGAATTGACGAAAGATATAATAATTTCATATAAATTTTATATTACGTAAATAATCTGTGTTATTAGCATATAAATCTTATGTATACACTAGCCAGTATACACAGGCACTTAGAAAAGGCCTTAAAGTCACCACATAAAATAAAAAGTAATATCTTAAATATGATTACTCCCTTTCTCAATGTAGGTGCTGAAAATACTCTCCACATACTTTCCATCATATGTGAACATGCAAGTGAAGATTTATATATTCTCTTCTCAGCTCTTGTATTGTGTGATGCTTTTGATGACATCCTGGATCCTGATCTTGAGTTCTTCAATTGTGTGTGGATTTGTTTCGTATACTCTTCCCTTTAGCAGTCCCCATAAGTAAAAGTAGACATGTAAAGTGACTGAGGAGACCACTAGCGTTTGCTGATAGTCTTCAGGTGTAAGTATTTCATGCAAACGGGACAATCATGTTCTGGTCTGTGGCATGTTGCTCGGTTCTGCTGAAAGTTACCAAACTGAAGCTTCTGGAAAGATGACTAAAAATGTTCCATGATTAACAGCGTGAATTTACTGTTCACTGTCATGTCAGAGAATATGGGGCCCATATGAAGAAATTTAATGCCCAAAACGTAATATACAGATATAAACAGATAACTATGACAAAAACATAATATTGTATAATATTTCGATGGGCCGATTTTACATGCCTTCCTCTGTATACATAAATACTGGCCAATGAAGTAAAAACCTAAGTCAATATTTTATTAAACCACCTTTTGCATGGATAATAACTCTTATTCTGTGGGCATCAGATCTTCACTTCAGACCTAAGAATACCATGAACTGGCTATGCAGCTTTTTAGGTCTGGAAAATCAGATAGAAAAAGAGAGTTCAGTCAAGAGCATCTATCCACTACATCCCCCACATTTTCTATGGGTTTAAGATCCGGGCTCTGTAGTAGTCAGGAAAGGCGTTGTAAGTCATATTAATGTTCAGCAAAGCAATTTTAAACACTTTTGGCAAGAGGTATAATTCCATTAATGCCCATGAAGTATCTGTCACCATCAGAGTAAAAATGTAACAATGCAAAGTGCACTTGATCTGCCAGTATATCAAAATATCTCATCGCTGTTCTTTTACACTTGAGAAACACCCTGTCACCACTTTTATGCCAGAAGAGTATGCCCCGTATTGAGATACTCCTACCGCAACCTTACATAGTGCGAGTAAGGCAAGAAGAATTCATGATTTCGTTGAGTTCATGACAAATTTGATTTTTTTCAATGCAAAATAAAGTGTAGTGTGATTTATCTGACCATATTACCCGTTTTTAATTCTCAGGTATCTAATGCTCTTTTCGCGAAACCATTATGAATGTATTTTTCATTTAGAGTTTTCTCATGGTTGAGTGGTTTTCTCACAGGCATCCAACCATACATTCATATCCTCTACAATTCTTTGGGCATGGTTTGAAATTAAATCAGTAAGGAAGAACTTAGTTGACGATTTTTGTAATTTTAATCACAGAAGAGTTCCTATTCTTCCTTACAATTAGGCAGAAAAGACGGTGATTATGCTGGAAAATTATGCTCAAGTTGAAGTTGCGACTTCTAGAATTACGTTTAGAATTACGTGTTTTAATTAAAACTTTTAAAAACATTTATTGCCGTTGTTTTTGAGAATATAATCAAACTTGTTGTCTTCGAAATCAAAGTCTTTGCTGAACGGGCACCAACAATAAGCCCTTTCCAAAATGAATGAAAGATCTATGGCTTTTTACTACTTTGCTTCATTCATATCATGATGAATGAGCTAAAATGCACTTCTAAAACTTTACTTTTGCTAGATTTCTAACAACGTGTAGCTCCCGTCATAAAATGATTCGAATACATCTACCCTAGTAACCATTTAAAACTTATTCGTTGATCTGTATGTATTTGTGTGCAAAATAAAAAAAATTGTTTCTGTTCGAAAATTTTAAAAAATTTCTCGAAAGAGATCAATTTATACAAATAGTGTGCTCATTTAATGTGTTTCAGATTTCCATTTGAGGAATTTTCATATATGAGAATGCGTTGATAAGTGTCCGGTATTTAGAGCTGCTAAAGTGTCTTTAGCCACCATTGTGAAAATTGATGAATGTTTGATTCAAACATGAAGCGTGACAACCAACTCTAAAAATGTCTAACCGTATTAAGCCAAAACATCAGAATACTATGTCATCGGTTATAGGGGTTGCTTGGAATGGCAAAGCTTTGCTCACTGGATCTCAATCTATAAGTATTCTTGTTGATTTATTTCAAAGAGACGATATATGATGATTTTTGTAAAATTGCCCGCTGTTCAAGGCCGTATATCGGATTCTTGTCAGAACTCTTCACTTGATACTTGGAAGAAAGTTCAATGTGTGACACACTAAAGATTTCCAATTTATACAATGAATGGAACAAAGCGGATTCAGTATCAATGACAAATATTCTTAGCAACAACTAACGTTTCATAATTTAACTGTGCTTTGGAATTCATACACAAACCAAAACATGGTGTATGCATTGTTTTCATCTCAAGTCTGTGATCAAGATATCTTTTGCATTTGACTTTCGGTCAAATCTTGTTTAGTTTTCCAGATAGTACTGCTAACTTCCAAGCACTCCGATAGGAACACTGCAAGTTTATTCGTTTTATATTTCACGATTACTTTCTCGTAACTCAACAACATTTTTGTAGTCATAACTGCCAATTTTCCAAAGTCGACAGTTAAATCGAAGAGGCAGGTTTTTTTATTATTATTATTATTATTATTATTTCATGCATTTTTGAATACGTTTCTGGAAAATAATAAATTTTTAGTGCGTTTGCATTATTTGGATTAGTTACAAACTTTCAGTGGAAATATACTTTATATGATGAATAAATTGCAAAGCATCTTTTACCTAAATTAAGTAAGAGGTTTAAATTGAATAAAGGATTAAGAAAGTTAGATATAAGTCAGAGATATTTTAATTTTCAGTCATCTTAAGGTATATGTAAGCATAAAATAATCTTATGACTTTAAAAAAATTCTGTTTTAAAAACTGAAAAAGAAATTATTCTACCCCCATTTTAATAACAAAATATCATGTTTTCAATAATACATATGAGATTTAAAACAGTAGAATCTTTTTCACTGGTGTATTGTGGAAGTTTGAAGTGGACAGCGAAACTTTTGTGGCAAACTCGTTATTTTATCGCGATACGAATGCGCAATATGTTTGCTTCGAACCATACGAAAGAGGAAAATAGGCAATTAAACGAGACCATGATTTTTATAACTGAAGAACTTTCATTCAGCTTATTGTAATCTTTTGCAAAATTTTAATTTAGGAGCCATACAGTCTAAACATAAATTAATGTAAGTAATTCCTAAACATGTAAAAAATAATCAACGTTATAGATATATTTATGTGTACTTTGATTTATATATAAATTATTATAGATATATACATTCCAGTTCATTGATTCCAGATGATGTTCTGTCACAAAATTGCAACCTTAATTTCAAATAAAATACGCAAACAAAATAGAATAAAATTAGATGTGTACAAATGAAAACATATACCCACACTTTCAACTTCATTAAAAGGTGTAGACAATAATTATGATAAACGTATTAATGAACTTGAAATTATTTTATCCAAATATCAGAAGATAATTTTCAAGTTTTTTCATACATTTTAAATAATAGTAGATTCACTTCTTAATTTTAAGGAGAAACAATTTGCATTATATCAAAGTGAAAAATGAGTAAGTAAAAGAAAAAGTATAGTTTTCAGCGCATTTTAATATTCTTCCTCAAGCCAGGTTTATCATTAAATAAAATAAATCGATGAAACGAGGATTAAATCATGTAAAATTAGGCTTACATTTTTGAAAATATAGAATGAAAGTTTGTAAAGAAACTTGTTCAGTTAAAAATATTCAAGCTAAATTAAATATGAATCAGTATATATTCTTAATACCAGAGATTAAAGGACTCGCTATTCATGCGCTAACATTATTCCATAAAATATGCATGTTGAGCATATTTTTATAAGAAAATCAAATTCGGTGGAAAATTTTATATGTAAACTATAATCTAAAATGACATTCTGAATCAAGATTAATGATCAAATTAACGTATATAAAAGTTTCATCAAAACTCAAAATTTGTTAGCAGACAAGACATGTGTACAATATTTCAAATGTACTCTACTGAAGTTTTAAATGTATGGAGTTTATTAACTATATTTTGATTATTTAACAAAATTGCAGTTAAATAATATTCAGTAAGAATATGCATAAAATTCAGTAAGATTATAAGTAATATTCAGTAGGAATATATATAATATTCAATAGGTGTGTATATACTGTTTTGTAAGAAAAAACTTTATTCCCATAATGTATTTCTTTCAAACAATGTTTAATGCTTTTTTTCATTATTTGTAGGATTTTTACTCTCTTTTATGAATGTGCATTACTCTTTATAATATATTTCTTTATGATTATTTATTGAAAATATTTAAAATGTGTAATTATAACTTGACACTCTTCACATAAAGAAGGAAAATGTTGATTACGGATGACTCACTTTAAGTAAACAACGTATAAAACAAAATTATTTAACAATTACATCAGATGCTGTATGCTCATCAAAGGTTATCCAGAGATTTTGAAGTAGACCATTATCACCTTAATACGTGATAGCTTATTTGCTACTCCAAGCACAACAATTTAAAATAGTTAAGATAACAAATAGGCTCTTTGAGAAATTATTTAAGGTAGATTTTTAATGACATATTTAATTTTAAAATGTAATGTTTGCATACATAAGTTTTAAAAGTTGGACAAAAAAAGCTACTATTCTGCCGTAAAATAAAATTGCAATACATTTGTATATTTTTCAAATAAAAATAACCTCTATAAGATATACGACTTAAGATATACTCTATAAGATATACGACATTAGTAATATTATCAAAAAACTAAAATATTTGATATTTTTATAAATATAAGATAAATGTAAAATATAGATCTAGAGTGGCTCTTGTAGAAATATTTTTATTGATGTTATTACAAATAACTAAAGAGAATATATATTCGTGTCTAGAGAGAGTATTAGTAGTAGCAATGTAAATAGCATTGAAATCAAAAATGAGGACAGGAAATATTTTAAGAAATCTGCTTATGGAAAAGTAGATTATAATATTTTAAAAGAAAACTTTTAAGCTGTACTGCTTAAAACACATATACATAAGATCAACATGAATAAAACATGTCCTTGATGAAAACAAATTCTTATACAAAACGCGGACTAGCTCTTTCCGAAAAACACTCAAATAGAACCATATGTATATGATATTCTTTGTGCACTAGTCCATGTTTTCTATGAAAATTTGCTTTCACATATTTTGATTTAATATTTATATTGAAGTAGATAAAACTCTCACTTGTATTCATTTTAATATAAATATTAAATTCTACAAAATATTAATTGCTTGAATCAAAAAGAAAAGAAATAATGAAGGCAAAATTTTTTATAAGCATGTAAAAAACTTTTCGTAAAATCTAAATAGACGTAAATAAATAATATGTTTAAAATAATTGTACTAATCATTTAGATACTGATAAGCAAACAGTGTGTTTCAAAAAATCAAAATAAATCCGCAAAAAAAACTCATTACATATATTTATAAACTTATAAGAATGATTATAATATTATTCACACCAATATAAATCTACTTTTAAAATTTTTGAGCCTTACCTGAAACAAACTTGACTCAGGTATTACAGTAAGCAATTTTAATTACTAAAATGTAAACACTATTACTAGATTCTTATAAAAACAAAAAAAATGCTATAAGGCTCAATAACTCTACTCATGAAAATTTTATCACAGAGGAATATTTACCCTTTCGTATGTCTTAAAACAACAAAGCATTAGAAATAAAAGGAAATTACAACTGTATACCATAAGATCGATTCCTAATAAAAATATTGACAAAGGATTTTATACATTTTTTTATAAAAGCATATTATTTGGAAGGTAATTTGCAATAAAAGATTATTTTTTTACCAGAACTTTATGTGAAATTTTATTTTCAGTCTTTTTATCAAGAACTTAGTTTTAAAAATCTTTTCATGAAAAAGCATGAGAATGAAACTACAAATTTAAAAATATTTCATTCTATTATAGAAACATATGTCATGAAAATGTCTTTTCTAGATGTTGTTTGCATGATTTTTAATCATGTAAATGTTCCTGTGAATGTCCGTTGCTTTCCTTTAAGATTTCAAATTAGTACGAAAATACCTTATCAGTTATATTAAATTTTCAAAGACAGCATATTAAATTCTTTCCAGATTTATGTTTACTGATTTTTACGTGTACTGGTGCTGTTTTCGCCTGATTTTGAAAAACATGAAAGATTTTAATTCTACGTGATTTTAATATTAATTCATTCTGTATGTATACTGCATTATCCAAGTGTTCATATTTGCGTGAATTACTTACATTATTTATTCTAAGTGATTCTTCTTCCAATATTTGAATTCGACAAATTTAGACTGCGTACAATATGTAATATAATTTCAATCCTTGATAGCAAACACGAAGGTTTTTATAAGAGAACAAATTTTGCAAACATGTTATAGTTTTATGCAAGTATACTGCTTTCTTTACGCTACCACACATTCTAGGTTATATTATAAATGTTATATGATAAGACACTATGGGAAATAGCATTTAAACTACCACTTTATTTGTCATGTTTAGCATCTTCATTTCTAGACTTCATTCCATTCGATTTTCGTGTTTGGAAGAATTTTAAACATTGATTAGTTTGTCAATCCAAAACCTTTACTCAATTGTGAGACACTTTATCAAAATACCTGTAATTATTTTTTAATAAATTTTAGAATGTTCACTAATTCTTTCAGCTTCAAATTATCAAATATTTAGACAACAGACACGTCGGAGGATGCGCTTGAAATTTCTAAATTAAAAATTATTCAAAATATTGTCACCAATAATTCAAAATATCATCATCTTTCAGCAGCATATTCAAACTGTACGTACGATAAAAGAAAAGTGTTATTGGCGCCAGAATTAAATCATAATTACAGAATGCCAGCCTTAGTGGAAAGAGCACTGCGAGTAAAACTGTGCTATTACAATGATGAGACTGTAGTGACAGCTGCAAGAAATTGTCGCCATATAAACAACATGAATGTGGACTGATGTTGCTCTAGACATGATGTTAAAATTCGAGCAAACAGGACAATCAGTTGTTCTGCTGAAATGGGGAATAAAAAGAATCAGGATTAAGAGTGCCGTAGTAAAAGATATTGCTTCAGCGGTCGTGGAAGCCAGCAGTAAATCACTTCTCGGAAGTATCAGTGTACCAATGATTTTTCGTACGCTTGGTATACCCTATTCTACAGTCCACTATATCATGCGCCGAATTCTAAACTTCTACTTATATAATATTCTAGTGGTTCATTTTATAGAACTACGTGACCACGAGAATCGTAAGACTTTGCGCTACAATTTCTTGCGAAAATAGTGATTGATGATTCCTGGCTATGGAATATTCTGTGAGCTGATGAAGCCTACTTTCTTCTTAATGGACAAGTAAATACTCAAAATCGTCGCATGTGGACGACCGAAAACCCCCACGTGGTTCACACCAAACCCTTGCACGATAGGATAACGACCGTATGGTGAGGATTCATTGCTTCATTCGTTCTCTCTCGAACCATGCTTTTTTGAACAAGTGACCCTTCAAGGATTTTGCACCTGTTCTGCAAACGGAACATGATATCATGACATATTAGAGACCTGCGTATTTCCTATTCTTCAGCAACGAGGCTGCCATCAAAAAATCATATTCATGTAAGATGGAGGTCCAACTCACATAAAAAACACACGTCCAACAATTGTTGAGGCGTGCGTTTATAGGCACACGAGTAATCTAATGAAGCTTCTCAACAACTTGGTGTCGGCAATCACCCGATCTAACGCCTTGAGACTTCTTGTTATAGGGATTTTGGAAAGAACATGTTTACCGGGAACCTTTGACAACTATATTCCATTTGAAGAATAGCATTCGCTACCATATTCAGAACATCTGTCTTGACTCTCATCGATCCACAGTACAATGCACAGTAATCAAAATTGAGTGCTTTGTTGAACAAGATGATATTAAGCATATTTTAAATCATCAATTTGATGCTTAGTACTGTCATTTAAAAAGGCTTTGTTTTTGTTTAATGTGACTGCAATATGCAAAATTGTTATTGATATATTGTCTTTATTGTTTTCCTTTTAAATAAGACTACTGATATTCCATTTTTTCAGGATCTTAGCTTGTCCTTTATTTACACAATGATATTTGACAATTGCCCTCTAGTGACAATAATTTGAACTAAAATTTTTATTTCAAAAATTTGAAGCATACATTAGAAAATTCCAAATACTTTTCTGTTCGGAATAGTAGAACGGCTTCCAGGGCTCTTTGAGAAGTGGAAGTTTAATTTAGTTGTGTGTTTTTGAATGTACGAACATTTTTATCTGTAGATATGTTAAGATGAAAGAAACAGTTCGAAAATTCTAATCGCAAATAAAATATATTTTCTCTCTCAATATACTCCCGATTTAACAAACTAACTATAAACTCAGGAATATTTAATCCAAATCATACCTTATATTTTCCACATTCAAAAATCATTAAGAAACCTCAAATACTTTCTTCAAATAAAAGTCAGCATCCCAGGAAAACTTTTATATTAAATCAGTATCAAAATTTTATTACTTTTCTTCAAACTCCTTTTGCATTGTAAAAGCAGAATCCTTAATAATTTTTGCAAATCATTTGAAACCAAAAAACTTTACTTTCAACAAAAAAGTTCACATAATGGCATTTTTAAAAATTAACTATTGATATTGTAAGAAGTTTAAATGAAATTTATCATTTAAATTACTCAAAAAAAATATATAACATAAACTAAAAACTATCGAATATATAGAACTCATTTTTAAGAATCAGAAAATTAAATTAGTGACATTTTGTTTTTCTTAACATAATTATCATTATTCCAATATAATTTGAATAAATTCTTTGTTTCTTCAGAGACAAATATTTTGAACGTAATAGAATGTAATGATTTCTTTCAAAATTTTGATTTTATATCTAAATTAATGCACTTCATTCTCAATATAGAAAATATATTACTACTGAATTTTCATTTCAAATAATTTTTTTCATTTCTAGCTTATACAAGATTTCTGATTAATTTAAAACAATATTGTCTAAAAATTGAGAATCCAATTATAACTATGGAATACAAATGAATTAATTTTCTACTTGATATTATAATATTAGAATTTAATTTAGAGAAATTTGTATGAAAGACTCCACATGGAAGAAAGTTTTAATGTGCATGCCCATTTTGGAGTTACTTTTTAATTATTTAAAGTTACTAAAATTATAGAAAATATGTATTTATATATATAGTTGTTTTTATCTTTTAAAGTAAAAAATTATCATCAGAAATTTTCTGGATGGAGGGCGTAAAAAGTAAAACAATGTATGAAGTTATTGAATATTTCTTATATTTATTTCATATAATTTATAAAAACAAGTAATAGAGCAATTATTTTAGAAATATGGGATCCTTTCATGAATAATTAGAAATACTTAAAATTACAAAATATTATGAAACAATACATGTTTCATAACAATATTTGATATTACAATATTACATATTACAGATACGGTTGGTTTCACACACACACATGTGTGTGTGTGTGTGTGTGTGTGTGTGTGTGTGTGTGTGTGTGTGTGTGTGTGTGTGTGTGTGTGTGTGTGTGTGTGTGTGTGTGTGTGTGTGTGTGTGTGTGTGTGTGTGTGTGTGTGTGTGTGTGTGTGTGTGTGTGTGCACTGCCTTTTACTGAAAAAATCAACACTAAAGAGTTGCCAGAAAGTGACAAAACTGGGCAAACAGAGAGAGAAAACAATGAAAAATAATTTATCGCTATTTCAAAAGGATATGCATGATACAAAGTGAGAACAGAGTTGAGTCAGTAAGTTGTAGGAACACCGAGGATGGCGATACACGAAACAACACGTCTAGGCACCGAGTCAATAAGACTACAGATGGCTACCTGAGGAATGGCTCTCCATTCCCTGTTAACCATGTGTCATAGTGAATTTTTCTGTGAATCAGGCAGTGGCAGGGTCTGCAAATGACATCTAATCATATCCCAAGCGTGTTCTATTAATGATGAATCTGGTAAATATGGTGGTCAGGGAAACAGCTGTACACAATGCAAGGCATGTTGGCTGAAGCGAGCAATGTAAGGTCGGGTGTTACCCTGATAATAAATAGCATTAGGCACCTTCTGAATGTAAGGGAATGTCACCAGCCGCAGGACTTCAGACAAAAAACGTTGAGCTGTCATAGTGCCGTGAATACGAACTAAAGGTGACCTGGAATTGTGCGCAATGGCATCCCAAATCATGATGCCGTTTTGTCACGCGGTGGGACATTCCACAGTTACTGCAGGATTGGACCTGTCTCCACGTCGACACCACACCCAAACACAGTGACTATCACTGAAGAAAGAGAAGCATAAGTCTTCTGAGAAGACGCTCCTGTGCCTCTCTGTCGTCTATATTGCTCTAATCCAGTACCATTCTCAACGTTGGCATCTATGCTGTGGGGTCAATGGCAGTCTTCTTAACGGATTATCTGAAAGCAGACAACTAGCAATCAATCAACGACAAATTGTTTTGCATGATATGGGAACATTCAGGGTGTCTTGTACATGCTGCAGTATTTCGATATACGTGCTTTGTGGTTCCATCACCGCCTTCCGTCTCAAGCGTCATTTGAAGCGTGCTGACGTAACTCTGACTACTAAGGTACACAGGTAACGTTCCACAGTTACTTTTTTGTTCCAACCATCTTCGCCACAACAGGTGCACTGTGGACCCGTCCAGATGTCTGTCAGCTGTAATTTGCCGTAAGAATCAACTTGCTCTTCTCAATTCGATCACTATGCCCCTCGTAAACTTGTCTGTCTACTGGAACTGACTCCGTTGACGATGCCTGGCATTCTCTGCAATTACATGCATTCTTGCGAGAAGAACAAACGTTCAACGATTTTTTCTAATCAACTATAACCGTGCGTATATAACCCACTCTGCTGGTGCCTCATCTTATTTCTTATCCTATGTGATCCGGAAAGCTGGTGTGTCTACCGTGAAATTTGCATAGTTATCTGGTCACTCATTCTTGGTGTTTCATATTCATCAAATTGTCTGTACCAACAATTCGACGATGTTTTAATTAGCATGAACAATCTCCTTGGTGGTCATGACTTTGGCTACCCTTAAAGCCATAAATAGCAGCCCCTTCAATGAAATGGCAAATGGTATGTTTCAATAGTATAGTTGAAGAAATAGAGTAATTATACGTTTTCAGACAAATCTTGATTCTATTTGCAAAATAGTAGAATAGAATCTACTCAAACTGTTATTTGTGTAGATTGTGATCTATGATGATGAAAAATGCACATTAAATGGAACATGCATTCAACCTCATCAGCAGACTCATAACTTGGAATGTTTAGATGTGATGCATCTGAACATTAGGCTCGGTTCCCAAAGACGGCACATTAAGCTGTGACTTTAATTTCCATTGTGTTAAGGCCCTAAACTCCACCCTAAATTTTAGCCTCTGAGAAATGTGACGTTTTAGCAGAATAATAGGTTTTCGGTATTGTCCCGATATTCTCCTTGATGCAGCAATATTCAGCAACTGTCCTGGTTAGCACAAATCGTTCAGATATCTCCAAGAGAAAAAATCTTGACACTAGTTCCCGAGCGACTGGCTCGTAACATCGGGTTGAAGCAGCATAAGCATCTGTAACATATTATCCAATCTCTGTTCGACTTAACATCCAAGTCCTGTTATTGCTGCTAAAGGTATTCCTGTTATTGTCAGAAACTGATTTCTCTAAATCTATGCTTTCAAATTTCTTGAAAATCTAATCATTTGCATGTGTGCATTAAATGTTATATTATTTGCATTTCTTCCTGGTATAAAAATTTAATAGTTAGTAGTTAAATTTTAAGCAATGCAAAATTACAAAGTACTATTTTGAATTTACAAACTACTCTCCGTAAGTAATTATTCATGATTTAAATGATTATAAACTGGATTTTACTTAAAATATGAAAGTAAAAAGTTTATATTTCCTAACATATGAAGTATATAGCTATATGTATTAAGAAATGCCGTGTTTTTTTAGCATTGCGCAGTTTCTAATGGTGATAGAAACTGGCACTTTAAAAATAAAAGTATTGTATTGTGTTTGCAAAATATGTTATAAAATGTACCTACAACATGTGTTATATAAAGTTCATAAGAAGAGGCTGGAGTGGTTTAGATTCTAATTTAGAACAAAATTTTCTGAATTTCTTTAATTCAACAAAAAAATACAGTTTTTAAGACTTCTTATGTGATAAATAAGTTGCTGTTTTATTTATTAGCAAAGGTTAAGTTTAAAACTTTATTATTTCATTCAATTTAATACCTCGTTGTTCAAAAATAGTATGAAAATCATGATTATAGACTTATTTTACAAAGAAAATATAACCTATTCTAAAACGTAAGTATACATTCAACATTTAACACCAATAGTTTATTTTGGAGCTACACACTCTTATTGACTGTTATACCTGGTACCATAAAACATTCGTCACGATTTTACTGTTGTCATGCTCCCAATAATGTTGTTCGTTCTTTAATTTTGTCCGTCAGCATTTATGCTGATGGGGCATTGCTTCTAAAAATTAGGGTAACATTTTTGTTTGAAATTATTCCTTTAAACTTGCGTTAGTATAAAAAAACGTTAATATTAATAGGAATGCAACATTAACAAATAAGGTTATGTGAAATTTATATGAAACATTTTTAGATTTGCTTTTCTTTTATTATTTGAGTTATTTCTGGATATTTCTTCACTGGCAAACGGATTTAATGTCTTTTAATAATTATTTACCTGTTCCTTAACAATGGGTAGATAATTTATAGTTAAACATATTTACTATAATTCAAAATATTTTATGTATTTGGCGTAATTCTCTTTTTGTTATTATTCCTACTTTACACTTTCTGTGTCTCATTATGGGACAAAATTCTTACCTGATATAGTAAAGCAGCTCTTACATTTACATTTATCTTTCTTTCATATAGGTATACTGGGAAAACCTTCAACTGCAGAATATAATTATAATTAAGAAGTATCTTAATTGCATTTTGTTACAAACTTTTCCAAAGTAATCATTTCTTTATTTGCTGAAACTTACCAAAACTACCTGAAATGTTTATAGTCCGGGAGTTTTATTATCTAGTTCTGACATTTAACTCTCTTTGTGCAACACACGCAATATTTTTCCCCTCTTTTCTTCACCAGAAAATCCCTACGGGTAGCATCGATCAACAATTGAGGATCAACCGTCTATTCAATCTAACTTCATGTGCCAAGTCATAACAAACGTAGCTTTATGTTTCACTTTTGCCTTTTTCATCAGCTAACTATCAAAAATGTCGTATTCTTGGTTTTTATAAAGATTTCTGTCTATTTATACTTTGATTGCTTGCTTTAATTTGATTTCTCCATTATGTTTACTTTCAAAATCATATGCGTATATATAAGTAGAATACGAGATTCATTCGCAATTTAAATTAAATAAAACTTACCAATGTGAAATAAACGAATAGGAAATGTCTTTTTTCATTTTTTTAGATATTTCAATTATATGATTTCATTAAGGATTTTAACTATACAAACTACAAACATTTTTAAGGAAATAATAAATAAAATAAACAAGCATACTTAAAATTCATGCTAAAAATAATTATTTATTTTCTGCGATAATATATTTTCATAGGTAAATAATTTTTACTTTATTCTGAATTATTTGAAAATATTAAAATTTCGATAGGAGAAATATTAATGTAACTATCAAATCATTTAAAAATTTAAAGTTTTCATTATATACATATAAAAAGGATATTTAGAAAATTTCCAGATACAATTAGATTTTTAAAATTATGCTTATATAATACCATACCTGTTCAAAGTATCTCTTCCAGCACTTCTTAAATTACATTTTCCAAATTTTAACTTCCTAAAGCCATTTGTTTTTTGGAATCAATAAAAACGGCATTTTTATAATCCCGTTAAACAAATATTTGGAAAAAAGAACGCTTGAGTAACTTATTTTTTAGATTGAAAAATAAACAAGTGTCACGCATAACTAGTCAAGTAAATAAGGGTGAATCACAGATGTGCTTATGTTTTTCGTAAGAAACTAAATTGTTAGTCTTCTTAAAGGAGAAGTTGCATCGTTATTATGGAGCAAGTGTCCTCTAACATTCCCTTCTTGAAGAATTTCTGGATGGCCTTTAAAGTACCAATTAACTGTGAGTGTCTTGTATGTTTACAACTTGTTAATTTTGACCAGACTTGTATGAATGGAAAAAATATACATGTTAATTTTTGCATCACATGTTGTCTTTTCACAATTGTGGGAGTGGGATCATCTTCAAAGACACATATTATATCTACTTGGTGTGTTTGAATATGAAAAAATGGTATTTACATTTCATCCTCAAATTCAATTTTAGAAATAAATGGTGGCCACTATCTTTAATAATTTAAGCGTTTCTTCATTGATTTTGATATTTCCACTTTTTGATGCTCAATTCAATTAGAAGAGAGAAATAGAAAGGAAGAAAAACCTAATTGTTTTCTTATAGAATTCATTAATTTAATAAATATCCTTAGGATCCAATGTTACGCTCTTTTTAATTTTTCTGTAGAAACAGAAATTATCATCAGTTGTGGCATTTTCCGTTTATTAGACGCATTATTCCAGATTATGACTGACTGCAGTCTTTTTGTGTGTTCTTCATTCTGAAAAAATTGCGGACTTAGTGAAATTCTATTAACCATCTGAATACAATAGCACAAAATAAAATTTCATTTATAAATGTTAATTGTAGGCGTTGAATACATTCTTTTTTATTTAAAGTTATGGAAAAGCATAGTATGGTAAGTTTCGCCTCCAAACTCCTCAATTTAAACTTTTTTCAGTATGTTAATAAAATTAATAAATAATAACTATTTGTATATTGTTACGACAAACAGATTTCTCTCTCTTTTCTTCTACTGAAACTCAAGAACTATACAATAATATCAATCTAGTATGATGTCATACATTTTACCTCCATATTTCTAATTAATCCGTTGGAAAGATGACACAAATAAATTATGCTTTAAGTATGACCCCCCCCCCAAATTTAATGAAATAAAATGGATATTTTAAATATTAATAAAACTAAAATTGCTATCAGTAAAGACTCACAAATTTTTAACTTCCTCATCTTTCGAAGTTTTGTAAGAAATTTGAATTTTAAATAATAGGCACTAAATTCTTTTAAAAATGCAGTTAGAATATTCAAAATTGCATACATTTGTACCTGTTTAATTCTTTTAGAATTTTCTAAAACAATTTCTTTGCGCTGTATCTTTTATGGAGGGAACAAAAGAGAAGCATTTATGATTAATCCGCTTGATTTAAAACCATCTTCGAATGACTAATTTCCTTTAAAAAATACAATTCCTTTTCAATCAAATTCTTGAAAGGTATGCTTCAACAATTTTATTTTAAGTATGCAAAACTTTTATTTATGAACCATAGAACAAACAAGAATTCACATAAGCATTTATCAATTTACTAACAATAAGGAAGATATTATTTAATAAATAAACTTTCACTTTGAAGTTAAATAAAAAAAATTTATTCTCAAAGTTTCTCTAAAATCATTAAAAGAAATGCAACTTTTAAAAGTAAAAGAAATCAGAAGATTTTAAAACCAATTCAGTTAAAAAAAAGTCTATTTATGGGGAAAAAAACGAGAAATATAATTGCAGTGCAATATTATATAGTGTGTGTGTGTTCTTAATTTTCTTAATTGTGTGTATATTAATTAATTTTACACATAATTTATGCTGTAAAATTAAGAAATTGTTCTTAATTTCTTAATTTTAACATTCTTAATCGAAATTTGAACGAAACAAAACTTCTGAAATGTTACAATTTTTAAATGTTAATAAAAAGCAATAATTTAGAGTAAAAGTCTTGACACCTTAGATAACGTTTAATGACATGCACATGTGAAATAAAAATATATTTCTAAGACAAAAAAACACAATAATAGATTTTGTGAAATTCGCTGTTTAAAAAACTACAGAGTAACATATGAAAGAGTTATTATCCTGTTCATAGAAAATTATTCTTTTACAAATTAATACAAGTTTGTCAAAAGAATTCTTTTAAAGAAAAAAAAGAGAACAAAAATAGTAATATTCTTATCTACATAGATTGTAAATATATACGAGAAAAACAATAGTCCACATCTACCTCGATTAATGGAACATTAAATGTTTAATCAGAAATTTGTTCAAAATTCTTTCTGGTAATAAGGATTTTTAAGTCCAAACAACGATAACTAATAACTCATTTAGATAATTTATAATAAAATAAATTTTAAGAGAAACGTATTGTTAAAATAATTTATAAAACCATTTTCCTACATAATTAATTTTAATTCAGTAGTAAAGTTTACTTCTCTGTCATTTTCTCTATATAGCATACGCATTTTTAACAAATTCACTTATTACTTTTATTCAAAAAAAAATGAACTTTTATATAAAATATATTTTCTTGGATTTTTATGTAATTAAATGAATTTTTAAAAGATATATAAAGCCAAATATTTTAAAACTTTCTCTAAATAAAAATTAACGTACACCGTAAGATTTTCATTTACTGAGACACAGAGAATAGGAGTTTATTGGTGTGATTTGCACCTTCATTAATTTTAACAAAACATGCAAATTTACAACTTTCAATATGATTTTATCATTATTCTATTACATCCATTACTGATCAATAGAAACGTTAGTTTCATAAAATCATTTAACATATAGACATAAACAATATTCTTATTTCTCTTTTAAAATCATTTATATGACAGATAAATAAAAGTCTCAAATCAGTATTAAACTCTAAAT
This sequence comes from Latrodectus hesperus, assembly GCA_037975125.1. Taxonomy (NCBI): domain Eukaryota; kingdom Metazoa; phylum Arthropoda; class Arachnida; order Araneae; family Theridiidae; genus Latrodectus; species Latrodectus hesperus. The sequence goes on along the minus strand of CM075854.1, from coordinate 45,294,614 downwards.
CGGCAGAGCTAAATATACCAAAAAATTAAATTATTTAAGAAATTAACAGAATTTTTAAAAACTATTCTCTTATAGTAAAATATACATTCTCATTTCATGCACGTATTTAAGTAATTACAATATACTATATTTCTAATCAGACAAATTAAATTAACAATAGATTCAAAACACTTGTGAAATTCAAGTATTCCCTTTTCTTGAATTCTTGAATATTTCACGAATAGGCAATAAAATTAGAAACAAGTATTTTAGACTTTTAAATCAATTTATGTGTTTTATGTATTTTAATCATAAAAACTAGGAGAAACTATTTTAAATTGAAAGACTGAAACTCGAGAAAAAATTATAATTTTTTTGGTTAAATCATAAGCATCAAAACATGTGCATAATCAAATACATAAATTGAATAGTGGGACTAAATTTTAGTGATAACTTTTGGCATATTGACTACAGATTTAGTTTTTGATAACAGATTCCAAGTGTTAATTTGTAATTTATATTTTATTTTTGATTCATTTAAATGCATAAAGGAAAGTGTTTCTTGACTTACATACTACACCATTCATGGTTGCACATTCGCCATGATAAAGTGTTAAAATTAATTAGCAGAGAATTTTATGAGCGTTATAAATGCCTAAATCTCAGAATCTATTCTTATATAGATTAGAACCTTGTAAAAAAAAAAGTCAAACGGATCCAGTATACATGTTCACAAGTTTCATTCTGCTTGAAAGAGACCAAGTATTTTAACGTCATTTTATCCAATTCAAAATCTGTGAATCACTTTGAAAACCAGCTAAAAAGAATCATTAACAGATCTGGAAAACTTTTTCATTCGAAAACTTTTCTTGGAATTTCCTCAAACAAGGACAATTTATGACTAAACTGTATTTTTAACTGAAATAATAAAACTATAATAAACTGAAAATTTGGCTCTTTTGCGAACAGTTTATATTTTTAGCCTATAAGAAGTAATTCCATTGCCAATTAAGAAGTTTTTTTCCATCAAACTTCTTAGCTCAGGTTTTTCTTAACCTAGTTTTTTTTCTCATCATATTGGTAGTCATATTTACTATTAATTTGAATAAGATTTAAAGAGTGACCTTTAATATCTTTCCTTGCTTTATTTTCTTTAAAGAATAGTATTCTTTCATCAAATAAATAAGCGATCCTTTTTAATGTCTTTTCAAGTATGCATTACCATATGTCAAAGTAATACGGGATTATACCATGTAGTGTATCAATATATATTTCTTTAAACCAATATGGTTGGTTCATATCAGTTGGGTGATTAAAATTAAAAGCATAACTTCTAATCTTCATTAAATGTTTTAACTTTTATTTATTATAATTGTTCTTTGAGAGTAATCAAATAACTTGTAAATTTTTCCCTTGATCATCCAAAACAGCTTCTCAGAAAAGTCAAAATACTATTCTAAATTCCAATCACAACTGATGTCCCATCAATTATGATATATTTTGGATTATTAATATCAAAATTGTGCTTAGAATTCAAAGTCAAGATGAAAGATAAAATTAGAATTTAAGTTGTTTTATTCTTCAATAAGAACACCCTTCAGTTATTTCTTAAACTATTTTAAACATCTTCAGATACCACTTTAACCAGTAAAGGCAGATAAGCTGTGATGTGAAAAATAAGAGCTTTTGAATTCTCAATTGCTAAGGAAAAGTATTTAAACTTGTTTTCAAAAGCTTATAGTAGCTCATTATATCTCTTTAAACTTGCTTACTTTTTTAATTTAAAAAGTAGAATTTCTTTTTTTTAAATACTCATTTTTAGGACATCAAATTTTATAATTTGTAAGTAGCATCAGGATAAACATTATTCAAAAGCCAATGGAACACATTACTTAACAAATTCTTCAACAGTAAATTGGTGCCCCTATTTTCAACTTAAATTTAAATAAAATTATCTAGCTGTAAATATTTATTTTTAAATAAATTTTTGTGCCATAAAAAATAATGAAGAAATTCAACTCTGGACCTTCGATTATCTCCATCCAATTTTGAAAATGATGGGCACTTTGTGTCGTAACTTTTGAAGTCTAGACTTTCGGAAATCCTCATTTTTATCTGCTATTTCTCATTTCAAATCTTTCGTTGTTACAAACAAATATCGAAGCCACATGAAAAAGATTTAACAAACACTATATAAGTTGCATTCTAAAATACAGGATAATAAAATAACGTATAAATCAGAACAAGGAATAATAAGAAAAACAAGGAACAAGGAACATTTTAATTAATATTAGAAAGAACATGGTTATAATATGTATTAGAAATAATAGCAATAATAGGATATTAGAAATAATAATAATACAAGAATAATATTGGAAAGAACAAGGAATAATATTTGAAAAATACCATTTTATTTAAAGATGCTTGATGAAAATAAGTGCATAAAAAGCTATATATCATGTGTGAAGCAAATAAATCAATAGTGCTAATAGCCATAGTGTTTAAAATATTTTTCTTTATTTCAGTGAATACATTTAAGCAAACTAAAGAATTAGCCTTAAAATTACAACACTTGTTCTCATTAAAAAGAGACTCGTGAAAATAAGTTTGATAAAAATTTAAGTTATCACTTTGCTTTTAACAAATATAAATACAGTATTTGAAAGAAAGAAGTAAATGAGTATTCATATGAGAAGAAAACAGAGTAATGAGTTAAATTTTTGGTTTCTAGAATTTCTAAAGTGACCATCAAGAAATATCAATAAGTTTGATGAGGGGTCAAATATAAATCTATAGAGAGCCATAGATACTATATCTCCATGCTAAACATTCTGCTTCAAAGCGAAGCTATTTTTAATAGCTTCAATAGCACCCAAGTTATCACCACTTGACTAAAAAGATTAGTCCCTCTAAGTTAAATAAAATTGAAATCATAATAACTTCGTGATAATGCACAAAGGAAAATAACTCTCACAGTTCACATATTTTCTCAAGAAAATATCTCAAGAGCTCCCTGACAACTCGTTTAATTTTTTATTTGTCTCGCGATTAACCTTAAATGACGATCAGGGGTTAAACAAATATATTTTAGGTATGCAGATTATAAGAATTAGATTCGGCTATTGCACTTCAAATGTCTTATCTGTCCACTGGATAACCGCAGTCCCCTCTATCCTTTCTCCTGATGTAAAATATCACAATATAACAAAAGTTATCAACTGAAATTCTATCAATCAATTTCAAAACTATATTTTAATTTTTAAATTACACATATACATATTCTTTTTACATAAAATTTTTCTAATTATCATTGCCCATTATAATAATTTTGAGGAAATTTCATGTAAGTACGCGATTTTGATTCTACCTAGTTTAATCAATTAATTGTTAACACCCAGAGATATGAGGTAAAAAATATTTTATATTAAAAATAAAGTACTTTATTAAATATATTATTGAATTTTATTTTTAAATAATAGTCCAAATCTTGAGTAAAAATTTCTTCAGGAAATCTTTAAAAGAAAGCAAATATACCTTATAATTTACACATCAAAATAAAATGAGCAAAAATAACTAATAGTTAATGGAAAATGTTATTTCCAGAAAATAATATATAGTTGATCTATTTACCGTTAGACATTTATTTCTTCTTTTAATCTTCTAAGCAAAGATTCAACTGAGAAGTTTCTATTCAGTAGAGGCAAACTTTTTCCCAATTTTCCGATTCAATTTTGCACAACTCTGATTTGTTAAAAGCAATTCCTTATCCTCTTTTCTTATTGAGATATTCCCAAAAAAAATGTTAATCAGGGATTAAATTCTACGGACTGGAGTGGGTGCGTGAAAATCTTTGTTATCCAATACAAAAAACATTTCTTTTCCAGTGACATACAAATTCAACTCTAAGAAGAAGAAGAAGAAACATTTCTTTTCATTTTTTGCTTTTTAACATTTTCTTGTTAATATATCAGGTTTTTTTTAAATAGTTAAATAATCTATTTTATTCAAGCAGATTCAATATACAATAAATTTCCAGCATCTGTTGCAACAATATAGACATAGAATAGAATCCAGTAATCAATGAATTAAACAGAATTAGTTACACATTCGTCATTGGAATACATTCATTTTACTAGCATATTTTTAATACTGACTTTATATAAAATGATCTAATTTACTTTTACTTGTGAATGGAATGCAGTTTTACATGTTTAAATCATTTCCTTAATTTTTATAAATTGAATACATTTTACTGGTTTTAGGAATTTGTGTTTCTTAATATTCGCAATAGAATATGACTGTGAAATTTTCAGATTACATTTTATATTCACTGTGCACATGTGCTGATTTTTAAGTTGGTATTCACATCATATCTCTTAGAATACTGACAGGAAATTAGTTATTATTTATCTTTTTAATATTACATGGAATTTCAATTTTAATCAAAAATAGTAGTTTTGTTCTTTCCGTTATCCTCAATATTTGTTTTTAATCTTCACTTTATTGTTTTTAATTATCATGGTGTTCTGAATACGCTTGAATGATCTTATATTGTAGTAAACTTTTCTTTTAATAAAATGTTAATCTCACATACAGATTGTCAATTTTTCATTGAACAATATTATTTTTAGCATATAAATTCTGCTTACTTATTCATGACTGGAAACTTGAAATTTTACTTAAAAATTTTAAAAAAACTAGATAAAATTCTCTTATACGGGTTGCCTTAATTTTATCATTTTACTACTTTGAAGAGGTTACTTAAAATGGAAAATATATAAAACCACTCAGCGTACGTTTTCTCTAGTAAAAAGAAATATACACTGAGGAGCCAAAAAAACTGGTACACCTGCCTCATATCGTAAAGAAACCCTATAATAACGCAGCAATGCCGCAACATGATGTGCCACTGACTCGACTAATATCTCAAATAAATTGTGCTGAAGGTAACTGGCACTATAAACCCCTCATGGCTGTCCATAAATACAAAGGAAAAAGAGGGGTGGAGATCTCTTCTGAATTTCACTTTGCAAGATATTCCAGAAATGCTCAATAGTGTTCATATCTGGAGATTTTAGTGGCCATTGGAAGCATTTGAAGTCAGAAGAGTGTTTTTGGAGCCACTCTGTAGCAGTTCTAGACGTGTGTTTTGTCACGCTGTCTTGTTGGAATTTCCCAAGCCCATCGCAATTTACAATGAACAAGGAAACAGATAGGATGTTTACGTATCTGTCACCTGTCAGACGTATCCAGACGTCACCAGAGTCTTATCTAGACGTATCAGGGGCTCCATAGCACGCCAACTGCAAACACTCTATACCACCGTAGAGCCTCCACCAGCTTGAACAGCCTTCCATTGACATGTAGGATTCATGAGGTTATCTCCATACCTGTAAACGTCCATTCATTCGCTACAATTGTAAATGAGACTCGTCAGACCAAGCAACTTTTTTCCAGTCAATAAGAGTCTAATGTTGGCCCTGACAGGCACAGGTGAGGCGTAAATCTTTGTGTCGCACTGTCATCAAAGATACACGAGTAGACCTTTCGCTCCGAAAGATCATATTTGTGATGCTTCATTGAATGGTTCACACCCTAACACTTGTTGAGGGCCCAAAACTGAAATCTCTTGCAATTTGAGAAAGTGTTGGATGTCTGTCACATTTAATGGTTCTCGTCAGTCGTCTTTGGTCCGGTTTTTGCACCATCTTTTCGTATTCGAGCTATGTTCAAGAGTTCAGGGAGGATTCTCAATATTCATGGTACATTTGTGATATGACGTTATCTGAAAAACTGAATTTATTATTATCTTTCATATTCTATGTCCCATTTCTCATGGTCCAATTATAATACTAAATTCAACCCCATTTAAATCTTAGTAGCCTACCACTGTAACAGCAGTAATAGATCTAATAGCTGTACCACTTGTTGTTTATATAGGCTTTGACAATACTCTAATTGGTTTCATATCTCTTTATTTGCATAGGCATTTCTGTACCAGTTTTATTGTATTTTTCAGTATATATTCAATTGACAAGCTATGATTTTAAGTAAATAATTTCCTTCAAATGAACTGTTATAAAAATAATTAAATGGACTAGTTCTGTAACATTGCTGGCATAATTAGTAAGAACATTTTTTTAATTTAGCGAGTTTCATCTATAGTATATGGATCTTTTATTCGTGAATAAATTAGTCATATCTACATATAAATATATGTTATACATTTATAGGGAGAGAAAAACAAAAAGATAGTTGTTTCTCACAAAATAATAAAAACATGTCTGATAACATGTCTGTAAAACATAAAAACATTCACTTATATATTTATAAAGAATCCTTTATTAGTATGGTAGAAGACCCCCTTTGCATATAATACAGCATTCACTTATGAATCAATTGATAATAATGCTAAGCATTATTTAGATCTAGTATGAATCGATTCTTAGGCGTATATATATTTAAATAATATTTAAAGGAATGTTATACCATTCTTCTCAAAGATATCGAGAAATTTCTGGGAGAGATGCCAGTGAAGGATATTGATTCCGAATTGAACGCTCTAAAATTGACCATAATGGTTCAGCTATATTGAGATCGGGTGACTGTGTAGATCAAAATAGATGCTTAACTTTATCCTCGAATTCATCAAATAATGATAGGACCTGCAAAGATAGATGTGCTATCCTCCTGTAAAATTCCAACTCTAACAGGTAACAAAGTTTTCATGAAAGGATGAACCTGGTCATCTGAAATTAATCTAGTCATCTAAAATTCTAAATACATCTGACCAATGATCCCTCCTTTCAGTGTTACTATTAGTCCTGCAAAAAACCATGACAAGACTATCCATATCATGACAGATCAATCGCAATGCTTGACATTTGTAAGGAAACAAACACATTCATACTGTAGTACAGGTGTCCTTAAAACCTGCAACAATGGACATTACAATAGGTTTCAATAAAAATAAATATCAACTAAAGGTTTATAAAAATCAAGTTTAATTAGACATTACAATCCACTTTAGTAGCTGTCAGTATCTTTCACTAAGCTTCTTTTCCTGTCCATTATTTTGCTTTTCCGCGGTGTATGTATGCTGTCATGACTTTAGATACAGTGCCTCTAAAAACGCTTAAAATTTAGCATGTTTTGATCACATTTATTCCACCTGTATGAGCTCTTACATTGACTTCTTTGAAAATGTAAGCGGTTCAATATTTTACGCATTTTAAAAAAAATCCTAGATTTACATAACTTGAATAAAGCTATCACATACTACCAGAATATATAAATTTCTGCTTTTAAAAATACTGGAACTGCTATTATATTTTAATGCTTACGGGAAGCGCATTTAAATATACATTTGTGTGTAGGGGGGGGAATATGTAAATTGTCTTTTAAGTCTTAATGTTAATTTATTCACCAAAATTTCTTAGGTGTTTTATTCTATGATTTATTTGAAATTGTAATTTTTATTTAAAAAACAGAAACGATTAAAGCTATACAACTTTGAATTGTAATAAAACGTTGCATTGCTTTATGAAGTGACACCTTCTTATGCAAATTTTCTCCAATTGAAAAAAAATTAATTCATTAGATATTATTTTAATAATACTATTTTTAAATTTATTTTTTTTTTTGGATTATGTTTCACTATTTTCACGGAACAAGATCTGTTTAGATTACCAAAACTTCACACATTGTCTAATTATTTTACAATGGAAATATAGTCTTCTGGAATTTTTTTGAATTTAAGATTGTTATGAAAAATCTAGTACAAAATTAAAATTACATAAAGCATATGCAACTTAAATAGGATATCATTTTTTAATTACAAATATTCTCAAAGTTTATATAGCTTTCTCTTCTTTCATCCGAGTTCTTTGAATACAAAATTTTTTTTGCTTAAAAGCAAAAACAAAAAAATTATTCAATACAATACAAAACTTAAAATATTCATTTATTATATCCATATCCACAATTTTTTTATCCAACAATGAATTCTTATGTTAACTGAAAAAATGTTTAGAAGATCGTATTAATGCTTCCCAACGCAATATTATCAATAAAAAACTATGAAAATAAATTAAAATATCGAAACATATGCATCAATTTAAATCCAGCATGCCATGTTAGAGTTGTTTAGATATCATACTTACCGTAATGAATACTTTCAAAGTTTGATTTGTAAAACAATATAAATTAAAAATTAAATTTATTAAAAATTTCAATACATTAATTTCAAGATTTTATAAGTAAAAATGTGATAATATCCGTGGATGTTTAACTACTAGTCGTGCCATTGTATAGAAACACACATACTTTCACAAAATTCCTTAGCATTAAATAAGAACATTTGATACATTCAATTTATCACACATAAACAACAACATGAAAATTTGTTATATATAAATCCCGTTACTCTCATATCACAAAGCAGTAGAATTGTAAACAACACTGCCATAAATTTGTCTCAGCTTTTTCATCAAAAGAAAAGGACAATAGAAATAAATGAAACATTACTGAAATATCAAAATGCCAAAGTTAAGCACGTTTCACTAAGATATAAGACGAGAATGATTCACTTTATACATGAAGTACTTTTTTGAGAAAAGAGGAAAATACTTTATAATGTTCAATAATAATGCACGAGAATTTTGAATTGAGTAAACTTGTGAGAAATTTGTTTTGTCTACAATTTAAATTTTCAGAAAAATAGTGTACAGTTAAAATAATTAATAGAACCCAACTTAAGGCTAAGTATAGGGAAATATACTGATGCAAAAACAGTAAAAAGTGATACTTTTTCAAAGTTTTCTCAATTTTTTCAAAAATTTTTATCGCTACATAAGAATTTTCCAATGTGCTTTGTTGATGTTTTAGAAGAAAATCATACAACTAATTATTTGCATTTTGTTTGCATAAAGTAAATATTACGCAAACAAAATAATGCAGTATTCAGTTAGTAGTTCTTGATTGCTCCTAAAACTTAAGCAATGCCTAGCCGACAAAAACATCATAATAACTACTTCACTGTCTTATTTTATGCAAAAGTATTCATAAATATTTGTAACTTTGTTGTTGTTACTAATGACACTTGGACAAGCCAAGCTCGCTATGCCAATATAAGTCAATTGGGAGCGCCTTTCGTTTTAATCAGAGCACCATGAAGGTGAAAGTACAACTTTGCTCTACACACATGCTATAGGTACCCGTTTATAGGGTAGGCAACCATTCACACCTCATTCATACGAGGAAAGGACAAAGACAGGATAGATAGAGAGAGAAAGTAGATCCATGCCTGAACCGGGATTCGAACCCAGCACCTCCTTATCCGCAGTCAGGCACGTTGACTACTAGACAAGTTGGGCGGCTGTTTGTAACTTTAAAAATTTCTTATGAAAATAGCTTCATTTTTAAAAATGCGCAATATAGAGCAGAATATGATGAAGGTATAAGACGTTTTTATTAATTAATTCACTTTTTCAATTTACCAGTTTTAAGATTTCATTTCTTTGATCTAAAGCCATTTGAGCGTTATCAAATTATTTAATGTATAAATTTAAGGCATCTGCTCATTTTTAAATGTAACTTCCTTTATAATAAATGAAAATGACAAAACAATTTTATTTCATAAAATATCTTTAAGTTCTAATAATATATTTTGTTTATAAATAAGCGAGAAATGCCATAAAAATAATGCAAATACTCAAAATGCTAACAATTGATTAACTGAAAGTGTAAGTGCATTATCATTCTTTTAAAATGTGATTTCAAGTTTTGACTTTGTTTACAGTACATTTTTAAATATATTATAAAACAATAAAAATGAGCACTGAAAATGCATGCAAATAACAGAATAATTAAAAAAAACTTTAAAAATACAAAAACCACACATTTTTAATTTTCATTGTAAACAAACAAGAATTTATGATGTTACTATTAAGTAAAACATTAAGATTATATAAAAAACAAATCATCTAATCAGTGTTAATAATCTTAATATTACATTAAAATAAAACTAGTAAAGCTTACAAACTATATAAGATGAAACTTTGTGAAGAAAAATAAACAATATTTATAGTTATTACTGTTAATCATATAATACAGTTAAAAATTCATATTAATATGATTAATAAAATTAATATTGTAATGGTGATTTTCTATTTCTTAAAAATATTTTTTCTCCTTTAGAAGTTATTAATTATACATTCTGTATTTTTTTAACTTTTCTTATGCTGATTATATTTTCTGACATTTTTTTGAGAAAAAAATTCAGATGATTTCCATAAAAGTTAGTAAAAAATATTGATAAATAATGAAATATTATTCCAGATCTTCAATTTTATATTTTTATTAAAATAAAACAAACATATATTTCTTATTTACAGCTTCTTCAATACCTTACTCAATAATCTTGACATACATTTATCAGAATTTTCGAAACTAATCTCAAAAGATATTTTGAAGATAATGCATTTAGATTTATGGAGGATAGATACAATCTAATCTTTTCTGTATGCATTCAAGAAAAACAACTTATCAAAGGAAATATTTTGAGTGAAATTCATGGAGCAATCAATAGAAAGATGTAGAATTCTTACAAATCGATAAGAGAAGAATACAAAAGAGTGATAAATACAATTTACTGCATTTGTTGTTTGCATTAGGTCTAAGTATAATTCTTGGAAATTGGAAAGCCTTATGTGATCACGTGATACAAAGCGAATGAATTTGCATTATTCGCATTGTATCACGTGTATGCACTAATTGTAAAACATTATAATAACATGTTCAAGATAACATACATGTTACTATACATGTACTAGTGACAAATTAATATTTCTTGAAATAAATACTTTCCTTTGAAAATTTCACTTTTTATTAAGATATTTTCATACTGCAATATTTATTTATAAAATCAAAAAGTAATACAAAGTAGAAGAGAATTTTAGGATTAATATAATTAATTTTTAAAAATTCAAAAATGCATGTACACATATATAATGTAAAATTTCTTTTATTTCAATTTAAATAACTGAATAATTAAATGAAAATTAAGAGTATCTGGCTTAATTTACATCATTGAACAATAGCTGGAAACTTCTAAATTTGAATTAAATATATAGTGGAAAAGATAAGATATAAAGGAGTTTCATAAAATTATCAGTGAAAGCTGCATCACTTAGCGAACATTTCGAAGTATTTCGAATAATTTGAAATAAGAAAATGCTATTAATACAAGTATCGATGCCTAACTTTCAGGAAGGGATACCCAAAAACTAATTTTTCAGTTTGTATAAAAATACTATAAATTTTTATCTGGTGAGTTATTTCGATGTTTGAATACGTGCTTTAATTTTCAAAAATCGTTTTCTAATTTCTTATTAGAATTATTTTGTAATTTGTAAAAACTCTCAGCTAGAAGTATAATAAACTTTTAATTGAAGAAAACTGTTTTTGTTCCAATTTTTTTTAACTTACTGTGTAAAAGTTAGTTTAATTGAAAACATGAAACGTGAATGAAGTTACAGAAATTTCTAAAATCACAAACTATAAAAAACTTATTCAAAGATAAAATCTGAATTAAAAATTGAATAATTTATTTACAACTTTTAAAATTATAAGATATTATCATTAACCATTAAAACATCAGGAAGTTAAGTTATTAAACCTACTTATAAGCAAGGAAATATTATTAAAATTGAATTAGTATTATTCAAACATATATTTATTAATAGGTGTTTTGTTCTATCTATCCAAAGGTTAATTAAATTGTCTAGGCGTTTTATGCTATTTTTCTTACTACTTCTCTTTCAGAATCTCATAAAGCAATTTACAATAATTTATGTACAAATAATGGTTTTATCAATACATCATATTCACTCTCTTCTACTCTAAGTCGGATGACTTTTATTATTTTCTATATAATTTTTTATTTACGATTGGCCGAAACTTACTATTTTTCTGAGAATAAACATGAATGTCTGTTTATTAATGTGTGAATGTGTATATATACATACGCATGTATGTATATTTAAATAAACATCTTTATCAAAGCGTATTCTTTATTCGTTTTTACAATATACAGCCTAAACATTTTAATGCTTAAACTTCAAAGTTTTCAGCTAGTCACCGTAGGATATTTGAATTATTACATACAAAATATATCATTTAATAGATATAGCTCACATATATAACATGTTTTTGCACATTAATAGTGATATTTTCCCAAAATATCAGAATTTTCCATTGCATTTATGAAAGTAAATAGAAACGATTAGAGTTATAATGTTAAAATTTTAATAAATTAATAATAACAAAAAAATGAATCCTTTAATAGAGAGAAATATTATAATTTCAAAGAATTCATTTTACTTATTTTTGCGCATATATATATATTGCACTTAGAAGCAATTCTCCATGCACTTATTTCTCTATGGCTTTATGTGATCGTTCAAAAAAATCCAAGCATTTTTTTTTCGTTTTGACTAAGGGATAAAAATTATTTAACCTCAAACAGAAATGAGAAAAAATAAGAACTTAAACAAAAGTGCAAGAAATCTTTTACCTGAGTCTTATACAACAATATGAACTCGTTTGTTCTACATTACAATATGAAATGATAGCATAAAGCAAAATATATCAATAATATGAATAATAAATAAATGTAGCGGAAAAGTATAAAAGTTTTACAAATTTAGAATTAAATTTTTTGATTCTGAATATTTTAAGTTTAATACTGCTTTGATTAAAATATTTATTGTCGCGTATTTCACAAGTAGCTCTTAATCACAACCAATGAAATGCTTTTTGAATTTCTTTGTTAATGCAAACATATATTACTTTCTAAAAACATAAGAAATGCATAATTTATTGAAAAGGTAATTTAAGGAAAGGAAAACTGCTTTCTATAGTTTTTAAGAAAGTTTAGTTAAGAAAGAATAGTTTTTAAGTTTTAAGAAAGAATAGTTTTTAAGAAAACCAGTTCTTAAAAGAACTGGTTTTCTTAAAAACTATTCTTTCACTGACTTGATTTCCAAAAAATAATTTCCCAAAAGAAAATAACTGACGAATTTTGTAAACTTTGTATATGAACGAAGTGCTATTCAAAAAATCAGTTTTAAATAATAATTTTCATCCCTTTTCAAAATATAAAATTGAACCCAAAAATTACAGATCTATAAATAAAATTTGTATATTAACAAGACCATACAGAATGGGTATCAGTACAAAATTACCCCACTTCACCAAATACGTACTTGATGTATTGATTCTATTATCTACCGAAAAAGTATGTTTATCACTGAAACTTTTACTTCATTTTAATAAATCAGATTTTTTTCCAGAAAATGAATTTTCTAAATATTTCATACATTGAACTAAGCAATTGTTGAAACTGTTGATAATACTAATGCTAATGCCTTAACATTGAAAATGATGAGAACATTTTCCTGCTGTTCGCATTATGTGATTTATTCTTAATTTCAGTCTGGTGAATTAAGCAAACAAAACTTAATTACTTTAACATAACTAAAATTTGCAAAAGTATTTAGTTTTACTTACTAAGCAAATTATGTTTCGACATAATGATGCAATTTCGGTGATAAGTATTGACTATTTTATTGTTCCATATTTATATAATAATATTACTTGAACGAAACTAAGATATGTTTCGAATTAAATTTTATTGCTTTTAAGAAAAATTGATTTATTTTCGAAAAATAAGAATGAGATAAAAAAAATAGTACACATCGTATTGCAAATTGAATTTCAATTTTGACAATTTTTACAAAGGTGGCATATAGATGCATGGCCAATATTAAGTAAACAAGCATGTCATATTGAAATTGTTTTTCTGTATGAAACTACTAAAACACTAAAAGACCTTACAACAAATGTACTGAAATTGTTTATATATAGATAAATTAAATATACACTCAAAGTATTTAAGTAATGAAAATTAATTGTGTGTACTGAATAACATTTTTTCAGAAAGTCGAAAATTAAACACTTAAATTTAGTAATTAGCTAAAGAGAGGAAGGCATTTCTTCTCTAGTGTAAAACTAAGGACAAAATTAATAGTGTAAGCGAGAGACCAATCAAGGAAATGGGACAGCAGTGCAAAATTACTGCATTTGTTTCATTAGATTTTATTTCTTTATCTGTTAAATCAATAAGAAAGAAAATCGAGTTGCCCTTAAACATATGCTAAGTATATGTTGTTGTGGTTACCACATCCAAAAAGTAAAGCTATGTCTTTCAAAAAGAAAGACGCAGATAATATCCCAGCATTATTAAACAAGGAGCGATTCATATTTGAAAATTTGTATCATTACATGGTACTTCTTACTACCAAAATATATTTCATATTACCTCATTAATCAGGAGGATCTCTATACTATTCTATAAGACAACGCGAATCATGTAATATTAATGTTTATCATTGAATTTGTTCTTCGTGTTTCAAAAATTAACCTCAGTTGTTTTTTACCTTTTGATGTTGAAAATTTTAAAAATCTCGTGTTAAAATACTGATGAAGATCATAAATTTAACTACTAAAAGCGATTAATATTAAAATGCAGATGTTTTTCAATAACATATCTTTCAGACGCATGGAAAGCATCTTTGCATTTCCTTCTATAAAATCCTTGTGACTGTAGTTTTAATAAACTGAAATGTTGAAATAAATTCTAATACAACGTAAAACAGTATCAGTTATTAAAATAATAACAAATTGTTTACTATCCTTAAATTAAAAAGTTCCCAAACTTTATACTCGTATTAAAGGTAGGTAAATTGAAGCTGCCAAAATAAATTACATTTAAAATATTTTCGTTTTTAAGAAATATTAGTTAATTTTTCATCATTTATAATTGTAACTATGAATTTTATTATTAAATTCATGTCAATTTCGTTTAATGGGTAAAATATATATCTGTCAGATTACAGATTTGTTTTCAAATTTCACACACACACATCAATTTGTAAATATTAACAAAATGTTCAATTGCTGGTGTTAATTTAAATTCTTCAATATAGCAGATTTACTAAGAGAAAATAACAATGTGGCTGAAACTTTAAAGCAGAACCATGGCTTATATAAAGCCTCATCTCAAGGTGTAAATGTAAATTTGATTTTATTTTATTGGCGCATGATACTTAGAGCGGATAAGCTGCTTCGAAAACAAAATAATGTTTGGTAAAGTTAGGGCCTGAGTAAATCATTGGATACAGATTAATTGAGAATGTTGAGAGGAATGACTCACAGAAGAATAAAGACACTAAAAGAAATTCATAAACGCCAGAAAGATGAGGCAGATAAATGTTATAAAAAATCTCCAATGTTTTCCGAGAACCACGGTAGTTTCAAGA
This sequence comes from Latrodectus hesperus, assembly GCA_037975125.1. Classification (NCBI taxonomy): domain Eukaryota; kingdom Metazoa; phylum Arthropoda; class Arachnida; order Araneae; family Theridiidae; genus Latrodectus; species Latrodectus hesperus. The sequence goes on along the minus strand of CM075854.1, from coordinate 45,279,255 downwards.
TATTAATATCATCCAAAGCAGGTTTTATTTGATTGATTTTGGGATTGTTTTTCTGAAATTTGAAACAGTCTGAGATGTAGAGGAGGAATCTATATCCATATCTGATTCAGAAGAGGATATATCAATTGTTCTTTTAATTTCTCGGAATTTTGGTTTCTTAATTTTTATATCATCAGTCTTAGATTTATTGGCAATTGAAGTAGATTTCTTTGTGCTATTAAAGTTGATGGTAAAATGGTCTTAGATGACAAAATTGAAACTAGAGCAAATATTGATAAACTACTCTTCTTTGTTAGATTGTTGTTTATTTTTGCATCTGTTTATAATGTAGAGGAATAGGAAACGCCAACTTTAAGCATTTTGTTTTTACTATTTGTCTTGCTTCCGAGAAAGTAATATTTTGTTTTATCTTGGTTGCAATTACTTCTTTCTCCAAGATCCATATAGGTCAAGGTTTGGAAAATACAGTATGTGAACCAGAGTAGTTACCATACTTGAAAATTTCTTAAGCACAAGCATTAGTTTATTGACCAGATAGTGCAAATTCTCTACATATAAGATCACTATTTCTACATGCCTGTTTAGAATGACCATATCTTTTATACTTGAAACATCTCAGAGGGTTAGGAATGTATTCACGATGTTTGTAACATTTATAATCTGCTTTCAGATAATACTGGTGTTTGAAAAGTTAAAACAACATATTGAGTGGGAATAAGTATACTGCCACGTCGGATGTTTATAAGACGTGCAGCACAAACTCCTTGATCACCAAGTTCTTCCTAAAATTCGGCTTCTGTAACATTTATAAAATCTAAATTAGAAAGAACTCCACGAGACTCATTTAAAGTTTTATGAAATGATGTTTTGACTGGAAATGAACCCAATTTTTATAAATTATTGATTACCAAAGCTTTTTTTGTATCAACTTAAACAAGAAGATCTCTCGATTGTAATTTATTTTAACATTTTGTTTGTTATCAATAAAGAGGTGAGAAGTTTTTGCTCTTCAAAAGGCGATACTCTATGAAAAGTGTTTGGAATTCTTATTAACATGTAACGAGTACATGAATTGGTTTTAACGATGAAAGAATTGCAATCTAAAGGATATTTTTAAAGATTCAGGCTCAACGACACATCTCGTTACAGAGCCCTACCAGGGATTGCAGCCACCGGTTCTGGACATTTCCAATCTCGGCGCTTATCATATTGCTAGTAGACAACCATATGCTGTGAGTCATCCTCATAGACAGTCACCTTTAAAGTCAAACCAAGGATATGACCCCTTCACTTGATTCCAAGCATACTAGCCACATCTGGAGCTAGGTAACAACTGATTGAGAGACCGGGGCTCCCAATGCAACACCCGACCAAACGGTTGCGAACACGGGAGAATATTGACTGTCCATGAAAAATAAGAAGCAAACAGAGCAGCTACAGTTACTCATAAAGAGCTCCCTCGCTTACCGTTAAAGGAATGGATATGATAAGAACGAAATTAGAAGAAGAGAAGAAAAACAGAGAAAAAAATAGATCCCTGGGTACCTCGGGATTATGACACCCGTACTCACCTTAAGAAGGTAAGCCCTATAAGAGGGTTTAAATGTATTGGGTTGTTCGGAAAATAATTTCGTTTTTCCTACATGGATCAGCTTTTTGCTAGTAAAAACTAACCACTTTATGACTGTGGAATCGTGCTACTACCAGAAAGATGGTAAAACCTATTGGACTAGAATGAACAATGTGGAATGCAATACAATATTTATTTCTTGTAAGTTTTTCATTTTCATAAAAAAACGAAATGGCTTTCCGAATAACCAAATAAAAAAATGCAAGTTGCTATTTTAATCTTAGCATATTTCGCTGATGTACAAATGATAGGTTGAATAAGAATATATAATATATTTTATTAAATAAGATATTTTCAACTGAACTTGATAGAAATATCACATTACGAAATACATTGTTAAAAAAAAGGATTAGTTGTAACTATGAATAAATAAAAATAAACTGAAGTATATTATTAAAAGTAAGAAAGACAACAGAAGCTTTCTTTAGTCTTTATAGTCCACTTAAGTTGTTTCCTGAAAACTGTTAAATAGCTGAATTATTGCTATTTAACACAATCAATTATTACTCACATACTATTAACTAAAGCATAGTATAATTAGTTTTAAAATTATCTTGAATCAATAAAAGATCATTTCAACAAATTATATTGGTATAAAGAGTTTATATTTTGAGACAACTTAAAATTTCAATGTTTGCAAATTACTTTCTTTTATTATAAGAATATAAGTTATTTATTAGATATTTTTTATTCAAATCAGGGTGCAATTTTAAAATACAAAAAACACAAATACCATTTATTTTACAATTATTTTACCATTATTTACTATAATACCATTTATTTTACAAATACCATTTATTTTGTATTTTTTTTAAAAAACGTATATTTAAGCACATTTTGAACGTACATTATTTTATGTGTTGTACGTATAAAAAGCAATCCAAGTATTTTATTTCCAATCAATGTGTTGCCACGAAGTGTTATAAAATTCATAATTTGTTTCTACCACCAATGTATTTTTAAAATGGCAAAGTTTCTGAATCTTAATTCTTATATGATCAACACTGGATGTTACTTAAGCTACATTCTTCCTACCTGAACTATAAAAAATCTTTGCTGTTTCAAAAAAACTAAATACTTTATGTTGCGTGATTCAACGTGTTTTTAATCTCTTCGGTAACTCTAACAATAAAATGAATTTGCCTTTTAAAAGTTTTTTTCAGTAATTTTGCCTTTGCATTTTCTTTTCTTCTTACTGTTTTTCTTAATATAATGGCTTATAATTTAATTCATTAAGTTTTAAGTATTTGAATGTCTCAAACAGCATTTAAGTAAGATTTTAAAATAATTTTATAATTATTTCTGTTTTATTCTCAAAAATAAAGCATAACTTATTCAAATTTATTTATTCTATGTTTACTTAAAATGCAAGTGAATAGATTATTTATTTAAAAATATAAGTATTTAAGTAATATAAGTATATATATATATATATATATATATATATATATATATATATATATATATATATATATATATATATATATATATATATATATATATATATATATATATATAATACTCATATCCATAAATTAAGGATAATTCAGAATCACACAGAAATTGAACTCTAAAATAAAAATTTACATGTAGAATTATCACACACATCTTGAAGATTAATATGCAAATTACCAGAAGCTACCAGCACAATGTGACAGGATTTATTTCGCCTATTTATATAATTATGAGTATTTCAGAGCATAACTTGTACAAACAATTTATGTTCTTTGGTTTCCAAACCAAATAAGTATTGATTACAAAATTTCTTTTGAAAAATATCTAAAAGTTCTAATAAATTCCTCTGTAAGCATTATAGATTGAAATTATTTACTCAAATATATCAGGAGAGGATATAATTAGGACAAAAGTGCGAAAATAATTCCTTCTAGAAACACGTGCCATTACACAGATAAAGAGGGATATTCACTTTGGATTCGATAAATGAAATTATTCTTGTCGGAACTACATGAAATTATAACAAAACAACACTCAGTAAAAATATGTGTAATATCAATTCATATTTAAATATCAAACATATTTAAGAAAAATATAATATTTATTCTGAAAAATATATTTCTTAAAAACTTTCATATATATATATATATATATATATATATATATATATATATATATATATATATATATAATTTCTTAACATCTTACAGTCATTGATTGATTTGTTCCCCTTATCATATCTAACTGTTTCAAAAATTTGTTTGCTTCATACTCTATCTTATTTTATAGTATCTCCAGTTTGTAATTGCTTAGAACTTTTTTTTCTAAACAATAAACACGATCTAATTAGTCCTCGTGTGCAAAAATAAATAGAAGGGAAAGAAATTAACTAAACTCCAACGTTTTACAATCTGTTGAAAGCAATAATAGTTACTATCCTGATTCGTTTTCACATTAACACCCAATTTCCACTGACCGTTTTCAAATTTGCATCATTTTCTTATAATCACATTTTATAAAAGCTGCTACTGACACTACACGGAAGTTTCACGAGATCTGAAACTTCTGTGTTGGACACTAATCATTAGCCTTCGAAATTTAGTCGTATAAAATCCTCTATTTTCTAATGTATAAAAAACTTTACCACTGCAGACAGTCATTGATAGTTTCTAACATCCAGGAAAAACACTTTTTTCATGTGACGAAATCATATACCATAGAGCAATTGTTTGATGGAGTAAATACTTTGATTGGTATTTACTCCATAACTCCGTTGGGTAATTCTGTATTGGTAAAACAGTTTTTAGAAATACTTTTTCATGAGTATTATTACACAATCTATAAAAAAGATCTTAATTTCCCATACTTTAAATATATTATTTCAAATTATTTAATATCTATATTATTTAGATAAAAGAAGCTTTTACATATTAAATTCAGGATAAAAGGAGAATCATAAAATAAATACATAATCCCTTGAAGCTCGTAGTGAGGAAGCTCTAGAAATATTCCCAAGATATTAATTTCAGCTTATTCATTATAAAATTTACGTTATGAAATTATAATTTAAATTTAACAACTTTCACGGTTTTTTTATTAGGATAAAATTACTTATTTGTTTTTAGAGTTAATCTTGTTAACAGTTATCTAATGCTTAAAGAATACTTTCTTTCAAAATAATGTAAGGAAAGTATTTTAAAACATTATTTAAATTTATAATTTAATATTATAATTTGTATATTTTAATTTCCTTTTTACTTCATAGTAAACGAAAATTAATTATGAAGTGAAAAACAAACTAAAATTGTTATTGTGCCACAGAAAAGTACATATTCAAAATATCATTATCTGAAAAATTAACTTTAAAGTCCATTACTTTGATATTTATAAAAAATATTAATATCCAAATTAGTTAACAAAAGTAAAAATATTAGCTACAGTAATATTAGATAAAACTTAATAATTCCATTTCTCATGAAAAGGTCACATTTCCTGTTATTTATTGTTTCTATTCAAAATTGTGCGTGTGTGTTTTAGCTTAATTTGAATATTTTATTCAACCATTTGCATGTAATATGTTTTCTCATATTAACTGTTTACAGTTAAGGATGGTGGAATATACATAAGCAGAATCATTTCAATCATATAATTTTATGAGTTTGTCAACTGTTTCATGTACGTTTAATATGGAGAAAATGTAACGTATTATAGAGAACTCACAGAGAACAAATTTCTAGGCTTGGAGCGGATTTTCTAATTCGGGAAAGTAGTCAAAAGGAAAGGAAGATAACATTGAGTTTAAGCTTACAAATTCGTAGAAATTGATTCCCTGAGGATGCAAACCATTTATTCGAAAGATCTTCGTCATCAATCATCATAGTCTTGAGTTCTTGAGTGATATTACTGCATTTATACCAATAATATTATCATCATTTTTACTTCTCTAAAAATTAAAATTAACAGTAACATTTTATTTTCAAAATAAATTAAGCTTGACAGGAAATTAAATAAATTAAGTGTGTATTAATAAATTAAGTAAAATTAAGTAGTTAAGTTTTAAGCAAGAATCAAAGAAATTAGATCTGATTTTTTAATAAATACTTAAATTCACTTAAAACTTTTTTAAATCAGATTCAATAAACTGTCGTTTATAATCTTGTTTTGAAAAGTAATCACTTTTAAAATTTCTGATCAATAACTTATTTTTAAATTCCTAATTTTAAAGTTCTAATTTTATCCTCACAATCAATCCTTGGAAATAATCAATAATTTCAGTCTGTTCCAGTTCTTTAATTATTTTTTAATTAAAGAATGTGCCAGTATTATTTGAAATGGAATTACTGCTCGAATATTTAAAAGTCCTCAAAAATTTTATAGAATACAGTATTTGTTGCTGCAAATACTGCATAATTTGTGCATATCTGCATTTTTATTACCTGTATCTGCATATTTCTATAATTTGTTGAATAAGCAAAGACATCTTCAAAATTGGTAATTGGAGCCCTGAACTCCTAGAATCAAATATGAACTGAAAAAGCCACATCGTTATTGGCGCAAAATTTGAATCACCTTTAGGGAAACCTCACAATGTTAGAGTCGTTAATATGTAGAGTGTTAAGTTGCCTTTTTACACGCTTCTGTCATACCAATTCATTGGATTTATTACAGAATCAATTTTGTGAATTATGTCTTATTCACAAATATATTTATTACATGATTATAATAGTTAGCCAGAATGCTAGTAACAGTAGAGAAATATGATTTCTGACTGATATTCTTGATAACTATTGTTGAGAATAATTTATGAATCTAATTAAAACTAACCATGTTAAATGTCTAATAATCATTTAGGATTATATAGATTAAATGTATATTTATAATATTTGTGGTATTATTCACTTCAGTCACAGTGTGTTTCGTAAGGTTTACGAGATTACATTGCGTAGTTTGGTTGCCCTAAATAGCCGAAGGAGGAAATCTTGAATCAAGAATATCAATCAAATCAATCAAAAGTATCAATTGAATCAATCAAAAATATCAATCAATTCAATCAAAAATCATAAATTTGAATTATTATAAATTTTATCTACTTAATCACAATATAAAAATTTAAAATAGTATTTCTAAATTTTAGTTTTCTATAGAAAAATATTGTAAATTTCAAATTATTAATTTTAGCTTAATTTAATCACTATATTCCTAAATAGTGTATTATAATTTCCTGTAATAAAACAATATTTAAATATATACAAAAATTATCTCCTAATATTCCTTCATTAAAAAAAATTCAGTAAATTATAATTTTTATAAACGGAATGCTTTGTTAAAACATTCCGAAAGCTTAAAATATTTCAAAAGCAAAGCTTAAATAATTATTAGACTGATATTCATAAAATAATTTTAGATGAGTTCATGTACAGGCCAAAAAGCACAAAGCTAAATTTTTATTAATTTTACTTTTTAGTTATAAGCATCTCTTATAAAAAATACGAGCAAGAAAATATTTTATGAATTTTATAAAAGGGTTAAAATTTGAATATTAAATCAAAATCAAGATTTATTAAGAGTAATTTGATTTTTTCAGTGAATGCGATATACATACTAACAATGATGACAGTTAAAGTTGTTAAATTATAATTTAATAGTAAACTGGTATCAAAATGTTAATTAAGGAATACGTAGGGAACATACCTTTTGCAATGACATAAAAAACAGTATTTTAATGAAAATTCTGTTAGAATTGTAAGGTATCATACCTGTTTTCAATATATAAGTAAAAATATGATTTTTAATACAATTTTTATAGAAAAGTGCTTTTCTAATGTTTACATAACTATCGCAAATGGGATCTTCAACTAATACAGGGTGATCTTTTTTAAAGTGACAGTGCTTGAAGAATCCTGTAGCGCTATGTATTAGCTGAAATGTCACCAAATTTGGTATTTAAGCTAATCAAGGCATGGGGAAAAATTCCGAAAAATTTTTAGTTCAAAAGTCACCGTTAGGGCATTTTGTGGCACTGCTGTAGTTTACAATAACGAGAATTAGCTTATAAAACACAGATAACAAAGCAAAATGCAAATATTGTTCGATAACAGTGCCAGTAATAGGGGCTATAAAAGCAAGTAGTTGGCAGCTCCGACAAATAATCTCAGCTGAAGTAAACGAGCTAAAGTGGCCATGCCTCTCACTCTACCGGAACGTGCGTTTATGTTGGTGGAGTATCAAATTTGTCTTTTCTAAAGGAAAACATAACAAAGACAGTGCGGAATATTCCTCGTGACATGTTACGTTCGGCTGTGGGGAACGCTGTGCGCAGAATGCACGGTGTTATTTCTGAGAACGGATTTCACATGGAATGTGGTCTAATTCCTTACCGGGGAAGTTAGTGTAATAAATAAACATTAATAATTTAATTGTACGATTGTATGTGTCAGTATTTCTCTTTTCTCACATTTTATACATTGTAAAGCGCCACAAAATGGCCAAGTAGCGATTTTTGGAACTAAAATTTTTTTTCACGGAATCATTTTTCCCGTGTCTGGATTAGTCTGAATACCAAGTTTGGTGCCATTCCGGCTATTAGATCGCGCTAAAGGGCGTTCCAAACACTGTCACTTTAAAAAAGATCACCCTGTGTATTTACTTCTAATAATATTTGAACCAGTTGATTTCTTTTATAAATTCAAAATATAAATTAAATACTATAAAAATAACAGCATAAATTATTTTCAAATTTCAATAATGTATTCTAAGTCCTTTGAAAATAAGAAAATAGATGGGCTTAAGTTTTTTTATTTTCTTAAAAACATTTTTGAAATAATATTTTATACTAAGATTATGCAATTTATTAGCGGTTATAAAATATATTAAAAACAGGGGGAATATCTTTGCTTTCTACTTCGACTCAAAGGAAGCTACAAATATTATTTTTGAGAGTTTTCGTTAAAAAATATGTATATTTTTATTATTTTACTTTAAAAATTCGGATTTTTTCCTTAAAAATTAATAAAAATAATAGATATATCGATATCATACTCTCCGATTTCAATGCATCCATAGGACTATTTTTTAACTTGCAATATGATTTTTATTTGAAACAATTTATTTATATAAATTTTGAGGATATATTTCAAATATAGTGTATCAAGTTAGATTTGGCAATTTCTTATTTTCCTTATAAAGAGTAATCAAAATGTTTTAAATATAACGTTCTATATATAAAGATCACTTCCTATGCTACTGTATTTTATATAAATATTAATTGCTACATAGACATCTTCAGTTTGTTAAAATGATGATTAATAGTATAGGACGAGATTTTCATTTGAAAAATACATAATAAATAATTACTTTTACATATACAGAACATAGAAGAGATGATACAGAAAACTCAAAATTATTTTAATATTCTAACTACAAAGCACTTACTCAGACACGAATAAATTGTTCATGATATAATATTATGAACAGTTTATTCGTGGTTTTGTTATACTGAAATATAGATGCATCAGCTATCTTAAACCTATCTAATAAAAGGTTGTGATTTATATTACTTAAAAGTTTTATTTATTTATGTAATAATATTACAAAAATATTTTACAAGAACAGTACTGTCAATTTTATAAAAGAATAATAACTGTATAATCATGACTTCTATTTGTGATTTTTCTCATTTATAACTTTCAACGAATAATCTTAACAAATTTATGAAATTTAGCATAAAAGATTTTAAAATTAAATTTACTAGAATTGTTTTTTTTTTCATAAATTAACAACACCATTATTTAAAACATATGCCTATGGAATTTATTTTAAATCAATTCTTGCTTCGAAAACAAATGAGAAAATAAAATAGATAGCAGTAACAAAATACAAAATAAAAACATATGAATATTTTAATAAAAACACTCTCGGCATCTGTTTTTATGTAGATAAAACAGTGCTTGAAAAAACAAGTTTTTGCTTCTCTGAACAAGAACTTTTCAGATTTCAAAGACTCGACATCTCGTACTTTTTGTAAAATATTGTTTATTTCAAAAAGAAAGATAAAAAACTATAGTTATTTTTTGTTATATTGAGTAGATTTGTAGTAATTTAGTTAAGTATTTTATTTTAATCTGATAATCATATAAGCTCAGAAGCATTGTAATGTCTTTTATATTTATCAAATTATCAGATTCTATAGCATAAAAGTATCGAAGAAGAACCTCATATGCATGATGTCCTATATTACTTACATACTTCTTAACTAAACCAATTACAGCAAATAAAGTAATAAAACAAATCCAAATATCATATGCAAAGAAGATTTTCAGAAAAATTATATTCTTAAAATCATAATTTTTATGTTATGTAATAAAACTCGTCGTTAACTCGATATTAAGTTTAAAAAATTCATCCGTCTTTTTCTGACATATAATTAATATCTCAAACTTATTAATGCATTGAATATTAAAAATAAAATTATTGAGTCTTTCAGATTATATAAAATTACTGAAAATTGCATATTATAATTATTTGTTAGATATGATTTACATATTTTTTGTCATAGTAAATAAATTTCTTTTATTTAGGTTTTGAAATACTTAACATTATTGTATAGGTCTACTGATTCCTTTCTTCAAATACTTCTATCATTTTTCACTATTATTAAATAAACCACACTTTAATAGCATTCCTTATGATTTTCTTTAGAGACATTTAGAATATATTTTGCATTCAGAGAGGAACTTCGTTAATGGATTCACAAACAAATACTGTTTTAAATCATTTATAAGAATCGAATTTTTTTTAAATCACTAATTTTACATTATTTTAAATCATTATCATTTGATATTATATTTGCAAAATATAAATTTCAAAGTGTTAGAAATACTGGTGATTATATAGGTAATCAAATATTCAGCTTTAAATAAATAATTTATGAAATTTAGTCTCATTAACATGTTACTTCTAATAATTACTCGTAAAGATGGTCCACTATTTGTTTTTTATTGAATGTCTTAAGCGAATTCGGAAGTTTATATTTGTCTATGTGGAACTTTTAAGCAAAATCAGTTGAATTAGGACGCCGACACCAACATTTCTTTTTCAAAGACAGATCTTTTTGAGTTTAGCTTTGTCATAAGTGATAGTAGTAAGACTTATTTACTCAAACGTTTCTAAAATTTTACTACATCATATTTCTTGAAGCTTAATATGCTTTATATAATAGCATTCATATTAAAATACAATCAATTTATCCGATAAATGACTCAATTTTCTATATATATATATATATATATATATATATATATATATATATATATATATATATATATATATATATATATATATATATATATATATATATATATATATATATATATATATATATATATATATATATATATATATATATATATATATATATATATATATCAAAAAGAAGAAAGAAAATAAGAAAAATATTATTCAAGAAAATTTTTTAATGTTTTGATAGTTAAAGTCTTTAGAGACCTCATTCTTATAAGGTATTTGATAATTTGCATGCTAAAAAGTTTCTGTAATTTTCTTTTCTTTTTTTATCAGGTCACACAAAATATAATCAGTTTAAAGATTTCCTCAATTTGTATGTGTGTTTTTCTCTGATTTTTATTAAAATGGTAAAATGTCAAGTTTCAGTTCACGGATAAAAAGTCAGAAATATAATTAATAAACACTTTTTTAAATGGAGTAAAGTGTTTGAAAAATTATAATTATTGCAGAAGCAACTTTTTAGGTACAAATGTTATTTATATTAAAAAATACTGAAAATATATGTACAGAATATCATTATTTTTCTCAATATTGATAGAGTATACTTTCTTATAATACTACAACCGAACGTCTTTATATTTTCTCTATTTAAGTACCTGTTGTTGTTGTTACTTATGACACTTGGACAAGCCAAACTCGTTATGCCATTGGCTATCCGAAGTTAAGTCTTTCGTTTTATCAGAGCACTACGAAGATTAAAGTATTACTTTGCTCTAAACTCCTTCAATAGATGTCACCACCAGAGTATCCACTCCCTCAATTTTGACATTGATGTGAAGGGGGTGAAATTTTCCTTTAAACCATTAAACCCGTGGTAATTGCTCAACGACCGTCCGCAGGACATTCGATTCCTCAGATTTATCGAGCACGTACAATTGCTAGAGAAAGTCTGCGTACAAACACAGAGTAAACATTCTACAGAGAATAAATGAACATTATAAGGTCAATATTAATTCTATTTTTATAAAAAGCTTCTTTTTGATTATTCCTTAAATATCAGTAACAATTTCAGAAAGATAACACACATTGTATAATAATAATAATAATTAAAAATTACCCAAAAAGTTACCAGAAAAAAGTTTGCTTGCAAGTACAAATTATAAAGATATTTTCAAGTTAATCTTAAGTTTTGTAGCCTTCTTCAGCTTGCATGAAATGTCTGCATTTATTTTTTACTACTTACTCATTTTAACTCTAGTCGCAGTACAACAAATAGAATAAAAACATTGTTTTGTTTATGTGATACATTGGTATTATCATATGCATCCTGAAATCCATATGTTTAAATCCAAAGATTACTGAATCTCAAATAGCACTTGATATTAGAGAAAGGTTTAAAAATATCTTCATGACGATACTATTCGAAACATTTTTAAGAAAACTGGCTATCACGGCAGTGTAGCTCGTAGAAATCCATGTATTTAAACTGCCAATGAACAAATCCACTTAAATTTTACCAGTAAGCATTTTAATAAACCTTCTGAGATTTTTGAGAAAGTAATATTCTCTGATGGAAGCAAGTTTTGTATCTTTGGTATCAAAGAGTGTAAAGTGGTGTGGAGAAAACAAGGTACTACTTATGAGAAGCAAAAGTTTGTGTCAACAGTTAAACATGGTGGAGGTGGCGCAATGATTGAGGGTGCATGCAGCAAGTGCAGTTGATTTATTAACTTAGACTCCACATTAGATCATATGGGATACCTAAATATATTAAAAGAAAATTTGAAGCAGAGTGCATATGATTTGAACCTTGGTGATGACTTTTGGTTTCAACAAGACAATGATCTGAAACACACTGTCCTCAAAGTAAAGTTCTGGCTGTTGTACAATATCAAATACCAGTTGCATATTTCTCCCCAATCGCCAGACTTAAATTCTATCGAGAATTTATGGAACTTATTGGAACGCAATATTCGGCAACATAATATAATATCGAAAGATATGCTAAAAAGAGCAATTATGATGGAATGGAATAGTATTTCATCTTCAGAAACTGCCAAACTTATTCATTCTATGCTTAAACGATTGAAAGAGGTTCTTAGACATAAAAGTTTTCCAACCAGACATTAAAATCTAATTGACAGTGCATGGAAGCTATTTTTTATATTTAAGACTTTTGCCCCTGTACACAAACTTTTTCTGACTGCTTTTTACGTAATTTTTAATTATAATTATAATTACTTTGAAATAATGTGTGTTATCCTTCTGAAATAGATACTAATATTTAAAGAATCACTAAAGAAAAGCATTATATAAAAATTGAATTAATGTTGACATTATAATATTCTTTTATTTTCTGTAGAATGTTTACTGTGCATTTACACGCAGACTTTTTCTGGCAAGTGTATATTGTATATACTCGGTGAACCTGGCGGCACTGGAAATCAAACCCTGTCCTTTAAAATGGGAAGCTGTTGATTTAACCACAAATCTACCTCGGCCATTTAAGTAAGACCGCTGTGGCTTGGTTAGTTAGGGCATCGTTCTCATTATCAGAAGGTAGCGAGTTTGAATCCCACCTTAACCGAAGATGCGTCATGTTCATTAATGGCAGCTGGCTACGTTAAAACTGGAAGTGATCGCAATGTCCTCCAAGTGATATGATGCCTCAGGAGTTGCAGGCCAAGCATTGGGGGTTTTCTGCTTGTGTTCCTGCTTCAAAATCACGAAGACTCCACCCGGTTGCTTCTATCTAACTGGTAGAGCTCAACTAGGTAACGGGAAACATGCTGATGCAACAACAACGGCCATTTAAGTACCTTATACTTTTAGTCCCTCAGTCTTGAGTGAAATTTTGTACACAACAGGTGAAAAATTATATATATTCTTTAATCCAGTATAAATTAAGGTCACAAAACAATATAGCAAACCTTGTTTCTTACTATATCGTCTATCATTCAGAGTCAGTATGTTTCAAATAAGTCGTGTATGAATGTAATATTACATGCAAAGCTCATGAAGCTTCAAGTGGTGTTTGATTTGTTATTATATGTAACGATGTACTTTCTTTCTTCCGTTTCTGAAAAGGTCTGAATCTTGACCCTGATAATAATTCATTTTTCATGGCTCTTCATTAAGTTGCAATCTTCGTTATTAAAGGTTAAAGATTCGATTCCATATCTGCCAAACAACTAGTGATGGATGTTGTTTTCGGTTGATCAGACTGTGAATAATTTTAAATATTTTGAAGAGGTTTTTAGAGTGATTTAAAGAGATTTTTAGATTTTATTGATAGCGAATTTTGAATAAAGGTCACCACATACATGAATTAAAATTCTAAAGTCATTACGCTGCAAATATTACAAAATAACTTACATTAGTTCTGTCCTATTAAAACATACATTATACTATGCGTCGCCGAAAAAATAATAAAAAAAATTGCACATAAATTAATTCAAGATAACATTAATTTCATAGATTAATTATTTCCATGTCTATTTACATTATATATTTTTTTATTTTAAATATTATCTTAACAACATTTGTCGGCTATTGTTTTATTCATTTTTATTGCAATTAATTTGATTTAAAAAAGTAGCATCTTCAGTTTAATAGCAATATATTGATACTTTAAATTATTGAATACATTTAAATTCCATATCTTACGGTATTTATTAAAATGAATTCAGATTTAGAATTTCTTATAGCTAACTTTCTCTTAATGGACTTAAATTCTTTATATATACTGAATGTTTTCAAACAAAATTTCTGAAAATTTACAAAATACTTGACGAATGAAAAATATTTCTAGAAAAATATTCTGAAAATGAGAATCGCGATAAAGTATTATCTATAAGACAAATTTATGTTTCAAAAAATCTTCTTCATCCGACGTCCGCCCGTGGCCGATGGGCCATTTGGCGCCGTGCTTCCCAGTAGAGTCCAGCCCGCCCATGCAAGTCGTCGTCGGCCTGTATGTTTCAAAAAATGATTAGGAAACAAAATTCAAAAATATGACTTAAAATACAATTAATGTTTAATATAGTGCGAATGTTTAAGATGCGGGAGAATCTCTTGGTGTTGATTTTTTATAACACAGTAAATCTGTGACTTTTTCACAAATGAAGACTCAATAAATCTATTAGTACTCAGATTAAGATATCTAATCTGATAGTGTACATCATCATATCTAAGTTTCTATTGTTGAACTTACATATATTTATCACAGAAAAAAATTATATTGATATGAAATTATCTTAAAATATAATTTTAAGAATAATATTTTAACGAAATGAAATTAAAATATTAATAAATAACAAGATATTGAAAATGCTATCACAAATCTAGTATTTAGCATCTAAACTAACTTACAAAAATAATTTTTCTTATAAATTATCATGTGATTCTAAGGGCATCTTTTTTCAAGCAAAAATGAAATTTAGAGAGCTAAATACATTCCAGTATTAAGAAGAAATGAAAAATTCATTTAGATAAAAGTGCAACCCAAAAGAAATTAACATTGAAATTTCTTTTGAAAGAACAATCTTACAGCGTAAATTAGTTAAATATTTATATTATTTAATATATTTTATTGAGTCTATATTTAGTTTCAGATGGAAAATAAGGTTACTTCTGATTAAGTATTTCATGCTCTTAAAATGAACAGAAAGAAACGTGCGACCTTGTGTTTCAAAGTTTAATGGATAAATTTAATAAATCTACATGCATGAGCGTTAATTAAATCAATTCGTATTCCTTTTTTTAAACATACTATATTATAGAAAGTTACTTTTTTACCAACCCATTCACTTTACGTGAACGTTCTGTTTAAGAACAGGGTTTTCATTAATTTCATTTTAATCCCCCCCCTCTCTCTCTCTCATTTTTATACTCAGTTAGTGTACAATAAAACCAAATGTAAATTTAATTATTCGCATATCAAAGCGTAAAGCATTTGTATTTAAATTCCTTAACTCTGGCAAGCATTTTTAGACACATGCATAATTCCCTTGCAAATGGTATGTGCATCTTACTTAAATGCACATGAACTATAATGAATAAATGGACTCAAATCACAGTTAAGGAAAACAGATTCTTGTACATATTAGAAATTATACGAATTACAATTTAGAAAAGCACACGAATGTTATTTTACATGAAATTGTTTTTAAGAAACATTCATTAATTATTACTACATTGTAAATTCCATAACAATGTTTATAAGGTATTATTCAACATACAAATGAAAAATCAGTTATTATTACTATAGTCTAAGGTCCCTAATAGTATAAAATTTGAAATTCTGAGCTTAAAAAAATTATTTCCTTTTAATATTAATTCTTGCTCATTTTCTTAATATATCATGAATAAGCTCAAAATATGAAAGTGCTTGAATATTAAAAATAAAAAGATATAAAAGTACAAAAATTGAAAGAATTTGAAAATAGGATTCTCTTGCTCAAAATGTAAAAGAAAAAATCAAATTTCTAGATAAAGTATTTAAGCATCTATCTTAATATTTTTAAAATTCTTGAATAAAATCTCTTTTGACACACATTTAAGGAAAAACATTTTATTTAATAAGAAATATTTTATTCAAATACTTTCAAAGAAATTTGCCTGATTAAAAATAAAAAGTAAAATCAAATTATTTTTATGATTCAAAACTACGATGAAATTGAATACTATTTACAATTACTGTAGACTTTTTTACAATCTTTCTTACCCTAAGGAAATTTCCTTATACGAGTGGCTTACTTGTTTTCTTTTATGTGATGTATTATTTCATAATAACTTTTCACACACACATTATAAATACGTCTTATAAGATTGATAAGTATTTTAATAAACTGTTGTAATAATTTATTAACTTTAATAACAATTGATTAATTAAAAACTTTATACATAAAAACGTTATTTCTGTCATTATTTTTCAGTACGAAAAAAAACAAAAATTTAACTTTGGATTGGTACTTTTCAATCAACTTTAGATTAATTTCAACTTTAGATTAAATACAGGTTATAGCAGAGTAAACTATAAATTTATGCATAAGATACGATACAAATAATATTTAAATATAAAATTTAAAAATATTAAAATTTAAAAAAATATTAAATTAAAATATTAACTTTGTTTCATTTAAGTCTTGTCAATTGCTTAGTGGAATTAGTCCTCATGAGCAAAAATTAATTGTAAGGTTATAAACAACAAATCACAAACAATTCATTTCATTTAGTAAAAATCTTTAATTAATCAATCAATTATTCATATGACTTAGAATTATTTTGTATGAAATTATTTAGCTGGGAAGTTTCAAAAATGTCTATATATATATATATATATATATATATATATATATATATATATATATATATATATATATATATATATATATATATATATATATATATATATATATATATATATATATATATATATATATATATATATATATATATATATATATATATATATATATATATATATATATATATATATATATATATATATATATATATATATATATGTATATATATATATATATATATATATATATATATATATATATATATATATATATATATATATATATATATATATATATATATATATATATATATATATATATATATATATATATATATATATATATATAATTATATATATATATAATTATTAAACTTAATTTCTAGTGCTAGAATTATATTGTACGAAGAATTGTGAAACGATGTGGAAAAATGTTTGTGATTCGTTGTCATAATTTGTGTATTTCTGTTAAAATAAATATAAATTTTTCTCAAAATTTAAAAAATCATTTAGTAACTAATTTAGCTTTCAGAATGTTATCAAATTTTATTATAAATATTTTTATGCCTTTCTCTCAGGTCAAATAATAACTTAAGAAATATTGATTTTTGGATGCATTTTTTAACTTTTTGCTTTTCATATTTTTTTTCAATACATGAAACGTTGGCATAAACATTTCCCATTGAAATTCTTTATCTACATATTATCCTTAGTGAATAACTTATCATTTGAGAAAATGCTGGCTCAGTTGCCATCAGAATTGCTGCACTTTCTTTTTTCACTTGTCTCGCTGAGTTATCGAACGAGGTTTAAGTGCTCCAGGTGACGCCATGAACTATTAATCTTTTAGTCAAATGACATTTACCACCAAAATTTCCGTTAGCGCACTGAATACTCTATCTTACACCAATCTTGTATTTTAAACTACAGCATTGCAACACACACTAGGTTTAACATGACACATAAAACTACTTTTAAAATAGCTTCCACACACAATTTCAGTTTCAAAGTTTTTGAAACCTTGAACCAAAAGTACAAGTCTAAGAGTCTGGAACTATGACGAAATTCATAAAAGTTGTCTATCATTGAGAATTAAACAGTTTAATTTTCCTTAAATAAAAATTAAATGAGTCAAATGCATTTAATGCAAAAAATTTTGTAATCCTTTTTCTGAGCTCGGGTTTCCATTCATTCTTCTCAGTCGAAGAATTCGATTAGAATATTCCCAAAATATTGAAATATTATTAGTTTTATGAAAAATACAGTATAGTAGTAAAATATTTAACCATAGTTAAAGAATTATCTCACACACTTAATAAAATTAAATATCAACAGCTTTTTATTTTAATAGAGTTATATAATTTTTCAAGGATAGATTTATACTAAACTTTTACTTATTAATGTTTGTTATTTTATTAAAAATATTTCCTTCTCAAATATAAATCTAATGCCCATCACAATACTTTTTTCTTTACTCTACAAACCTAACTTTTGTCCTTTTATAATACAGTTATAATTCATGTAATAATAATACTGGTATCTAAAAATACTGAAAATATGTTCCATCAAAAAGACTTAAGCTGCAAATTTCGGTTTAAAAATATTCCCATCCAGAATTAGATTTTGAATCAAATATGAAATTCTATTCTCAATTTATGAAATATAAAAAAGTTATAATCCGCTTTTTCTGTTCAATAAATGCATTTAAAAATATTTTCATTTGTTGCTTCATGTTCAACTTAATAATCATTTCTATTATCCGTTTAATATAATTACTCTGATCAACTGAATCTTAACAAGAGTTATATAAATACATTTTTAGCATTTTTTGTGATTGTTTGCATTTAAATTAATAAAAAACATTCAAAAATTTTTTTAATATTAATCCAGCACTAAATGCTTGAATGCACTTTACTTGCCTGTTATTTTTATTACCTAAAAAGAACATTTTATGTCATTTATCTGTTATTTTAGTGTTTCTTAAATACTGCATAACCTTGCTGTCACTTAATCAAGACACGAAAAATTGATAGCTATAAAAATTTTGTATTGTATCAATAATGTAAATTGGCACCTTGAAGGACAAGAACTCAGGAAAATTTCCTCAAGGTGCTTTAAATCTGAATTCTTATGAAAGTCATTATGCAATAGATAAAGAGATCAATTATCTTTTGGAAATCTTCTTTGCTTTCAATAGAACTTTGTGCGTTATGGTGTTCATCTCTAAATTATTCAATATATATTTCATTAAAATATTCTTAGTAATAAGAACAGTTTTTTTTTTAGTTGTGTGACCAATTTACAAATTTCTTAAGTCAACGTAAGCTAACGTTTGTTTTCTCTCACTAGTTGAAGCCAATTTGGTCCACATTGATCGCAGTGTAAGGCAATATATTATGAAAACTCTCAGCAACAATTCTTGGGTTTTCATTATAACTGTCTAAATAGTCTTTTATTATAATTGCTTGAGAAATTCGATCATCTCTTTACAAGCAACTTTCCTTAATATGGGAATAAATGCTACATGAACACCTTTAGGTTTGCTTGCGATAGTTATTGTAAATACATAAAAATTGTTCTTGACAATTCTTATTCTCAAATGACCATCAATTTCCATTAGTTATTATCTCAAATTACCCTCAAATTCAACAGTTCACACTGATGAGTTGAACACATTTATATATTTACTTTTACACGGAAAATCACAAACTAGAACTTCTGTATTCCAATTAATTTCACATAGTGAACTTTGAACCAGTAAACAAATAATTAATTTCCTTCGGACCTTCTCAATTGAATTATTAAATTATTTAACATTTTTCTATATTATTCTTGTGATGTTTTAAAATTTCTTTGTGATATTTGAAATTTCCAACCATAAAATTACATCAATCTCTCTTTAGATATACTAAAATTTTACTCTTCCATTTATATAGGTTCTATATTAATCAATCTTACGCATGTAAAAATTTCTATTCCAAATTTTTCTACTCCAATATTAGCTTTGAAATAAATCAACACTTCTATTAGCCCTTAAATATTCCAAATCAAAATCACTTTGATTGTATCCTTTATATTTTTATTTTTTAACAACACTTTGATTTATTTGTATATTTAAAATGATTTTTAATATTCTCAAAAATTTTAGAAATTCCTTATTTTATTTGTGCTTAAAATCCCCAAAGAGTATCAGATCCATTAAACAGATTGTTTTTTTAATGTTAACTTATTATTTATGAAGTTTTATTCCCATTTGCTAATAAAATCTTTCACTTTGTTATTCAAAATGGAAAAATTTATTTGTTATGACGTCATTCAAAAAGCTTCCAGCCAAAAGCATTCTTAATTTTATCTCTATCTTGAATTTTCACACTTGTTTTATCGTCAAAAAACGTTTACCAGCTCTTGAGAAATAACAATTATTCTCAATTTTTCAGAACGTTTTTGATAACAAAACTTTTATTCATTATTTATTATTTGCTTTGAGTGGTTTTGAAGTGAAACAAATGTATTAAAATAACAAAACATACATATTTGTTCTAATGTAACCATATTTATTTGAAACTGGATTACCTAGGGAATTTTAGCATTATTACTTGTGCGTTTCGCAATGAATAAACTCTCACTAGATATTTATTCATGTACATTTTTTAACATTCAGTACCTTCCTCAAAAATTATTTAAGTACTTATATTTTTCGCATATTTATTAAATCACTATTCCTTACAGCATTCTGGCAAAAAATGTTTTTCCTTTCATCCCATTTTAATTTTAATTTTCAAATATTTTTTAAAAAAAATAGGAAAATACAAATTTACGTTTGTAACATGTACTCACAAAAATTTAAAGATAAATCATGATTTCTAGCGTTTAATATAATAAGAAAGAAATTACAGCATATACATTCAATTAAATTTTTGTTTTATAATGATTACGTTTATACATTAAATATAATTTATATAAGATAGGAATTACTTGTCAATGGAGTCAAATTTAAAATCTTTGCTTTGTCAATATGCACAATTATTTCTGTTCTACCCAAACCCTAAATTTAAAATATAGTTTGCTATTTTTATGCGTTTTACATTTAAAAAAAATGGCTGAAATAAGAACATAAGGACATGCTTTTTAATAATTAAATATTTTTTTCCTTATGTTTAATTTTTAGTTTTACAGATAGAAGGATTAAAATGTTCCCAGAACTACTATTTTTATGAATTTCATTTAAACATTTAGCTGCAAGTAAATGTTCCAATATGCTGTACTCCACTTTTTGGATAATTAAATTTTAAAATACTTGGATAATTGTTATTGGGTGCTATTTTCTAACAATTTAAAATTTGATCGACTAGATATGTTATTTTCGTTTATGTAATTATGTCTAGGTATAATTTTTCTTCATAATTTAGTTAAAATAAAATTTTATTTAAATACATAATACTTGTATACAACAATTCGTTTAAATGCGGTTAGGCTCCAAACTTTTCAAATTTTATAGTTATTTCATTCTCACAATTCTATTTGCGATTAATTAATAAATCAAAAAATCAAAATGGTTTGTCTCACTGTCAAACACAGGTGTTCTATATTTCTAAATCTTTTCAAATTTATTTTTAAATTACCCCTAACCTGACCAAGATTTTCAAATTATATACGTTCTGTTCACACATTTTGCATAGATCTAACATCATAAAAAATTAGAACAAATAATTTCTACATAGAAAAATATACCTCTGAATTCTATTAAATTTTGATAATTATTTACTTAACACATTATTAAGACACAATGCACAATATATCGTGTATTAAATATTTTCTGAAACTGTTTATTTATTCATACTGAAAATAAAATGTTTGAAAAAAGATATAATCGTAATTTTTATAGGAAATATATTAGTGTCAACTTCATAATTTATGTGTGAGTGTATGAATGTATGTATACAATTGTGTGAATGTGCATTGACAATAAATGTATGAGTTGCTTCTTGTCAATATAGTAAAAATAAGAAATGTAAATGCAGACATGTAAAAAATTTAACAGGATTATGACTTGATAAAAAAAGTATTTAACTATATATAAATTTAACTCTTAAAATAAATAAAATCATTTTAAATTATTGATATTAAATAATTTACAAAACTCTAAGTTGCAAAGGAAAGTAAGTATCAAATGAATGTTATTTCAGATTATAAAATATTTAGAAAAGGAATGCCGTAAATTTTAACAATATTTTTTATTAATTTCATTTAACACATTAATAAGTATATTTTACAAAATTATAATAACAATAAGCATACATATATTTTATATTTTTTGTTTCAAAAAATCCTTCTGGAAAAAATTAAGTCAAATTATGTTCATTATTTCAAAATACTTTGTTTCTGCAAATTTATATCATACTCTTAAGAATACAACCTTGTTCTTCATTATCTCGGAATTGAACGGAAAAGAACGGAAAAACGTTCTTTTAAGTTAATCTTTTATACTACCTGTTATCAAATAAAATGTTTAATAGTTTGCAGTTTATAATTATTAGCGATTAAGTATTAGTTTTTACATTCCAATCGTTAATTAAGTATCATTACAGGGTTAAAAAAACCTTACCATATTTTAAATTTGCTTCAAAAGTTCATTTTACATCTATGTAAAATTGAACCTATGTAATCATTTTTACATCCTTGTATATCAGTTTATCTATTTTGTAAAAATAATTGTCTAAAATTTCTCTGGCATCTTCTTTTGCTCATACCTAGAAGTTATGATTAAAGAAAAGATATATTTGGTACCCGATTACTGCAAACCTGTGAAAAGAAATGGCTAAAGATGATTCCGTGATGTGATTGCACAATTTTGAAAATTCGCCCTCCCATTGTGACAATCCCTGAGGACTTCAGTCATGATAGAGCGTTGAAATCCTGTATGCCATTCACATCGAACCACAGCAACCTATCGATTCCATATTCTCATAACAATAGTTGGATATCAACCAGTGTGAGCGGCAATATCGATGAGTGGTAAATGAGCTTTGAGACACGTGAATACGGCTTACTAGCTTTAAAATGTCTTCCCGGGAAGTAACTTAATCGGCAGATACTAAAATGCATCGCAAGAGCTATAAGCTGTCTGGCTGTCCATTGCATTGTGTCAAAACATCTTCACATTGGGTTTCCAGTGGCCTAGTGCAAGGACAGCACTCTTCGAAGTATAAGATCCCGGGTTTGATCCCAGCTACTGTTGAAAAACAGGATGTGGTTATTGTATGTGTGCTTTATGCATGTACATCGTCTGCGTTGGTGCTTGAGGGTTTTCCAGCTTTCGAGCATTAGGCTGTCAGGTACACAGTGTTAAAATGTAGTCACATTATGTGAATAGATGCTGGACATACTACAAATTAACACATTTTCTAATCAATGGTTCTGAT
The DNA here is from genome assembly GCA_037975125.1 of Latrodectus hesperus. Classification (NCBI taxonomy): domain Eukaryota; kingdom Metazoa; phylum Arthropoda; class Arachnida; order Araneae; family Theridiidae; genus Latrodectus; species Latrodectus hesperus. The sequence goes on along the minus strand of CM075854.1, from coordinate 45,255,701 downwards.
TAATGGCCATTTGGTTTGAAACGGTGACTTCACAATATGTATATCCTCTCGGACTTTAATCATGAGAGGGTGTTGAAATATTGCATGTCGTTTAGTATGGCTCTCAGTAACCCATCGGTTCCATATTCGCATGACACTAGTTGGATACGACCAGTGCAAATGGCAATATCACGGAACAATAATCCACACTCTCAATAAGAAATGATTCTGTCACCATCGATTTCCGACACTTGCTGGCAGGTATTTATTCTTCTTATGAATGATTTACTTTGAGCTTCTTATGAATAATTTACTCCACATCTCTTCTATTTAAGCATAAAGCAATAAGCAAAAAATGCAAAAGAGTATTTTTCATTCATATTAAAAACTTTATGATATTGATTAAGGAAATGAATGATATAGGGAAAGAAGGGAAGCTATTTTTTAAAGACATTTATTGCTGTCTATCCATAAAAAGTATTAGAATTTGGTTGATTACTAAAACTTCGATGTCTTTTTTAATTAAGACAAATAATTTGAATCTCTGGAAATTATTTATTCTCTTCACATTAATTCATATTATGTTTGTAATTTTTTAATTATAGTCAAATATTTTATTAGTGAAAGTAAAAGTCAACATGTTGCTTTAAAAATGAGCAAAGAAAGTATTCATTAAAAGAGAGTGTGTGTGAAGAAAATTTAAAATGATAATTGTTAAAATATATCTTGAGATGTTTATGTTTATAAATAAATGCAACATACACCACATTTAATCTCTCCCAAATTTTATTTTAATTTTTGGATTGATAATCAAAGCCAAGAATAAAATATTGTGGAGATACTGATATTTTATTTATGGCTTTGATTATCAATCCAAAATTTAAAAATTAACAATCAAATAAATTTTAACCGAAACATTTTTGATTCATTGAACATTGATGCTATTTTTGATTTGAAAAATGAAACACTTTTCATTTATTTTCTTCAGTTTTTAAAAGTTTGAATACAAAATAATCAAAACATTTTCGTTTTCCCTTGAGTAAATTTGTCATTTTCACCCGTGATCATACTGATTTTTATATAAACAGTACTAGTACCCAAACAAAAATCACAATTCAAAAATTTTGAAAAACTTCAATTGACAGGATAGATACATCACTTTTTTCAGTTTAAGTCTTATAATCATTTAAAAATCTTGCTTTGAGTATTATATCCACCAATGTATCATTTATTTCACTAACTAAATTTAATTTTTTGACTCATAATCAGAATGTATTCTTTTAAAATGAGTGATTCAGCACCATAAACGAGAAGCATATATTACATTTCTATCCTCAAGCTCTTTTTTCAAAAGTGTCTTTGCAGTTTGACAGGTCCTTCAGATGTTTTTTTTACATATTAAGCAGTTTATAAAGACAAGCAATAAGAGGCGGGTGATGAGAAAAAAACTACATCTTATATGACTGGGATATATAGTTTTACTTGGAGTGTTAGATATTTCATCGATAAAATCTCCATATATATCGCTTGAATTTAAAGCTGCAAATATTTTACTTAAATTACACACGTGTTTGCTCATTGCTTCATTCTCAGTGGAAATTTGCTCTCTGACTTTTCCCTTTCCAGTGCTGGATTTCTCACGATTAGATATTAATTGCTTTTTTAATAGTTAATTTAATTTTTTTTCAGAGAATCTGTACTACCTACGTTTTAGATTTTATATTGAAATCAACAGAACGATTAACTAATTTTATGTATGCACATTTTGATTAAATTTATTTTAATTATTTTTATATATTTGCAGGTATATATATATATATATATATATATATATATATATATATATATATATATATATATATATATATATATATATATATATATATATATATATATATATATATATATATATATATATATATATATATATATATATATATATATATATATACTTGTGAACAAAATTTAAGCAATAACGTAAATTTTGAGCATGTAGCCTTAAAAGTGCTGAAAAACGATTCTTGCAATCTGCACAATGAAGACGCAGTTAATTAGAAAGATTAAACGTATATAAATGTCAGGAACAGAACGTCATAACCGATGTCAGCATTTGCAAAGCCCATGAAGTCGGCGTGCGCAGCTCAAGACTGCAATAAAAGGAAGAACGGAAAAGTTATAGAAGTCATTTGCTGCAGGTGTAAATGAGCTCTTTCATTAAATATGAATAAAAGAAATTACCTGAACGACATCATATGTAGAAGGATCATCAGAAAGCTGGAAGTATGAAGCAATGTAACCAGTGTAGCTGAAGAGTTCCAAATCAACAAAAGTTTCATTTCGTGAGCATGGAAAGCCTTCCAAACCCTTGTTCCATTGGTTCATATCAGCTTTTAGAATTATTCATGATGGCTGCTCCATGAAAATAGCCACAAGGGATGTGTGCTGCAAATGTGTACAGCAAGGGGGTAACAAGTAAAGATTTTAACTATATCCAGACTTCTATACAAATGAGGCTCATTCTCAAGCCTCCTAAATGCTATCTGCTTTAAAAAATTAGCCGTCGGCACCACAGCTTAGAGTGGTGCATGGTGCATAAAATCTCTACATTTCATCAATGGCGTGGCGTTCTTATTACAAGTAAGGGTCTTTTCATGCCACAAAAATTCTCAATGACTGTGGATTTAGGGAGAGGTCATTATTTCCTTCCAGAAGTGTCACAGAAAAAAACCATCTCGGTGGTCCTTTGGTTATCATCTGAAGAGGCATGAAGCTAAATGGGAAAACTGATCTCCTTGTTTTCGTCAAAAGTTCAGAACCCGGAGACGTTATTGTTAGGAGGTGGTCCTTCTCCATGTGCATCTGTTCCGAAATGCTATTGAAACTAACTTTGTTTTTATGCATGACAATGCGAGGGCTTTCCGGACTACCGATATTTAGCTGTTACAGGAAAGGAAAGATATCACTCGAATGAATTGGACAGCGGACTCCCCTGGTTTAAATCCCATAGCAAACGTTTGGGATTCTCTATAGAGACGCCTTGTGGGACGATTGCATCTTCCAGGCAGCATCTAATGACTATAATGGATGCTGATTAAGGAATGGACATTCTTACCTCAAAAACAGTTAGACAATATAGTGCTGGGTAGGGAAACACGGTTTGGAGAAACCATTGCAATAAGAGGTGTGCACTTATTACACTTAGGAACAATAGTATGCCTCTTGATGTGCCTCAGATGATTTAGTATGTGTTAAATTTATGTAAAGAAAAAATATTTTTATAAATATGAGAGAGAGAGAGAGAGAGAGAGAGAGAGAGAGAGAGAGAGAGAGAGAGAGAGAGAGAGAGAGAGAGAGAGAGAGAGAGAGAGAGAGAGAGAGAGAGAGAGAGAGAGAGAGAGAGAGAGAGAGAGAGAGAGAGAGAGAGAGAGAGAGAGAGAGAGAGAGAGAGAGAGAGAGAGAGAGAGAGAAAAAGAGAGAGAGAGAGAGAGAGAGAGAGAGAGAGAGAGAGAGAGAGACAGAGAGAGAGAGAGAGAGAGAGAGAGAGAGAGAGAGAGAGAGAGAGAGAGAGAGAGAGAGAGAGAGAGAGAGAGAGAGAGAGAGAGAGAGAGAGAGAGAGAGAGAGAGAGAGAGAGAGAGAGATTCTGAAGCAACACACGTACACATATATTCCTGTGTATTAGTATTAAAAACTGGTGATTTTTATTAATGTTGAGTTTTTTATGAAAATATGCTTATTTTGATTTGTGAACATGTAATAAACAATGACATGTTTTGTGTTGAACTGTTCCTAAGATATTAAAATAAATAAAGTTATTAGCTTAAGATTTTCTTCATGAAAATTAGTTGAAAGGAATAGAAAAGTAAAAGTTATTTTCATTCTTATATATATATATATATATATATATATATATATATATATATATATATATATATATATATATATATATATATATATATATATATATATATTTATAATTATATATATAAAGAGAGCGAGAATAACTAAATATAATCATATATGCATTATCATCAGCCTACAATTTTCCAATAATTAGTTGTGATTTAACAATACGATACACTGTTTTACAGATTATTTACCTTAAATAGCAGATTAGATATACTTAAATTAGACGACATATCATACAGATATTGGTCTTACTCCCTATATCTCATCGAAGCAGAATTCGTTATGCTAATTATCAAAATTTAGGTAACATTTGCTGTAATGTCATAAGATTACTTATACTGTTCACATTGGAAAAGAGTCATTTTTAATCTAATTCATCTAATCAGTATAAATAGTTAAAACTGCTTTTTTGTTACCATGACCTCAAAATACGGGTGCAGGTAATAAAATAAGGTATGTTGAATCTTCTCGATTGTTCAACCATAAACTTTCTTCCATTTAAACACACCATACTTAATTCTTTGCCATGTCTATCAGCTAATAAGCAGTCTATACCTGCTACATAACCTAACAAGTCTCAATTAAAATTAGATCCATAAAAGTGTTTTATTCTGTGTCTTAAACTTATATGTAGTCTATAAAAATAAAACATCAATCTTTAAGAACCAGATATCTTAAAGTTAAAAGCATATTTCAGTTTCTCAAATATTAAATCCATGATTATATTTTTAAGATGCATTAGAACATTTTATTATTGCATACTTTTATTTTGATTATAAAAATTTTAAACAGTACATAACTTGGCAAATTAACTTGTGTTATTGTAATAGACATGGTAATTCTATATAACTTTTTGTTGGTATATTTTAAATATATTTTTTATCTATCTGAATTGCATGATATAACTTATCTTGATATCCACCCATACATGATCTGGCTCTCATTATCATTCACTCATACATAACTTATACAATCTAATATTTCTCCAGCAATTTTTCACCGGAATTATCCTTCCAAGAAATTACATGATATTATAAAAGAGAATTTAATTTGTAGTTTTGAAATAAAATTGACATTAACAGTAAACAATATATCTGAATTTATTTTATGCCGAAAAACAGGAAGCAGTTAGCTGGGAATGAAATAGCCATCGCGGTATCCTTACTTTACATGAACTTTACATGATGACGACTGACCAGAAATATATTAGAATATGCAAATTAAGAGAGTCAAATAATAAGGCCACATTTCGATGATTCTCAGCTGAGAGCAATCATAATATAAACTTATTTATATAATATATATATTTATATTTATGTAATCACTTTTATAAATTTATCAGACATTAATCAGTGGATGCATTTATGGAGAGAGAGAATTAAGTAGAACAAAAATATTTATATAGTTTCAAATTATTTATTTCACTGGACAAATGATTTGATTTACTGAAAATAATGCGCGAAAATTTTAACTTATTTTTCTGAATGATTTTTAAATGCAAGATCAATCAATGTAATTAAAAACATATAATTTCTAAAAAATTTTTCTCTAATAAGAAATATAAATAAGTAAAAAATTTCAGCAAGTGTACCTGTCAGGTTTAACTCTTTAAGCAATTTTAGACTAATCGATAAATTTGTTGAAATCATAAGCATAAGTTTTGGAAATATTTTAAATAGTATGAAATATCGTTATTGTTGTCTATCCCTTCATATTTTTCTCAGCATGCAATGATATGATGTATTGTTTTCAAATAAATCACGTGTTTATTTAAATAATAAAATTCACTATGTATATAATATTAAAATGGAGACTTTCTGGCAGATTCAATCTAATCCCCAATTGAGGAACACTATACCAAGGGATCACTTAGCATCATGGTATCTGGATCCATTTTCTACGAATGCAGGCTGACTCTAGTTCGTATTGTTGGCTTTATTAAGAGGATGACGTGCTTCATTGGTAACACTATCCTCTCCTCAAGATAGTCGAATAATATATATCAGCACGATAACGCCACAAAAGATACAGCGTTAATCAGCTAACATACCCAGCAATAGCATCTGAATGTTTACTATCAATTGTCTTTCTGGATCTTTTATTAATGGAAAATATGTAGACGTGGTTTGCATAGGTTGCCACCGCTGTGTTGAAAAGACGAACTGTGGCAAACAAAGTAAAAGAAAGGAAATGGATTGATATTTCTTTCCGAAAATTAGTGTTTTTTCTCCTAGAAAGTATCCACAAACTTTTTGAGTATGCACCGAGACATGTTGTTAAATGTATAGCCGTTATCACTTCGTACAAATATACAGAGGTTGCTTCTTCAAAAGTGAACAATACTTATTATTTTTATACAGTAGTCGACAAAATTTCAAAATAGAGACCTAAGCAGAAAATGTATTTTGCTATAAATGCGTGCTGGTTTTAACGTAATCTCGGAAATAGCTATACGCTACATCACAGAGGATGACTCAACAGATTATTGTACATATTCTCTGTCTTTTTATAAGTGTATCATACCGAAATAAACATTATTATTACTCCTCTCTTTTTATTGATTTTTATCACTTTCTGCACTTGTTGGTGTTCATTTTTATTTTCACGTAGTGTATGTTAAAAGCTAGTATAAACACTTTGTGTCTAACATCGTATGTATGAAAAAGCTGTACACCATAGAATTTTCATATAAAGGTGTTATAATATATTAAAATCTTGTTCTGTTTCTTGATACCAGTAATCTAAATGGAAATATATATTTAAAATTATACTCAATAGTATTTGTATTAATTAAAAATAACTGCTGGCCACCGTAAATGTAACACCCTGAAGGAAGCAAATAACATGAAATTTATAGCATGAATTAGCAGAGGTGATGTAAGCAAATGATTAGAATTTAAGCGCAGATGCACATCACGAGCGTCTGTGGCGCTTCTTCAAAGCGCTATTTGAAGTTTTAAGATTTCAACGATTTCAAGTTCAACAATTGTATTTTTCTTGTGGTTTTTTTCCCAAAAAAAACGATCAATTACGCTTCGTAAAAAACAGCGATACTTTTTGGATCCGTGTTCGACACAGGAAGGAATAGTAGCCTACCAAGAGTTTGTAGATTTTCTTTGTTAGAAATCTGTAGTCGTATTGGATGAAATCAAACAACTGTAACGTGGATATGAGATGGTTGGATGCAGAAGGGAACGACGGACTAACGTGTTCGATCACATCTACTTCAGTGAACCAATTCACGTAATAACAAGCAAATCGTGTGCATAGCAATGACGGATCGTTCAGTCACATCATGAACCATAGCATAGCCCATTCAGTTGGTAATGCATCATTCAGTGTCTGCGCGTACCATTCGACGCCGTTTACAGCAGAGTGGTGAGTCCGCAAGACGTCCATTGCTTCGTTTACCGTTGAGGCAAAACCACAGACGTTTCCGCCGATGCTGCGATGAAAGAAGTATGTGCACTGCAGAATAGAAGGAAATTGACTTTACTGACGAGTCAAGCTTCTGTCTGCAACACCACGATGGTCGCGTTCGAGTCTGGAGACACCGTGGAGAGAGGATTCTGAACAGCTGTGTTGAGCAACACCACACTGGTCCTGCACCGGGTATTATGGTATGGGGTGGTACAGGAAATCACTATCACACTTCTTTAGTACACATTGCCGGTACTTTAAACAGCCAACGCTACATCTCTAAGATGCTGGAGCCAGTCCTTCCTTGCCTTTAAGGCTTGCTCTCAGCCATATTTCAACAGCATAATGCGTTATCTCACGTAGCATGCATTATCTAAGGATTCATCGTCAATCGCCAGATTGAATTGCTTCCCTGGCCGTCTCGCTCTCCGGATCTTTCACCGATAGAAAACACGTGGTCCATGGTTAATCAACGATTGACGCAGTTTACATTCCCCGCTTCCACACTAGATCAGCTTTGTGTGGCAACGTGTGGAAGTTACTTGGTCTGCTGTACCCAAAGAACACATCCAAAGTCTCTTTGAATCAATGCTGAGACGTGTGGCAGCGGTGATCTCTAACAATGGCTGCTACTGTGTCTACTGATTTTGGCAGGAACCACACTTCACAGAACTCTATATATTTAATCATTTGATATTTGGTTAACATGTTGTCTGCAAAATAAATTTTTTGTGATATCTCTTTTCTTTCTTGGTGTTGCAGTTTTAGTGACCAGCAGTGTATTAATCCATATTTGAATGAATAATTTTATTAGATGACATTAAAACTATTCCTTTAAAAACTTAATTTGAAGCCTGTGTAAAATCTCTTAATTAGAAATTACTCAAAAAAAGAGACGGGTATTCGAATTTTCAAATTTACAGCTGCTTTCGGAATAACGCTGGATTTAGCGGTTTTGAAATTCATGTGTCCAATCCTCGTTATACATGCACATAATTGTTTTCGTATTTAAACAATTGCAGCAGCTTTGCAAATTGAGGATTTTATGATTTTTGATATACCTACCATCGATTGTTTAAAAACATTTAGATGATTGTTAATTACATAATTACCCTTATGTGAAAGGAGAAATTATTTTGTTCTGCCTTCAGTGCTTGTAACGATATATGGCTCTATAACTATTGAAATATATATATATTTATACAATTAACACAACAAGCTTTGTGTATTTATTAATGCTTATCCACTTTAATCGAAAACATTTTTACATAAAACACAAATTGAGCAACAACACTTTGCTTGGCTTTCAAATGAAATATTGATGCACAGTGAATAAAACGATTGACCAAACCTGCGGCTCCAAAAAATGGTATTATGCCAGCATACAACACTCGTATATACTGCTATCTGTCCTAAGATAAACGGCAAACAATGCATTTTGTGAATTAAGTGGTAAAATAAACAAGTTTATATAAGTTATATAACAATTAGAATGTCTGGTTATTATTCAATTTTAAATTAAAAAAAGAATTTATAATAAATATCAATATGTTTTGTAACATATATATAAATGACAAGCAATGTATTTCATGCTTAGAACTATTAACTTATGTTTGGATAAAAGTATTAAAATATGGAAATTTAAACAGATATCATTATAACTACAACTAAATTGCTACTCTCTAATGAACAGAATTTTTACCATGAGCAAAGTGAGAGTTCCTTCATTAATAAACTAAGAAATGTTAATTTTTAACTCTTTTTCAATTTTTGTTCGGCCAGTTCAAATAGAAAAAGAAAATCTTGATTCATCTCTGGAAGGAGATGTTGATTATTTCAATTTTACTCTCTGAAACATTATTCAATCAATGAAAATGGAGAAGAGCAAGCAATTAAATTAAAAAAAGATTTCATAATAGCTTTGTGTTAGATATTTGTTCTTTGGAGTAAAAAGTCCTGGATTTGATCCTAGCTACTATTAAATAATTGGGTGCTGCGTTTTTACTTTCTACTTAAGATATCTATCGTAATGAGTGCTTGAGAGTTTTCGATTTTCCTGCTATGTGACACATAATGCTCCAATGTCTTACAACAATTTTCTGCTGTTGAACTATCCACTCCATGGTGTCGAAATAACTGAATAAGATGTTGTATAATGAGGAATATAAAAAAGAAAGGATGACTTAAGATTCAGAAAAAAGATGATTCTCTTTTTCAGTTTCTTTCATCTAGTTTCAATGAAATTTAGTTACTTTTTCACAAGACCAAACAAAGTGTCTATAAATGCTTATGAAGGAATGTTAACTTTTCTTATAAAATCGAAACAGCAGTGAGCCATAATGAAGGAAAACCTATACTAATACTCGGGGACTCTTAAGTTCCTTTTTTATAAAATCAAAACTTCAAAATTTGCAACAACTTGCAAAGATATTTTGTTGCAATAAAATTAGAAGAATACAACAATAAAGCATGTAACTTCGTTGCTGATAGGTTTCCTCACTAAAAATTTTGATTTGAAATATAATCGACATACCGGTTGTTATCAAAATAATACAAATACCTTAAATTTATAATGATTCCTTTTTACTACGGTTTAGGATGCCTTTGGCAAGTTATAAAGCAGGAATTCCCATAATAATCGATTCATACAGGTTCTGAAATGTTTAAAAGAATATTGTATTACCATTCTTCATGGAGACATTGGGAAATTTCGGGGAGAGATACCGATAGAGAATATCGATTTCATAGTGACCACTCTGAAATAGACCTTAACGGTTTGATTATTTTGTGGTTAGTTGAGTGTATAGTACCAGGTTGGTACTTAACTTTATCCTCATATTCGTCCAACCATACTTAACAAATCGTGTTGCATGAACAGGTACATCATCATCCTGGAATATTGCTTCTTTTCCAGGAAACAAAGTTCACAGCATAGAATGGGCCTGGTCATCTAAAATTTCTTAATATCTCTTCCCAGATAATCCTTGCTTTCAGATATAAATTGGACCTGCAGAAAACCAGGATACATTTGCCCATATCATCGCAGATCCACTTCCATGCTTGACAATTGGAAGGAGACAGTCAATATCATGCTTTGTGCAGGTGTCCTCCAAACATGCATTCGTTCTATTTTATGGGAAAATGTGAAGATAATTCGTCAGACACCTTATTACTTTCTTTCATTTAAAATTGATCAGATTTTTTGAGTGTGACACTAGTGTATTCGATGTTTGGCATTAACATATGTGACACCTGGCTTGGAATACCTTATCTGCCGTAAAGGCTCTGTTTACAAAAGTTCCTTCTAATTATAATCATTGATACTGGCGAATCGAAATACTGATTAAGCTCTGAAGTCACTTTTGCTGCAATTGTTCATTTTGTAAACATTACAATCAGCTTCAATACCTGTCAGTCTCTTTACAGATCTTGTCTTACCTCACTGCATGCATGCTGCATGACTTTAGACATCACACCTCAAGAAATGCCTTTAAGTTAGGATATTTCGGTCACATTTGCTACAGCTAGACAGGCTCCTACTATTTGGCCTCACTGAAAAAAATCTTTGAGGTCAGACATTTTAGGCTTTAAAAAAATCCAAGACTTACAGAACTTCAATAAAGCTACCATTTACCAGAGTGTATATATTTTTATTTATGAAAAACTGGTACCTATTATATTTTAATGCTTACAAAGCGCATTCAAAAATGTCACTTTTATTCACAAGTGTTTCCATTTTTTGATAGCCACCTGTATTTATAATGTTTAAATAGAATAAATTATCACAGATGAGAAATTTTTATTGCCCTTTATGTACTAATGTAAAGTTAAATTGCGAATAGTTATTCCAAAAAATTCTGTTTCACAGCCAAATTGTGGTTGCTGGATGTAGTTATCAATGGCCCACAGAAAACTTTACTAGCAGTTTCATTGACTGAAAATATACCATTTGTTTGGAGATATAAAGGAGGCAATTCAGAAAAGGTGCAGAGAGCAATTTTTAAGGTGGTTCGAAATGTTCTAGTAATCTGAAGCGTGAAAAACGTTGTATACTTGTATATGTTTTATTTTTCCTGAAGTCATGGGGAGTGCCCAAAAACATGTTGCGTATAGATTTATGCGTTATATAATGATTAGATATATAATTTTTTGAATTTTGTCTCTAAAACCCCAGTCTCAACTAATCATTGATTTAAGTTTTTGTGAAGTAGGTAATATCCTCGATTTTATTGCTCTGATGGGATTTAAAAAGAAAAATTTATTAACAGTTTGGAGACTCTTAGGTAATAGACAGTTTTGTGTGCTGAAGACTAGTACCAGTAATTGTTAACTTTGGGTTTGACTTTAAAAATTTATTCTTTTTATTAATGAGAATTATTTGGGATTTTGAAATGGAGAGTCTAAGTTTAAGGAATTGCAAAGATTTGAGAAAATGCTCAAGGTTTCATTACAGTTGCTTTTAAGGTCTTCTTTTACATATCCGTTTGTAATTATAGGGATATCATCTGCAAAGCAGACAGTTTGTGCATGATAAGGCCATTCATGTGCAACAATTTTATTAAAATACATATTATAGAGTATTACTCCACCAACAGAATCTTGGGGACAGCCTCTTATTTGTTGAATTAATATTTTATCGCCATCATATTGCAATTGTAGATAAATGTCTTAAAGATATGAAAAATGGTATTTTGAATTTTACAATTAAGTATTTGAATTTCAATTTTCAATTTATTACAACAAATGGAATTTGAAGTTTTTAGAAAGATCAAGACTTATAAGCATGATATATTTATTCATTTTTTGGTTGTCGTTTATTAATGCCTCGACTGTTGCTAATGCATGCTCAGTTGATAAATTGAAAGAGAAACCAAATTGCCTTAGATTTAAGTAATTAGTAGTTTTTAAGTAGTGTCTTAAGAGTCTAATTAAAAGCCATTCATATACTTTACCTATTTTTGAAAGTAGACAAATAGGATGATTTGAAGATCGATTTTTAGTATATATATATATATATATATATATATATATATATATATATATATATATATATATATATATATATATATATATATATATATATATATATATATATATATATATATATATATATATATATATATATATATATATATATATATATATATAATTGAATTGATAGCCCAATTTTAAAATATTTTGGGAAGAAATTAATTGAAAACATAAACTGAAGTAAGATTCGAAAAAGTTTTTATCTGCTAAATGCATTAGTTTAATAATTTTATTATCCAGACCAACTGGTCCTGGAGCTTTGGAATTATTTAAATTTCTTATAGTATAATTAATTTTTATGTTAAAAGGGATAGATACAAGAAAGCATACTGATGCAACAACAACATACCATATGCCTTTTATCTGGAAACAGGAACAGTAATTTTAAAATATGTAAAAAGTAAACATAAAATTTCATTATCTCATTTTCAGTGATAAGTTGACTTCTCTTTCATTGCTGATGACCTCCATATATGTGTGCAAAGATGAAGAGGTAAATTGTCTAATTTAGCCTTCGTTTCAATTATTTTTAAATGTTACTTGATATTTCTATTTATATGAGCATAGAATCATTGTTCTTGCCTAGATTAATTTCAAGCCCTCTGCTGTCACAAATGGTAAACTTTAATTAAATTATAAGGTATTCTCACCATTTGCAAGTAAGTGACTTTAGTTTGAAGCCAATATTACTCTATGCAGTATTTATCCTGTCAATCCCTGTTTTCCAGAAAATAAACGATCGTTTGAAAATTCTTTAGCTGTTGTAAAAATATATTCTAGTTAATGCTTTCCAGATCTTCACATCTTTCGCAGAAAATATGTGTTCGTAATATAATAGGCAGTCAATTTCAATCATCTCGAAATATCGCTGAATTCGTTCGATAGTTGTTCCGTTTGAGCATAATCAATCATCGATGGGATATTCGTCCTTTAATCAACTCCATTCCCTTCCGAACATATTTTTGTGTTATCTCTAGGACTGGTTTTAATAATTGTTGAAGAGTACATTCTTTGTGTTTCTACTTTCATAAAATTGTTTTATTTCTAATATTTTGATAAGTAATTAGTCTAAAATACCATTCATTTATTGAGTTAGCTAATTTTTACTCAATTTTTTCTCAGTGATAATTTCGTATGATAATTTCTATAAATGATGCTTGTAGCAATCACCTTCGCAATATAATCAATCCTGCAAAAATTACTATAAATGTTAAGGTAATATGAAATAAAATATCTCTTCAAATTATTGCACAAAATATTTTTGTTTTATTCACACTTCTAGTCCTTAATATTTATTAATAAAATATAAATTTTTCTCTTACTTGAAGTTATAATTTATGAGATAAATTAAAAAATTCTAAGATTACTGATTAAATATATCTACTCAAATTATTTTCAACGAAAATTAACAGCAACACTCCACCTCTATATCATGTAAATAATATAAATATGTCTAATAATAAATTATTGTTTGTGTAAAATTAAATCATACTTATTCAAGAAATAAACTGCAAATAATTCAAGATTCCATTAATCAATTTAGAAAAATAGCCATACGATTTACAGCTCATCTTTCCTTTCGAATTTAATTTATAATGATCTTAATCTCATGAAAACTTTCACCACAGTGAAACAATCCAATTATATGTTTTCCAGTGCACTTCCCCATATTCCTTATAAATATTTGATGTATTAAAAACACAGTAAATAAATTAATGATTGCTTTAACATTGTTTCCGTTTCAAATTTTAGGTCAAGAGTTACTTTCTAGATGGAATAAATTCAATTTGCTTCCAGAATTAGTTGATGGAAAATGTCTAAGTGACATTTTCACCCAGTACTACTGCAGAGCTTTCTTTTAACCAAAATTTTCCTATGTTTTCTTTTTTATTGTTATTTATTGGTAATATAAAGTAAGGTATTAATTCTCACATGTATTAGTATACATGTGAGAATAATTTCCTTATTTTTGAAATCGATGTTTTTTCTTCCCCATGTTATTAAACAGAAAAGTCGCAGTCGAAAGCAATACTGAGAAATGCTGCCTCATAAATTGTAAAATCATAAAGATTCAGCATTACGCTTTAAATTATTTTTAGTGTAATTTATGATTAGAATCATTATGATGCATTGAAAATTTTCACTGTAATACTTTTGTTACGATCTACATGTAATATAGCCGAGCTGGCAGCCAAATGGTTAGCGCTCTTGCCTTCGGTTCAATAGTTCGTGGGTTCGAATCCCACCTTGGGCATGGATGTTTGTAGTGGTTCGGAATCCACTTTAAGCCGTAAGTCCCGGTCAAATTAGCCCTCGTGTGCAAAAAATGACCGTTGAGCGACAAACAAACCAACTACATGTAATATATTTTAATTTTATTTCCACAGTAATTCATTGTTTTAATCTCTTGAAACAATGATGAGGTATTTTCTCATTGGTAATATCAAGCTCATTATTATTGATTTTGATTCCGTTTAAAATAATGACTGAAATCAGTTCCTGCAAGAAATACTGACAAATAAAAATGCAAGAACTTATAAAAAAAAGGGGGGGAATATGAGAAAGCAAAAAACATTCTTCCAAACTTTCAAATAGTGTATTTAGTTTTACTGAATACACTATTTACAAATTTGGAAGAGAATCATTAAGTTTTAGCTCATATAAGATGTTATCAAAGTAAAGCGTATTTATAACAAATTATAAGCTTATTTTAATATAAACAACAAATTTCTTGTTAAGCTTAAGACTTGAGGACGAAGCTCCAATAATGGTCATATTCTTGATACAAAAATTCCCACTTTTTATAAATTATTTAATCAAACACTCATTAGCATTACCATCTAAAGAAGAAACCTTACTTTTTAGTCATCCATTCAGATTAAATAAAATGGTATAATTTTGATTACTTTGTATATTTCTTCTGTTATTTCTTGTTTATATTCAAGTTATTCTCTTTCGTTTCTTTTAATCAAATTTTATCACAGTTTTCCTAATTTTTTAAAAAAATTTTCAGTGTATCCCCTTATAATCTATTTCCTATTAATTTTAAGGCCACCACACTTTATTTTCTAATGCCTTTTTTAATTATTTTTTATTAGTGTCTTATACTTTATAACTTAATCAAAATCTTTTCTTAAGAAGTAACGAGCTCCTGATATGGTCTTTCAATTATCTGTCACACAGTGGTCTCTCTACTGTTGCAAAAGACAGTTTTATATATGCCACTCTGGCGATCAATTTATTTTATTTTATTATGGCATACGTCATTTATATCGATAATATATAAGTATCATTTTTTACATAAATTACATTGATAATTGTGTAATTTATTTATTTTTTAAAAAATTCTACTCTGAATATATATTTGAATAGTAACAGAAATATTTATTCAATATCGTTTGTCACTTATATTATCATATGTCGCTTATATTAACCTTTGTGAAAATATTATTTAATTTTTAACTGAACTGTTAAAAATTAAATATTATACTGAATTTTACACCACATAACAAGACTAATAATATGACATATTACAGTCTTTGATATAACCCATAAATTAAATTCTGAACTTTTTAACTAATTTCTGAATATATTAATTAATTTTTTTCCATATGAATTTGAATTTTTTGAGTCTAGAGATCTGCAAGAATTTAAAACAGAAGTTTGTTTTTATTTCAAAAAGACTGATAGAAAGTTCTTTTTTCTCCTTATATATAATGAAATTTATAAAATACAAAATTTCCCCATAATAAATAGAATTAAATTATTCTGAAAGTATAGTAAAAACACATGAGGTATTTAACTCAAAAGAAAACATAAGATCAATATTGAAATGAAGAATTTTACCAAATTAAACATTTGATTTTTATAATATGAAACACAGCATGACGAATATTTTTTAATGCCAATGATTCAGAATAGCTAAATTTGCATAAATTTGTAAAATTGAGGATTATTGTAGCTTTTTCAGCCTACATTCTGATTTTCACTTCATTTCAACCTAATTGTATATCACATAATGTTAGTAAAAGATACGCGATAAAACGTAAAAAATATTTGTTAGAAACAAAAAAGTCATTAGGCTTTAACTAAGGTATATATACCGATATATGTACTCAAATTTTTTATCCAACGCACCATTATATCTTTCATACGCAAAAGCATTCCATGAACTGTAAGTCAAAAAAAAATTGAAAATGCAAATAAATTTTACGAGCAGATATATTATAATGGATGACATGAACATTTCTGTTTAAGAAATTTTCTCAATTTTAACGCAGTACAAGCTAAGAAAAAACTCAAAAAAATTAAAAGATACTTGATATTTTTCTTTTAGCTAGTTAACAAAAAATAGTGATTATTTTAATATCGTGTAAAATCGTTTACGGAACAAAATACTGAAACCTCTCAATAGATTAACGATTAATTCCGGAAATTTTTGGAAGTTTTTTTGGAAGTTTAATGATCTTCTGTTTACAAAGCTAGTATCAAGAGTGTGCTGAGGATATATAATCTTAGATTTTACCTCCCATCCTAAGCAAATCATAATCAAGTTATTGAGTTATGGGGATAAAATCAAATTATTGGGTTATTCATTAACCCAATAAATTGTTTTGTTTCAAGACCTAGGTGTAGGATAACGCTTTTCGGAGCATAAGGTCCAGAGCTCGATTCCAGCCACCATTGAACAATAGGCGATGGATGTTGCGATTCTATCTTTTGCATGCTTGGAAGTTTTTTGGCTTTCTTACCTTGCAAGACGTGAATATGGCTTACTATCAATAAAAAGTTTTCTTTGAAGGTAATTTACTTGGTGGATATTTAATTTCCTTACAACAACTTTCAATTTTTAAGTTTCCTGGAGAAATATTCTACAGTGTTGCCTCTTCTTATGATGGGAAGTAAGATTATTTATCCTCATCACACTCTTGATACTGACCATATAAACAGAAAATCATTAAACCGTCAAAACATTTTCTACACTTTTGACCTCTCAAATTGCAATACCAAGAAAAACAAGAGATATCACGACAAAATTTATTTTGTAAATAACATGTTGACCAATATATCAAATGATTAAACTTAAAGACTTTTGTGAAGTGTGGTTCCTACCAAAATCAGTAGCCAGAATAGCCACCATTGTTGGAGATCACCGTAGCCACACGCCTTGGCATTGATTGAAAGAGACTTTAAATGTATTCCTAGGATACAGCAGACCAAGCAGCTTCCACTCGTTCCAAAAGTTGATCTGGTGGGGAAGCTGGGGGTATAATCTGGGTCAGCCATTGAGAAACCATGGATCATATGTTTTCTATCGGCGAAAGATTCGGAGAGTGAGCCAGTCAGGGAAGTAATTCAATCTGACGGTTGACGAAGAACCCTGACGAATTGACGAATGTGTATCACGTGTGGTCGTGCATTACCCTGTTGAAATAATGCTGTAGGCATGCCCTGAAGGTAAGGAAGGACAACTGGCTTCAACATCTCAGACATGTAGTGCTGGCTGATTAAAGTACCAACAATCCATACTAAAGGAGTGCGAGCGTGATATTCAATACCATCTCATACCATATTACCCGGTGTAAACCAGTGTGGTAGTGGATAACGCAGCTGTTCAGCATCCTCTCTCCACTGTGTCTTCAGACTCGAATGCGACAATCGTGGTATTGCAAACAGAAGTGGAGCTCGTCAGTACAGACAATTTCATTCCATTCTGCCATCCACACCCTTCTTTAATCGCAATTGGTGGTGGAGACGTCTGTGGTTCTGCGTCAAGGGTAGACGAAGCAATGGACGTCTTGCAGACAGACCATTCTGCTGTAAACAGCGTCAAATGACACGCACGGACACTGGATGATGCGTTACACATGGAATGTGTTGTGATATGGTTAGTGATGTGGCTGAGTGGTCCGTCACTATCATGCGCACAATTTGCCTCTCATCACGTGAAGTGGTGCACTGAGGTGGATGCAATGGAACACGTCGGTCCGTCGTACCCTCCCTGAAAGATGATCCGCAATCTCTTTAGGCCACTATCCTTACTCTGCCAAACTCGGATACTTAGCCAAAAATGATCACGGTTTTCTACTAGGGATAATTGGTCGTTTTTTTTTTTTTTAAGAACCAGAAGAAAAACAAAACTGACGAACTTGAAATCGTCGAAATCTCCAAGTCTTGAATAGCGCATTAAAGTGGTGTCACAGGTGAGCGTGATGTGCGTCAGCACTGAAATTCTAATCATTTGCATGTCTCACCTTCGCTAATGCATGTTGTAAATTTCGTGTTATTTGCATGCTTCCTCCAGGGTGTTGCACTAACGATAGTTAATATGTTCATTCAATAATTAATTTTGCTTATCAGTTAATGAATCAAAATAAGTTTTTATAATTAAGCAGTGAATTATACGATTTTGAAATAGATTAAATTAAAAATTGGTTTAAAGTAGTGAAACATGTAATATTTATAGCAATTTAAATAGCAGGTTATAATTTAAAATCAAAATTCCTTAATTAGAATATCTTAACCACTTTAAAATTTTAATTCGTAATTTTTAATGTGTACTCATACCTTAACATAAAATTAGAAATGTCACATCAAACACCATTTTTCAAGAAATTAAGAAACAGAATATTTATGAAAATATTGAAATTCATTGAAGAATTTAAAAAAACAATTATTTTTGCTTTCATTATTTTTGAGTACATTAATAATTTAACATACGTAAAAGTGTGCTTTTCCTTTAAATTAGATAAATATAATTTGAAATTTAAAAATTGTTTAACATTAAAATTTCAAAATTAAATATCAATGTTAAATTTGCATTGAAATATATATAACACATTGAACAGATAATTGAACTAGAAGAAATAAATGTCACGAAACCTAGATTCATATATCAATTGAAATAATGTTTTATTTTAGCCTTGTATAAAGATTTAAGATATTTTAAAATTAATCAAATCAAAAAGGAATGTATATTCCCATATATAATAATAAAGCCTAATGACATTTAATTCTAAATAAAATCGTGTGATAAAATGTTTATATGTATTATTTGTGATATTTAAGGTACAAGAGATTAATGTCCAATATTATTAAAAAATTATGTTAGAAAATAAAACTATTGGTTTCTTTTGTGATAAAATAATAATCTGTGTGAGAGAGTTAAAATTATTTTGTATACTATATATAAATATTTGTATAATATTTCCTTTTTAATTACTCGCACATATAGAGAAATATTTATTATTCTCTTGATACAATAAATACTTTATCCTTTTTGTTTATTCTAAAAATAAAAATTTGTTGTTTTTCCTCTTTTTTCTAATATAAGGGTAGAAAATTTATTATCGGCATTTAAACATACTAGTTTATGACTACACCTTTTATTCAAATATAAATTAAATATGAAATATAAATGTTTATATACTTCAATATGGTTGAATTGGCATTAGTAAAATATCTTTTCATTACACAGATTAAAAACATGAATTCAATTAATAATTATGCTATTTATATAATTTTTAATGGGTGTAAGGTTTATATGAACTATTATATTTTTAAGATGGACGTTTGTATGAAAATGAATTTGTTATATCTTTTAAATTAATTTCTAATATTTTTTTATAATTTACGAAATTTTTGAAAGCGAACTGCAAATGAAAACGAATATAAAAATAATGCATTACTTTAATGAAAAGTATTAAGTGTAAAACATAACTATTAAGACAATAAAAAATATACAGTCATATGTTGATTATAATCCTCTCAATTCATAGAATTTATTTCCAATGGAACTTTTGCTTTCACATTTGTTTTTATATTTACATATTAGTATTGTATTAACTCATGTTCATATACTAAATATTCTGATGTCTTAAGTGCAATAGTGATTATTAATATATGTACGTTTATATATATATATATACACACACAAGAAAGAATTTATTCGTTTACATATTACAATTTTAAATCATGAGTATACAAACAAAGTGGATGAAAAAATATTAAATTTATTTTAGACACAATTTTGATATTTGAGAAACCATTTACCGATGCTTTAAAGCAAAAGTCCAAAATTGTAGTCATTTAAACTTTTTCGTTCGAGTTTAAGAACTTTCCCCAACATCAGAATAAGCATTTATTGAATTTTTTTTTCTAATATTATTATGATGAGAATAAAGCTAAGCTCATGTAACCTTTTATAAAAAATTATTTAAAAATAAGTACTAGAATCATTATATCCTTATTTGTACATATATACAAACTACTCTTGATTAATTACTACAAAGGATAATAAATGGAAGGAATTATGAAACTTTTTTTAAAGATTTTTTTTGTATTTATAATTCAATATAAGAAATGTATTGCCCTTAAATTTTGCATTGAATGTTATAATTTGGTATGTTATGTAGCTCTACAAAAAATTTTTAAAAAATTTATTGCGATGTAACATTGCTACTTTCAATTTCAGGAGAAATTATTTCATTAGATGCAAGCAACAGGTGGAAATTGCATACTAAGTAGTCTTATGTGTAAAATGCATGAACCCTCCTTCTAGTGATTTTTTTAAAATAACTTACGACTTTCATTGAAATTATTATAATAAAAAACATAAAAATTTATTTGCTTAAAAATATAATTCATTTCTCAAATTTGAATTTTAAACATTATTGAAAGCTTCGTATTCTGGAGTGTACTGCAGATAAATTTATTTAATAATATCAAGTCAGAGAAATTATTTTTATGTTTTTGACTGTTCTTTCTTAATTGAGAAATAGTTATAATCACTGTCTTATTTTAGTCAAAAAGAAACATTTTTCTTTAATTTAATTAATTTGTCTTAGTAAATAAAAATACATATATTAAATAAAATGCATTTTTTGACTAGAACGAAAAACCATTTAAAAAAGGTTTAAATTTTTTGAGCATTACATGTTCCCAAACTTACAAAATATATCTGTTTTAAAACGATAAATTAAAAAGTAGTTACATTTATTAAATTATACTCTTATAAATTTCTTGAAGCTTTTAAGAACTATTCCCGATTCACCAAATTCAAATAAAAATTTACCTTCACATTGTGTATCCAAAGTAGGGACTTACCTGAACTAAAACAAGCAGCTTGCACTGTTCCCAGCAAAAGGCCCCGACAGAGAGCTGTTACTGCCAGGGAAGCAATAATTATGTCAATAACTCTACAACTACTATTTACATGACTTTTGTTTTCCCGAACGCTTATAGTGAAAATTATAATTATAAACAAGTTGCCTATTAATGATGCAGCACATGCGCTTACCACAAGAAATATTCGCAATTCAATTGGTATATTATCCACAGTTGAAAACTCTGTAGAATTATTAAAAAACATGGCTTTCTTTTTAAGTTAAATTTCAAGAAAAAATGTAGGATTTTACGCGACGCGAAAAACTAACTACAAGTTACTCCCTAGTCTCTTCCCTGGCCAAACACTCAAGGAGGATAGTTACGGAACTAAAACTTTCTTGCCCGGAATGGAAATTTGAACTGCCAGTCTCTTTAGCCATCCCCTCACATTTCCTGAAAATTGCGACATCTGGTGGATTTTTCATAAACTTCATTCTCCCAAAAATGGGAAATTTTCACCGTCTTTATTGCAATTTAAACTTTATAAATGGTAAAGAGTGAAGTTAAGTGAATAAAAATATGTTTATGTTCTTATTTTTTAATATAAAAACGCTTTCTTATCTCATAAATGTCCTTGAAAATAATAACTGCTGTTAGAAAATTTATTTATACCTCATCAACTTAAAAATGCATAACTAGCACTTTTGCTTTCTCGAGCAAAAAGTATATATATCTTGCGAAATTCTATCCGCTTCATTATCAAATTGAACCAAGAAATTTCAGTAAAATTATTTCTAGTCTTAATAGAGGAAATTAGAAGTCTATTTGAAGTTTAAATATACTTTTGAAAAACATAGCAATTAGGAAAATTTTACAATTACATAGCGCGTACACACACATACACAATTAGGAAAATTTTTCTAACTATATAAAACATGAAAATGATTAATGAAAATTCATTTTCATTAAATTTAAGCACTGAAACATTTTTCATCCATATTTTCTATTTAAAATATAATACCCAAAATATTAGTTTGTGATCTTTAAAATATTTTTTAATCTTTATGCATCTAGAATTGTCCATAGAAAAATGTCAACTTTAATTTTCTTTATAAAGTAATAAGATAATGATACTTTTTTAATAGGTGAAGTATTGCTGATAAATTTTAAAAAATGAAGTTAAGAAATTTATGAAAATATTTTAAAAATTACATATTTGTCTATCAATAATTTAAAAAAAAATTAATAAAATTAAGGCATGTGATTATGTGTGTGTGTGTGTGTGTGTGTGTGTGTGTGTGTGTGTGTGTGTGTGTGTGTGTGTGTGTGTGTGTGTGTGTGTGTGTGTGTGTGTGTGTGTGTGTGTGCGCGCGCGTGTGAAAATCCAAGAACATTTGTTTATACTCATGTTTATATATATTTTCAACTTTTTCACATATTAAGAATTATTTTGATTATTTAAATAATACGATTAAATACTTAAATACTATTCCCCTGTATTTCACGGTTGTGATGTAAATTTGAATTTTTCCATTATTCTGCAACAAGATTATTATTTATGTTAACAAAATATCGATGTGCAACACTAAATAATCGTTATTCTATTTCATTTTTTATTTTGAGTCTTTATAAATTTCTTTTAACACTTATGAATTGGCTTTAAATATAAGGAACTTTATTCATACTTAAAATAAAGACTTGATTTAGCAATAGTTTCATAGGTTTTATTATTTGTGGTTATTTCTCTAAAAAATTTCTCGTTTTCGGATAGTAACGAGTTGTATGCTTTTCTCGTAATAAACCATAATTTAGAAACCATTTTTCGAGAATATTTGTTCAAAATTACCTTTCAAAGGAAGAATATTCGTTTCCTCTCTTAGAAAATTGCTTTGCTTGATCCATACTTGTCATTTTATTTTGCAAATATTTTTCCTAAATAATAATAGCAGCTAGTTAAATATGTTTGTGATTTTCGCCTCAAATTTTCCCCCTATTCTAAATAAATGCCTTTATGCTCTCATTTCACATGTTACGTTGCTTCAAACTACACTATATCAAAATTCAGTGAATAGAATTTTAGTACTTTAGACAAAAGTTTTCATTTTGTAAAAGTTACATGTAACCAATAAGTAATTATGTGAAAAATTTTGAGCAAGCAGATTTTTTTTGTCAGTACTCATATTAAAACATCATATTTATATTAATTATCATAGAAACTATGTATTAATTTGATATACATTTTTAATTGTCCAAAAAAAATATTTTTTATTTTAAATAAGTTTACATTAAAAATAAAATTGGAAAATTTGATAAAAAGTCTGGATATATAATTGCATAAATTATTTTACTGCACTAATGTCCATTAAAATTATTTCACTATGAAGGAAAGCAAATACTGCATCAAAAATCAGTATTTTATTCTATAGAAGATATAGATATTTATTCCATAGAAAAGATACTTATTTCATAGAAACAATATAACAAGAAGAAAACTAAGTAAATTTGTCGAAAAAATTAGGGATTTTCAGAAGTACGAACCAGTAGAAAACACTTGCTTCCTCTGGCAATTAAAACAACCTTTACCCGGTTAACATGGAATCAAATTAGACTGGGAAGACAGAAACGGCCATGTTGCTTCAAGTCTAAGTCACATTTCCTCTATCGTAGTAGTTGGAGAAGAGAGGCAGAACCGTCTCTCAACAAGGCATAACCAGAAGTTTTCAACTAGTGAGAGGTGTACGTAACAGAACAACAATCAAATATTCTCAGTATCGAAAAATATTAGAACATGGCATGAAATATGTAATTGCATTAACATGATTAAAGTTGGCGTTTCCCAAGCTCCAAAGATGGGGTATAGCTGCTGACCTAAAGATGTCCGAAATATACCGACCATCATTCGTTAAGGTCTTGAATTCGATTTTGGCTACTATTGAAAAACTGGAGATGGTTGTAGCACTTCTGCGTTTTTCATGCACATCCTTCTGAGTGGGTCCTTGGGAACGTTCCAGGTTTTTTCCTTTACGACTCGTGAATAAGGCCCAATATCTGTGACAGTTTTCCGGGAGGGCAGATTACGTGATGAATGTTCAAATACCTTATAATGACCTTAGACTGTTAGGCGGTCATGTTGTACTAGATCACACTGGTCATGCTGTAAACAATCTCATTTCCCGACATTTGATCAGTGATGTTGTTGTATGGTTTGAAAGGCTGACCTCAAAATAGGCCAGCCCTCTTGGACGTTAGTCATAGAAGCGATTGAAATCCTTCATACCGTAAAATAGGACTCTCAGTAACCCATCCAAATCACATATTCGCATGACACTTGTATTTTAACCATAGCCATACCTGATAACCTAAGGTACAGACCAGGTGTTCCATCGCGTATGTCTATGTCTATGTAGCCAGTGCGAGAGGCAATATCATGAAACGATAATCAAAATTATCGATGTGCAACTGTTCTATCCTGTTATATTCGGACACATAATGGTAAATATTTATTCTTTTTATTCAATGTATAATATTATATTCTGAGAAAACTCCGACCTTACAAAACAATTTCTGAATTTTCTGTATAAGAAATTGTTGTAAATAATATAATGCACGTAATCGCAAAGAAACACAAAGTAAGTCTCTTTTCGTCTGTGAAACTGTCGTCTTCTAAGACGTCCGCAATCGTCTGCTGCGCTGCCTTCTGATTGGTGGTTGTGTTTAAGCCGTCCAAAATCTATAAATACACTATGTTCTGTTCTATTAGTTTAGTATATGTATAGTTTCTTTCTTTGTAACTTGCTTCGCGATTCATGGACTCTTGTTCGTTTAACGAATTTCAACAGCAGAGCGTGGTTTTCACTGTCATAAATTGAAAGCAGTTTCTAGTATTAATTGATTGCTTGATAGAATAAATTTATCAATAAGCAATGGCTTCGCTGCATGGTTTGTATGGTGTAAATTCATTTGATGGGATGAACTTTCCTGTTTGGCGGCGACGAGTGGAAGCTGTTTTGTCTGCGAAAGAACTGAAAACATACTTAGTTAAGGAGCCCGATGTGAATAAGGAAGCAAAAGTCGTTAAAGGAAAGAAAGCCTACGCATTACTCATGTCACTCTTAAGTGATCAAGTGCTCGTATCAATGAGTAATGAAAATACGGCGAAGGAATTATGGGAGAAACTTCATGCTGTTTATGAAAGCAAAGGAGTTGTAAACCAAATACTAACTAGAAAACGTCTTGCTACACTTAAGAAAAACAGAAATGTTCCAATGCGCCAGCACATAGATGAAGTTTCAAAACTTGTCGCCGATTTACGAATGTATGGAGCGGAGGTTAGTGATATTGATACTGGCGTCTATATTTTGATGTCTCTCCCTCCAGAATTCGAAAATGTTAAGGTTGCATTAGAGAATCAACCGATTGAGAATTTATCGTTAGATTTTGTAACTCAGCGTTTGATAGACTCTGAAGCTCTTTTGAATGATTCGAGAAATAAAACAAGTATTCGTTTTATGAAACAAACTGTGGATACTGCGGCTTTTTCTACGAGAAAAGAACTCACATGTTTTCATTGTAAAAAGAAAGGACATACTTCTAAATTCTGTAAAAAGAAAACGTGCTATAATTGTGGTCGTGTTGGTCATTTTAAAAAGGAATGTAAATTCAAATCTGAATCTAAGACTGATGAAAAATATTCTTCTGCTCTATCTTTTGCTGCTGGCAATTTGACTTTCGGAAGTCCGAAAAAGTTCATTATTGATTCCGGGGCAATATCCCATATGTGCTCTCAGAAAGACTGGTTTTCATTCATTATACCATCATCAGGAACTATTCGATGTGCATCCCGCTCCACTGCACTGGAAGTGAAAGGTATTGGAAGTGTAAAAGGCAAAACATCTAATGGAATTGAAATAACTTTAGAAAATGTCCTTTTTGTTCCTGAACTCAATGGAGAATTCATTTCGGTAAAGAATATTGAATTAGGTGGATATAGTGTTATCTTTGGAAATAAAAAAGTGTTCATCGAAAATGAGAAAGAAAACATTTGTTTGGGTTATCGTGGTGATAATGGACAATATTTTTGTGATTTTGTTCCAAATTGTAAAATTTCCCTTTCTGCGAAAGAAAATAACTTGTATTTATGGCACAGAAGACTTGGACATTCCTCTAATAAAGCCTTAAAAGAACTTGGATTGCCTACCTTTGATAAATTTTGTGAAGTGTGTACTTTTTCCAAACCAAGTACTTCTCCAATAGGAAAAGGTCCCAGACGAAGGGCATCCGAAACTATGACATTGATTCACACAGATGTTTGTGGCCCTATAGATCCGCCTATGGCTACAGGTGAGCGTTATTTTATGACATTAATTGATGATTATTCAAGTTTAATGGAAGTTCGTTTGCTGAAAAGAAAAAGTGATGTTGTGAATGAGTTAAGATGCTTTTTAAAAGCAAATCCTTCAGTACGGAAAATTAGGTGCGTCAATGCAAAAGAATATGTTTGTGGTGAACTCATCAAATGTGCTACTAAATTTGGTGTTACAATAGATCCAGTTCCTCCATACACAGCACCTTTAAATACAGTTGCTGAGCGTGCTAATCGTACATTGTTAGAAAAAGGGCGAGCTTTAATATTTGAAGCAAAACTTAGCAAGAAATTTTGGGGATTTGCAATTTTAACTGCTGATTACCAAAGAAACAGAATTCCTAGTAGATCTATAGAAAACTGTACTCCTTATAAATTAAAATATGGTAAAGATTCCGATCTTCAAAACATTCGAGTATTTAGATGCGATGCATACGTGTTGGTTCCTCCTTCTCAAAGGAAGAAGTTAGATAAGAATTCAAACAGAATGATATTTGTGGGATATTTCACTATGGGATATCGTTTAATGGATATAGATTCAAAGAAAATAGTGATATCAAGTAACGTTGTATTTAACGAAGAAAGAAAAATGGATTTAGAAGATAAAAATATTCTGAATGTGGATTCCATTATTTCGGAAAATGAAGATGATGTTGAAGAAATTAGTGGTGAAGAAAATATTACTGAAACAATTACTACAGAAGAAATTTTGGAAAGACCACAAAGGCAAAAGAAACCACCAGTTAAATATCCTGAACCAGAAGTTTATGAAGCAATGGTAATTTTTAAAGATTCGTTGTCGTTTAAAGATTTATCTGCACTGCCAGAGGAAGAACAGAATCTTTGGAAGAAAGCAATGGATGAAGTAATGCCGTCCATGGAAAAGAACGAAGTTTGGTGTCTTGAAGAATTACCACATGGGAAACGTGCAATTTCATGCAAATGGGTTCAACGCAAAAAACGAGGTGAAAAATATAAGGCTCAACTTGTTGCTCGTGGTTTTATGCAAAGAGAAGGAGTGGATTATGATAAAACATTTTCACCAGTTATCAGTATTCCTGCATTATGTATAGTGTTTACTATTATTCTTCATGAAAATTTAAAAGTTTATTCACTGGATGTTAAAACTGCATTTCTCAATGGTGAATTAAAAGAAATTATTTACATGCAGCAAGCAGAAGGATATGATGATAATAGTGGCAGGAAGTGCCGGTTAATGAAAATCTTATACGGACTTAAGCGGTCACCTCGTCAATGGTATGTAAAATTTTTAAATTTCATTCTCAAATCAAACTTTAAGCTATTAAATAGTGAACAATTCATTTTTATTCGTCAGTGAAAAGGTGAAAGAATTCTAATGGCACTTTATGTGGACAATTTATTAATTGCGGGTACTGATAATAGGGAAATCAAAATTATAATTGGATTATTATCAAAAGAATTTGAAATGTCTAAATCTGGAACAGTTTCTGAATTTTTAGGAATTAAAATTACATTTACACCTTATGGACTGTATCTAAATCAAGAAACATATATTTTGAATTTATTAAACAAATTTAAAATGTCTGATGCTGAAATAGTCTCTACTGCCATGGAAGTAGGAGCAACAGCAGCTGATTTTGAGGAAGGAAGTGCTTTTTGTGGACCCTACCGAGAACTAAAAGGATCTTTAATTTATTTAGCATGTACATCTCGTCCAGATATCCTTTATGCTGTAAACTGTTTGAGTCAACTTCAAGAACACCCTACTGATAGTGCTTGGAGTGCATTGAAAAGAATTTTGAGATATCTGAAAGGTACTTCAACTTTAAAACTGGAATATAAAAAGTGTGTGGATAAAAATTCATGCTTAAATATCTATGCAGATGCTAACTGGGGTGCAAACCCAAATGACAGAAAATCCATTTTTGGTAACATAATTATGTTTAATAATTGTCCAATATCTTGGTCTTGTCGAAAACAAAATTGTATTGCTTTATCTTCTACAGAAGCAGAAATTATTGCCCTAAGTAAAGCCATTCAAGATGCATTGTGGTTGAAAAACATTATTTTGGAATTAACTGATATTAAATAAATCATGATTTTTGAAGATAATCAATCTTGTATTAAGTGTGTAACAAATGAAAACAACAAAGGTCGATTAAAACGTATAGACATTAAATTAAAATTTATTCAACATATCTTGAATTGTCATGATATAAAAGTTTACTATATTTCATCTAACCTACAAATTGCTGATATGTTTACAAAATCTTTATCTAAGTTTAAATTAAAAGAACTTTTACCATTATGTGGATTAAAATTGTATTAGATTATATCATGTTAATGTAAATATTGTGTGGATGGCTTGAACGTTTCTAATTTCTTAATGTATATTTATTTTTATTGATTTATATGATTTTATTGTGCATGTTTCTTTGTGATTAAGGGCGAGTGTTGTAAATAATATAATGCAAGTAATCGCAAAGAAACACAAAGTAAGTTTCTTTTCGTCTGTAAAACTGTAGTCTTCTAAGACGTCCGCAATCGTCTGCTGCGCTGCCTTCTGATTGGTGGTTGTGTTCAAGCCGTCCAAAATCTATAAATACACCATGTTCTGTTCTATTAGTTTAGTACATGTATAATTTCTTTCTTTGTAACTTGCTTCATTAAATATTCTTTTTGTGATTCATGGACTGTTGTTCGTTTAATGAATTTCAACAGAAATTTATTGTACTTTTCTTTCCGGCTGTGTTTTAGATTGCTATTTATGCCTCTAGCGTAAATGAGCTGAAATACTAATAATTTCAATATTTCAACCACTTCTTCCTTTCAAGGGATTTTGTCATTCGTAAGATTATTTCTACCTGGTGTTGCAGTTTTACACATTATATTAAGGTAAAAATAATCATAAAAAATGAACTATTCATTAACACATTTAAAAACGTAATAATTTCATAGAAAAAAACCCAAATAGCACAAATCCATTTAAGTATATCAAACTTTTTGAAATACCAATATTTTTAGTAATGAGGGGTAAATTCAATATTTGTAGTAATAAAGCTCATCAGTTAACTTTTATAAACATTGAACTTCTATAATGACTGTTAAAAAATCTCCCTAGTATTCGCTAATATTCACATTATGCTACTTCATGATTTTATGCAGCACACGACAGTGAATCTAAACAAAGTTTACTAAAATCTTAACAAGTAATTAGAAAGAACCTGTGATCACACAAGCGATCATTTTTCAGTGTTTTGTACTGAAATATGTATATTAGATGTCTTACTTTACAAATTTTTTTCTGTTTAACAATTATATTAAGAATGTGTGTCATTATAAATACACCTGTAGAGATCTTCAATACTTTTATAAGATACTTTGCAATGTTTGAGAAGTAACATTGGAAATTTTTCGTATAGTAATAATAAATATTCATATCGGTAACACGAAAACTGTTATTTATAAAAGAAATTATTTCATGAAAATAATTTTGAATTTATTTCCCCTTTCCATGTTTTAAATTTGTGACTAAATTTTAAAAATTTGACGAAAAATAGTGTCATACATTTCTCATATCTCTTAAACTCATTTAATAGAAAAGATTTCATAGCATTTTCGAAATTTCCCATTTCTAATATCCTGAGACTTAGCAAGTGCTATAAAAAAGTTACTCTATTAATTGAATATAACATGTATGCGAGAAATCTACCATTTTTTTAAATACTATAACTTAAAAAATGTGATTAAATTATAATTGATATTAAATTAATTTTATGTACATTAAACATCTAAAGTATTTTTCTATATTAAATACACCTAAAAGCAAAATTAAAATAAATATTTTATATATTATCAATAAATATCACATATTTGACACTCAACATCTTGTGATTCTGTTACATCAAATAATATTCATTTAAAAATATTGCTATATTACCTGAAAATAAAAATAATTAAATTCCATATTTATTCCACAAATATATATATTAATGAATTTTCTCAACGAGTCAAAGAAAAATATTTTATCTAAGTATAATTATTTTCTTCAGTTCTTAAATAACCTTTCAGATTATAGAAATGTACCTTGTATTTATAAAATGTATTTTCAATACATTGTTCATAAATATAACAAATAGAATTAAAATTCAATGAGCTAAGAAATTGTAAAGACATGTACATTATTTAAGTTGTTAAGAATGGATTTACACGAAATGGGATAAAACAAAATCGAACTAAACAAAATATATTAATTAACAAAAAATCTTAGGGGACAAAATATATATGTCTAATTAAAAAATATAAAATATGATAACAATTTTTGTCATTTTTTATAGTCATCAATTTGGTTTGACAATTACAAGGAAACAAAAGATAACAAGGATAAAAATGAGAAATTCACTGCTTTAACACACATATTTTAAAAAAAAACTCAAGTCTCCAGAATAACTCTCAGTTGTTTTTGAATTTGTCATGTTAAAACAGAAATAATGTTAAGGAACTGATTGGAGATATGTAATACTTTATTGAGTTTTTTCTTCCAGAGAAATGTGTGCTTTGTACTGTGTGTGTGTGTTACGAAACAGCACATAAGCCTATTTAGGTACTTTTTTGCATTATTTTCACCAATTAAACGTACTTCAGGAATAATTTTAAAACACAAACTGTGTTCAATCCGATTCATACTTTATTTTAAAAACAATTTAAAAGTATACAAATGTAAATAATCAAAAGCACTATCACACTTTTAATGAAATAAAATGCAGTATGTTTATTTCATCTATATATTTACAAATGTATCAAATCACGAACAGGGAAATTATGCATGTTCTTAGCTTCAAAGTAAGCCATTTATTGTTATTAAATTTGAAATCTAATTTTGGAACTTAAATTCTTAAATACAAAAAAATAGGAATTAATTAAAATTTAAAATACTAAAATGCAAACAAATCATTAAATGAAATCCGCATATTGAAATGTAATTATTTAATATGTAAAATTGAAAATCTAAGCAATATGAACAAAATTATCTAGGAGGATATTTTTTATTTATGTTTAGAATTTCAAGATTTGTTATGATAAAATGCTAGCATATTTTAAAATAAACCAATAACTTCATGAACAAGACAAAATCCTCTCGCTGGCAACATATCACAGTTTTAGAACAAACATTTTACACAAAGTTTTAATTTTAGTCAAGAACAAAAATTCATTGCGTTGTTTCATTTTTTGAATCACACACACACATCATTGTGAATGGCATCTTTACCAAAAAAACATAGCTCACTTTATTACAGTAACAAACATTTAATTTTGTTTAAATGACATGTTGTCTTCAGTCATTATTGTTGGAGATGTTTCAAAAGTTTTAATATTCTTTCCACCTTCCAGCATTTGTCAACAGGCTTTAGTTTTAAAATTTCTGAATCATGACGTGTAATTTTTCCTGTGAATTTTTTTCCATATTTTATGTACATGAATCGTTAACATTGTAATTCATTGATTGCCAGAAATACAATCAAATGTGACCATATTTGTTTTTCTTTTATCTACTCATTATATAATTTTATCTTATGTATTTACATCTAACATAAAATATAAAAAGCGTTTTATGAAATTTTCATTTATAGAATTGTTTTTTTTTTCCTACGTCAGGAATTGGCCGCATCGGCCATTTTCCTTCTAGCAGCCCAATACAAAGTAGCCTTTCATATGATAGTTGTCAAGCATAATAGAATTAACTTTGTCCAAGACGGGAAAATGGTCAAATGTCTGAAATTCATTGTCTCTACTGTGAAACACACGGAGCAGTCAGGGAAGTTATATATAAAAATGCCAATACGACAAAGATGATCTCGAAGGCAGTCATGTCCATTCTAAATTCTAAAATTTGCACTAAATATTTACCTTGGGAGGTCGAGATAGAATAGGAGTGTGTATCAGTTTACACCACACTTTTTTGTATCCTCTGCTTTCTGATATTTTTTTACAAAGGCATTTGTTGTTTTAGTAATTTCGAATGAAATTCGATTGTACGAGAGAGACAAAGAGGGCATTTATAGAATTGTTTGCTGTAAATTAAAATTTCATTGCCATTCACTATATGTTACGCATTTTAAACAATTATATTATTAAGGTAATCGTGTAGTTAAAATCAAAACTAAAATTTCTTCTTTTTTTCGTTTCTTTTACAAATAGGATAGAAAGAATGAATCCTTTTTGCACTTATGTAATATAGATGAGTAATGCTCATATTTTATTTTAGAGACTTTTATATTACTTGATATATTTCGTTGCAGTTTTTTTAGAAAAGCTGAATAGAAAAATAAAATCCCATCATTTAGATATATTATAGTTTAATAATCTTTTGGAAGTTTTCATTTTAAAATTACTGCTTGCGCGATAGTTAATTTATGTGATTATTTGCTCTATAATTTTGTGTAATTTGAAGTACATAAAATGTATTGTTCTGTTTCCAAAATATGCAATAATCTTTAGTAGTTTAGTTAATAGACAGAATTTCTTAAATATTATAAATTTGCTTTTATTACAATTTATAGAAGAACAAAATTATTAAAACAACATTAACGAGGGAAAAAAATTTTTACAAAATTATAATTTATAACTTGTTTCCAATGAAATTCAAGTTTTAAAAAAATAGTGCAAATGAAATTTACTAAATTCAATTATAAAATGCTCTAAGTGAATTAAATAAAATTTGTGATTATCAAAAAATGGCCGGTTTCAGTAAGACATTAACCAACCATGTAACAAATTAAGTTTTATGATGGATGTGGTTAAATATAGCGTTGCTGGTAAAGAACAAATTTTGATATAACAACCCTTTACTAATACATTTAATCTTAACATACTTAAGAGTTATCCAAAATTGTTTTCTTGATATTTGTCTTTATTTCTCTTTTTTATTACTCTTCTGAATCTTTCCCAAGGTATTTTATTTTTATTATTGGTAACAAATACTTAAAATTGTTCACTTTCATGATTAACCTAAATATAATATAATTTTGTTCAATAATTGTCTCATAAATAGTATCGAACTACTCATGGCCTTGGTTCATTGAATATCAATAACTATAATAAACTGAAAGATCCCTTATCCATAATCCAGTGATTCTCAACCTGTGGGGCGCGCGCCCCTAGGGGGTCGCGAGCATATCCAAGAGAAAATGTTATTTAATAAAATTGATTAAGTGACTGAAAGGAAAGAACACACACACATACAAAACAAAATACATTTCGACATATTTAATAATTATTAAATTAAAACAACTTAGTAAATTAAAAACAAATTTAATAATTATTAGTGACTTCCTTGGGCCTGTCTTTCAGAACAAAGTTTTTAGAAGGAGGATTTAATGTTAGCAATAGACACTTTTAGTTCCTTTTCTATATTTAGCTGAGATCTATATTTTGTCTTCAAAGAAACCAACGCAGAAAATCCAGTTTCACAAAAGTAAAATGTTGAAAATGGTAGTAGAATGCAAAATACCTTTGTTTTTGTGCAGAGAACTCATCATCCATTCCTGCCCAAAATTCTAAGAGTGATTTATTACTTAATTGTCTTTTGGTTTCTCCTCTTGCCGTGAAGTCTATGAAGGTTTCTTTCTCTTCAATTGAGAGTCCTTCGGGAGTATTTTGAAATGGATCCCTCACCCACTTGTAACTTGATATCAGTTAGTCGTCAGCAAGAAAGTACTTTTTAAAATTCTTTGCAAGCATTGCTAAATGATTTTCAATGGTTATAAAAACAAATTTTACATGTTGTTCTTCAGCTTTGTACCTTACAAGATTTGAAAGCATTGTTAAGTTTTCTTGTTTTAAATTTCTGCTCCATAATTACAATTTCATACAAAAAGCATTAACTTTATCACTCGTATCCAATATATGTGTATTTCTACAATCTCAATTGTGGCTGACAAAATAAGCTCTTAAACAATGGTGTGAGGCTTTTTACATCTGACTATTTTATATGAAACTTTGTAAGAGACAGTTAAAGCTTTTTCATTCATAGGCAAAGTTTTTTTAAACAATGATTTTTGCTTTTCATATTATTTTAATTTTAATTCGAATAATATTTTGGGTTTGTTTACGTTCTAACTATGAAACGTTTTCATTTGTTGTTTAAGTTTATAAGGTTTCATGCTGCCTGCCGCCAGCATTTTTGAGCAAATGATACACATGGGCCTTCTTCATTTACTTCAGTATTAGTGAACCCAAAATTTAAGTATTCTTGAGAATATTTTCTTGATTTTATTTTCGGAACCACGCTCGTTTGTGTACTTGTTGATGCTTGTCTATCCTCTAATGATCACTTACGCCCGCTTAAAATTTTATTTATGATTCTGCATTAGTCTGCTGCCGTGAATATATAATACTGTGAATTGCAATTACACGAAAATATATATAACATACACATTCAGAATAGATTCAATAGCGATAGAAGGATCGACTCGAATGAGATTGTTTGGAATTGAAAGTGGCGTCATAGAACTTTCTCCTTCTCCCTATGAGAAAACATTTGTTCACATTTCCGCACACTACTAACTTAACTGTTAAGCTGACCAGACAAATTCCAGACAAATCGATACTTCTCGCGAAACCGTGAAAATGGCCGACATGGCAGGACGCTTGAGCAATAAAAAGGCATAGGATTCTTGATTTTTCAATGCTGAGGATCAGTGTTGCAAAATGCCAATAAATTTCCATATTCTTGGTAATTTGTAAAGTTTAAAATTAAGGTTGTAGTGTAGGTTTAGCGCCAAAATACTCAAAATACATTATTATTGTATACATTTTATTGTATGCGGTGGGGAGGGGGGCACGATGAAAATTATGATTGAAAATTGGACCGTGAATACTAAATGGTTAAGAAACACTCTCTTAATCTATTAAAGATATCAGTAATTCATGAGTAATAAAATAATTCATGAGTACAATATTTCTCCATTAGGAAATTATTGTTCCAGAGCAAGCTGCTAAAAAAAATTATTTTCGAAAAAAATGTCAATAAATATTCAGAAATTAGTTCTTACATTAAAACTAAAAACATTTTACAGATTAAAAATATTTAAAAAGATTATTCAAAAGAAGTTATAAACGTAATGTATGTCTGAGAAGATTGCAGCATGAGATCCAATTCTATGTATTCTACACTACTTAAAACAATTAAAGGATATTAATATTGTGAGTTCATCTTGCACCTGGAAGATTGTTGGGTTTACTGATTCCTTGTTGACAAATGCAACAGACTGTATGAGATCAAAATGACATTTGTTTTCCAAAAAAAATTGCTTTTTTATTGCGCATTTGAGTACAAAAGGGAAAAATCACAATTTGTACATATGAGAAAAACAAATAAAATAGAAATTTACTTCAAAGAAAATCTTTTTTATTAGAGGATATTGCTTTCCCGGACCACCAACAGTATTTAACAACTTTGAGATATCGAATCAGTGAGACTATTAATGAGAGGCTGGGGTGTTCTCCTTCGAGAGTTCTTTCCAGTTCTAGGAGAGTTTGTGGATGTGATAGGCGTTCAGTAGCTCGTCTGCCTATAATTTTTTAAACATGCTACTTCGAATCTTTTGTCTGGAGAACACGGTGGCCAGTTCCTTAATATGATTCCTTTCTCCAAAAGATAATTATTCACCAATGAAGATAATAGCATTGACCTTCACTCCCTCACCGCCAAATCTGACATCTTCGTGCATGAAATCAGGTTACTTTTGATGCCACGTTACCTCAAGAGAAAAATATGAGCATTATTAGCATGAAGAGTAAAATAGGATTCGTTGGAGAAAATAATATTGCGACAGTCATTTTCCTCAAGTTCCCGTGCTCTGCATTTTACTCCCTGCCGGCACCATGGTGCCTTGCTGTTAACGTTAGACACACCACTGGTCGGTGAGCATATAGCTATAGCGTGAAGGTGGTTTCAGACAGTTTGTGTCAAAACTGGGTACCAGCAACCAAGAGAAGGTGTTTTTGAAGGGGAGTTGCTTTCATATTTTGGTGTCTCCGAGTCGCTAGCGTTACAAAAAAACTGCCTGCTATCGGTGATGTTGCACATCTACGACCTTGCTCTGATCTACGGCCTGCATTTGCAATCTCCAAAAAAAAAAAAGATTCCAGATCCGGGAAATCTCACTTTGTAAAATACTAATGGCTTCTGCTACTTTAGACCGAGCCCCAACTCGCGAGGAAGAAGGACGTCTTTTTCCCGCGCTCCTGAACTTTCCCTCTAAAAACATAAAAAATTACTAGAAACAGTAGAATTTCTATACCTTTGTGAGTGTCACCAAACTGTGCACGTCCTGTAAAAATTTGACGTAATTCGAATCATTTTTGTGAGTTTTAAAAGCATTTTAGTGCAAATATAACAGCTTTTCTCAATACAGCGGGACGTTCCTTCTAACAAAAACCGCCCAGCAACCGGCCGAACACCCCCAGCAACGGAGCTACGTGTGAAAGATACGACGGTTAATTTGAAGGTCACCCCTCATTATTTGGGAAAAATTGTAACGGATTTGTGCTAATTTATTCAGTTTTCAATCTGCTTAAATTTTGTAATAGTGCGTCAAGAAAAAGTGTGCTTATCAACCACATTAATTGAACACTTTTTTTTAAAAAAAAAAAACATTTTTTTCATTTTTGTGCAATGGATACAATATTAATCAACATGGGAGGCTAAATTAAAAGGTAAGTGCCCAGGTGTTATTTTTTTTCATGCCGCACACTAATTCTGAGCATTTTAATGTGCAAATTAGGTTGGTAGGATGACTGGGTGTGAAGTTGTAAATATTTTAATAAAATAAAAAATCCATGTGTTTTGGCAGTTTTTCAAAAAATATTCTTCCTCTTTATTAATTAAGCATTGATAACTTCGTCCCTAATTGTCCTGTCAACTCAGAATAAATTCTATTTAGAGTGGATATTCTAACGATTTTAAAAATGTATATATTATAATTCTATGTTAAATGTTAAATTTTTTATAATTTTTCAAACTTCTATTTACAAGACATTATTTTGTGTTTTTCTATGAGTTTTAGTAGTAATTTTCATTTTAAAATCCCAATAACATTTAAAATATTTATCAATCCACTCCAATCTTTTCATATTTATTCGGAGCAAATTCCTGTGATTAAACATTTTTTTTTTTTTTTACTTTTCAAAAAAAATAATCATTAGTAGATTAGATATTGTCTATTTAGTGTTGTTAAAATCTGTATTTTTCTCCCTATGGTTTTCATTCCATCCTCGATGAACGTGATGTCCGATTTTACGTAGCCTCCATGTTCCTTTGTTCAACTGCACCTTAACCCTTTAGGCACCAAAACACCCGCTCCTAATTAATTAGACTAAATACTAACCACAGCGCTTTTCTTCACTTTATTTATTTATTCTTATTATTATTTTTTTTTCATGCGCTCCTAACGAATTTACTCAGTAAATCTTAGTTGGTTTCTTTTTTTTTTATTTATTTATTTTTTTTTAATTTCTTTATTTTAATACTATTTTTTTTTATTTCTATTTTTTTATTTATTTATTTTAATTTTTTTATATTTTTAATTTATTATTATTTTTTTTAATTTTATTATTTTATTATTTTTTCTTTATTTTTATTTTATTTTTTTATTATTTATTTATTTTTCATTTATTTATTTATTTATTCTTTCATTTATTTATTTATATTTATTTTATTTTTTTTTTAATATTTTTCATTATTACTATTATTTTTTTATTTATTTTTTTCTATTTATTTATTTACTTATTTTATTTCTATTTTTTTATTATTATCATTATTGTTATTATTATTTTTACTTTTTTTATCACTTTTAGTCCATTTCTTGGTTTACTTCCTCCAACTTTTCATAATTTCTTGCTAAATTAGCACACAATTTCATTTTATTTATTTATTTTACTATTATTATTTTTGCTTTTGTCATTTTGCTTGGTGTTAACTCTTCGCAAAAGTAGAAACATCTCCACATAGGGATCTCAATCAATGGTGGCTTCCCAAAGTATTCCTTGCTATCGATATATAACAGTTTTTTTTTCTTTTCTCACAGGAGTTTGCTCTTATGGTTTGTACATTGGGTGCGTGAGTGGTGTGCGGCGGGAATGACTTGATATCTGGGCCGCTTCCGATGTATTATTTCAATCCTTCCTTCAATACTTAGCTTTTTATTATTTCGCAACAGCTCAATTTTAAGTGCAACACTTCTTCAACTCTCTATCATGGCATTGTCTACAAATATCACTTCCACTTTAAAATTGTCTAAATCATCTTCGAACCCCTCGACCACGGATATTGTGGGTCTTAATCCATTAATGAACGAATTAAATCGTAGATCCATTGTTGAAGAACAAAAATTAATTTCCCCCTTCGAACATACAGCTAATGACGACACAAATAAAGATGTTTTTCCCACCAACATTTTGGAAAACCTTGAGCGCATAATCACTTCAAAAACAAGGGACAAATTTAATCTTCCGGGCTACAAAAGAAATCAGGCTTTAAACCTATTGGGACAACTCAAGGGGCATTTGCGCCCCTCTCCAAGCTCAGACAAGCATGCAGAGATTGTACAAATTAATCATCAGCTCGCCCAAATAAATGTTAAAATTGAAGAAATAAGACAACTACAATAGACAACGAAATCCCTCGTTAGCAGCAATAACAGTTTGCAACTCACAAAACCATCCTACAGTGAGATTCTTAAGCGAAAAAGATTTAAAGACATCCATCATCATAAAACCTGCAAAAAAGGAATCACTAACCTCCCTCAAAACAAATCTTCAAAATGTCAAGAGCAACATCTGTCCTAGGAAGGTCATCTGGGGTAAAAATGTGGCTAAAGTACAATGTAACTCAGCAGAGTCCAAAGAAAAACTTAAAAGTCAACTTAAGGAAAGTAAATTCAACATACTAGATCCATCACCACCAAACAAAAAATTAATACTTCTAAACACCCCAAACTCAATTAACGAAGATAATATTTCTTCTATAATCCTCGCAAATTATCCGAATCTGGACAAAAATACAACAATCAAAATAATAGAAATAAAATCACATTGCTCTAATGAGAAACTACAGCACTTAGTTATAGAAACCGACAAAATTCTAGCACGAATTCTAACTACACAGAAACATATTCACTTTGGCTTTCAGACAACCTACGTCCGCCAGTATCGGCCAATTATACGTTGTTATAACTGCAAGGACTTCGGCCACCTTAGTAAGTCTTGCAACTCAAAAAGAGTTTGCGGTCGATGCGGATATGGCCATTCCGAAAGCGAATGCTCTGCAGACTATGCAGATTGTATTAACTGTTACATAGCCAACAAACATGGAGCAAACTTTGATTCAAATCACGAAGCTTATTCTCCACATTGCCCTATCTACAGATCACTACTCTACCCAGTATACCACTGAAATAACTATTTTTAGTAAGGTCCTACTCCGTCTCTTATAAATAATACTAGCTTTTACACCTCCAAGATATTCACCACTAATAATTAATGGATTCAAAATCAATTAAACATTTTAAACTAGTTCAAATAAATCTCCAAAGAAACCGCTCAGCAACAGCCCAATTAATTCACTTCATCTCCGAAAATAATATTGATATAGCGTTTATTCAAGAGCCCTATGCAAAATCGGGAGAACTACGAGGAAGTCCATTGAGTTGGAAACTTTACTATGAAACAAACCCTGATCAAGCTCCAAGAGCAGCAATTATCTTCAAATCACCACTTAATCCTTTGATCATTCTAAAACACAGAGATGTCGTAATAATACGCTTAGACACTGAACCAGAACCAACTATATTTTGTAGTGTATATTCATCCCCAGCGGAGGACATAAATAGAACTCTGGACTTACTAAAACATCATTTTCACCCTTACAAGAATCTTCCAATATTAATTTCTGGAAATTTTAATGGACAAAATGTGCTTTGGGGCTATCTCAATAACAATAATAGAGGTCTAATAATAGAAGACTTTCTAGCGGAGCAGCAACTTTTTCTTAACAATGTTCAACCTTCAAACCCAACCTTCACTGGACCTAATGGCCAAGGTTGGCCAGACTTAACTCTTACCAATCACCGAGCATATCACTCTATCCAAAATTGGGCAGTAAGCGATGAAGAGTCCTGCTCCAATCACGCTTACGTCACTTTTGAAATTAACAAAGCGCAAACCATCTTCTTCAACAAAAGATATAAATCAATTAATAATATCCAAAAACTTAAAAAATGCCTACACTCCAATATTCAACCAATAGAGTCATTTCTAAATGCTTGCAAAACTGTAATACATCTAGATAAAGTAACAAACGAACTAATATCGGTGCTTCAGAATTCAGCTGAACAAAGCTTCAAAATTCGACAACCAAAACAAATAAATAAACTGAATTGGTGGAATAAAAATCTAAAAAGTCTCAAAAGTAAGACCAAAGCACTTAGGAGACTCCTAAAATCAAGTAAAATTGAAGAGAAAAGAAAGAAATTAAGTACTTTATATAAAAAAAGCTTGGCCATTTACAAAGAGGAAATTTTAAAAGCAAAACTCAATAGCTGGAAAAAATTCTGCACAGAACACACAGAACCATACGGCATTCTACAGAAACTCGCCACTAATAAACATTTTCATCCGACAAAATTCCAAGCACTGAACTCATTGCAACCCCAAACCCAAGACACTCCATCTGTTTTACAAAACCTCCTGCAATCTGCATTTCCATCCGATGATCCAGCCACAGACACCCCAACGCATTCAAATATCAGGAACTCCAATTTCTCATTTTCTGGACCAGAAGACCCTCCCTTCACCCGTTTCGAACTAGAACATACAATCAAGCACTTAAATATTTCTAAAGCGCCGGGATTGAACGGCTTGGACAATCAAATAATGAAATTACTTTACCTTACGGCGCCAAATCTCCTCCTGCAATATCTAAATATATGTCTAAAACTTAC
Source organism: Latrodectus hesperus (assembly GCA_037975125.1). Classification (NCBI taxonomy): domain Eukaryota; kingdom Metazoa; phylum Arthropoda; class Arachnida; order Araneae; family Theridiidae; genus Latrodectus; species Latrodectus hesperus. The sequence goes on along the minus strand of CM075854.1, from coordinate 45,213,913 downwards.
ATACTTTCCCAAACACTTCAAAAAAATTAACGTAATATTCTTTCTGAAAAAGAATAAAAACCCAGGAGATGCGACATCTTATAGACCAATCTGCTTACTTCCTGCCTTGGGAAAAATCTTAGAGCGATTAATATTAAACAGACTAAAGCATTATGTATTCAAAAATAATGTCATTCATCCAAATCAGTTTGGTTTTATAACGAATAAGTCTACAGAACATGCCCTACAATCAACACTAATCACAATCAATCGTAACAAGGACCAAAACCTCTACTCAGCATTTTTAAGCTTAGACATCTCTCAGGCCTTCGATTCCCTGTGGTGGCCGGGATTAAAGAAAACACTTACAACCCTTCAAGCTCCAGCCAATATTGTCAAAATACTTATCAGCTTCTTAAGCGACCGTGAATTTTACACGTCTTATGACGGAGGCCAAGTGTTCTGTAAACAGTCAAGAGGATGTCCCCAAGGTTCTGTAAGTGGACCTCTGCTGTGGAATTTATACTTTAACGCTACTCTCAATTATAATTGGCCGAATCACACTACAGTTATAGCCTTTGCAGACGACACGCTACTTATTGTTAATGGCTCAACAAAAGAAAATCTCAAACAAAACTGCAATCAGTCTCTAGATATCTTTTCCAAACTGTGTGAAAGTTTAAAATTAGAGATTTCCATCCCAAAAAGCAAAGCTATGATAGTTGGAAAACATGATAAATCCTTAAGATCCAATCCAAAATTAACCCTACTAGGTAAAAGCCTAAAGCATATAAAAGTATTGCCTTATCTAGGAGTCCAAATAGATAAGAATCTAAATTTCCTCGCTCATATCAGATCACTTAAGCCAAAAGTTCTCCCCATCGCACAAAACTTTCGCTCAATGATTGGTTATAATTGGGGACTAAAGAGTAAATTTCTAAAAATAATATATAGCACCGTAATAGAAAAAATAATTTCATATGGTTCTTCAGCATGGGCTTTGCCCTTAACCTCAAGGAAAAAAGCCCAACTCTCATCACTGCAAAGGCACTTTACCATACTAATAACTAGGACATTCAAAACAACATCAACAGCTGCCGCAAACGTCTTGGCCAGTCTTCTACCCCTGCACCTAACATTAAAAGCAACTACAGTTAAGACAAAAGTCCTACAATTGTGCCAAGATGCAACTCTTGAAGACAACACTGCCCTGCTCTTCTCTAACTATGAATATCCGTACAATAAAGATGAATTACATCCGATTATCAGAAGCCATCAAACTAAAATTTTCAATCTGCCAAAAGCATCATCTAATCCAGTTATGATAACAACACGATTTAATACTTATACTGACGGGTCTCATTTAGATAATCAAACAGGAGCAGCATTTGTAGTTTTTGAAAACTCCAATCTACTGCATCAACATCTCATAAAACTACACAAGTATAATTCAGTCTTCCAGGCAGAAGCCCTAGCAATAAAAGAATCACTGCTTTATTCGATTCAGCATAAACTACAAAGTGTCACAATTTGGACAGACAGTTTATCTTCCCTAATGGCTTTAAATAACCCGTTACACAAATCCCCAATAATAAGATCCGTTCAAAATTTACTTTTTCACAACCAGAATATGAACATCCAACTAAGTTGGTTAAGAGCACATACTGGAATCACGGGGAATGAGGCAGCTGTTCAAGCGGCAAAACAAGCAGCAACCCATCCAACTCTTCCGTTGACACCTTTAAAGTGGTCCAGAGCCAGTCTGAAATCAAAAATTAAAAATTATATAGAGCAAAGCTGGCAATCTCTATGGAACAACTCGCCGAATGGTCACCATACAAGAAAACTAATACCAAAAGTTTCATCAGATGTGCTATATTCCAATCCTTATTTAAATTGTATCTTAACAAACCATGCGCCCTGCCCCAGCTACTTCCACAGAATTAACAAATCCAGATCTCCATCTTGCATCTGTGGCCAAATTGGTACACTACTGCATTATATCACAGAATGTCCTCAAACCAAAGATCTACATATCAAAAAATCATCTATTCAAACCAACTACCAGTTCCTAAAATTCTGCACAATGAACAAGTTCAGAACAAGAAAATTAATACAAATAATTACTTTCCTTCATGAAAAAGGACTCCAAATGTGTAAAGACCTGGCTGCTCACCAACAGGAATCTTATAACTCAGAAGCAGAGTCAACAGATTTCGAAAATTAACTAAATTTTTCAATTCAAGTAACAAACAAACTAATCACCAGTTTTTCAATTTCCAAAATTACTAGTACTTTGTACTTATCTAAATTTCAAGACATGTAAAGAACTAATTACATTTTATTCCTATAAACTTCTAAATTTCATTAACTATAATCAATTTCTGTTCGTAAATTATGTAAATATTTCAGCCATCCTTACTTAAATTTATTTAGTTCCTGTTAACATTTATTTTTCTGTTTCACTTGATCCTATCTTATTAATTCTGTTATTTCAAATTTGTATTCCGAACTGTGATACAGTGGTCTACTGCGTAGATCACTGTAGGCTTGAAAGCCCCACCGTTGTAAAGCATTCGTCTCTCAAACAATGTGTCGAGCATTCTGGAGAACCTCTTATGGCTCAAGCTCCCAGATTACAGTTCCCATCGGGCACCTGGCACTCCGTGCAGGGTGTCCGACATTCTAGACTGAAGTAGAGGTACAACCTGATAGCCAATAGGAATAGAACAGGGCCTCTTCTTCTCGTTGTCTGTCTGTCTGTGTTTGTTTCTTCTGAACAGCCAACAACTCTCCAAGTTTCTGATTCGGTTAAATGACTTCGTGGAGACATTGCACTCATCCAAACAAAGTTCTTATTGAATCTCGATCTTTCTTTCCCACTTTGCCTTGCATTCATTTGAAAGCGAAATCTCATTCGTTACCACTGAAGCAGCGTCTTCGACGCCAAACTCAAAGTCTGTACACTGAGAAGATTGAGAATGAGAAATATTTGCATTTTCAGATTACATTCTTTCAATTTATACAAAACATCTTGCTTATACCTTTATTTTATAAGAGATTTGAAACATTTTGTAATTTTTTAAGCATATTTTATAATCTTTATCATCCTGATGAAAAAGGTTAATAAATATTTTCTTAATATAAATATAATTTCTTACATTTTTTAGAATAATATATACTCATTTCGTAGATAATTATGACATTCAGTGAGTTTCATAGTTATATAAACTAGTGTATATTCTGAATTAGAATTTATAATTTCAGTATTGAGCTCTAATTATCCGAATCAATTTAGACCGGACACCATTCAAAGAGTCAAATATTCGGTTAATTGGATTTTCTTAAAAAGTCGCTCCAATTTAATTAATCCGTGCATGTTGATAAATGGGTTAATAAAGTACACATTTTAAAGCAAAATAACTTTTAATCAATTAAATGAAAAGCAACACTTTTACATGTTAAGCTACTTACAATTGCTTTTCATTAATGCAATATGTATGTACAGAGCTGTAAATGAAAGTCATAGCTTGCTGAGCATCTTGGTCAGAGTAAGCTTTTTCACTAACTTCATCCGTTTTCAGGCAACTAAGTTGTGCATCCGCTAGACAGTAAGAATTTTATGTGGTACCACTCAATCTGACACTCCATCCACTTCAAAACAGTTTCAAAACTGACAAATGAGCTACTGTCTGATGCTCCAATATCTGCTTCAACTTGAACATTAATGTCATCTTCCTCGACAGATTCAATACGTTTACCATCATTTGCAACTTGAAATCCAGGCTCTGACTTCTAATCTATTCTCCTATATCTTCAGCACTAACTTCTAAACATCCAAAAATTTTCAAAAGAATGTTTCTGAATTCCTCAAAGGACACGTCTCATTTTCATCCTCTCCCTTTCTTACCTTTCCTTTTCTTCAGCTTTTTCTCATTTTCCGTCTTTTCTTCAGTCAAATTTATTTTTCGGATATTTTGAAAATGATTGGGATAATGAGTGATTCGGATAGATGGAGTTCTACTGTATTTTCATTTATAAACCCACATCCTTCAGTCACGTAGCAGTTAAAGAGGCATTTTTAATACACTTTCAATCAATCGCTCCTTATAATTGAATTTGCATTTTCAATCATACTCTGATAAATTATCGAATCTAGGGAAGAAGACATTGTTTTCACTATTTAAAAGCATAAATGCTTTGTGTTAAATCCCAAAATCAAATTCATAAATATTTAATTGTAAAAATATATTGAATCCTGTTTTTATATACTTGAATTCGGCTCTGATTAAGTTTTGAAATTAACTTTAAACCATACAATATCAAACTACAAAGCTAAATCAATTCCTGTGTATTTCATTCTCCTTAATTCAATTTTATTATAAGTTCCCCAATATAGTATTGAAATTGTTAAAATTTTGAGTATAAGAATTTATTATGATTGATGTTTCAACATCAATCATAATAAGGAAAAGGAATCGTAGGTATATTGAATGACAAGAAAAACAGATGCCGACCGCCCTGTATAGTGGTCGGAGCTCCTGACTACGGATAGGGAGGTCCTGGGTTCAAATCCCGGTTCAGGCATGAATGTACTTTCTCTCTCTATCTATCTATCCTGTCTTTGTACTTTCCTTGTATGAATGACGTGTTAATGGTTGCCTATACTATAAACGGATACCTATGGCATGTGTGTACTGAAGAAGTCGGACTCCACACCAAAATATGGTTCAGTTCAAAAAGCAGATTAGCGCACCCCATATTGCCAGCCTAGCTGGCACACGACAACAAACAGACATTTGTAATGCATTTTGGCAAATAATATAGATAAAATTTCGATGATGATGAAGTTATAATTAAGTCTCTAAATTTTAGCATAACAATTAATATAATTTGTTAGGTTTTAGGATATTATTTCATATTATATATGAATCCTGAATTTCCTCCAAGTTTGAAAAAGAATCTTTCATAAGTTAAGGGATTACAATATTTGTTTCGATTAACTATTATGAAAAGAGTGCCATTAATGATACTTTTCATTGTTATAAAATTAATATTTACACATAAATGCATTAATAGCTTAAGAATCAATGTATTAAATCAATGAGCTATTGAATATAATAAATAATATAAGTATTGGGAGTCAATGATAAAAAGTAAATATGAATGACAATAAATGTCCCATGAATAAGTTTTGTGATAAAATAATTATCATTAAAAAATTATATATATATATATATATATATATATATATATATATATATATATATATATATATATATATTTAAGAGGTATGGAAAACGTTAGTATCTCTCTCTCATTAAGAATTTGTTTCCATCTAGAAATATTATGTGTATAAGTAAATAGGTAAGTTCTACTAATTTTAAATAAGCAAATTTGCAATGAAATTGACGCCACACGTGACATTTTAATGACCGAAATTTTTCCCCAATCAAACGTGTGGAGGCCGAACATTTAAACATAGTATTTCACGCAGTTTATCCTCTCAAAAAAATCTCAGAGGATATAACATGAAAAGCAAGAAATAGTATGTGAGACATTGTTTGTTATAGGAGTTTGATAAAAGAAGAGTATGGCAGACAAACATGTTTCAATGTTTGTCAAGTATATGAAAAGGATAAAACAGACGAAATTATATGTTGTCGATGGTTTTGTAAATTTAAGGAAGGAGACAGGGGGTGCCAAGGTCAGGCTAGGAATGGACGGCCATCACAAGTTTCGAAAGACGATATTTACAAAGCCATAAAAAACCAATCCGAAGCTAACCATGCAAGAATTAGAGGAGATCTTCAACGCACACCAGACAATGTCGGGTGATTGCTGGTTAACTTGGATTTTAAGAAAAAATTGGATCAGTGAGTTCCGCATAACCTGAAAGCTCATCAAGAGGAAGACCAATTCATCATCTATGTTTCCTTGCTTTACCGGCATAAAAATGACTCATTCTTGACAAGAACTGTGACAGGAGATAAGAAGTGGATTATGTATCATAACGTAAATCGTTGTAGGAATGTGTGCCGTTCTTCTAATTAGCCTGCATCGACTTTGAAGACTTAGCTTCATGCCAAGAAGGTGTTATTGAGTGTTAAACGGAATTTTCAGAGATTAATTTACTGATAGGTCCTGCTCCTCTCAATCAAACCATCAATACTTTATTCTGCAATCTACAGTTAGACAGAATTTATTTTAATTTTATAGCAAAGTGGACAAGTCTCATCACAATCACCGGAGTGTCGTCATTCATCATAATCACACTTGGTTGATCTCATCACTCGCCAAAGTTAATGGACTTTGGTTGGCTTTGGTGTCTCGGATGCTGTCTCAAGTGTCATTTGAGGAACACAGCCAGATCGCTGGCTGGCATTGCTTATGGTTAGAACTACAGCGGTATCTGGTAGCCATCGAATCTGTAACTTTCGTTCTTGATTAGTGGAAAGATTTTTGGCAAATGCTTTCACAGTAGTTTGCCTTGCAACGATCCCAAGAATTTCACCTCTATCGTCGCAATACGAATGGCCCCGCCTATCCCTCTTAATCCTTACCTCGTTTTCCATAAACCAACAAAATAGACCGGAAGTCTTATATCATTATTCATGCGTCACGCATGCTTTGGTCACTTTAATTTTTTCAAATTGGATTAACCGAAGATCCGTGCTGTTCGCTAAAGGTGGCTGAGATATGTCAAAACTGGGCGTAGTCGCAATATCCTCCAAGGAAAATGATATTCTGGGGTGACAGGCCAAGTGTTGGTAGTCTTCTTCTCGGTCCCTGATGCCGAGCTGGCAGCCGAATGGTTAGCGCTCTTGCCTTCGGTTCAACAGTTCGTGGGTTCGAATCCCACCTTGGGCATGGATGTTTGTAGTGGTTCGGAATCCACTTTAAACCGTAGGTCCCGGTCTAATTAGCCCTCGTGTGCAAGAAATGACCGCTGAGCGACAAACAAAAACAAATGTCTCGGTCCCTGATTCAAAATTCCAAAGATTCTGCTCTACTATCTAACTGGCACAGCCCTACTCATGGCTAGGTACTGGGAAGCATGCTGGTGAAAAACAACAACGTTCAGAAAAGACAATGACCACTGGTAGTAGGACCGTCCCTCTGCAACTGAGATCCAACTGCTAGTTTTCTAACGCAACAACTTTAATATATGCTATTGGAGCATGTATTATTGCAGCTGCTGGTACCTGGCTTGCCTTCCAATGGATCCTCATTAAAAGATTTAGAGTGTCCTCATTCCAGTTGTGGGATCTCAAAAGAGTCCCAAATTATTATTTTCCGTCACTACCTCCCCATTATGGAAATGGATAATTTGAGCGCCTGCTTTTTTGGATGAAGAAGCCGTTTCTCAGGTTCCCTTTCAAAAAACGAACCCTCATTCCCCATTACCCGTTACGACCATTGTAGTCGTATAGCATGTCATGGATATATACATAACTGTGTGGAGAGACCCCGGACTGTACCTTAAGGGGAGCTGTCTCCCCAACATCAAGTGCCCTACACACATGCAAGAGATCCCGAGAGCACTATCATTTATAAAAGTAATCAAAATGTTTTTATATAAATTTATAACAAGTAGCCACAATAAATTTAAGGAACAATTAAGAAACAATTTATAATTAATGAAGAGACAAACAACTATTTGCAGAGTACCTATGGCATTAAGGGAAATAAGACGTTGTCGACGTAGAGAAATTTGGATATTTTGTACCTGACGGAAGTGTGTATTAAGGCTAGCAAATATAATTTAACATTTAAAATAGAGCATTTATGGAAAGTACTAATTATAAGCTTTCTAGCAAAATCAAATTTTAATAGACACATCCGAAATTTAATTTTTATTAATTTTTGAAAATATTGCAGTCATTACAGTGTTTTTTAAAGTAGATTACCTTTAGGTACGCTTAAAATAAATTCTTGATCCAAATTTCATACAAAAATTGAATACATTTATTAAAAAATGTTAAAAGAATTAAACAACGTAATTTATTTTGCAATATATGCATAATAATTTATACAAAAGCAAAATACACTATTGGCCATTAAAATTGCTACACCAGGAAAGAGGCACACCACACACGTGAAATTTGCATGACAGGTAGAACTTGCTGTGATATGCAACTGATTAGATTTTCAGCGCATTCATACAAAGCAGGCAACAGTAGCGACTTCTACAATGTGTATAAAACCAGAGATTTGACAGCAGTTTTCTCATACTCAATTTCCGTTTCAACGTTGTTTTCGGCAAAGAAACCATTTCTGGATTGTTGTAATGCCTCGTGTAAGAAGAAGAAGAAATGCCTATCAGCACGTGTCTGACTATGATCGAGGAAGGATTATAGCCTACCGGGATTGCGGTTTACAGTACCACGATATTGCTGCTCGCGTCGGTCGAGACCCCATGACTGTTAGCAGAATATGGAATCGATGTGTTCCGGACAATCATACGGAACGTCGTTCAGGATCTCAGCGACCCCCCATCACTAACAGCAGAGAAGACAGACATCTTATCCGCATGGTCACAAGGGATCGTACAGCTACGTCACGAACCCTGAGTCCAGAAATGGAGTCATTTGCAAGACAACAATTTTCTGCTCGAACAGTTCGACGACGTTTGCAGCAGCATGGATTGTCTGCACGGCGAACATGGCTTCGGCTACCTGACGCTGCGTCACAGACAGGAGCGCCTTCAATGGTGTGATCAGCGACGAATCTAGACGCAGGAATGGCATCACGTCATCTTTACAGACGAATCTCGATTCTGTATACAGGAGCATGATAGCCGCATCCGTGTTTGTAGGCATCGTGGAGAACGCGCATTTCCAGCTTGCATTGGACATCGCCATACTGGCCCATCTGTTGGAGTGATGGTATGGGGTGCCATTGGATACACGTCTCGATCACCTCTTGTTCGCATTACCGGCACTTTGATCAGCAACCGTTACATTTCCGATGTGTTGCGGCCCGTGGCTCTGCCCTATCTTCCGGGCCTCCCTAATGCTTTGTATCAACAGGATAATGCACGACCGCATGTTGCCCGTACTGTTCTGAACTTCCTTGATACAGAACAGGTTCGACTGTTACCCTGGCCAGTACGTTCTCCTAATCTGTCACCAATTGAGAACGTGTGGTCAATGGTTGCCGAGCGATTGACACGCCATCACTCACCATCCACTACTGTCGATGAATTGTGGCATTGTGTTGAAGCTGCATGGACTGAAATCCTTGTACATGCCATACAATCTCTGTTTGACTCCATGCCTAGGCGGATAAAAGCTGTTATTGCAGCCAGAGATGGCTGCTCTGGGTACTGATTTCTCAAGATCTGTACATCCTAATTTCCTGTAAATCTAATCACTTGTTCTTTCCACTATAATGTATGTGCCCAATAAATATCGTTCTGTTATTTGTATTCCTTCTTCGTGTAGCAATTTTAATGGGCACTAGTGTATGTTAAGCTTTCCGAAAATATTTCAAAAATGCGAAAAATTTTCACACAAACTTTCTCCATAAAAATTTTTTTGGCAAAAAGCAAATTTTAAACACTTTACTGTATGCACATAAGGTTCATACATAAGCACAAAAAATTTGGAAGATTTGTTTCATTAGTTTTTTGTACGAGCGAACCTACGTACTAAAAATATGCAATTTGAGAAAATCTCAAAAAACAAAAGAAGCACTAAATTCTTATCTTAATCAGAAATTAAAACTTTCCGGGACCATAATCTGTATCCATATTGGCCTCTAATGCCTCCCTCTTTCTTTTTCTTTTTTTTTTTTTTGCCTTTTCAGTGATCTTACATCTTTATTCATTTTTTGGATGAGATGCTCAGCTTTTCGAACACGCATGCGATCGATTTCTCACAGTGCGTCACGCATATTCTTGCCAGGAATAAAACCCATCTTTTCAGCACCAAGGTTCGGTTGAGAACCCCTCCTTTAAAACAGATGACTACATCCATGACTCCAAGTTCTAAGGTTTCTTTCCCCACAAAAATGTTCTTGGGAATCCTTTCCCACACACAGTTGTTGAAGGACTCATTGGGATTTTCATGCCTCCATGGAGGCATTTCTTCAACAACTCTTTTGATGACAGGTCACGGAAGATTTTTTTTAATGGCCAAGAGCACTGCTTTCGGCAATGAATGCTCATGGACATTATTTCCTCCTTGAGCCACACTCTTATTATATTTACACCATCTCTCTTCCCCAGTAGGACACAGAGCATGCTGAGGATTTCTGTCTGTCGAGAGTTTATGAAAATATATAGTCCAAGCAGCTTTTGCCATTTCATCTACAGAAGTTTTAGCATTGCGACGGATAGCGAGACCATAGTACTTCTGCAAAAGTAAAATCTCAGCATCAGTTAGGCAGCCTCGTCCAGAAATTCCCTTGCCGTCTGAGAGTTTCTTCCCTTTGAATTCAGGGGGCCGCCCCACAGTGATCTTATATATATTGGAAGCATAAATATCCCCGAACAAGTACCCAGAGGCTATTTAGGGATTGGAAATTTTCGCTATCCGATTTAATCGCGTGTGCCAGTTTTTGTTTTCTTTGTTAGATCACTGTTTTCTCCAACCAGACCAGCACCTCCACGTGGTGGCCCTCGGTAACACTAGCTAGTCTAGTGGCTAACGCTGGCGGAGGAGGCAACTAGCAAAGTTAAGTTTCAAAGGATGAGTATGGAGCACCAAGAGCTACCTAACTTAGATACACCTAATATCGAGGTATCTATAGATAAAGCTAAACTACAAGACATAGAAATATTGACTGATAAACTAGATCCGCAGAGGATATATACAATACAGGATATATTACAAATTGAAAAAGTCCTTCAGATCCTGATAGGTAATACTAAAGCATCGTTAACAATACAGAATAAGATGCGTGATGGAATTAGTGAGACTATGAAGATAATCATGACCCAAATGCAGGAAATAGCCTACTTAAAAAGCCAAATGAAAACTACTAAAACATATGCAGAAGCCCTACAAGAACAACCTAAGGAAGATAGTACTAAATCAAGAAATAGAAGAGAGAAATCCAGACAAAGAAAGCCTAATATCCTAACGATTTATTCCAAATCAGAAAAACCAATTGAGGAAACAAGGAAAATGATAAAAGCAAATTTAGATCCAGCGAATACAGGAGTGAATATAATTCGATCAAAAGTAATAAGGAATGGTGGGATACTTATAGAGACAAAGGATGATAAAGACATCGGCAAGTTAATTGATGAAATTACAAGAAATGATAAGATCAGAGAAGAAATAGAGATTAGGAAGATTAAGTTAAAAAAATCCTAGGATAATAGTGTATAACGTGGACAATGAAATTAAAAAAGATGAAGTTATTGATAAATTTAAAAGCCAAAACAATTTAGTAGAAGCCGAAGTGAAACTAGTATATGGATTCAAGGGAAGATATGGTAACAATTGGATCCTTGAACTAAACCCGTCAACATTCAACTTTATAAAAGATTGGAAAAGAATTTATATAGGATGGACCAGTGTAAAGTTTGCCGAATATTTAAGAGTTATACAGTGTTTCAAATGTTTGAAATATGGAAATTTTGCGAAAAATTGTTTAAACAAAGTTAAATGTTCGAGATGTGCAGAGGAGCATGAAGATAAAAATTGCAATAACATAATTAAATGTACAAACTGCAATGAGCACAATATTAAATATAAAACTAATATTACTCATGAGGCTAAGAGTAAAAAGTGTTCTATTTATGAAAAAGAGTTAAATAGTTTAATTGCAAAAATTAAATATGAATAAAAACAAGAATGAAAAGAAATTAAAATTAGCCCACTTAAACTTATATCATTGCAGAACAGCTAATTACCAATTGGCTCAAGATATCTTAGATAAAAATATAGACATAATTTCACTAAATGATCCATATGTCTATAATAAGCAAATAATAGGAATACCTTTACAATATAAAATTATAGCAAATGAAGATCCTAAAGCAGCAATACTAATAAAATCTGAATATAAAGTTATCACATTAACAGCTTTAAAAGAAATAGTCATGATAAAAACAGAGCTGAATGAAAAAGACATAATTATAGTGTCAATTTATTGTCCACCGTCAAAGCAAATAGAAAATTAATTAACAATATTAGAAACTAAAATATTGGAGTTCACCGCTGAGCCATTAATTATATTTGGAGACTTTAATGCAAAGTCTACAGCTTGGAGCGAAAAACCAACAGATAATAGAGGACAAGTTACTTTAGAATTCATCACAAGAAATAACCTAATTATCGAAAACGATCCATATAGTCACCCAACATTCGAGAGTACTACAGGAGTTAGTTAGATAGATTTGATGTTAACAAGAAACATAAGCCCATATAAAATAGAAGATTGGAAAATATCACAGGAATATACTGCTAGTGATCATAATATGATGAATTGTCTATCAAATCTGACAAGTTGTTATAAAAAGGAAAAAGATAAAATAAGATGGAACTTAGGAAAAGTAGACTCGTTCAAATTAAGACTTAAGTTAAAAGAATTAATAAGGAAAAACCCAATTGATGAAATTATAGACCTAGATGAATTTGTTGTAAATATCGAAAACGAAATAATCAGAATTTGCCAGGAATCTAATAATAGATCAAATAAATAATATAATAGGAGTTCTAATACTTGGTGGACAAAGGAATTAAAAATTCAGAGAAGTAAAATCAAAGCCCTTTGACGAAGATATCAAAAAGAAACAGAAACAGATATTCGAAACAAATATAAAACTATCTTCAAACTTGAAGCTGCTAAATATAAGAAAAACATAATTGCAACTAAGCAAACAGCTTTTAAAAATTATATTGAATCAATAACTAATAAGAATATGTTTGGAAATCATTATAAAATCATTAGAAATAAATTACAGAGGCCACAAATTACCAGCATGATCCGTAAAACGAACAATGAACTAACTAATACAATAACTGAAGCAACAAACGAAATATTAAGATATCATATGCCATTTGAAAGCAACATAATAATCAACATAGAAAGAAATAACAAGGAAATTGAAAAATAATTTACGACTTTCGAAATTGAAGAAGCATTTAAAGAAACAGATCAAAATAAAGCACCTGGTCATAACAATGTTTGTTTGGATATTTACTACGAACTGTACAATATTAATAAAATTTGGTTCAAAGGGATCTTGAATAAATATTTGACTGTGGGAAAATTCCCCGACTATTGGAAAATAGCCAATATCATATTAATTCCAAAGGAGGGGAAGGATCCCACACTAACGTCCTCATATATACCAATAAGTTTACTACCTGTATGGGGTAAATTACTTGATAAGTTAATAAATAAGAGACTAACATACTATTTGAATAAAGAAAATCTATTAAGTCACAATCAATATGGTTTTACAAAAGGAAAAGGGACTGATGATGTGTTACATAATATTGTACGGATTATTAAAGATAATAAAGACTCAAAATTATATACCTGCTTGATATCATTAGATATCCAAAACGCATTTAATTCCATATATTGGCATCAGATAATTAATATATTACAGAATTACAAAGTTAATAATAATTTACTGACTATAATAGCCTCATTTCTCAAAAATCGAACATACATTGATGAAAATAAAATTAGACAGTATTATGATAAAGGAGTCCCCCAGGGGTCCAGTTTGGGACCTATACTATGGAATTTAGTGGTAAACGAACTCTTGAAAGAAAAATTAGAACCAGACATAAATATACAAGCTTTTGCAGACGATTTAATAATAACAATAGCAAATAAGTCTTACTATCATTTTACCAGACAATCAGAAACACCTTTACAAATAGTCTTAAACTGGGCAGATCAATACAATTTGAAACTTAATACAGCAAAATCCAGATACACGATATTTGTAATCAAAAAGGACATAACCAGAAGACCAACCATCAAATATAATAACGAAAATATAAAATACTCTGATAATATTAAATATTTAGGTGTACTACTGGATAATAAGTTGTTTTGGATACCACATTTGAATGAAATAAAGGAAAAAATATTCGGATTAACTAATAAACTAAGTCGCATTACAAGAGCGACATGGGGCTTAAAGCCAAATGTTATAAAAGGAATTTACCAAAAAGTCATAGAAAAAATTATATTATATGGAAGTCCTTGTTGGTATAGCGATACTGTTAAACTTAATATGAAGCTACTTCAAATCCAAAGAATCCCCTTACTAAAACTCAGCAAATGTTATCGAACCGTGGCAACTGATGCTATAAACATACTAACAGGATGTGTGCCAATAGACCTAAAAGCAAATTCACAAAAATTAAAATTTAAACTATGGCAAAGAAAGGAACCAATTAAAATAGACAATATAACTTATACACCTGACAATAGCTGGACAAAAGAAATCATTTGGGACCCTCCTTGGGAAAAGACTACAATAAAGTGGGATAATGAAATCAAACTAGCAGATCACTATGCATTTACAGACGGATCTAAATTAAATGATAAAATAGGATGTGCAGTAATCATTAGAAATAAAGAAGAAACAATAAAAATTAAGCAAATTAGATTATCTGATAATGCCACAGTTTTTGAAGCCGAAGCAGTGGCGATATTATATACCTTGAATTACTGTATAAAACATAATATAAATAACTGTGACATACATTCTGACGCTAAATCGGTTTTACAAGCAATCAGCAATTGGAAGACAGACAACAAAATCATTAGGAAAATATTATCAATTCTCAGAGAGTATCCACATCATTTCAAATTACACTGGGTGAAATCTCACATCGGAATTGAATGGAACGAAAAAGCAGATATACTAGAAAAACAGGCAACAGAAATTAATGAAATCCAACACCAATCACAGTGGTCAAGAATCCAAATCAAAAATATACTTAAACTCCAAGAGAATAATAAATGGCAAATAAGATGGTCAGCTTCAAATAAAGCAAGAAATGTATATTTAATCTACCCAAAAGTTTCCGCAAAAAGAAATATATCAAATTTTTACTTGAACCAAATTATCACAGAACACGGTGTCTTTGGCACATACCAAAACAGGTTTAATGCAAAATCAGCCGTATGTCAATATGATGAAAATATACAAGATGTTAAACATGTAATCTATGACTGCACCTATTTTCAAGAAATAAGAAATAATATGTTCCCTAAAAACTACAGAAATATGGAAATGATCAAATTGTTAAATAATAATCAATTCAGGAAAGC
Organism: Latrodectus hesperus; assembly: GCA_037975125.1. NCBI lineage: Eukaryota > Metazoa > Arthropoda > Arachnida > Araneae > Theridiidae > Latrodectus > Latrodectus hesperus. The sequence goes on along the minus strand of CM075854.1, from coordinate 45,198,676 downwards.
AATAGAAAAAATCATAAATATTCTACTCCAAAACAATATAACCGAGGAATACCTATAAAAATATAAGCTTAATTGTAATCTTAATTTTAAATTATTATGCAAATACTAATGTAATTATATTGTAATGTACCTAAATGGATTTGTTGAGATTTTAATTAATAATAATGTTGTAGTATAGTATTGTAATATTATTATTATGTTGTCTAAGCAAGACACTTGTTAATTTAAGTATAGTTATAATTTGGGACACTGAGTTGTGTTGTCCCCTCTTTATTGTATTGTATTGTACTCTTTTGTTGAATAAAGGCAAACCGCCTTGACTCCATCGGGGGGGGTCTTGGTGGGTTGCAGTGTGGTGGTGGCCGGGCTGTGTGCAATACCTGACTGGTATTGATCGCCGGACGGCTTGGCTCCACCCTGAGTTTTCGGATCCATCCTGAGACCAGATTCTCCGTCTCCTGGTGCTGCGGTATTGTTGCTCTGGCAGGGGGTAGCTGCGCACTGTGGCTTCGCCACACATGTGCCGCTCGTACTTGGCGGGATTACTACTCGCATTTGACTGTTTGACCGTGTGCCCTTTGGGCGGGTCGGTCATTAATCATATTATGTACCCTTTGAATTCACTCCTCAAGGATTTCAATCGTGAGCCCATTCTCTTCTAGACGTGGCCCACACGCTCTAACTTTTCAATATCTGTGTCACCATACACTTTTGCTTGTTTGATTTTCAAGAATCCCTTTGAGTCACCATCTTCTAAATATTTGGTATAGTGCACATTTCTCGAAGATACGGAACAGTTGAAAATGCGGAAGACCCCCTCTGTCTCCATGCCACCGCTTGGACCTTCGTAATTCTTCCGGCAGTCCTCGCAGCTCTTTTCATTTTTCTTGCATTTGAAGCAATACTTCGACAAGCATTCAAAGTCTATCACCTTTCCGGTATCCACAGAAATAGCTGTCACGACCCCGTTGAGCGAAGTGTGGCCTCTCTTTTGCCATGAGCCATCCACAGATACAGCAGTATCTCTGACATTATCATTAGCTTCAACAGTATTACTTACAGCAATGTCCATAGACTTTTTAACGACAACTGTCGATGCATTTTTGAGCTGTCATTGAGTCTCTCAAATTTTTGTGGAGGAGGAGGTAAGTTCAAGATGGCACAAAGAGTTTCTGCAGCATTTCTGCCTTTCCCTATGCAACTCATTGCACATGGCAGTCTAATGTTTATGTCATATCCTAAACTAGATATGAGAGATGTGCATGTTGTAAAAGAGTTTTGACAAACTTTGCAGTGAATGTTTATAAAAGAGGCAAGACCTCTGCGGCTATGTAACTCTTCATTTACAATGAAAGACTCCGCTGAATTGCAATGTTTACACACGAACATGTCATTATTCAAACTGCTTAGAACTTTAACACTAATAATAATATTTACATCTTGAGTTGAATTATTTTCAAAGTCTTCATTAATTACAAAAGAATTTTCCAACTTTTTTTTAAGCTTTCTCAGCTTCAGGTGCACTGCATTGATCATACTTCGTTGCGTGTTGATTCTGATGTCTCTTCCTACTGTTGAAACTTCTCCTTCGAGGCATGATAAACAAACAATTGACACCAGTTTAAACTCAAACAGAGTTATAGAATTAATTATAATAATTAATCAGCAGATTTTAAAATGAAGCAGCATAAATCAAACTAATAATCACAAGGCAAATCACAAAGTAATCACTACAACGCACGCAATGTGAACAAATCATTCACACAGTTTGGACATTTTGCTATCTTTAAATGTTAATGCCAGATTCAAAAAACAAATAACGGAGGTTATGCAAATAATCAAAAGGTTTGAAGGTGTTTCTTGAGGAAGTTGAATTCCAGCTATCATGAAGTGAGCTGGTAAATTTAGTTTGAAGTTGAACTAACTATCAAATAAATATTTAAACGAAATAATTTTTTCAAGACTTTTCAAAAAAAATTAAGTATTTTCGTGCTACAAAAATTTTCTAAACGATTTATTTTGTTTTCTGGACGACTATGGAAGAATGATGGACGAAAATTCAGATTTTCGGTACGAAGAAGTTAATCGCTTTCCAAAAATGAGTGATGCAAAGAATTTAATAATGAAGATAATATCGACTGTCAAATTCAGTTGGCTGCTGATAACGGAGTAAGCAATTTTACTATATTATTTTCATCATGTAATTCTAATAGTATTCCAAAAAAAAACAGTCGCATTAAAATCCGAATTACTTCATTTAGTCGAGCATCATAGTGGTATTATCGAAACTCGCAATACTAGATTAGGAAAACTACTTATAAAAACCAACAAGGTTAAAACAGCTTTGGAGATATGTAAAAGTAGCAATATTTTAAATGTACCAGTAAAACCTAATATTCATTAAGACCTCATAACTACAAGATTCATTTTGAGAGACATTCCTGTGGACTTATCCTTGGTAAGCCTAGCAGAAGAACCTTCCCTAAATAATTTTACTGTAAAAAGTATTCGAAGATTTACAAAGAAAAATTCTCTTGAACTAACTGAAACTGTAAAAGTAAATGTGTATGGACATAATTTGCCTGCAGAGATTAATTTATTTTTCTCAGTAGTAAAATTCTACGAGTTCATTGATAATCCGAGACAGAGTCCAAAATGTTTTAAGTTTACACATCATCCTCAAAAATGTCATATCGCTACTCCAATATGTCGCCATTGTGGTGTATCTCACGTTGATCAGGTGTGTCAGATATGAGCACCTATTTGTTGTAATTGCAAAGGTTCACATTCAGCTGACTTTATAAATTGCCCAGTCAGGTTAGAAGAAAAGAAGTTTCTAAACTTTAAATGCAAAACTCACCAAACTTACACAGAAGCTCGGCGACAATATCAGTCAAATAAAACTTCTCCTAGCTATGTCAATGCAGCAAAAACTAAGGCAACTGAACCATCCTTATCGCGTAAAGAAATAGAAAGTTTAATAAACCACACAGTTAAGACTACTGTAAAGGCAACTTTTCAAGAATTAAGCAAGATATTTGAACAAAAATTGATAATCCTATCTAATAAACAAGATGAAATATTGTCAAAAGTTATGGTGATTATTCAAAAGTTAGCCAAATCCTAGATGACTTCACAGGAATTGTCCTCTTCACCTAGTCGGAAAACTAGTCGTAATAATGCAAATACAAAAAAAAATAGAATCATCAGAGAAGGTGAAATTACATCATTCAGTTTCTAACAAAAATGAAAGTTCTAATAAAGAAAGTGAAATTCTCTTAACAGGAAGTGATATATTGGAATAACTATATCGGATTCACTAAATATCAATTCGGCAAAATATAATAGAGTTAGAAATGTTTAAAAACTTTTAATGTTTTTAAAGCATGTTTTCTCTGTGATTTCATGGAACTTTCGCAGCATTCTCAACAAACGCCATTTTCTAAAACTCAAGTTTTTTCCCAATGCAAATGTGATTGCAATACAGGAAGCTTTTCTAAAGAGCAGTAAACACTTTAGCTTATCGAATAAGATCATATTTAGATCTGATAAACCTGATGGAAGAGGAGGTCCTCTGATTTTGGGAGTCAATAAATCTCTTCCCGCTCGAATAATTTCAATACCTGGAAATTTGTCAGACGGGAGAGACGTTCTTGCTATACAAATCTCTATTGGTAAAACAAACCTCTCTATTATTAACATGTATATTCTCCCACGTAAATTCTCTATTCAATGGATTCAAAACGTCCTTCAAGCAGCAGAGCCTCCCTTTATCATCATTGGGGATTTCAATATAAAAGATACCTCCTTAGGCAGCTATTTTAATTCACCACAATCCAAAAAATTTCTAAATTGGCTGATAGAGAATAACATATGTATTCTAAATGACGATACTCCTACTCATTTTGGTTATAATCAGCTACCATCCCTTCTAGACTATTGCTTAGTTTCCGCTGTTATTTTTAGTCTCTGCGCACATCAAATTCATCCAAACAGCCATAGCAGTGATCATCTTCCAACGCATACTTCTATTAATTTTAATGTACCGGAAAATGAATCCCAATTCTATCGAGCTCGTATCTTATGGTCTAGATGTCTCGCTTCTCTTAATAATCAGATTTAATCTTCTGGTATCAGTTCTTTTCAGCATTTGTATAGCCTTTGTAATAAAGAAATACATAATAATCTTAAATGGCAGGTTTTTAAGCAGAAATTATATCCTCCTTGGTGGTCTTCAAGATGTAGTTTCCTCTTGGGTAAAAAGAGACGATTATGGAGATTGGTAAAAAGGTTTTGCACTAAGAATATTTGGATCAAGTATAAGCAAATAGCAGCTCAGCTCCATCAACTTCTTGTATTTCTTAGCCGTAAGTATTGGGATGATTCGATTAATTATGCCTGTTCATCTAAAGATATTTTTCACATACATAGGCAAATTTCTAGTAGATCTTCTACTTCGCCCACTTCTCACTTATTGTTCAAAGTTGGTGACACGCTCATCTCGGATTCCCAGGAACAGGCTAACCTTCTCACAAATTACTTTTCAAGGCCTCCTACTTCAGTAGAACTCCTATAGATTTAAGCTCAGAGATTTTCTATCAATATAATATGGATTTTACATTAGCAGAGCTTAAGGGTGCTATTACTAAGAAACACTCAGCTGCTGGTCCCGATCACATGTCAAATAAAATGCTTAATGGTTTATCCTCTTCATCCCTTCAGTGTCTTCTCTCTCTTATCAATGACTCATGGTCTTCAGGAAGCATTCCCAGCACTTGGAAATCTACCACAGGGGTTCCCATTCCTAAACCTAATAAACCTCTAAACGAGATATCATCTTACAGGCCTATTTCTCTCACTAGCAATTTATGTAAAGTGTTAGAGAGAATGGTTCTTAAGCGTCTTTTTAACCAACAACATTGGAAAATTTCTTTCATCTTCATCATCACGGGTTTCTACGTTATAGAGGCTGTGATAGTATTCTATCCATGACACATCATCATATAATCTCTGCAAGATTACAAAAGAAATTTATTGTTTGTGTATCGATTGATATTTCCAAAGCATACGATTCTGTTTGGCATGATGGTTTATCTTATAAACTTACGCAAGCTCATATCACTGGCAAAGCCACAAAATGTATGATGAACCCCATACAAGACAGATTTTTCAGAGTGAAATATAGGAACACTTTTTCAAAAGAATTAAAATCTTACAGAGGTGTTCCACAGGGAACTGTATTATCGTCTTTCCTATTTATGATTTTTATGGCAGATATTTTTGAAGTATTTCCGGAAGGGGTCTTATGCTTCATTTATGCTGACAATGTGTTTCTTTTGTCCTCCGCCTTAACATCTGAGACATTAAGAAAAAAGATCTAATTGGTTCTACACAAAGTTAGCCAATGGTGTGAACAATGGATGTTGACCACTGTCCTAAACAAATGTTCTCTCATAAACTTCTCGTCTAGGAGAGACCTTGGAGACATTCAGTTGAACTTTGGTAATCAACTCATCAAATCTTCACAACATATGCGTATCCTAGGTATATATTTTTCCCATAACTTGTCTTTTAAACACCATTTTCTGCAAAAGAAAAAAGCGTGCCTGGAGAAACTTAATGCATTAAAAACTATTGCAGGATTAAAACGAGGTTTGAGAACTCTCCATCTGTTAAATATCATAAATTCTTGCATTTGTGGAAGCATCAACTATGGGTGCCACATACTTTTGTCTGCAAGTAAAAGCGACAAAATTTTTTAGAAGTCATTTATCATGCAGCGCTCCGAATCGCTACTGAGCCCCCAAAATGGACTCCAATTCTTATCCTATACCAAGAAGTGGTAGTACGTCCATTACCATATCGCCAAGAATTGCTTTATCTAAAAATGTTTATTCGAAACATTAGTTTAGATTCAGAGTCTCCTTGTGCGAAATTGTGGAAATTATTATCATTCCATCATATCAACAAGGGATACTCTCTTGTTTTTCGTGCCAGAAATTGGCTTAGCTCTCAGAGAATTAATGAAATAAACATAATGAAGTCCCCAAGATTTCAGACTATGGACTTTTACAACATAAGGTGTTCACTCACAGATCTCCCATTTCAATCTAAAAACATTCCTAGTGATATAACAGAAATCTTCAATAACTACAATCATACAACTTGGCCAAATCATATTTTAATTTTTTCAGATGCCTCAAAGAAAAAAGCAGGTCTTTGTGTAGCAGTCTTTAATTACACCCAAAATTTTTTCTTTTCTGGAAAGGTTGCATCTCAAAATACTATTTTCACTGCCAAATGCCTAGCTATTTTATTAGCATTGAAAAAAGTCTGTACGAAAGCTCACAACTATGTGATACTGTCTGAGAGTTTTTCCTGTATCTCAGCTCTATTACACATCTCTAAGGAATCTCCTACATTAATACAGTTATTTAGATCAGCAACCATCGATGCAATGCCAATTTGCAATTCAATTCATTTTGTATGGATTCCAGGGCATTCTGGAATAGATGGCAACGAAAGAGCTGACTGTATTGCTAAATCTGCACTACACAGACAGTATATTGACAATTCAATTTCCCCAGATGATCTCGCCCGTTACGCTCGGATTCATTTTAAGAACTCTTATCTAAAGGAATGGCTGAACAGCAAGTATGGTAACAGTTTTGCTCACCTGCTATCTATAAAGAACTGGCATCATATCCTTCCAAAATCTCGCATTTAAGATGTCTGGATTTCTAAGGTTAGAACTAGGTCAATTCCAACAAATGCATTACTAGCCCGATTTAAAATATCTAATACAGACAAATGCACATGTGGAGCGGTTGAAACTATAGATCACATATTACTTCAATGCCCTCAATACAAGCAGATACGAGAGCTCCTTCGCCAAAAAAATAGTATTGGAAAGTTATCCTTCTCTTGGTTGTTTGAACTATCTGTAAATCCTTCCAATAAAATCGAATGCATCGTGGATTTGATGAAAAGATCTAAAAGGTTTTAACCTTAAAATGGAAATTCAGCACTAAAGTTCATATTCGATTTTTTTCAACATCAGCTTTCCCTGATATTTCAATCAATTCACTGACAAAGAAATTATAGTAACTCCCATAGTATCGTTTGACAATCAACTTCATAAATCGAGCCAATAAATGCATTTGATGATATACCGATTCTACTATTAGAAGTAAGTAAATAAATTCTGGCATGCTTTCTTCCTGGAAAGGTGAAGACTCTTATATCAACGAGAGAATATTGTATCAAGTTTCATATATAAAATCTAGTATTAATTTATAAAAATTTATTAACTGATGTTACATACTCAATGTGAGCTAAAAGCACTTCAGGATAGAGCTCCAAAAATATATTTTGCGAAAAAAAAATTAAAAAAAAAAATAATCATTTAATCAATACTTTTCAGTTGAATTGTTACTGCAGTGGGTATATTTGAAACCGAAACTTTTCTGCGAGGGGGCGTGGTACTGTTTGTGTATATTTATTTTCGATTATTTAAACCATTAAAAAACGTCAAATATATGTTTGTTATACATTTTTAGATTAAGAAAAGTACTCTTTATTTAAAATAACTAAAATTGAAAAATAAATTTTTTGAAGGTAAATCTCAGGTCTTACTTCCCTTAAATACATTACATACTTTGAATGTAATTTTATATATATTAAGAACGATGGTATCTATGTACAGGTGTGGTAATCATATAAGCTTAATAGATTCAAAAAGCACATTAGGCTTATAAGTTTTAAAATGTTTCTAAGATTCAAAAATGTTTTTTAAACATTTATAGGATTTAAAAATTTTTAATTCTAAAAAAGGCTCATATGTTTCGAAAGACTCATAAGATTCGAAATAGAGTTCATAAATTTTAGTAAGTTCGAAAAATTCTATACACCATTACAAGATGTGGAAAACAGTTAACCTTAAGAACAGCTTTCTGACTCTTCTGCTTAAGAGTCCAGGTCGTCTGTGGAAGCGTGGCCTGTATCTTGCCAAAGTTCCAATCCTTGTTTGGTGATACGAATCATCAGCTTTTTAAGGAGTAATCTAGAGTGACGATCATTCATGCGAAATCTCAGGAATTCCATGTTGGTCTGCTGGGAGCTGTTTTTAGGTGATAATTCTCAGTTTCTGGGCACTCTAGGAGAAGTGAAAGGGATCCCTTTGGTCTCCACAGACATACCATCGACAGTTACTTGCAATATATGTCACCGATACGAGTTCGTGTGATAAGCCCAAAATTGTTCGAAGCCACCACACATGGCAGACTAAAGTCCGATTGGTTTCGGTCTAATAAAAGCGTTCGTCCCCGAAGGTTGAAACTCTACTGCATAAATTATCTGCAGAATTGCCAAGTTATCCGAGCAGTAAGGAACGATCCAAGGAACCGTAACTGATTTAATACTATTCACCTTAATACGGCATGTACTTAGACATGCATGGCTTAATCTTTGAGACAAGTATAAGACTACTGGCAGGTAATGTTGCAAGGATGGGAAAAAGCCCTTTATATTAACGGGAATAAACCGGGTTTTTTCTCATGGAAATTTTGAAAATTCCCATATTTTCAAAATTGTGGAAAGATTTGAATTTTCTTAAAAATTTAAAAGTTTTTAACTATTAAAACCACATAATATGTTTAAAAAGATGTATTTTTATGATTTCTACTTTTATTTACGGCAATAGAAATTTCTCAAAACATTTGGAAAAATATAGTAGCCATTTGTAAATATTGCAGAGGTTTCATGTTGTCTTCATTGCAATTGTTGCTCGTAATAATTATTATTTGAATGTGTATATATTAAATTTTTGGACAAAGAAATCGTTTAGATATGCTGTCTTTCACATATAAGTTCCTCGAAAAATATAAAACTAATATGTATAAACTTCAGTCTTTCTATATATATATTTCTTGAAAATATTATTCTACTATTATTTATAAAGTTAATGTTAAATTAAATGCAATAGATTAGATTGATAACTGATTCGAAAATTGCATACAAAAAAATTTTTTAACGTTAATCGTTAGTGTATATGGATATTCATTTTGTTTTTCATTAGATATCTGGAGTTACTTTTGAACAATTCAGATAAAAATAATAGTCTGGATGTAAATCTATAGTTCGAAACATACAGAAAGTAATTTTTAACTATTGTGGTTTTATTTTCTGTGGTTAAATCAGATATTTAAATATATCTTTATCGAATCAGATTTTGTACGTATTGTATACAAAAAGACAATCATTTTCTCTGGCCATCAAAAGTAATGATATGAAGTATACAATTTTATTTAGCACGCTTAACATGCAATAAAGTTTACAAATTTGGTGTTTGAGGTTTGGAAAATATCTGAACTTTAGTACTGTCACATAAAAAAATGTCTGTGTTTAAAATTGCTAATTATTTGCTAGAAATAAAGAAGCAGGAAAATGCTCTTGATATTATAATTATATACTTATTAAAATGAAGTTATTTATTATTGGAAATGTTGGCGAGAAATTACAATAACTAGATTTAACTAAGAATGTTGGATTTCATTACTAGTTAATTTAGTTGTTTATCAATGATTTGACAAATCGGTAATTTTGTTGGACTGCATGACAAGAATATTTAATTTCATCCATTATTATGGAACTTTTAAAATTTGAATATATATATATATATATATATATATATATATATATATATATATATATATATATATATATATATATATATATATATATATATATATATATATATATATATATATATATATATATGTATATATATATATATATATGTATATATATATATATGTATATATATATATATATATGTATATATATATATATATATGTATATATATATATATGTAATTCTAATAAATTTCAATGTATTATTTTCTATTTGGCATTTTTCATTGTATTTTGTTTCATTATATTATATTCTTTGCATATTTTATAAATTATACTATTAACTATATCTTAGTAATACTATTCTAGCTGCTTTTGCGCTAAATGTACTGCTAATCTTAAAACTTAAAATTTTATGTATTCTTGTGCTTTTGGTTATATGTCTAACTTTGCATTTATATTTTATGTATTCTTGAGCTTTTGGCTATACATCTGTTTTTGCATTTATATTTATATATATATATATATATATATATATATATATATATATATATATATATATATATATATATATATATATATATATATATATATATATATATATATATATATATATATATATATATATATATATATATATATATATATATATATATATATATATATATATATATATATATATATATATATATATATATATATATATATATATATATATATGTATATATATATATATATATATATATATATATATATATATATATATATATATATATATATATATATATATATATATATATATATATATATATATATATATATATATATATATATATATATATATATATATGTATATAGTATATATATATATATATATATATATATATATATATATATATATATATATATATATATATATATATATATATATATATATATATATATATATATATATATATATATATATGTATATATATATATATATATATATATATATATGTATATATATATATATATATATATATATATATATATATATATATATATATATATATATATATATATATATATATATATATATATATATATATATATATATATATATATATATATATATATATATATATATATATATATATATATATATATATATATATATATATATATATATATATATATATATATATATATATATATATATATATATATATATATATATATATATATATATATATATATATATATATATATATATATATATATATATATATATATATATATATATATATATATATATATATATATATATATATATATATATATATATATATATATATATATGCAGATTACATCATTTCATAATTTTTAAATATGTATACACACATAACATAATCAGGGGCTTAGTGAATCAAGATTGTTTCTCAATTCAAAAACGTGACTTAGGTAAATTCACTATAATTATTATCAACTATTATACAGAATATGTTGTTGGTTGGTAATGGCACACTATATGAGATTGTAAATAATGTTGGTGTGTGATATGTTAAATGTTTCTTCAAATAAAAGTTTTTATGAATTCTAAATTACATTGTATTTTACATTTATCCCAGAAAAAACAAGCTTTTCATTTATGTATTTGAAATTTTTTAAAGTGAGCTGAAATTCACAAATCTTCTATTTGACAGCTTATCTATGACCGACATGCATTGAATTATAATGCACTTAAAATGCTTGAAACTTGCTATTTTAAAAATAGCAATTAATTTTAAGAAGCCATAAAGGAGGTAGGATATTGTTTCTAATACCTCGCACGCTACTAGGATTTTCACCTTTCAGCATTACAAGGGCTTAAGTTTTGACAGATTTATATCATTAAGCAGGTTTATATCATTAAGGTTTTCCATCGTGAAAGAAGTAGTATAAACATTGAAAAATTAATATTTTTAAAATTTTGTTTAAGATATTTAGTGTCGTTTGCTTCTTTTAAATATTATTTTAGTGTTGTTACAGTAAAATATGTAGCTTCAATTTTATACTTTAATTATTACAAAAATTTTTGTTATATCCATTTCAGTTGTCATGTTGTACAATTATATTCATAAAAGTCAATCAGTATTTACTAAACAATATTTTTATATTTGTAAATATTAGATATCTTCTACCATTGACATAATACCTAATTTTATTTCTCAAGGTAACAGGTATAAACATATTTAAATGGTATCTTTTTACTGTGCAGATTTCTAAATGCATCTGTACAATTAATTAAATCCTTTCTGAGCAAATTGTTTATTGTTACTTCAAGTTTTTGAATTGGAAATATACAATTCACAAAATTACAGATTTGTCAATTGTCCTAAAATATTTTATTATGTACAAAAATTTTAATCTTTTGTGTAAAAATTCAAGCTTAACTAACTCTTAAAAAATATAAATTTTCAAGTTTTTATAACAAGATTGTAGAAAAATAATATACCTATATTCTTATATAAACTGGCATTAATATTTTCAAAGCTAGTATTTTAATTACAAACATTCTTTTGAAAAGATACACATATTTCAGCCTTTTTATGAAAAGCAAGATGCATTGAATTAAAAAATAATTTTAATTTATAACAAGATTACATGAGTGCAAAATGTTAAAAAAAGCAAGAACATTTTTTTTTAGAATTCATTTGCTTGACTTTCATTAATTCTTTTCATAATATCATAAATTTATTTTCATTTATAGTACTTTAGTCTGAAAAATGGAAATATTTTCAATGACGCAGGTTATCAGTAATTTTTAATTCACCCACATTTTCTGTCTTATCATTTAAAAATAATAAATAATAGTTTAAAGAGATTTTGATTCTACCTTACTGTTTTGAAATAATTTTTAATGTTCTAAAAAATTGTTTTCAAAAACTCAATGAATAATTCAACTGTAGATATATTGTAATGGTGTTGAGTTAATGTATCAGATCCTTGCAAAAGAAATGAAAATAGTTTTATTTAAAGTCTACATTATATATTGTACTTAAAAAATTGTTAATTATTCTTAAAATATAAATAAAAATTATTTTAAGTATTTTAACTATAACAAAAGAAAAAGTATTTTTATTCATGATTACATTTATAGATAAATTTTTTTATATAAATTTATTCTTTTGTGTCTTAAATATTAAATAGATTTTGCAAATTTAAGTAGCTACAAATAGGACTTTTTAGTAAATTGTTAATAATTTAAATATTGAGTTTGTCATTTAAATAGTTACAAGTTACTATTAAGAAACTGCTAATAATGCTAGAATACATTGATGATAATTTCCCTCTGCAAATAAAGATATTTATAATTGGATTTTGAAATAACATTTGCAATTTCAATGCCACTCAAAATTACATGCAAATTGTAATATTGTTTTAACGTTAGCTTATTTCATAGGATTTTTGTCGCATTAATTCCTGTAAGATATGATTTAAATGATGATTCGCTGGAAGAGTTCTTTTTGTTCACAACTTACATGTCAGATTAGATTTTTAGATTTAGATTTAAAATTAGGGTGGTCCAAAAGAACCTAGCACTGCGACCATAGGTCTATTGTACTATACCCCTCAGAAAGCCCTATTTAAAGAGACCAGTGGCTGAAGCAAAGTTCAGCAGACATTTTACAGGAATTTCCTGTAACATCTTAGGTTCAATCAAGTGCTGACCCAGGTGTTCAAATCTATGTGCAGAAAAGGTTTCACATTCACATAAGATGTGTATTGAAGTTTCTTCCATATAATGACAACCTCTACAAGTGGGATCATCTGAAACTCCCATTATCGTGAGATGTCTTTTAAGGTGGCAGTGTCCTGTAAGTAGTCCCACTGCTTTCCTTAGACTGTCTCTATTGAGCTTTAATAATTCTTGTTGCCTTTTGCTAGGGCACGTGCTATTTAATAGCCTTGCTTGTCTTTGATCATTGGCATTGTGCCAATTCATAAACTGTTGTTTTCTGAAGAGATCAAAGACATTCTTTCTGATCAATTCTTTTGAAATACCTAGCACTGGTTCAGGACCAAAAAAGTCAGTTGTTGATCCAGTCCTTGCTAGCTCATCAGCTAATTCATTGCCAGGAACACCAGAGTGCCCAGGCACCCACATTAAAGTGGTGGGGTTATTATTAGCTAATTTACACAGGGTGATATAACATTCCCAGACAAGAACAGAAGTTATAGTAAACTTCTGTAGAGCTAGTAATGCAGCTTGACTGTCAGAGCAGATGATTATTCTTTTACGAGAATAGTTTCTGTCCAAGCAAATTCTACTGCACATAAGAATGGCAAAGACTTCTGCTTGAAATACAGTTGTATGTTTACCCAAAGGGATTGATAACTTAGTGCCATCAGCTGGACAACAAATACCAGCCCCAGTATTGGAATTCATTTTTGAGCCATCAGTATACCAGTAAATACAGCTATCACTGATAGCAACATTATTCCAGTCTTCTCTCAAGGGAAATTTGATTGTGTAAGGCTTATCAAAAGCATGCTTAACAATCGTGTAATCAGTAGGCATACTTATAAAAGGATGACTAGTTACGTCAGCATTGAGGTTTCCCTATGATAAAAATCTAGAGTATTCCTTCCACTGACCTGTATTTTTAAGCCTCTTCATGCTAAGTATTGCTTCTGCTTCAATACGCATATAAAGAGGATGCATACCAAGCAGAAGCTCCAGTGTAGATGTGGGAGTTGTACGAATACACCCAGAGATAGCTACACAAAGCATCCTTTGAAATTTTGTTAATTCTGCTTTGGCAGTTTCGTTTCTGATTTTAAACCACCAGACCACTGAACCATAAGTAATGATGGGACAAATAATCATAGTGTAAATCCAATGAATAACTTTGGGATTTAGGCCCCAAGTTTTTCCAAATGCATTCCTACAGGACCAGAAAGCTTTTTTACTCTTTCAATACAAAAGTTGAAGTGCTTGTTCCAACTTAAGTTCATGTCAAAAAATACTCCTAAGAATTTAACTTCTTTGGAGCAAGTTAATTCTTGACCAAAAAAAGTGATCTTTTTCAGATTAAGATTCTTTTTCTTTGTGAAGGCTACCATAGTGGTTTTTTGAGGATTTACAGAAAGGCCTTCTTTTTTACACCAAGTCTCAACTTGTTTGAGGGTGCTGGACTTGATGCTGGAGATTGTTTCACCAAACTTACCCCTGACGATTATAACTAAATCATCTGCATATCCAATGGTGGTTATGCCTGGTTTTTTTAACACCTCTAGAAGGGAGTCTACAACATAACACCATAAAATGGGTGAAAGAACCCCTCCCTGTGGACAACCAGCTTTGGCTTGGATCATCATGTTTTCACCTAAAAATGAGGCATTGACAAATCTGTTATTGAGCAGATTTTCAAACCAAGAACAGATTATGTCATTAACTCCCTTTCTAGCAAGAGATTGTAAAATGGTTTCAATGGGTACCTTATCAAAGGCACCTTCTATATCTAAAAAAACAGCTAAAGCAAGTTCCTTAGCCTTAAAGTTCTTTTCCAAAATGAAGGATAGGTTGTAGATCGCACTATCAGTGGATCTACCAGGTTGATATGCATATTGAGAGTCAGAAAGTGGTTTTTCCACTAAGTGAACTTCTCTAATATATCTGTCTATCAGCTTTTCAATTGCCTTTAGAAGAAAGGATGTTAAGCTGATAGGTCTAAAAGATTTAGCATCATAGTAATTATCTTTCCCTATTTTAGGAATAAAAATAACTTTTGTATGCCTCCAGGCAATAGGTATATGCCCGAAGGCTATACTTGTCCTAAAGATTCTACACAGAATTGGAGCAATGCACTGGACTCCCTCAATAAGCAGAGCCGGTACAATCCCATCCATTCCTGGTGATTTATAAGGTTTAAAGGACATTATTGCCCACCTTGTTCGATCATAAGTTATGATTCTTTTGGCAACATCCCATTTACTTCTACCACAATTTGAAGTAGGGAGTGTAAAATTAGGAGTACCCTTTATTTCGTTAGAACCTGGAAAGTGAACTCTGAACAGTTCAGACAGAGTCTCTCTCCCAGATTCTGAAAACTTACCATTTGGCAATTTAAGAGTATTTAGACAGCAGTTCCTGTCTTTAGACCTTATTTTAACGAGTCTTGCAGTAGCAGACACAGTTTTAATGTCAGTGCAATAATTTCGCCAAGAATTCTTTTTAGAATTCCTGATAGCTTTATTATACGGGGTAAGTGACAGTTTATATTTCTGCCACTCACCATTCTTTTTGGCTCTATTAAAGAGCTTTCTACATTGTCTTCGCAATTTACTTAACTCCAACTTACATGTTACCTCACCACATACTTTCATTTATATATTGGTTAAATTTGTGCACCATTTACACATATTCAGTTGAGAAGTAGTACATGAAACAGTATCTTTTTGTGTATCATTCATAAATTAAAAAATTGTGAATTATAAGTCAAAACAAAAGTGAAAGCAATTTGCTTGGCATTATTTATAAAATCATCAATTTTCAGTTTATTACAAAGACTAAAAAAATCAAGTTCTACCTTACTTTTTTTCAAATAATTTATTTTTAAGAAATATAATACATTAAAATTAAATTGAAATTATTTTTTTTAAAAATAAAGCAATTTCGAATACATGAGAAACAAATCTACCATATAAAGAATGATCGAAAAAATAATAAATCTCTTACAACCTAAAAGAACTGAAAATGAAAAAATAGAAATGAAGAAATGAATCACTGTTTGTCACAGTTAAACAATATCATTTTTGATCAAATAACAATTTTTAGTTTATTTTCATGTTTTCGTTAAATATATATTTGTCAGAAACATTGGCTTCCCAACAATCTTAGCTACAGATCTCGCCATACACCGATATAAAAATATCCTCTAGGGATGAAATTTTTCAATACTATATTTTTTGCAATTTTAATATTCATATTTTAGGCTTTTCACTGCTTTTATAAATGCTTATTGTAGAAAATAAAATTTCACTTTGTTTAAAAATTATTTACAGATACCATATTTTACTTCACTTCATATATATGCGAAAAAAGATCTCTAAAACGAAATATGATTGGCTGAGTTTATTCCCTCAAAATTCCCAATATTTCCCAAAATTCCCGAGTAAATTCCCAAGCTTCAAAATTCCCGGGAATTTTACATCTCTAACTGCCAGACATTGAAAATACAACACCATGAAAGAGAGGATAGAAAATTCTGCAAATTTCAGGATGTAGCACCTTACCAAGATATGCAAATGGTGTGAAATGCACTGTTTTCCAGAGCACGTAGAATAAGATATAAGGTGGAGAACCGGCAGAGTGGGCAATAATCGCGCCATTATTGCTGCATGGAAAATAATCATTGAAAGTTTGTTCTTGTCGCAAAGGACAATAATTCGCTGTAATTCAGATTATGCCAGGCCATCATTGACAAAGTCTGTTCCAGCGGACAGACGAGTTTACGAGGGCATGATTATCGGATTGAGAAGAGTAGATAGGTCCTTACGGCAAATCACAGCTGACAGACATCTGGATGCGCCCACAGATCACCGGCTATGGCGAAGATGGTTGGAAGAAGGAACTGTGGAATATTTGTGGGGTGTCAGTGCAGTCAGAGTGACGTCAGCACGCGTGGATTGACGCATCGGACGGGAGGAGGGGGCTGCCCAGCAAAGTACGTCTACCAAATTTCTGAAGCGTGTTCAAGACACCCTGGATGCCCCCTTATAGAGCAGAGCCATTTGCCTTCGATTGTTTGCTAGTGGCCTGCGTGTTACGCTAGTGTACCAGTTACACTTCCCTAGATTTAGGGGTGCCTAGTGCCCTTCATCAGCAGGACAACGGCCACCCGCTCATTGCTCACATCAGCCAACATGCCCTGCAATTTGTGCAGCTGCTTTACTTTTTACCATGCTCACCAAATTTCTCACCTATCTAACACGTTTGGGATATGATTGGACGCCATTTGCAGATCCTACCACTGCCTCCTTCAAAAGACACACTTTGTCAAATAATTGACAAGGGAGGCAGATCCAATCCTAAGGATGCAGTCCTTACTCTCATTGACTCTGTGCCTAGACTTGTTGCTTCATGTATCACCGTCCACTGTGACCCTACAACCTACTGACCTGACCCTGTTCTTGCACTGTATTATGCATATCATTTTGAAATAAAGATCACTTATTGTCCGTTGCTCTCTCTCTCTCTCTCTCTCTCTGTTTGCTCAGTTTTGTCACTGTCTGGCAACACCTTCTTGATGTTGTATTTTCAGTGTCGGGCAGTGAATTATCTTTAAGCTTTTAAACGTGTTTTAAATTCAGTTTTATTAATTCCCTTTTGCTTTGAAATTTTTCTGTTCATTAATTTGGCCGTTTCAGATTTATGGTATAAATAAGGAATTTTAATTTTATTTACATTTTGCAAATTCGAAGAAATAGCTTTAAAAAAACTATTTCTTCTTAAAATTAGCACTCAAGAAGTGTTTTATTAAGAAAATTAAATACTTTATGACGTTTTCTTGAATTTTAAATCAGTATTTTAAACTTAAAATAGTCTTTTCTGTGTTTCTTTACATTTTGCAGGCGATATTTTTCTGTTTTAAAACACTATTTTTCGTTTTTAATCGATGTTAAAACGATACTCAGTCGTTTTTCCATGTGTAAAACACATAATTCACACGTTTTACCATGTTTGTGTACATTTTCTACATTTTGTGTAAAATCCTTTAAAATATTACTGTTTTTAAGTTTCGAAGACACATGATTGTTTTAACTTTTCATATCAAAATAATATTCTCTTTTTTTCACATTAAAAAACCTTGTATATGTTTTTAAGGTTTGTTTACATTTTGCGAATTTCCAAAAAAATGAGTAAAAAACAATTATTTGAAAGTAAAATTTCATTAATAAAATGTCAAGTTTATCGAATCCTTTAATATTTTCAAGAAACTGGATTAAATTTAGCTTTATTAATAGAAAAATAATTGAAATTATACTTTGAAGCATTGTAAAGACAATCAGAAGTAATGTTTACTCTGCTATTTAATAAAATGTATAATTAGGAACTAGGTAGATAGGTTAATGAGAATACTTTTGGAGCTCTATATTAAGATACTAGGGAATTTAAAGCAGAAACATGTTTAATTTGGCCATCACCAACTTTTACAAAAAGGAATTGAGTTAAAACATTTCCCAATTTCATTAAAACTTGATGAAAGTGTGAAATGTTTCTCGCGACAAATATTGTCAAGACAGAATTTTGCCTATTTTTAAGGTAAATTCAAGTATTTCTCAGAAGTAATTCCCTAAATAGAGCTTGAAAGAGATTAAATAGCGGTTATATATAAAAGAGAATAAATTACTTATATTTCTTTAGTATTCAATTTATTAAACCAAATTTGCAATCTCATTTATTTTAAATTGACTAATATTATATATTAATATGTTTAATGTATTAACTTTATTATTTGTTTGTGAGTGTACGTAATGTTTCACGTTCAAAATGCATTAATTATTAAAAAAGGAAATACTTGACACGGGACAAGTCATAAATATGTAAAATTCCACAAATCTATCATGTATAAAACAATAATTTATTTAAATTAAACTGCAATTACTTGAAAACAAGAAAAAAAAGCTCAAATGGGTATAGACTACTCAATGCACCTTGATATAAAACGCATTGATATTCATCACTGCTTTACTTTCAACTTTTAAATACTCCTGTATAGGTAATAAATACTTGAAATGAACACTTTAAAGAAAAAAACACATTCACAAATCTGGATAATTTATTGAATTATCGAGTTTTATTAGAATTTGTATTACAAATGTATTTCTACGCATTTGCAAACAGAATCAAAAATTATTTAAATCAAAATCAAACACAAGTGTGAATATAATATGAAAATACTTACATTTTCACAAATTCAACATGTTGAGCACAAAATTTTTGTAAAAATATGTATGGACTACATTTAAAAAGTAAAGAAAGCACTGAAATTGTTTTCGAAAAGCTACACAGAGGCAAGTTTTACAGTAATTTGAAAAAAATTTCCAATTTTATGTATTTATCATCCAGTCAGTGAATAAGAAACAAATAAAATACTAAAACAACAACACCAGTCACGAAAATCCTGCATTTTTTTTATTCAATATTGAACATGTAACAGATATTACAAGTTACATTGTACTTGTTCTTCCAGAGGTGTTTTATCAACTATTTATAGAAGAAAACAATTTTAAAATCCCAATTAAGCAACAAACGTTGCATTCTGTAATTTGTCACATGTTTATAACAAATTTATTACAGAATATTACACAATTTATTTTTAAAAAATGTTAAAAACAAGAGTCTTTGGTGCTGACAAATGTTAAAGAGAGAGTATTTGGATTTATTTTTTCAATTACTTCTATTATTTAATAAATGTTTGTGCTCGCTTGAATGAATGCAGAAAATAAAGCACATAAGCAATATTATGAGCTATTTATGTTTTGGTGCATACTAACAATATTATTTTCTGTTTAATGCTGAAACTAACTGATATTAGAAAAATTACAGTCTGGCTGAAAGTAATGAGTATATGAGGATTTTTTTTTTTACAAGCATTTATCATAAAAATCAAAAGTATGAAAGGAAAAAAAGGAACAAATACTTTCATTCCGCTAGAGATACTTCTTTAGATACTTTTTCATTCCGCTAGAGATTTTTCACCAAATAGAGGCTACTGTCGCAGCCTCTATTTGGTGAAAAAAAGTGGTGATTTACATTGTAGACTGGTATGAATAGACATAGTTGGTAAGCCGCTCCATTATCATGCGCTCAATAGTTTTACAAAGAACGCTAGTAAGTGAAATAGGTGAGTTGGATTTGAGATGTCATCAGAACTTTTCCCTGTTATTAGAATGGGAATGATGATAAATTTTTTCCATATTTCCGGAACTATTCTTTATGATTGTTCCATGATTTATTTATAATGTTTAGGAGACATCTAAAGTTATTATGATCTATGCCTTGAGGTATCTTTGCCTAGAAACTGAGAGAAATGGATAATATATAGGAGAGGATTTCAAATGCAATCTTCTCATACAGTATTATACATAAGTTTCTTTTACAAGATTTTTTGGTTTTTCTGTCTTATTAGATGGAAACTTTTGTCATTTTCGAAATTTAAATAAATAATGTTGATATATGTCACTGAATTGATCGATAATTTCTAATTTTTTATTTAACTGTTGGTTAAAGGAAATGAAAAAGTCAGTGCACAAAATCTGCATTCACCATTGCAGGTTTTTACCATTAAGAAAAATAATGATTTGCATAAGTACATGATCACTGCCAAATGAATCTGAGTGGATATTTATAGTGCACAAATGAAAGATATCTGATTAGACTTTGGAGTAATTAATGAGGAGGGATTGTGATATGGACTAAATGTATCGGAACCTTAGTATGTAAGACGCAAAAATTACCTTCTTATATCCACTCATAAAACTCAAGACTTTCGGGAGAGTTGGATAGACTCCCGAAATCAATGTATCAAACGTTGAAATCTCCAAGGAAAATTAAAGTTGACCTGATACCTTGGATTATACTGTTTAACCAAATGTTTCGAAGCTTTTCGATGAGAGGTATACACGTTTATTATGAAAAGAGTTTAGGAAGAAAACATGGCATTTACTATCAAGAGCTCCCGACCTTCATTTGGATTACATGTTTGGTTACAGATTTGTACTGTATAAGATTTCCCTACAACTGTCTCTGTCATAAGGAAAAATAGTTTTATTGGTTAAGAAGAAAAGATTTTGTTTTTTCAGCAACGTTTCTTGAAGAGCAATAACACTTATTGAACTTAAAATATGGACGTTTGCTAAAAATACTTCGATTATACCAGGACAGAATATAAAATATATTATGCATGAAGATGTAGGAAAATGAGAGAAAAAAGCCATAAAAATTAAAAGCACCTCAAAGTATTATCTCTTTATTTGTGCTATGATGAGCTGTTGGGATTCTCTTCGATAGCTAAGCAATTCCATAGTGCTTGACTGCATTCAGATGTTAAGCCAAAATTCAAGTCCTTGGATATTTCTGGAATTAGATTAGTATTTCATCCATTTATATTTTGAGAAGATCTATGCCCAGAGCTTTTTCAGATTGACTTTTGTTTAGTGGATTCAGGCTGTTCCAGAGATTTTATTCTAAGCGTTTTAATGTGCTATTTAATAACGAGAGCATTTTTGTCCTCATTTCGTCTTTCCTAGTTTGTAGAGCTAGTAATTCGGACTCGAAAGATGCCGTCACTTTCGATAAAACGTTCTTACGGAATTCTGTCACTTAGATACTAATATATTGATACTTTCTTCAATTTCTCTCCTGTCGATCATGCTAGGCTGTGCCAAGCGGATAATTCCAGTGAAAGAATCCTTAGGTGATTTGAATCGTCTTCTCGCATCGATGAATGATAAATGATTTTCAGCTTTGAACAGTAGAATTTTTTTTCTTCAAGACAAGATGGGCACGATAAAGAATCAACCGAATGAGTGCTTTTGCAGTTTACAGATATAGTTGTATTAGAGGAGCACGTTTTATATTCGTGTTTCAAGCAACACTGTTTGCAAATTGGAATTTGTTGCTTGCATAGTTTAGTGGGATGGGAGAATGTATAGCATCTGCCACATAGGTGAACTTTAACAACGAAAAGTCTTATTTTTAATCACAAGTAAAATAAACTAGTTTCTTTTGGTACGTTGAAGCCGTATATGATCATAATCACATTTTCAGAAAGCTCGAATGATCCTTTCTTAGAGAAACGTTGAATGTTTGATACTATTATCTCGTTTCAGTTTATTTCTCCCATGATCAGATTTACATTCAGTACAATTGGGATGTTTGTTAATAGAAATTTCGATGCATAGCCGTCCTTTTGAATGTGAATGGTTACAGGAACTTTAAAAACACGCCGGATACAGCAAATCTCCGTTGTAGTTTCTGGGTTATTTGTTTTAATTAATATTTTCCCATGATACGTAAATAAGACTTCGGTTATACTATTTAAATTCGTGGTAATCTAGTCAACTTCTGTTTTTAAATGTAAGGGATGTTTTGTAAATCCTCCTATATACTTTTCAAAAAAAAAAAAAATTTCACTCTGCATTCAAATGCTTGTGAGATGGCTAATGAAAGATCATCGTCTTAATCTAATATATTTGAAGAAGTTATTTTTGCTGTACGTAATGAACATCAGTCCACGAATGCCACGTCAGCCTCCATTTCATTCATTTTTATAAAATATCATAACGCAAAAAATACACAACATCGCAGTGAACAGTTAAAGCAATAAACAAAACCTAATACACACAAAATCTCTAATAAGAACAAATAAATTACACAAAATGTTGTTCGAAAACCACGAACTAAAATAAAAATAACTAACTATACTCACGTTACCCAATTGTAAAAAAATAGGATCGGCGTTCTCTTAACACCAAGAAGAAGATAAATAAAAATTCAAAGAAAAATTACAACAAAAGAATCACCAACAGAGCTCCAAAAAGACCTCCAAATTCTCTCCCATTCCTCTTTATATAACTGAGCTGAAAAGAAGTACAGTGGATTACACAAATTCGCATAACTGCATCAGCTAAGTAGATGCAGCTGTGCGAATTTTATTTATATATCAATCCATCAATCAGATTATTTTTAAGTGAGAAAGGCGTAGTAAAATAAAGCATACGTCCGATGATAAAATCCGAATCGTTACTAGTTTTATGTAGGTATTTCAGTCTGGTCGTACATCTACTAAGTGCTTAAAAATGTTCATCTGATTGAAAACTATTATCTTTAAATATATTTAGCATGAATGATAAAATTAAGCAATCAGACGATTCCTTAACTGATGGACAAGCATCAAATGAAGCTCATACAGGTGATAAAATTCACTTATACTTGGTACAAATTTTTAATTAATGGACATATAATAAAATATTTTAGAATTTCTTTCTATTTAGCAATTTTTATAGCAAGTAAATTAAGTCTTCAATTGTATTGATCTTGAAAACTGTAATATAAAATAAAATTTAATTGAAAAAAAAATGTCTGCATTTAAGAATATCCAATTCTTTAGAATTTATTTGAAATTTAAGACATTTTTGTGAAACAAGTCATAATGAAATTTTCGCTATTAATCGTTTTTTTAAATTAAGGAGAAAACGATTTTAAGAGAATTGTTGCGATTATTAATCAAACCTTGCTCGTGGCGCCATCTATTAGGAATTATATATTTTCAAGTGTGAATTAAATTTCTGTTTTTAAAGTAAAAAATACTTTTCTCTAAGAAAAAATAAAATTTTAGAATTAGTTACCATAAAAATTTGAATTTTATGATTATTTACAAAGGGAAATTATAATATTTAAATTTATATTAGATTTAACTATCAAAAATAATTAAAATTAACAAAAGTGGGAAAAATTTTTATTGTTAATTGATACTTAAGCTTCGAATTTTCCAATTTATTTAAAATACTTATTAGTTATTTATATAATATGTTCTGTCCATTAATAAATATCTCTAAAATTTTTGTATGCATTAATACAAAAATACTTATTCACTAAAAATATCTATTTGTGTGGCTGAACTAGCAGCCAAATGCTTTATGCTACATAGCCTTTCATTCAAAAGTTAGTAAGGTTGTCTTTGGGTTGAATATTTTCAATAGTTCTGAACCAACTGTAAGCTGTTAATCTTGGTTAAATTAGCAATTGTATGAGAAAAGTAGACTTATTGAAATACAAAATTTACTTTGTGATATTTTATATTGTTTCTTCATATGTTTTCATATTTCTCTGTTTTAAATGCATTGAGGTTTCCAATTTTGTGAGAGTGAATTCTCTTAATCTTAGCATTATTGAGAGAAGTTCATATAATTTTAGGTCACTGTTCTGATTTCATTAGAAAGCAAATTTTCCTAAATTTGGTGTGCTAAAAAAATATTAATCTGTAAAATTATAATTGACATGTTCTAGAAAAAAAATAAATATTATTCAGAGGTTAATCAAAAATGACAGGGTTCTTAGACTGTATTCTTTAGGATAAACCTATTAGGAATTTCTGCTCTTTATAGTACAATATACTATCAAAGTAATATTTGGTAACTGGACACAGAAAATATGGTAATTCATTTAAATTTTGTAAAACTAGTTAATTAGAAGTAAAAAACATTACTTTATATTTTTTCCAGTTTGATTCTTGTCATCTGCTTGTTATGATTTATCTAGAAAGTGAGTTAAATGAATGGCAACAATTAAATATTTATTAAATCAATATTTAAAATTTAAGATCAATATTAATGAAAATTTTCTTTTACATTTTTATTGCAGTTGTATTGATAACCATTTAAATTACATTGTATTTATTGATATAAAACTTTTAGAGCATATATTAAGCAAATTTTTCTTTCTTCAAAATTGTTACCAGTTGTGATCATAAAACTAGTGAAAAAAGCAGAAGATGACCATAGAAAAACAAATCAAGCAAACAACAAGCATGTCTAAAAAGAATCATTTTTATATTTATGCTTTATAAAAATAAAGAAAACAATGAAACATTCCACAATACTGTTTATTAGTTAAGTACCTTTTAAGGTCAATAAATTCTGTAAATATGTGTTAATGAAGAAAGATAACACGTAAGTAAAATTGCTAGAAGTTTCATTGAGAAATATTGCATTATCTTATGATTTATTATTTAATTTATTAAGAAATTACCTTGAAATATGTATGTTTGTTACACCAAATACTTGTATAGATCATTGCTATAGCTGTAAATAATATTCAAAATAGTTATGTTCTTAATTATAAGATGTTTTTTATATATTTGATAATTCTAAACTTGTGTCACAACAACCCATATGTGGCCAAAGCCTACAGTGCACATATCTGTTTTCTGAACTCTAGGGTGCAAAGCATATGTCCCAGTCAGGTGGTTAGCTTAGTGTGAAACTCCCAGTGTTTAGTTTTCAAGCATGCTTGGTACTCAGTTCATTAACCAACTGAAGGAATGAAAGGCTGAGTTGTCCTTGCTCAGCCAGAGGATCAAACCTCAGATCTGTGTCTCTTGAAAACATGAGGCACTATTACTAGGCCACCAGGCCTCCTATGTATTTGATAACTCTCTTTATTTTGTACATCTTTTATAATAATTAGCTGAGTTAATCTATGTACATTAAAAATTATTTCTTATGTTTTAGGTCATTTAATTGAAACAAATAAGGAAACAAAATTCAGAAATTTGTTGGGATTTTGGTAAGCTGTTTTAATACCTAAAGATGATAAAATCCTGCAAGTCAGCAATGGTTTGACATATTTTTAATTTTCCCGCCAAATGCTGCAGAGTTATTTCACCAATTTATATTATGTCCCTTTGTGCAATATCCAGTTTCCAAATCCTAATTTTATTCAAACTCATATTTTCAATATTGTAATCTCATATTATTTTTTAGTTCAAATATTGAAATTATAAATATTCATTATGATTATTTATGACAGAAATATTATAAAACTTTATATATTAAAGTTAATTTTATAAAGATTGTATGTTACAAATCTATTAGAAAATAACTATAAAATTCAATATTACTATACACTTCTTGACTAGTAAAATATACATAGTAAAATTTATGATTATTTCCTTTTAATTAATCAAAAGAATACAAATACACTGCATATGACAATACTAAGCAGGTATTAACAACAGCCCTATAAATCTAAATCAAAAATATAAATAACACACATTTGTAGGAAAACTTAAATTTTAATTAACTAAGCAGTGGTTTCCACTTTAAAAAAACATTCATATAAATACAACCCAGTACGGGAGATAACCAGGTAATAAGGCTAAATCAGTCATGTAAATAACATACATTTTTATGAAAACTCAGGCTTTAATTAACTGGGGAATGATGCCCACTTTAAGAAAATGTCCAATGCAACACAATTTATCATGAGGGAAAAACTGAGCCATAAAGCTGAATTGATAGCATGAGTAACATCTATTTTTATGGAAACTTGTTTTATAATTAACTAGGAGTGGTTCCGACCTTAAAAAAATCAGTATAAATACAATCTAGACAGAAGACTACTGTACAATAAAGCTAAATCTGCAATGTAAATAACATACATTTTTATGAAAACTCAAGTTTCTAATTAACAAGCATTACAATTCACAGTAAATCTAACTATGTATGTCAATTATTTCTATACAATACTTACTAAAATATTACTTGCATTAGCAATTTTTATCAAATTACATAAAGTAAAAATACTCATATAATCATCGCTTGTAGAAGAATTTTAAAAAAGCGTAGATTTAATTTATCACTATCCATGTTTTTCACTTACTACACAAAATTACTAAATTTCTGATTTTTCAATTTGATACACTTTCAAAACAAAATATAACTTCAAGCACTTTCATTCAGTTTCAATAATAAATGCAAAACAAAACACATAGTTAAAGTTACTAAGATAACTAAAACTGCTAACAAATTTTGCACATGCACCCATCGGGTTAAATCAGAAAATCACAAGAAATCCTTCTGGAACAATAATCTACAGCTTTGGCACCTGTACCAAGTTGTAGGAGTTAGTATTGAAAATAAATATAAATCAAATTGAGACAGTGAAAAACATATTTAGAATGTGTGACTTATGCTTTGGATTCAAGCTACTTTTATAATTTTTATTCATTTTTGTTTCTTAGAAACTACATTCATAATTTTTACAAAATCATTGCATCTTAACAAATTTTTCAGTGATTATGTTTATAAAGATCCATTTCATATATGAAATGTGCAAAGCAAGTAATTGTCAAAAGAACAGAAATTTTAATTTTTGTAATCTTCCAATCAATGATTTTTTATCCTCTTTATATTCCTAATACTAGAGGCCAGACAAAATTTCCATGTAAAACTTTTTACTTGTAGGACATAAAATTTACTCTTATATTATCAACATTCCTTTCCTATGCATACTTTTACTGAGATTCAAAATTCATTTTAATTATTGAATGCCAAAATGCATATAATTTTTCTCTCTATTCATTTTCTGAGTTCAGTGTAGAAATCGGTACCCTTGGATTTCCAAATATTTGTTGATAAAATTAAATTTCCAATAACCCTAGTATTTTCCGCATTGTAACTAGCATAATTTTAGGGTCGTTGTTTTGTTATTCATATTTTGGCACTTATCTTGGTCGAAAAAATAACCAAACAATCAATGGGTATCTGTAAGTAAACTTTTACCCATTTTCTCTACAAATTGTTTGGCTGCTCGACACGGCCAAAATAGCTCTCGTGTACAAAACGTGATCATGGAACTAGAAATGAACTGAACAAGTTCTTAATATTTTATATTATTATAATTTATAAAGATTATAAGAATAATATAATAATTTTTATAATAATCTGAGAACACCTTCCAATGCTGTTCTTATTAATTAGCAATATAATTTTAAGATAGAGTATCAAATATAAAAGAAGATTGAAAGATTTTATTTTGGATTTTCTTTTACATTGATTTCTTTTGCAGTGCATGTTTGTAGTTTTCAATGTTTAAAATTAATGGAGCTTAATTTACAATGCTTATAAAATTCCTGGAAAATCATAATTTTCTATGGTTGGTCCAGGTAACTTTTGGAAGTTTACAGTTTACTCCTTGAAAGTGGTGAATATTTCCTGGGGACTTTTAAGTACTTCTTTAGCCATTTTTTGTTACTAACTATCAATTTTGGGAATTTTTCCTTTTTTTTTTTTAATTTTAATGAAATGAATCAAAAGGAATTAAAATATCAATGTAAATATTTATTGCATTTGATTTATTTTAATTTTTGTTATTTCAATTTTGTTTTAGTGTTCTAGATTTAACAGATTATTATTTTTTATAAATCTTTTATGCTTACAATAAATTAGTGGAAAAGAGCATGTAAATAAATTTAAAGAATCTAAAAATATTTATTGTGTTATATGCAATATTTAATTAATTAATGTAAAAAATTTAAATAAGTAAATGTGAAATAGTTTTTATTTTAGTTCTAAACTCATTTAATGAGTTTGCAATGTTTATTAATTTCAAATCTAATTTGAATCAAAGTTATTCATGTTTGTTCTTTTAAATATTTATCTCTATCATCATTCAAAAATATAATTTATGTATTGCTAATGATATTTGTTTTTGGCCAAAACTAAGTAAAATAATATTTATTCAATGTTTGAATATTGGTATCTCCTAAGAAAATCAGTAACTCCTTTAAAACTCCTGAAATTTGTTTCTGGAGAATCAAATCCTGATTTCATTAACATACTTTATCTACTTTGTGTGGGGAGTTGTCACTCACTATGCAAAGTTGATAAAATATGTTATTGAACTATTTGGCAAATTTATTTTCTCTTCATTTTCATTGTTAACCACTTGACTTTGAGTATCATTATAAATCCAGAAATCTTGTATATTGTCTTAAATTTTCCATTTGAAGTTAGTTGTTTTGAATTTTCTTCCAATATGAGTATTGTTTTCAAATATCTTTAATTGTTCTGTTGCATGCCCTCTGTCCTTGTCATCTGGCCATGGTTCAAAATTTTAAGACACTTGATGACAGGCAAGTATTCCAACCCTATTAACCTTAAGGTACAGTCTGGAAGTTATTGTGTAGCTATGTATGTATATATGCTGTAAAATGAGAATCACATTGATATAAGTTGCTTTATAGCAGTTTCACAATTTAACATTTAAAACAGATTAAAATTTTAAAATTAATGAAAAATAGGGTGGCAAACAATTTTTTATAAATATACTTTGGTTTGAGATCACATCTTCTTTTGAGTTGGTGGCTAAATCGTAAGGATTCTAATTTTTAATCAAGCTAGGACATATGTAGTATTTAAAATCCACTTTAAAGTGCAATTCTTGGTTGACTTCGTTATCTTCACATAAAAGTTTCTGCAGTGTTAAAAGCTACTCTTTCTTTCTATACAAATTTGAAATAATTCCAACACTTTTGAAAATAAGATGTAAAATTAAATGGAAAATTCTATCGAAATAAAGAGTTATTACTCATACTTAGATTTACAAACTGCTTAATTATGTGTTGCTTTATTTTATTTATGTTAATCAAATAATAGTACATAGTATTATGATAAATAAGCATCATTATGATTAACTATAAATAATATTGATATAAAAATTAATAACTTAATCTGCATTTTATGTTATTTTGAAATTAGTTAGAACATTTTAATATGTAATTAAATAATCTTTGCTACAAAATAATTAATTAGTTCATTTGCTTTTCATGAGCTTTAGAAATATTTTTTCATGTTTACAAACATATTTACTTAGTTTTTCCAATTTCCCTAGGTTGTTAGGATTATGCAATAATTACCCATATGTTATTATGCTAAGTGCTGCTTTTGATCTCCTTCATCCAGATTATCATGACGATCAAGTATATTTTTTATTTGTATTAGTGTTAAGGATTTTCTCTCATTTGTTATCCGATTTGCCAATTGCTATGAAATTTTTCAACTTATATAGTAATAAACCAATTTTAAATGCAACTAGATAATTATTCCAGAAAATTATTGATTTAATTTATTTTGCTATGTTGGAAGAGAAATTTCCTTTTTACCTGTGCTCATATTTTTCATTGCATTAAATCTGTTCAACATATTTTTCAAACTGATGATACATTTTTGATTATTTGCATAGAGTAATTGGTTCATTTTCTTCCTATAGCAAAGAAAGAAAAAAAAAGATTGTTATACGAGAAGGCTAAATGTATGAGGGGCATTAATTGCAATAAAATAACCTCTGATTTTTAAATTGAATAAATTGATACATTTATAACTGATGCTGTGTTTGCGAAAAAATTAAAAATATTAATTCATTATCAATTGTGAGTAGCGATTATGTAAATTATTTAAACATTTTCCAGCTTTGAAATGTGTTTCTTCTACTTTAAAGTAAAAAAAAAGATGCATTTGTCAGATTAGATATACTTAATGATTATATGCTTCAGTCATTTCTAAGCGAACTATCAAAGTATTGAGTTTTGTAGCAGTTTTTGTAAGAGCATTTTGAGTGCCATGTTTTACATTTTGGTTGATACAATATGTTACTCTGAATTATTTGTTCTCTTTTAAAAAAGTTTTGAAATGTAATAGTTTTCTATATTTTTTAAATTCCTTTTATCTATTACAGTGTGAAATAAAAAAATGAAAAGCATAAAGCTATAAGAAGTACAAATTTGAAGTAAAGTGAGATAATTCATTATTTATTGAAAATTAATCTGTCAAATCGTCACATTTCTTATTATAATTTTTTCACATAATGTAAGGTATGGTCTTATTCTACACAATAAAATATAGCATCTGACTGACATATAAATTAAGTTTTAGCTCAAGAGTGAATTATGTGAAGAATATGTGCCAAAGAAAAAGAAAAAAAAATGTGAAAAATATATGCTTGATACATAAATTATAAAGATTTAGCAATAGAAGGCATCACATATGAAAGTACTTTCTAGACAAAGCTTCTTTTTTTAGCATGTCCAGAGTAGAAAACCATTTTCTTGATGATAGAGCTTTGTTTTAAAATATTTTCATACCACTTTATTAATTCAGGTATTATTAGGAAATTAGATGAAATAGCTGTATTAAAGCTGATAGTTGTAAGTCTTATCAAAGAAATCTGTCATAATGTATCCCACCTATGTTAATACATTGTCTTTACTTGTAGTTTTCTCTTGCTTTGGATGAAATAACAGGAGTATCTGATATTCGATAGTATTTTTATAAAATGTATTAAATATATTGTCTTTAAAGAATTTGCCAGTCTGGAATCATTTTTAAATCAAACAAAATCAAGTCTGATTGAAAAAGTAAAGTGATTAGAAAATCAAAAAATATATTGTAGCTAATTCATCTGTTTGAATACTGATAAAATATATCAGTGGTGGAAAAATCAATAGTACTGTAAATTTGCTATAAATATTTCCAATATTCTAATACAAAAATATCATTACATTATACACTCCAAGGATCACTGACTTTAGAAATTGAAAAATGTTCTTTGTAACTTTTTAAATGAAAAAAGAAATCGCTGAGACTAACTGTTTTCTTACCCTATGAGCAACAGTTTCTATTCTGATTTCTATTTACTAACTTTTAAACACAAACATTAAACCATAAAATGCTCATTTTTGTATTACACACCTGAACTTGTTTGTTAAAGAATTGACCATACTTATTATATTCATTTTCAATGGTCAGTTTAATACAATGTAAAGGTTTATTCTATGTAAAATTCAATTTAATTTTTATTAAATTAAGTAATTCTGCATGACATTTTGTGCATTAAATGTTACTTCGTAATGTTGTAAATTTTGATGTTTTTATTTTAATATCCACCAAAATTATTTTTAAAATTTTTAAAGTGGCTAAAAATAGTAGTAACTTTTCATGATTATTTTCTCCAATCTGGTTAATGCTGTGTTAAAAAGAAAAGTTTTATTTGGTTACTATAATTGACATTCTTGCTGTAGAAAGTGATTGAATTATTAACTTAGTTATAGCTTTTTCAAAAGAGAACAGTGTTTTCAGTAGATTTATACTCTAAATCAAGAGCAAATGAAACATGTTTATATTTGAAATATACATTCATTTTTCAATATCAAGTAATTTTCAGAATGATTGAAAAGTATAAAGAATTTTGCGTTTAATAACATATAATTTGCTATGTACAAAAAGTAAACTGTATTCTCTGAAATATATATTTATTATATATTAGACATAATTCTAGTCATATAAAATATATTATTCTTTACAAACGGCAAACTAATTGCCTTATTTTAAATTGCAATAACACAAAAAGTAGTAAATATAGAGGTTGGCATGGTCTCATTTCAGAGAGGAGATCATAAAGTTGTGTGACATTGTGGTTCAGTTGCCATCATGTATTGGAGTGATGAACACCATGCATTTGTGGGTAATTTAGGCCTATTTTTCTGAGTGCTTAGTTTCAATGAGAATGATTTGGTGTGGCAAGAGAATGAGAATGATTTGTTGACCCGATTCGGTCCTATGTAATTTCTTCTTGGAAAGTATTTAAAGTCATGTACCTATACTGACTGCCTACAAACGTTTTGGAAATTCTGAAAAAAAAAAACATTCACAGAGAAACAGCGAACATACCTGCCAATGTGCTGGAAAGAGTGATGAAAACAGCAGAATTCAGTTCAACCATTGTATCGCCAATGGTGGGCTTCACTTGCCTAATATGATATTTAAACTAAAATTTTAAATATGTAACTTTTGTATGCAAAATTAAAAATATATTTTTAATACTTAAGATGTTATTGCAATACAAAATAAGGAAGTTATCATGCCACCTCCTGTATGCTAAAATTTCCTAAATAATAAGCTGTTGAAGTACTTTATTACTTGCATTGTTAAACTGATTTTAATTTGTAGGATGATGATACTTCAGGTGGAAACAATACTAGAAATGGGACCATATGTAATCCTGTATCAACTGGTGTAAGTAATAAATTAGCACACTCTATGTAATATATGTCTTTCAAAAGACATTCATTTTTATAATTAAGAAAAGCTCATTGTCATTTTTTCGCTCATAATATACATTTGTTTTTAACTTAGTTCAGAATTTCAGGAAATTTAAAATATTTTAAGAATTTTTATAAGTTGCCTGTTATATTAATTACACAAACAAAAAATTGCAGCAAATATCTTGGTTATAAATAGCAAGAGATTCTTTGGGTTGCATATATAATTATGAATTTTCTATTTTGTTAAGTGATTAATAATTATGCATTATTTAAATGTCTTTCTTATCTCATATATTAAAGTAAAAAATTAGCAATTTATCTGTTGTGGTATTTCTATTTTGCTGGGATGCCAAGTGAAATAGCCGTTATTTGGATAACGTGTGAAATATTTTTTAGATCCATTGCTTTGTAATGTATTTCATTTATATTTGAAATCTCATGCAATAAAAATAAGCATGTAGTAAAACTATCGTAATACTATTACTATATTACTTGATATTAAAATTGCTACACTTGAAAAAAATTCAAATAACAAAATGATATTTATTAAGCAAGTATTTTGTTATATCATATGCATAGTCAACACTCAAAATATGAACTGATTAAATTTTTAAGATATTTTAAAGCATAAATCTTGAAAAATTAACACCTAGTATTACCATCTGTTATAGCATTAACTCTTATATAACTGAACACTGTGTCAGAGATTAAATGGCATGTGTTATGACTGACCCTGCAGCTTCAACGCAATACTCCCCTCAGGTGTTTACCTTCTTTAGGTAAATATGGGTGTCCCAATCCCAAGGTACCCTAGCGATCTGTCCTCTTCTTTCTTTTCTTCTCCTTTCCATCCCTCAGGGGTTTACCTTCTTTAGGTAAATATGGGTGTCGCTATCCTAAGGTACCCTAGCGATCTTTATCCTCTTCTCGTCTACTTATCTTTATCTTTCTTTTCCTATTCTTTGTCGTCGTCGAGATCAAGACTTCTTGCTTATGTTGCATCTTGCATGGGTCTTGCGTCCATTTTTTTCTTTGGTCTTCCACCCCATATGTCGGCCGTGTATGGCGTCCCGTAAGGAGGAAATTGGTGTCCTGGGGTCCCTTAGCATTCCCTTTGGCCCAGGCTTCTCTGTAGACGGGTGGCTGGAGTGAGCCCGCTCTCAGTCAACTCGCTGGTGCTATGTTAGGAATGTTTTACCCCTTGCATGGTGCTGTAGGGCTAGTCCTGCATTCTGGGTTATGCAGACATGCTTGCTAGATCCTCAACCCAACATGTAGTACTATATCCTGGTGATACCCCTAAGGTAAGTGCCGAGGCTGGCTGTTGCATGAGCCGGTAACTGCCTTCCCTTGTTAGGCTCTATGATGGGCGGGGGCCCACTGGGATGAACTTTTCTCTTTCTCATGGGTCCAAAAAATTCTGGCCACAGCAAGAGCCTTAACTCCTCACAAATTGATAGTAAATTTGACAGAATTGGAAATGTTTACCCAAAGTTCATATTAATACAGAACAACGAGGGCATGCTTAAGCAAATGTCGCCTTTCAAAATTCTCCAACAGATTAAGGCAGTTGCAGGAGAACCTAGTAATGTAAAAAAGCTAAGATCCGGAGATTTACTAATCGAGAGCTCATCTGCTCAACAATCAAAGTCTCTTTTATCTTTAAAAGTTTTTGGAGAAATTCACATCATAGCCTCAAGTCATAAATCACTTAATCAATGTCGTGGTGTAATTTCAGAGATAGACCTTTTATCAGTATCTGAAACTGAGATCCTGGAAGAATTAAAAGACCAAAGAGTTTGCAATGTCCGTCGAATCACCATCCATCAAGGTGAAGAAATTTTCCCCACAAAAAACTTGATACAAACTTTTGACTGTCCTAATCTTCCCAATTCAATAAAAGCAGGTTATCTGAATTGTCCTGTAAGACCTTATATTCCAAACCCCATACGATGCTTTAATTGTAATAGATTTGGACACTCTAAAATGTTTTGCAGATCAAAAGCTACATGTACTCGATGCTCAAGTCTGGAACACCAGGAATCTGACTGTAAATCTGAACCATTTTGTATAAACTGTAAAGAAAATCATAGCGCATCTTCTAAAACCTGCTCACACTGGCAACATGAAAAAGAAATTCAACGGATAAAAACGACGTGAAAAATCTCATATCAAGAAGCTAAGAAACAACTTCAAAATACAACAATTAATTTCAAGAAACCATATGCCCATGTACTGAAAAAAACAGTATCAACTGCTGTACAAACAGACACTTCATCAATCACCTTTTTTAAACCTGAAACACAAAGCAAACCTACTACACAGAAGTCCATATTTATAAAGCCACAAAAAACAAGTGATTCTGATAACAGAAAAAAGCTTAAGATTAGAGATCAATCAAATGTAACTGCTTTGAAAACCAGCCTTCCTACAGACAGCCATAGTGATATGGATACTGATATTGATAATTTTGAGTTGATTGCGAAGAACAGATCACGTCACTGTAAAAAGAACCCTTCATAATGGTGGTTCTTCTTTCTTGGAATTGCCATGGACTCTATACGCATATATCTGACATTAAAGACATAATAAATTTGTACTCTCCTGCTTGTCTAACACTCCAAGAAACCAACTTGAAATCTCATACTACTTGGAAAATAAAAGGTTACACGTCTTATCAAATGGACATACCTGATGATTCTGTATCAGGAGGGGTGTGCATTCTTGCTTCGAATAACCACCCCTACACAGTATTTCCATTACGTACTTCGCTGCAAGCTGTGGCAGTTGAGATACACATTAATTTTCGAATCACTGTCTGTAACATTTACTTACCACCACATAATGTCATTCCCCAAAGCAACTTAAATAAACTATTGCAGCAACTTCCCGTCCCTTGTATATTAATAGGTGATTTTAATGGTCATAGTGCTCTGTGGGGAAGCACTAATACAAATTCTCGAGGACAACAAATTGAGCAACTGATAACTGATCACTGCCTCTGTCTGCTAAATAACGATGAAAAAACTCACTTTCATGCTCCTATAAAAACATTTCATTCCATAGATTTGGCTATTTGCTCTCCTATTTTATTTCCTCATCTGGGCTTGACCACTAAAAATGATATGTATAACAGTGACCATTTTCCTGTAATCTTTACTTTTGCTGATCCACTTTCTAATAGCTTACAACCTACAACCTTTAAGTATCACAAGGCAAACTGGCATTCTTTTGCAGAACTGGCAGTTATTACAGAAGAAATGATTACAAACACTGATATAAATGATGCTGTTATTAAAGCTACAAATACTATTATGAAAACTGCTGAAATATCCATTCCAAAATACTCCTCTCGTCCTCGAAAACTGCAGAAACCATGGTGGAATGAAACCTGTGCAAAAACCTACCATGAACAAAAAAAGTTTTTGAATATTTTTCGAAGACATCCTACTACCAATAATCTAATTATCTTTAAAAAAGCAAAGGCTGTAGGCCGCAAGATTTGCTGTCAAAGTCGAAGGGACTCTTGGATACAATGTACATCAAATATTACATCTAGCACTCATAGCCCCCTCAGGGGGTTTACCTTCTTTAGGTAAACACGGGTGTCACAATCCCGAGGTACCCTAGTGATCTGTCCTCTTCTTTCTTTTCATCTCTCCTACTCTTCTGCTTTTTCTTCCTTTTCTCCCTCAGTGTGGTTGCCTCGTAAGAGGTTGAGGGCTCCCCTTGAGTAGCTTTCGCCGCTCTGTTGCTATTAGCTACTCTTGGGGACTAAATCACCCACGTGTTTGCCGTGCGTGGAGACCCGTGTCCCTGGAAAGGAGGATCCTGGTAATTGAGGCCTCCAGAGACCAACACATTGCTTTGGCCTCTGCTTCAGGTAAACGGGAGGTGTGTTGTGGTCCTCAGCACATCAATCGGCTTTATGGATCAAGCGATCGGTACATCTACTGGGTGACTCGTTAAGGGTGGAGGCCACTTCAGGGATGTACTGTGAGCGTATAGGACCTGGCTAGCACTGGTGCAGCTGGTCTGCATCCCCTTGTTGGACTCGGTGGTGGGTGGTGCGGTCAGGTCCCGAAATTTTATCAAATCATTAATGGAGAACAAAAATTTTTCTTCTCTCCCACGGGAGCACCATTTTCAAAATAAAGAAAATAAATTTTTTGTAATCAAAAGAAAGGAGGGTTCTTTCGAACAAGTGTCCCCCTTTCTGATACAAAAGGGAATATCGGGATTTATCGGAGAAGTGAGAGATGTCCGCAAGCTAAGGTCAGGTGACTTATTGGTAGAGGCATTCTGACATTTGCGACTCCAGACCTTCCGAACAATATCAAAGCTGCCTATATGAATTTACCTGTTCGGCCGTATATACCAAATCCCTTGCGTTGTTTTCAGTGCCAACATTTTGGACACTCGAGAAATGCATGCAGAGGCAAACTGACTTGCGCTCGTTGCGCAGCAGTTGGCCATGATAGTTCCAACTGCACTGCAAAGGAGGCATGTGTTAACTGCCATGGTAACCATCCCTCCTATTCTCGTAGTTGTCCTCAATGGGTACTCGAAAAAGAAATTACAACCTACAAAGTGATAAATAAATGTTCTTACCCTGAGGCAAGAAAACAAGTGACCTCTCGAACACCGCAGCCTGGAAAGAGTTACGCAGCCGCAAAAAAGTCACCAAAAGTACCAGCACCCAAACGGATACTCTCTCTTTTCCCGTTATGAAATTACCCCATGTAACAACCCAAGGTCTAAAATCGACACCTCCTTCAAGTAGAAAGGCTTCTTCGGCAAGTTCAAGAGCCCTTAAAGCATTAAAACTAAAATCTGCAAAAGAGGGCTCCGTAAGTCCAATTTATCCACCCGTAAAGCCATTTTGTCCCTGGAAGCTGATGCAGTGTCTCTTCACCCTTCGGACGAAGATTTTTCGTTCGAGGAATCGATTGAGGACCCGCCATCTAGCTCCGGGGGAGGAGCTTTTCTATTTAAATCATAACTTCCTTTATTTGTTGGAACTGCCATGGTTTGCGTTCTCATCATGATGACATCAAGTCTATAATTTCAGCCTACAACCCCGCATGCATTGCACTTCAGGAAACATTCCTGAAGTCCAGCAATAACTTTTCCATGCGTGGGTTTAAAAGCTTCCGAAAAGACTGTGGTGGTGATGGTACAGTGTCTGGAGGTGTTTGCATATTAACATCCAATAATTTCCCCAGCACTGTCCATCTATTAAATACTACTCTACAGGCTGTGGCTGTAAGAATACATATTTCATGCTTAATTACAGTCTGTAGTTTATATTTACCACCACATGATGTCATCCGCCAAGAGGAACTTGATGAATTAGTTGATCAGCTGCCGATACCATTCCTATTGTTAGGTGATTTCAACGGCCACAATTCTTTGTGGGGAAGTGATGATATTAATTCTCGCGGTCGTCAGATAGAGCAATTTATTTCTGATAATAGTCTCTGTCTGATGAATACCGACGAGAAGACATATTTCCATGTACCCACAAGAACATTTCATTCTCTCGATCTTGCTATTTGTTCACCATCATTGCTGCCGTTGTTAAATTTAACAGTAGAAAATGATCTGCGGAACAGCGATCATTTTCCTCTCGTCATCTCCCAGACTGGAGGTAGTAGTGTAGTAAAACGTCTACCTACTTACGTGTACAGTCGGGCAGATTGGACGTCATTTACACAATTGGCAGTTATAGATAATGAAATGGTTTTGATCGAGAGTATTGATGAAGCCGTTAAAAAAGCCACTGAAACAATTATAAATGCAGCTGATGTTGCAATACCCAAAAGTTCCTCTATACCAAAAAGGCATTGCAAACCTTGGTGGAATCAAGAATGCCAACAAACTTGCAAAAAGCAAAGGAAGTTATGGGGGGTATTTAGGAGGTACCCCACAACGGAGAATCTTATCGCATTTAAGAGAGCAAAAGCATTAGCTCGCAGAGCTCGTCGTCGAAGTCAGAAGGAATCCTGGTCCTGCTATGTATCTTCAATAACATCTTCAACTTCCAGTAAGCAGTTGTGGAGAAGGGTAAAAGCAGCCAATGGAATTTATAGAGAATATTCTGTTCCTATTTTAAAATCCGGAGCTGCTATATTCTCTTCTCCTACGGATATTGCTAATGTCCTTGGTGAAGCATTTGCTAACGTCTCAAGCTCGAACTCTTACAGTCCTTCGTTTTTGAGGACTAAGAGTCGGAGCTGAGCAATACCCATTCGCTTCAACCATCGACAAGTCTTACCGTACAACTGTGAATTTGGAATGTTTGAATTGAAGAAAGCTTTACAGCAGGCCAATAACACCAGCCCAGGACCTGATGGAATCAGTTATCTCATGCTTCAACATTTAAGTCCAGACTCCCTTTTGAACTTACTTTACTTGTTCAATAGGATCTGGACTGAAAATGAATTTCCATCCCTATGGCAAGAAGCAACAGTGATTCCTGTCCTAAAGGCTGGTAAGGATCCTTCAGATCCTTCAAATTATCGACCAATTGCTCTGACGAGTTGCTTATGTAAGACTCTCGAACGTATGGTCAACGCCCGTCTCGTATATGTCTTAGAAATAAATAAATGTATACATATCAATCAGAGTGGCTTCCGTAAAGGAAGATCCACTCTTGATAATATTACTTATTTGGAGACCCTAATCCGCAATGCTTTTGTGCGGAGGAACCATCTGGTCTCCATTTTCTTTGACATCGAGAAGGCATATGACCGTACATGGCGATATGGAATTCTCCGTTCACTATATGATCTTGGTTTTCGGGGTAATCTTCCGATATTCCTTCAAAATTTTTTAAGCTCCCGTGTTTTTAAAGTTCGTATTGGAACAGTATTTTCCAATACTTTTATTCAGACTGAGGGTGTTCCCCAGGGCTCCATTTTAAGTGTCACCATTTTTAATTTATTCATCAGTAACATCCTACATCAATTACCACCATCAATAAATGGTACACTATATGTTGACGATCTGCAAATATCATGCGAGGGTCTAATATGCGATTAATTGAGAGACAACTGCAAACAGCAGTTAACAAACTTGCTGCATGGTGTGCCGAGAATGGCCATACTTTATCTCCTAGCAAGAGTAGATGTGTCCACTTCTGTAGAAAGACTAGCCTTCATAATGATCCAGTTATTAATATCAACAACATCCCAATACAAGTAGTCAATGAAATAAAATTTCTGGGAATTATCTTTGACAGAAAATTAACCTTTCTTCCGCATGTTTTGTATTTGCGGAAGAAGTGTGAGCGATCGCTTAATATCCTCAAGGTGTTGTCAAATACATCTTGGGGTGCAGATCGCACCTCACTACTTCGAATTTATCAGTCATTGATTCTATCCCGCATTGACTACGGATGTGTTGTTTACGGATCAGCTAGATCTTCAGTTTTACGAAGGTTGGACACAGTTCATCACTCTGCTTTGAGGATATGCTCTGGAGCATTCCGCACATCACCCGTCCAGAGTCTATACATTGTATGCCATCAACTGCCGTTGGACCTGAGACGAATGCAGCAAACTCTCAATTATTATGCAAAAATTATTTCGACCCCACATCACCCAATACGTTCCATGGTTCCTAATGCCTCTCTTAAAAGACTGTTTGATGCTCGTCCAATGAGCATCCCACCTTTTCTCACATGAGCCAAATCACATCTATGGCTCACAGACCTATGTGATGTTCGGATAGAGTCTATTTATAATTTTGCTCATCCGCCTTGGTATGATCCAACCATTAATTTTAATAACTCTTTTGCTCAGTTTTCAAAATCAGACACAACACCTATTGTTTATTTTCCTCCCATTGCTGTCAGTATCAATTATACACACCTGTATTCACAGATGGTTCAAAAACAGCAGGACATGTGGGCTGTGGAGTTGTTATAAATAACACAGTTTTTAGCTACAGTCTACATTCGTCCTGCTCCATCTTTACTGCTGAAGCCGCAGCTATCTTTTATGCGCTTCAGCATGTGAATACAGATGATCATCGTCAATTTTGTATATATACTGACAGCATGAGTATTTTGGAAGCATTGAGAAACAATAGTTTTACTTGCCATCCTGTTGTGTCAAAGATTTTAGAGCATTAGATTCCCTTGCTGGCAAGGGATATGATATTATGTTTTGTTGGATACCAAGTCACGTAGGTCTTGATGGAAATGAGAGAGCGGACTGCAGCAGCAAAGATTGCATCAGATTTAGTTTTACCATCGGTTCCTCTCTCTGATGTGAGAAAGGTTATAAAAAGATTTATAAATGGTCTTTGGCAGGAATCGTGGAACATGCAGGTCGGCAACAAGTTGCATACCATCTTCTCATCCCTCACCTCATTATCAGTTTTACCGTTACGAAGTGCAGATGTTAGATTAACTCGCCTTCGTATCGGACACACACGTTTCACACACAGACATTTGTTTTTAAGTGAAATAAATCCATGGTGTGAAACGTGTGATGAACCATTCACTGTTTATCATATTTTAATTTCATGTCATGATTTTAACCAACAACGTTTACTCTTTTTTAATTCTGATTTATTAACTTTACCTGATTTAATAGGGGATCAACCCCATAAAAACCTATTCGCTTTCTTGAGAGCAATAGGTTTCATATATTTTATTTAATTTCTATTTTAAATTATGTATACATCTGAATTTTCATATTTTATATTTTATAAATAGATTTTAAAGTAATATATACAACAATTTTTGTTTTTTAAACTTTTTAATGTTGCTTGGGTTTTTTGAAAAAAAAAATGTCACTTATAAAAAAATAAAATTACAAAAACTTTAATTTTGGCGCAGCATGTCCAACTTTGGACCTTGCGCCATAAAACCAACCAACCAACCAACTAGCACTCATAGCAAGCTTGTTTGGAAAAAGGTGAAAGCAGCTAATAGCTTGTACGAAGAATTCTCTTTCCCGATATTGACTACTAACACTGCAGTTTATTCTTCTCCCGTGGATGTAGTTAATAAAATTGGCGAAACATTTTCTAGTGTGTCCAAATCTGACTCTTACACACCTTTTTTCCAAGAGTATAAGAGTCGTACTGAGCAGATCTATTTAAATAATAATGATTCTGAACAGTAAAAAATAAATTTTTATAATTCTGAACAGTTTCCTTACAACATAAATTTTAATGATTCTGAACAGTTTCCTTACAACTACGAATTTCACATGTATGAGCTACAAAAGGCTCTATCCAAGACCCATAATACCAGCCCAGGTCCCGATGGAATTACTTGTCAAATGCTCAGCCATCTAAGACCAGTCTCTCTCACCAATATCCTGTTCCTCTTCAACAGAATCTGGCAGGAAAATATTTTCCCTTCTATGTGGCAAGAAGCAAGTCATCCCCATCCTAAAACCAGGAAAAGACCCTTTAAGTTATCATCCTATAGCCTTAACAAGCTGCCTTTGTAAAACAGTGGAACGCATGGTAAATAACCGTCTTGTTTTTTACTTAGAAAACAATAGGTGTATACCTCAGCAGCAAAGTGGCTTCCGTCAGGGTAGATCTACGTTAGACAATATTATTAATTTGGAAAATGACGTTGAAACCGCTTTCATTCGTAGGAAACATCTTGTAT
Source organism: Latrodectus hesperus (assembly GCA_037975125.1). NCBI lineage: Eukaryota > Metazoa > Arthropoda > Arachnida > Araneae > Theridiidae > Latrodectus > Latrodectus hesperus. The sequence goes on along the minus strand of CM075854.1, from coordinate 45,155,776 downwards.
CAGTATTCTTAGATATTGAGAAGGCCTATGATAGAACCTAGCACTATGGAATTATTCGGACCTTACATGGTTTTAATCTCCGTGGTAACATACCACTTTTTATTCAAAACTTCCTACAAAAAAGAAATTCTAAAGTGTGCATTGGGTCTGTTTTGTCTAGATCCTTTGTTCAAACTAAGGGCATCCCTTAGGGTAGTGTACTTAGTGTAACATTATTTATTGTTTTTATTTCCAAGGTTTTATCTATATTACCTTCTTGTATGAAAAGTACACTTTACGTAGATGACTTACAGATTTCCTGTCAAGGTTCAAATATACATTCAATTGAGCGACAACTACAGATGGCTGTAAATCAAATTACTGACTGGTGTGACAAAAATGGCTATACCATTTCATCAAGTAAGAGCAGTTGCATTCATTTTTGTAGGAAACGTGGCCTTCACCCTGATCCCAATATCCAACATCAAGAGGTATCCATTCTTATTGTTAATGAGATACGATACTTTGGGGTAATTTTTGATAACAGACTTACCTTCTTGCCCCATATATTACATTTGCATAAAAAGTGCGAAAGATCTCTTAACATACTAAAAGTTCTTTCCAATACTTCTTGGGGTGCTGATCGAACCTCATTGTGCAGAATATACCAGTCTATCATATTGTCCCGTGTCGATTATGGCAGTGTGGCTTATGGTTCAGCTTCAAAGTCTGCCCTAAAATGGTTAGACCCAATTCATCATGCTGCACTTCGTATCTGTAGTGGAGCGTTTTGTACCTCACTTGGCAGTCTCTATGTTAACTGCAGCATACCTCCTTTAAAACTACGACACATTAAGCTTTCCCTTAATTATTATTTCAAGAGTTTTTCTACTCTAAACCATCCACTAAGGTTTGCAAGAGTTGACTCTATGTTAAAGAGACTTTTTAACGCTCGCCCTTCTTGCACTCCTCCCTTTTATGCTAGGATTCAACCTCTTATAGAGGAAACTGATCTTCATTTAACTCCAGTTGAGATTGCTGACTACAATAGTATTCCCCCATGGGCTTTTCCACAAATATGCTGTCTAAACAACTTTTCTCTGTATAGCAAAGAACATACTGATCCCATAATTTTCAAACAAATTTATGGTATTCATCAGAATCAATTTCATAATTACTTCCCTATCTTTACTGATGGATCAAAAACTGAAAGACACGTCGGCTATGGCATAGTTTATGGCACTAATATCTATAGCTGTTGTCTTTCGTCAGTCTGTTCTATTTACACTGCTGAAATTGTTGCCATTTTGAAAGCTCTTAACATAATCAAGTGCTCTCGTAGCCGCAAATTCTGCATTTATACTGACAGTATGAGCATTATGAAACAGCTTAATTTTCCTCAACATTTTCATCCCCTGATTAATAAAATCTTAGTTTTGTTAAATGAAATGTCTCATAATGGTTTCGAAATATTGTTTTGCTGGATACCTAGTCATGTCGGTTATACTGGCAATGAATTAGCAGGCTTAGCTGCTAAAGAAGGTAAAGACCCTATAGACCAAGCAATACCTTATGCCGATATTAAGCATTCAATCTCTGTATGTACGCATTCTATTTGGCAGAATTCTTGGAATATGCAAGTAACAGACAAACTTTTCTGTGTTAAACCTCACATTCGGAACTGGAGTAATATCTCATACAGACGTGTTGACGTTATTTTATCCACACTTCGAATCGATCATACTGGTTTGACACATAGTTACATTTTATTTAAGGAACCTGCACCTCTATGTTCAAGTTGTAAAATAGTTTTAACTATATATCATATCGTAATTGAATGTCCTAGTTTTAACCATCTTCGTCTTACTTTTTTCCACAACACTGTCTTAAATTTACTGGACTTGATTGGGCAAAGAGATTTGAAGAAGAAAGCAAAGAGATTTGAATGGGGAAATACCTCATTCAAATCTCTTTGCTTTCTTAAGGACTATCACAATTTTGCACTGCTCATAATGCATTCTCTTTACTCCAAAAATTTTTTTAGTAAGATTCAAATTTAAAGTCTTTTACTGCTATAAGCTTGTTTACCAATTTTATAATGGATATTTTATTCTGATTTCAAAAAATTTTTAAACTTTTGCTCGGCACAGTATGTCCTTTTTGGATTTTGCGCCAGGAAAAGACAATCACTCACTCACTCACTCACTCAACGCAATACTACAGTTCATCAACTATAGTGATGAACCAGTCATTTGACACACACAACCCTTGATCACATGTTTCCTGCTGATGAGAAATTTGGAGAATGCGGTGAAAAGGGCTATGGTAAAACTTTTTTTACATTTCAAGAAATGTCCATACAAAATGAATAACAAACAATCTGTTAAACCACATCACCCTGGAACCAGGGGGTACGCGTACCTTCCTGGGGCTTGAGCAGCCACCAGGCGCATCGGCAGGTGGTGGATCGCTGAATGTCCTGTAGGAATGACTGGATAGCTTTGAATATAGAATCAGAGGCCGCGAACCAGCTCCCATAAACCCTGGTGTTATGCGACCAGTGCCTAGGGCTATTTGGCACCGCGGTAATGTTGTCCTTAACGGAGCCTCTAGTTGCCTGGCGAACTTCTAGAGTAATTTGCCTTGCCCAGTAACTCAGGCAATGCTGGGTGGACTTATATTACCTGAGCTTATTGTTATCTTGTGGCTGAAAAGACACAAGAAATAACAAACCTTTCTGCATTTGCAGGTGAAGCCTCTGAGGTAGATCTTGCTGAAAAAGACAAGGGAACTTAGAGGCAATCTTGTAAAGGGGCAGTAATGAACCTTTCACTTGAGGTAGAAATGACCTCCAAACCATCTTCTTCTGCTGAAAGCCAGGAAGCTATCCCTAGCATGACTGACTTTCTGACCAGGTGGGACTGTTTCAGCAAGACCCTATCTGCTGGAAATGTCATACGCAAGAGGAAACGGCAGAGCATATCATTTATGAATGCGAGGTTCTTGCCCTCTTTAGATTAACTTCTTTAGGCATCATCCATACTAGAGAGTTACACCTAGACTCCATTAAAGGGTTATCGGACTTTATTAATAAAGTGGGTGACCCGCACAACTGGAACTAGGAAACATTGGGTTTGGAGTTAATGGTACAAATTGCTGATAAAAGCAGAGGTGCCCAATGACATACAAACCCAATTTTAAGAAGAAGAAGTAAACCACATCACAGGATTTGAATAAAGGGTAGAGCCTTTGACTTTTACATGATAGAAATGGAAGGGCCACAGTTCATAGTGAACAAGAGATGATATTAACATACATAAAATTCTATGACATATCATCATCTCTCCAGGCTAGGTGCCTATTTTTCAGTTGCATAATTTGTGTGTCTGTATCCCACCTAGGGCTTAAATATTTATAGTGGTTCAAAATGTACTTTAAACTGTATCTCCTAGTCTAATTAGCCATTATGATCTGACAAAAAATTATGATTGGGCGACCAACAAACCAAACTTGGTAAAGTACTTGTCATGGCTGTATAATTCATCAAGTCCATCTTGGTTACAAGTCTATCTACTGGATTGTTAGTTTGCTACTGAAATGCAGACTGGCCTTCTGTATGAGTCTCTTTATCAATTGATTCTATATTTAGCTGACACTCGTGAGATTTAATGTATCACTGCATATATAAGTGTGTTTTCTTTATGGAAATAACTATCTCCTGGATGAAAAAAGTTCACATCATAGGATTGGTCTGATCAGCTGAAATCTCTCTACTTCTCCCTAGTGATCCTTTCTTTCAAAGTTACGATTGGTCCTAGATAAAACCATGACATTCTTGCCCATTTCATGGTAAATCCACCTCTGTGATTAACAGTTGGAAGGAGACAATCATGATCATGTGCTTGTGCAGGTGTCCTCCAAACATGCACCTGTCCTGTTGTTGGGAAAATTGTGACTTGGGCGATTTGTGGTCTATATTGTTTTCTTCCACTTAATCCATCAGGTTTGGTGAGTGATACCTCTGTATCACATGTCTTGACTTAACATTTTGACAAGTGGCTTGGAAATTGCTGCTCTGCTGTAACTATTCTGTTTATGAAAGTGTGTTTGAATTATGATCATTGGCACTGGAGCATCCAGATGCTATTGAGCTCTACAGTAATTATTACTGTAGGAGTTTGCTTTTTACAATCCACTTCGATACCGGTCAGTCTTTCACTGAGTTACTCTTTTAGTCTGGGTTTTTGCTTTGTTAAGCTTATCTTGCCACACTGTCATGATGCATGCTGTCAAGACTTTAGAAACTGTACATCTGAAAAGGCCTACAATTTGGTATGTTTATCATTTGCTCGAGCTAGATGGGTTCCTATTACTGGCCTCCTAGAAAATATGCTAGGTCATTCATTTTAAGCTTTTGGAAACATTCAAGACTTACAGAATTTTAATGAATCTCTTACATATTACCTGAGTATATATATTTTTATTTATAAAGAAACTGGTAGGTATTGTATTTTAATAATTACAAAGCATATTTAGAAATGTCACTTTTATTCACAAGTGTTTCCATTATTTTGATAACCATCTTTTAAAATATGTCCAAAGGCAATCGATCTTTAACTTTTACAAAGGATATCGTTAATAAACTGTATAATACCATCCATTCCTAGGAATTTAAAATGTTTGAAATCATTGTAGCCCAAATAAGTTCATCATTTATGATTTTTTAGTTCATTAATTTTACCACAATAAATTTAGAAAAATATGAATGAAGGAGTTCTAATTCTTTTAAATCTGGAACATGAAATCTGAAAATTCAGCTATTTTTTTTCATCCCAAATTCTGGAAATGATGGTTGAAGCGAGTTATTTTTAAGCTCTTTCTATTTTTAGACAATTTATTAATAAGTTTATCAGTAACAGATACATTTTTAATGTCAGTGCTGTAATTTTTCCATAAATTCTTTTTTGATCTCCAGATTATTTTTTTATACATGATCAGTGCCAGTTTGTATTTCTACAATTCACCATTTTCCTTTGTGCTATGAACAAACTTTCTACCTACTCTGTATAATTTGCTTGACTCTCTAGATTACCAAGGAACTATTCTTGTTGAGTAAGCATTAATGAAACTGTAATGATAAGCTTTGTTGGCCAGTTGCAATATGCCATTTTCAATCTCCAAATCTGTTATGGAAGATAACTTTCCAGTCATCATATACAAAGATTTCTAACTCTTTTTTAGTAACCTAAATTGCTGATGTTTGGGCTTATCATTTACCTTACTTAGTTTGATCCTGAAAAAGAAAAGCTAAAATATTAGTAATCAGATAAGTTTACTTCATCTGACACTTACCAGTCATTAAAATGTTCCAAAGATTTACTATTACATAAAGTAAAATCAATGATTTAATTTTTTTTTTAGATTAATAAAAGTTGATTCATTGCAGTTATCAAAAATAAATAGGTTATAATATAAAATGTATTTTAAAAGAACCTTATCACATTTTTTTTCAATCATTACTACTCCACAAATTGTGGTGAACATTTTCATCACATCCTATAATGAGTTCTTTTCTCAAACTTCCACTATCAAAAATATTAACAATTTTCTTATTACATGTATTTTTATCTTCAGAAAGAAGATATGTAGATATAAAAAAAGAAACAAGATATTTTTACAGTAACTCTATCCTAATCTTGGAAGTTTGTCAAAATAACGGTTTTTGGCCTGTTGCTAACAGTAATACAAGCTCTTAGTTTTAAGCAACATTTATCACAGAACAGTAATGTCAAATGGACTTAGAACAGAACTATTGTAAGTTCCTGGCCTCTGAATTAATACAATATTATATAATCAAGTTTCTAAGAACAGCTGAAGCTCATTTACTTTGATGAAGGCTGATTTGCACTACTTTAATATCATTATCATGGCATCCAAAAATGCTAATAGGGAACATCTCTTCTCATGCTAACATTGGTAAGATTGTTTCTTTCTTGAATTTCTTGCAAAGCTTTTCCTAACTTACTCTCAGACACAGAAAAGTAAGCCTACATAGATGTATCAGAAGCAATTTCTATTTCCAGTTCTACACAATATTAGTTAATTATTTGTCCTTACCAGTTCGACGGGATTTGCTTACTTGCATTGCCAGATCTGTCATTATTTCTATCTCTTCATTAGTCTTTTTGTTTAGGTCTTGAAGAATTTAAAAAGATTCTCCCAGTCCAAACCTGTATAGGTGCCAAAATTGACCAATTTGAAAGCATCTGTGAACCTTTTATCAACATTGAAGACCTGTTTAATGTGTCTTCAGATTTTTGCCAACCACTTTAAAGACTTAAACTCTGAGTTGAGTCAATTAAACTATTTCATCAAAGTGGCAAGATCTCTGCTATAAGTGTCCTTCATTTTATAGGCCACCTTAACTGGCTTTTGAAGTTCACTGGGATCTCTATAGAACTCTTGAATCCTTCATTCTCAAACATATGTCTGTCATTGAAAACCTTTTTATGTTATCTTCTTTAAGATCAGGGCTCTTGATATTGAAATGGAGCAATGAACTTTTGGCTGATCTGCCATGGAGTTTTAATGTCTAAGTTAGGATGTCCCCTCTATGGAGATAACATTTTCTTTTGTGAGTTTGATGGATTAATTTCATTGAAGCATTTGATTAATTTAGAAACAGTATAAAAATTTACTGTAATCAATCATTGTAAAATTTTATATACATATCTCGTTTGTTCATATCTTGAGCTGTCAACACTACCTAAGGCTAATATAGAAAATATTTAGATGGATAAAAGCATTTGCAAAGGATATAGCTATAAAGAATTTGTTATTGAACAATTGTTTTACAGTTTGTAAATTATCCATTCATGATAATGTAAAGAATTAAATTGGAAAAACTATTTAGCAGTATTTATATATATTTAAGTACTTTATGAAAATTTTTTTTATGATGTATAAAAAATGGTTTTGATTTTTTTAAGTACATATTTTTGCTGTGAGTGGTGGCTTTAATTTGTATTGTGTGTCATCTCATGAGCATTGTGATTTTATTTATTTTAAAAATTCTTTAAATTATTTACTAAGAGTATATTTTTCATTTCTTATTATGTTTGTTTTTTCTTAATGTTATAGCATAAATTTATTGGTTAAAATGAAAATTCATATTTTTTTACATTCATGGAAATCTAATTTATGTTTAGTGTAAGGGTTTAATTTTCTTGATGTTTACTATAGTTTATATTCATTAATAACAAAATGTTTATAATTGCTTCATGTTTTGGTATAAAAATTTTTTTTAATTTCAATCTTAAAAGTTTACAACATTCTAAGCTACATTTCAGTCTCTAAAACATATTTTCCTTTTTGTCAATTGTATTAAGTGAGTGACTTACTAGACTTTCCTTATCTGTAAATATCAGGTAGAATCCAGTTTTCAATAACATTTTATTTAAAAATTCTATCCCATGTAACAATGTGTTGAAAAGAATTCATATGTGATCTAAGCAGACAGAAAACTGCAAATTAGGATTGTTTTTCTGAGAATTTAAAAAATCATCGATATTACTACTTTAAAAAAAACTTACTTTTGATTTTTTTCAACATTTCCCTCTCATTTACCATTAAGTTTTGTTGTGTTCCTGTCTCTCCTCAATATTCTCAAAGCTATTCATAATAGATAAATTATAAGAAAGTTGTTTTTCCAAGTTTTCATTATCTAACTGCATTCTTTAAAGAAATAAGTATGTATTTATGTAAGAAATAATTAAAATGAAAATAAATATTAACTTGCTAAACATTTAAGTGTACAAAAGAATATTTTCAAATTTAATGGATTCTGAAATATCTATAACTCAACTTCAAAGATATAACTGATACCATGAAAAAATAAGGATGGTTGTCACATTGATTTCCTTTATTCTTATATAGGACTTAACCAGTATTGAATCTATACTTGTGCAGTACATATGATGTTCATAAAGGATTTTTTATTACTGTCATATGAATGTCATTACAAAAAAAATTTTACTGCATATAATTTTCCTTTATACAACTGTTTATGACAGAAATATGATGCTTCAAAAATTAAAGTACATTTGAAGCTAAAACTACTAGCTATAGTAATATAGATATTGTTTCAAGTACTGTGACAAAAGTCTTGAGAATCATGACTACACCACATACGAAAGAAAAATACTTGTATTAATAAAAGTATTTATTAAAGAGAAAACAATTTAAAAGGAATTTTTGGATGTTCTAACAGATTTTATAATGAAGAATGGTATAACCAAAGCAATGTAAAAAATCAGCATTTGTAGTTATTATCAATGATCAACATTATGTGGAAACAGAGAAGCTCAAACGAGATATGTCACTGAATTTCAATTTCTAAGCCAGTATTTGTGACTTATGGAATAACAAGTTATAATCTTAAATAATGTGACAATTGTAATTCTTGTTCTTAAAATTCATAAAAAAAAGTAATTTGATCAAATTCTTTTTTAAATTGTTTCCCTTAATAGACAGTATATCTACACCACTTTTCAATTTGCTTTCACCCATTGTATTCTGTTTAACTTCGCATGTCTCTTGCTCTTCTGCCTACAATTTTTGGATCACTGTGATCAGATTTCTTAACTGATGTTTACTTATAGCCTTTCTATTGGAATTTTTCTGATCTCCATACTATTGAATTCTCTTAAAGTTTCCTAACTTAAAAAATATTTTGTGTATGCCACTTTTATTTCACTTACACATAACCCAATGAAAACTCTTCATTTTTTTTCACTGGTTAATTATAATTAAATCATAATGATGTAAAATTATCTTACTGATAAATGTATCTCTTGAAAGAATTTTATCCCAATGCAAAATTTTAGATTTTTCTGGAAAGGAATTTGAAATATATTCATTTACACAGAATCATTATTATACTTATCAAGATCATACTATTTAAAAAGTATAGGATATTTAGTTCTTTTCTTTCCTTTTAACACTTCTGAGAAAAAGGAATCAAATCAAAAATTTCATGTTGTGTAGTATGATTCTAAATGTTATTTTAATAATAAAAGAATTTAAAACTTCAAAATCCTTATTAGTGTATAATATTATTTCTGTAATTTAAAATCTTATTTTAGCAGTTATCTGTTTATTCCTAATATCTAAATTGTGTATTAAAAACTTAAGAAAATTTTTAAAAAGTTGCATATTTTATATAATGTTTTTATTTTGTAACTATACTTTTTCTGTAGTTGAAATTCAAAAATAAAACTTTCTTTTATTTCAGGCTATATTATTAGCAGACATCTTGCCTTCACTGTTTATAAAGCTTGTTGCACCATTTATTGCCATAAGAACACAGTAAGCAAAACTATTCATCATAAATCTTTGTAAATAATAGAAACTTTCTTCAACGAAATTTAAGTGTTTTCTATCAATACAAGTGATATTTTTATGATATTACCTTTAAAATAAATCATAAAACATAAAATATAAAATTATTCATATAAGTATTATATTAATTATTCTTACCACTATCACTACCAACATACTAGTGTTGATATTTGCTTAAAAGCACTTGAACTAAAATTGCTTTAATGTGGAAAACTGGCATAGGTCTCTTTGCAAGTTTGAATAATAAGGTATCATTTGTTTTTGGAATTCTAAATTGAAATTGTTTTCAAATATAATTTTAATTTTTGTCTGGCAATGAGAATTGTGTTAAAAACTTCAAGACTGCCAAACCAATATTGAAATATATTATAGAAATATAAGAGAGTGCTATGGGTCAATCACATATAAAAGTATGCATTTAGTAGATTTAAAATAGAAATCTTAGCTCTATAGGTGATTTTAATAGAATAAATTGCAATCTTTTTTATTTAGTCCTGAAATGTATTCATTAAGTTTGACAACCGAGATGTAAAACTTGCCAACAATAAAGAAATGATATGTTTTAGATAAACCGAAAAACTTTTAATAACCAGCAAAAAATTATTAATTCAATCTTTAATCTCTTACTGTGTTTTTAGTTGATTCCAAAAAATACTTTTCCAATTAATTTACTGAAGAGCAATTGTTACTGCAAAGGTATAGTGACAGGTAATGAGAAGATTATATATTACTTGCCACTGTGCATTTTCAATTGCACATTCAGATTTCTTTGAAAAAATAGCATCTTCAATTATTACAGGGTATAGATCCTTTTCCACCTTGAACATTTGAAATATTTTATTGTACTCTGTTGATCAGTCTTTTCTTGAGATACTATAATTTTTATCATAGAGAAATTGCAATCTGATTATAAATGTATTCTATCATATAAAGCTCTAGATGAAGTTGTAAGCAATGCTTTTTTTTAATCTTCATTTCCTTTTTATTAACATTAAAAAAGTTTTCAATGAAAAAATTTCATGATTTTCTTCAACCCAGTAAAAAACAGTACAAATATTGAGAGAAAAATAATTGATGTATAAAATTACTGAGAAAGGAAGTATGCTTTAAAAGGTGTAACGTTACGCTCTGTAACGAAACAACTCAAAAAAGTTTAAGCAGGGCTGATCGTATTTCGACAGATTAATTAATTTTACTGAAAAAAACTCAGAATGTGAAACGAAACTAACATTTAATAATGCACACAGAACATTACAAACTACAAGGACAAAGTTTTACAAGGTCTACTGAAGAGAAAAGGAATATAAACATATAACGTCAGCTCGTGCGGGATGCGCACGGCACATGATTGGTGGGTGAGGTGCTGCCATTCGCAACATATTCCCCCCTTTTTGAGGAGCTGGATAGCTACTCAAAAACATCAGTTAGTCACTAGCTTCAGTTCTTTAGGTCTCCTTATGGCACAACCACACCTGGTAACTTGAGGTTGTGTGACCTCTGAAGACGGACTCTGCAATTTCACAGATTCAGTCTGTTGAATACTCTGCAGTGGCAAGCTCTCCAAGTCGTCTCTACTGACTTCAAGCGGAAACACACACTGAATTGGACGCACTATTGTAGAAGACTGAGTTTTTAATTTGATAGTGTTTTGATTTAATTTTAATTTAACTAGGTGAACACCCTCGAGAGATTAAATCAGCAGGATTAATTTTCCCTGGCACATGTCGCCATTCGCCATCAGGAAAAAGCGTTTTTATATCTTTAATTCTATTCGAAACGAAAACTGACCAACCCCCTTTATGTCTTAACCAATATAAAGCAACCATGAAATCGCTCCGAAAAATGGTTTCCATTTCTGTAATGTTAAGTGCTTGCTGCACTGAATGTGCTAACCTGGCACCTATACAGCATGCCATAAGCTCTAACCTGTGGATAGTAATTTGCTTTAAGGGGGCTACTCTAGATTTTACTCTGATAAGCACAGCCTTTACACCTTGAGAAATGTCTGATCTCAGAAATATGCAAGTTGCATTGGCCTCTTTACTCGCATCAATAAACACATGCATCTGAGTGGTATCATTAATTTCAAAATAATGCGGGATTTCTATGTCCGCCAATCTACCCGCTTCACTCCAGCATTTAAGAAAGGATTTCACAACCTCAGCTGGCAGAGGTGAATCCCATGGTAATTTCAATTTCCAATTATTCTGCAACAGTATCTTAGGAAGCAGAGTTGCGGAACATAAAATAACGAGTGGGTCAAAAATTTCCTGTACAGCGGCTAAAATAAACCTTTTTGTTATATTACAATCATATTTTAGATCTTCCACACAAATATTGCATTTTATAACATCCCTGTCAAGATCCCATAACATTCCTAAAACTTTCGTCGTCCCCGTACTCTTAGATAGATACTGACATTCAACATTACTCTCCCAATTTCGTAAATTAAAACAACCCCGAGACAAAATAGCTCTAGCCTTCAAAATAAATTCTTCTTGCTGTCTAACATCATTCACTCCCGTGACGCAGTTGTCAACATAGAACGAAAGTTTCAATTTATTTTCTATCTCAGAATCTTCATTTGGCACATGTTCGAGCATGTGTGAAAGTGCTGCAGCTAACATAAATGGGCTCGATGTTACACCAAAGACCACTCGAGAATGTCTATACACGATTTGCTCCTTCCCCGTGGGATAGAAGAACTTCAAAAAATCTCTGTGCTCAGGGGCTATCCCCAACTGAAGAAAAGCCTTTTCTATATCTGCAGAAATTCCAATAGGATAACTTCTAAACCTGTCAATTATACCCGGTATCTGCTCGATTAAATTTGGACCTTTGTGCAATAAATCATTTAATGAGATATTTCCAGTTTCCCGACCCGAAGCGTCGAAAACTTGACGTATTTTTATGGTACTACTATCGGTTTTCACAACTGTTCGGTGTGGCAAAAAATGAGAGGTTTCGTTTTCACACTCAATTTTTTCTATTATTTGTAATTCCTCCCATTCCTTAAATACAGCTTTATTATCCTCTAAAATCCCATTCCGTTGTGCGTGTTCACACATTTTTGTATGTCGTTTCCATGTCAAATCTTTATTGGAAGGCAACACAACTGTATTTGCTTTAAAAGGCAAGCAAAGTTCGTATCTGCCATCCGGCAGAATCTTCATACTCTTTTCAAACTCCTATATCACCTTTAAATGCTAATTATTTTTGTTTAACCTCTGAACTGGATTAAGAATCCCAATACTTTCCAGATCCCACAACTCAGTAATAGAAGAATTCGAAATATATAAGGATATAACATTCAAAACAGTATCAGATATTGCATCACGTTTACTAAGCATTTCCTGTTTTCCCATCAGAATGAAACCTAACCGCATCTCTAACAAAAACAAACCCGAATTCAATTAGATAGGTTTATCCATAAACAAAAACCCTACAATATCAACACCCAAAAGCAAATCTATCTCGTAATCAGGTGCCTTTTTTCTAAGGACATTTTTCTCGCTTACAAACTGTCCCTGGAGTGATGTTTCCCACTATAAAAAACACAAAATAAAATTCGCTTACCTGTGTTGCCTCTAGTGTTAGTGCTTACCAATGAAACTGCCGTTGGGTAATTATCTAATTTGTGCACTGCATGTTTCTTCTTAAAGTTAGAAGAAGCGAAACCAGTTCGAGCTAACTCGACCATCTCTTCTCCTTTTACTTCTTGCTTAAGAAAATCCATTAAATTCTCTAGTGAACGATTCTCAACATCAGACGCTGGTCTCATGTTTCTGCTCCTTTCCCATGCCAGCAATACCTCTTCCGGCAAACAAGATTCCACTAAAGGACTTAGAAAATCACAGTAGTTTTCCTGCGTTCGCCCTAGACTCTCTAGGGCCCGTATCTTCGCTTCTATCTCGTCGTATAATGTCGGAAGATCTGTCTTGGAACGCCCGGTGACCGCATTTTTCATAACCATGGTAAGCAGGTCTCTAACATAAATTTACACTAAAAAGATCCTCACGTCCGAATCTCTCCTTAAGCTGGGATATTGCCTTGGAGTAATTATCCGCCGTTGCAGGGAAACTCTCCACCACACGAGCTGCTTTCAATTTTGGCACTACGGCTTGCAGGAGGTACTGAAATTTATCCTCATTGGGGATACTTGCATCATTGTGGATTTTACTAAACTGGCTCCAAAAGGTCAAATAGTCCTTAACATTGCCGCTGAACTTCTTTAGCTCTATCTTGGGAAGTTTGAACTTTCTCTTCTCAGAGCATTCTATTGCTTTCGGTTCTTTCAAAGATAGCTGATCAATTCGCGAGCATAGTTCGGAGAACTTATCTCTATATTCCTCAGCAGTCAGGAAATTCTCCTCATGTTCTGTTTCGGAATCTTCTTTCAGAATAAGGTCCGTAATATTTCCTTGGAATACTTCTAAGCGTGTAAATTTATCGCTAATTTGCGATTTCAAAACCGAAAGTCGATTGACATCCGAGCTCCTTTGGCAAAGTTCAGGCTCAATTTTATTCCCACAGGCAGTAAATGAGGCACGAAACGATTTTCGTTGTCTTTTTAGTTGCGTCACATCCATTTTTCAGGCTCAAACTAATCAACTAGCAGCCAAAAACTCCCCACGTTGGGCACCAGAAATTATGTAACGTTACGCTCTGTAACGAAACAACTCAAAAAAGTTTAAGCAGTGCTGACATCTACCCGATGTCATATTTCGACAGATTAATTAATTTTACTGAAAAAAACTCAGAATTGGAAACGAAACTAACATTTAATAAAGCACACAGAACATTACAAACTACTAGGACAAAGTTTTACAAGGTCTACTGAAGAGAAAAGGAATATAAACATATAACATCAGTTCGTGCGGGATGCGCATGGCACATGATTGGTGGGTGAGGTGCTGCCATTCGCAACAAAAGGACCTGATAACCTTAATTGCAAATATATATTATAAAAAGGACCAATAGTATTGTAATTAGCTTGTATAATTAATATTTTATTTGAATTTTGTTTAAATCAATGATTTGTTATGTGGTCAGTGTCATACTGCACTAATTTAATGGTTGAATTTTCCAAAGAGCAATTAACATTTTTAGACATTTTTAAGGACACTTGAGTACAATTTATAAGTAACTATCTATGTAGATTTACACACACTTTATGTTTTTACACTGAGTAATGATCAGCTGAGAAAATGAATGAAGGTAAATTGGTAAATCTGCCAATTTTAGTAAAACTTAATATATGCATACTTTTTGAAAAATGCTACTACAATTAGGCAAAATGTTTCCAGTTAGCTAGAGTATTACATAGATTATAATATAAATTTGGCTCACATGCATATCGAAATGCCTTCATTTCCTTTTTATTAACATTATGGTTTTTAATGAAGCAATCTCATAATTTCTTTCAGCCCAGTAAAATATGTAGAAATAATTAATAATGATGTATAAAATTATTTTTATTGGCTTTATGTCAGTAGATATCTGTTTTGAATCAATCTTTAAAATCCTTGGATAGCTTGTACATTTTATCATTAAATCTAAAAATCATTTGCAGAAATCACATCCAATAAAAATTGGCTATTGTTGAAAATCTATCTATAATTATAATTTGACACAAAACAAAACATACATTTTGAAATCTGTGTACATCAAAAAATTCTATATGCACTAATTAAAGTCCACTAAAATAGGAAAATGTGCTTATGTAAAAATGTTCTTAAATGTGCTTACATTTTTATAGATGATAGATCCCATTTTTAATATACCGCTTTCAATAATATGTTTAATGGGTTTCAAAGTAATTTCAAATAAAAACATGACTGGTAATGAATAATATTGTTCTGATCATGCCCCAAGACTTACTTGTCTGATAATTTAATAATTTTATTATATAATACATAAAGTTTATATTCTGCTATTTCTCTAATGTAATGTACATACAAATGCTAATTGCGCTTAGTTCAATTTATATATTTCTGTTGTAAATATCAACCTTTTAGATTTCATAACAATAAAATTGTAAAATTAAAATTATGTGTTAATCCAATCTAAATTACTTTAATATCCATCAGTAATAATTTTTCATGTGAGTATATTTTATTAATTCTATGGGCTGATCAATACATTCTGCAGTATGTTTTCTGGTCTTTTGATCTTTATGAGATAAAATTTTAGTTGTAAGATGTGCTATCATTTCATTCTACCTTCAGAAGGACCTGCAGTACAATTTTGTTGTAACCACATATGATGTACGATAATCCAAAATAAGTATGTTTTTTACACAACTTTGAATTTAAAGCAAATTAATTAGGAAATTGCTCTAAATAGAGTAATATCCATTATCATGAACCTCAAATTTATGAATACTCTCAATTTTGCAAACTAGTGACTGGTCACATAGTCCTATAGACACAATGATTATTTTAATACCTTTTTACTAATTAAAATTTTGAAAAATCTTACTTTACAAACTTATTTTCACGCGTCTTTCACATGTCTTTGTTTTTTATCATTTGAGTTTTTTCATCTACTTATTTTATATTATATAGTTGAGAAACATAAATTCTTAGTTTTTACTGGAAAAGTCTAAATCCTTCAAATTATTGATGACTTCTTGCACTGCTGATGTTGAAATTCTTGTTTTTTTTAAGCAATTTGTGTAAAATTTTTAACTTGTCTAACCTGACTCCCATCTTACAACCATGCATCAGAGTATAATCAGAAATTTCAAGAACAAATATTGTAAAATAATTCTGCAAGAAGTAAGCATAACTTTGAATCTCCTTGTAAAATTGACATTCTAGACCCAATGCTCTTGTCAATCTATGTGTGGAATCATGTTATAGAAAAAATGCTTCTTTATCATTTTGACATGCATATTTTATTAAAGAAACATTGCAATTGAAAAAAGCTAAGAACATTTATTTGATGATTTGAGAGAAGATGAGAGTTACTTGTACATGATCTTCAACGAAGAAACACTTAGCTAACTGAAATTTTATTTCAATACTTTTTAAATGTGAATTCAGATGTGATTTATACGTAAGTATAGAAGTATTAAATGATTGAGAACATTTAGTTATCAAACAATTAGAGAATGACAGTATTGTAACCATGTGCAAAACCAGCAGATGAAGGACTAACAAAATTAGGGTACTTTTAGGAGAAAAATGAAAGTAAAATACTTTCTTACATTGAATAAATTGGAAAATGTGTTTTTAAAAATATTAAAAAAAGTAATTACGTTTTAAATGATATTATAAAATGTGTAAGCTGTTTTGTTACCACATAGTACACAATCCAACATGATTCTTGATAGACTTGCTGCATTCACATTTGGCATTTAATTAAAATTTGTATCAAATTAGATCTGTTTTATAGATTATTTCCTATAAAAATAATTAAAATATTACAATTACCAGAAGATAGTTTTTAGATACATAAAGAAAAATATTTTATTGATCAAAAGTCATGATTTCATCTAGAATTCATTCAAACCCATCAAATTGAATAGAAAAATACAAAATATTAGTTCTTACCAAAACAATGTCAATTAATGTAAGGATGAAAAGGTAAACGTGCATTTTAATACTTAGTATGTTTATTTCACTTTATGAATGCACATTTGTTAAGCATGTATCCTTATAAAATCAATAACATTTCACTTTGTGTTAGTTCTTTACTTATATGACATATTTTCAATCATATCCTCATTTATGAAATTCTTGCTCTCATTTTTTATAGTAAATTTGTTACGACTTTACTCTATTAATTTTATTTCTTGTTATTAATACAGACTTACACTTTTAAACTAACATTTTATTCTAGTTACGGTGCATGAAAATAATAATTTTTTAATCTATTGTCTAGCGTTTATGTATTTTGAAATGTATTTATGTATTTGTATACTTCCCCTAATAAAAGCCGAGCTGGCAGCCGAATGGTTAGCACTCTTGCCTTCAGTTCAACAGTTCATGGGTTCGAATCCCACCTTGGGCATGGATGTTTGTAGTGGTTCGGAATCCACTTTAAACCGTAGGTCCCAATATAATTAGTCTTTGTGTGCAAAAAATGACCGTTGAGGACAAACAAACAAATTCCCCTAATAAAATGATTAGGAAAAATAATTAATGATAAATAAATAAATTATTATAAAATTATTATATTTTGTATATCAAATTCTATGCTGATATATATATTTATGCATGTCATAATTTATTATTCATATTCTAGATAAACTTATGCTCAAAATTATTACATTTGTTATAAAGAGTGTAAATTGTTTCTTTATTTTATATTAACTTGTTTTAACCCAGAAAGTTAATTTGTGGTGTCCACTATTAATCATTTTCAATATGATATTTATTTATCTACTATTAAAATGTTTATGTTGGTTTTGTATTTGTTCTAAAATTCAATATGATCTAAATTTATTTCAGTGCACGTGTCCTAATTGCTGTTACACTCTGTGCTATGAGTTTTATTATTACATCTTTTTCATACAGTCCTTGGATGACATTCTTAGGTATAATTTTATATTCTCATAATATAAATATCATTTTTAAATATCTTTATCATTTGAATATAGTGTTTTTTTTTCTTAATATTAACTAACATTTGCATTTTCTAAAATGATATGTATTAGGTGTAATATGTGCTGCTTTGTCCAGTGGCCTTGGCGAAGTTACATTTTTAGCATATTCTTCCTTTTTTGACAGGTAAATTCTAGTTTTATTTTATCTACAGTTTACCAACTTGTATAAAAGTTTTTCTTTTTAAGAAATCAGTATTCCCGTTTTTAAAGTGCTTTATTTATTTTAGGGATGTTGTATCAACATGGTCATCAGGAACAGGTTAGTAACACTGATTAGTTATTTTTAAAATACTATTAAGTAAATGTGATATTATTAAATTTTAGATTAATTAAAGAAATAATCACAAAGTAACATATACTGCAGCAATCACAGTCAATGTAAAAAAAAGTATTTAAAAAGTTCATTCAATTTGATCTTTTATTGAATTTAGTTCTCTGGGTTCATATCCCACCTGTATGAATTGAATGTTTGTAGCAGTTTGGAATCTAACTAAACTATAGGTCCTGCTATAAACATTTTACTAACATTTATTTTATTAACATTATTAAAAAGACTTAGACTATTAATGCAAAAAGACTTATTTAATCCTAAAACTAAATTAAACTCAGTGACATGACAGCCCATATGGGGGCCAAGATCTACAGTGGTGACATCTGTTTTCATGACGGGCCCTGGGGTGCATATGCCCCAGTTAGGTTGTCAGCCTAAGGCAAAACCCTCAAGGTTTATAAACCCACTGAAGATTTGAAAAGCTTAATTGACCTTTCTCAAGTTCTAGAACCTACTTAATCCTAGACTGATGAATATAGCGATAAAGTGAAACATTTACATAGCTCCCTGACCTCAATAATATGGAAAAGTTATGGGCAATTTTAAAATGCTCAATCTGAAATTGTTACCCTCCACATGCTTCTTTCCTATAATTTTCGTAATATCTTCATGAAGAATGACGTAATATTTATCTGAATACTTATTACCCCAACTATTGCTATAATTCCCAATCAAGTCCAAGTTGTATTACATGCCAAAGGCAATCTCATGCCATATCACAAAGGATTTCTCATAAATCTAATATTTCCTTTATTTTAATGATCACCTATATTTATTTTCTTAACATAAAACATGCTGAACCAAATAACAAAAATCAACAATTGTGCTACTTAGTACTAATTATTGATAATTATTTTCCTCGTTTAAATTCATTCATATAACATTCGAATTTTTCAATGTAAGAAAGATTATTTCTTTGGCATAATGTACAAAGAAAAGTCACCTAATTTTAATGTTAAAATTTTATGTTAATGAAGAATCATATACATAAATTGTTATTCCGTTTTCTTAAGCTTATAGAAATTTTAAGAAGTGATTGTTTTACTTTAGGTATATTTACAACTAAATTCTTTGACTGGCTTATTTTTCTTGAGAAAATAAATTATCAGAAATAAATATTTATAATAAATGCAAGTAATTGAGAAATCTTCAATAAAAACTAAATAATGTCTTAGAATATTGAAAAATATATTCTTAACTAAAAATTGATGTAATTTATGTTATACTTGCAATATTTAATTGCCAACAACATGTATTTTAATAAAATAAAGCACACAAGAAAATATTTTCCATGTACTTTTTGTCAACTCTGCACTAAAACAGAAAAATTTCCTTAAAGTACAATAATTGTACTTTTTATTTGATTGTACTATTTATTGTTATGACTGTGATCTTGTAATATACACAGTTAAATTTTCTCTCTTGCACTCTCATTTTTTTTATCAAATATTCAAGCTATAAGACTACAATTTAATATATTTAGTTGTGTGTGATTGAACATTTCTTAAGAATAACTTTGTAGTTCTAAATTTTAACATTTCTCATCCATCAATAATCAAAAACGTTCTTGGGTTTGAATCCCATCTGAGGATTGAATACAAGTCTAATTAGCCCTTGTGAGCAAATAATAATTATTGAATAACCAACCAAACTTATTAACAATCAACAAAAACAAAATAATTGTGTTAATTCTGTGTAAGAGTTGCTGTGCAAAATTTTTGTATTATTTTGAAAATATGTATTGATTAATTGTGCAACTTAATTTAACCCCTGACATGAGCTATTTAAAATAAAAGAGGATTTCTGTAAGCCACAACTGTTGCATCATCAGATCAAAATATTGCATACCAAATCTAGAAGTTTCAGCTGTATTTAAAAATTTGAATAGATTTTTTCCTATTCTTCTTGTTTATGCAAGAGAGATATGTAAATTGATACATGAAATGCACATGGATTCTACATTTGTGAGGTAAAAGTATTTGTTTTACTTAAAGTAATTTCTACTGTTATTCCTATAATTAGTTGAACAGTATTTATTAGAGTAAAAAAATTAATTATCCAAATTCTTTGAAGGTAACTTAAACAGTAACAAAAGTAACAATTTTCATCAGTTGCATTGTAAAAGGATTAGTGATTTTGCATCAGCAACAGGATATTTATATAAGCATTTTTCTCTTCAAAAATAGACTCAGTTATTTACAAAATGTTTTATTGTTAAATATCTATAGTAAGAACACTTCATAGTTTGATTTATCAAGAGATTTGAGTGCTTAAAAATGAAATGTACAAAATTCACGAGTTTGTCAAAAATGTATAAATACTAATACATTTTTGTACACATATGTTAAATTTTATCATAACTTTTGTTAAGAATATGCAGGAAAATTAAATCTCTGAATAAAAAATTTATCAGTTCTTAATATAACAGTTAAAATTATTGTAATTCATATTTTGTTTGTATAACTTATTTTTTAAAGTACATCATTGGTACTGCAACCATTGTAGAGCCTGACCATTTAAGATTTTTCTTCATTCAATACAAGTAGTCTTTAATTTCCAATTGAAGGTTGTCAAATCTCTTCAAATTACAAACTTGATCACTCCACTGTACTTTTTACAGACACTATTTGGTTCCTTAGAATTTTTAGTTTTTCCCAAAAAGGTGCCAATATTCTTTTGATAACTAAATTATTTTTATTTAAAATTATCGGCTGTTGGTCAACAAAAAACTGAGTTTATTATAAAATATCTACATCCTCAAAAATGACTGTCTGTGATTTTTAGGCTAATTTAATTTTGGATAGTGTGAGCTAATGGCATTTTGGATATTTTATTCTTGACCAGTTGTTGAATTTTGTACATTAACTTGACTTTTTGACTAAGGTTCATTCATGATACCACCCTGAACATAGAATCCAAGGCACATGGTTTTATCTAGATTAAGCTCTTCCACATTCAGAAGGAGACAACCTGGATTTGCTCACAGTTCACTGACAATCGTGTTATCTCAAAAAACCTGAAACATTTCTGCAATGAATTTATTTGACTTCTCTGTAGTCCACTCTTAATGGAACTCTATTAAGATAAGATCGATTACAACTATCCTACTTAGGTAAAATATTATAAATTTGAAGCTCAGACTATTTAATAATTTCTTCATGCGGCAAATTTTTTGAGAAACTCGTTTTTTATTTTATTTTTCTACAAGTGTAAATCCCGAAAATTAGAAATAAAAATATTTTCTAAGATTATTCAATTTTCTTTTATCTATATCCTGAGATTGGTTATTCTGTTTCTTCTGTATCTAGATCCACTGAGGTTTTCCTTATCGAGACTAAAAGAACTATAAAGAAATTATAGTTCTGCTTTTATCCATTTTCTCAACACCATCTAGCTATTAGAATCTCCTTATTTTTGAGAATATATCTGATTTCTTGTAACAATCAGAAATATGTTTTGCTTCTCCATTGACCTTTTTAACATACTGCTCTGAAAATATTTCTTTTCCACTCTCAACAATCTTTCATTGCACTTTCTTAAAGTTCACATTTCAAAACTGCGAAACGATTTTAAAATATATAACAAAAATTAAATAAACTAATATCATAAAACCTAAGTATTTTTTATACATTGCCTTTCCTTCTATGCATATTTTAAATATTATCAATAATGTTTATGAAAATTCTTTAATGCAAATTGATTCAATTATATACTAATTTCTTTAAATATTATATTGTATATTTATGATATAATATAGATGTAGAAATTTGCATATAAAATATTTTATTTATAATTATTAATATCATTTAGGTGGTGCTGGAGTTGTTGGAGCTTTATCCTATGCTAGCTTAAAATTACTTTTTGATACGAGGCCAACACTTCAAATAATGCTTGTAATGCCAGCACTTACAGCTATAACGTAAGTAATGAATTTTAAGTTTCAACTCTTTTATAATCTTTATGGAAGTTCCTTGAGAGACAATGATTTTTGCAAAGTGACGTCTAGTTACAAAAGAAAAATTTACATTAAATAGCAATTTACTGATATTTTTAGCATTTCTCTTTATTGTGTAATATTTATTACACAAATTTATTGTTGAGTAAAAATGATTGATTTTGTTTCTATATTCATTATAATTTCCCTGCTTTTATTTTTTCTAGTTTTTGGGTTATAATAAGTCACCCACGATCTGGAAATAATTGTAGGGACTACTTTTGTAGTTCAGAAATGCAGCCCATTCTGGAAGGAGAAATTGATATGTCTACTACAGAATATGTTTCAAGACCAAAATGTTATACCTGGAAACAGAAAGTTACCCTCATTAAAGTAAATTTTTTTAAATTTATTTTGCTGTTCTCCCATTAATAATTGAAAATATGAGTATTTTTAAATTTAAATTGCATGTATTTCTGTTTTTATTTATTTATTTTTTTCCTGTTGAAAAGTTTATGTGTTAGTTTGGAGAAATTAATTTTAATATTAAAACTTTGTTTCTGAAATTAATGATTCATATTATTTATAGTTTTGTTTTAATAATAGCTTAATTTTAATTTCTCTTTAGTGGTTTGGCTTTTCGATCTTTGGATAACATATGAAGTATAGGTTTGTTTAATAATGAATGGCATGTTTTTTTGTTTTTTTTTAATACATTTAAGTATATTATAATTTTACTTACAAATTAAATTTTTTAACTTTTGCTTTGTTATGTATTTATTATCCATCTTAATGTCTCAATTTCATGAGATTTCATGTCTATGAATAAAAAACATTTATAAAAATGAGCATATTTTGTGAAACTTCTGGAAAGTTATAGCTATAACTCTGAAAAATGAAAAAGTAATTGTCTCATTAAAATGTTTGCAAATGGTGTTAAATTTCCCTTGAGACGTCTTTAGCCTTTTTATGCACATAGCTTACATTTAATTCTTGAGTAATAAAATTTTCTTCGCACTCATTGGTCCATAGTATCTTAATTTAACACCACTGCATATTACTGCATTATTACCTTCTGTTACTTTAAGAACTATTACAGTCTTAAAGTATATTAACCTTGATTAATTATCTGATTGATCACTAGGGGGTCACTAAAAACTTCTATTGCTCGCCATTAAGGATTTCAACTTTCCACTAATGGGTTGTAAAAACTATGGGGAAATTAAAAGTAAATTACTTTAAAAAGTGGTTAAACTTTTCTGATAGGTTTTTTTTTTTTTTTTTTTTTTTTTGAGAACTTGACAAGATTCATGAAATTGAAGTTTGTAGAAGGTAATTTCTGCTATATTATTTAATAATTATTAATTTTATATAGAATATCATCGCTGAATTGCACTAATCAGTTTGTACTAATCAGTTGTTATTACTTGTACAATTAACTCTAAAAGTAAGAACACATAAGTTCTTAAGTTATTGATTAATTTATAGATTTCTGATATTAATACTATATATATTGCATTGAATATAACAGCATTACACATATTTTTTCAATATTTAAACACATTAGTTTCTTCTAGTTATGATATGCTCAAATTGACAAGGCAAATTAAGAAATGTTTGTCTGATCAGTCTTCTGAAAAAATATTTTATCTGTCATCTCTGAGAGGCATTATGAATAATTAATCCATAAAATGTAATACAAAATCAATTTATTAATCTTAGTATTTCTTACATCAAATATTATTATCTATACGTGCAAACACATACATTGTACATGTATAAAGGAAATTATAACTAAAGTGATACTATTTTGACCTGTGAAATAACTCTGCTTATTAGATTTTGATGAAACTTAATATCTGCGTAATATAGAACATGGGGGAATGATTTCTTTGCAATCAGAAAATAGATCACATTTTTGACTTCTAGATAGCAGCTTTCAAAATTTTTATGCATATTAGTAAAATCCTGTAAAGAGACTTGTAACCAGAGCCTAAATGTTCATTCTGTATGCCTTTTTCATTGCTAAATATGGTCTTACAGAAAGAATATTGGCCTTGACTAGAGTAAAATTGTTTTATCAAGATGACAGCAATAGTTTACCAACACTACATAAATATCATTGTTTAGAGGGATTGCAAAATGAGCTTTGTTGAATATTTGAAGAATTTGATTATAAAATTTGAAAAGGGTGAGGATTTGGGTTTGCTACATGCCAGGAAGACAACTGAAATTCGTTATTAATGAAATTGTTAAATATCTCTCTATTGCTGTGGGTATTCTTCAGTAAGTGCTCAATTGCTGTTCTGTGAGTTTGAGAATCTTTGACATATATACAGTATGAAAAATTATGCAATCTTGTTTTAAATAGACCTTGTGTATGGTGCAAATAAGGCAATCTCAAGATGAGCAAACACTCTCAGATTTTGCTTGCCGATTTATGGACACAGTAGCTGTTACTGACATCCGACCTTGAAAATTTCTACACTTATATAAGGAGCACTTTTTTAATTGGAGCTGTGAAGAATCAAAATGTTGCTGTTGTGCTTCACATCCTTATTTCCTTCACCAATAACCACTGCATTATGTTTATATGACTGCATGGAGTTGAATTATTGCTGATTTTGTCCTCAGACCATTTTCCTTTGAATCTATTCCTTTAGGGTCCTAAAACATGCTGTTACAAGTACATGATACAGTAAACTTTTTCAACAGCATATCTTTCCTACTTTAAAGGAATGACAATATTTGCTGACCACTGTCTTTATGTCAGATATAACAACTCCCAAAATTTGACATACCAAACTAGCAGCCAAATGGTTAAAGCTCTGACCAAGTTCTAGTTCAGTAGTTTGTAGATTCGAATTCCACTTTGGGTCTGGATTAAAAAAGAAAAACCATTGTTCCTAAATTTCCAGAAAATCATCTTTATTAAATAAGAATGAACTTAACCCAAGTTGAAAACCATGTTGTAGAAATCTCATGAACCTTTCACCACACTGTCATTGAACATATTATAATGCAATTTTAACTTCTAATGTATGTCCATAAAGCACTGGTTGAGCACATTCTATAACTGAATAAATTTTAATTATTCTGAGTAACCTAATTCCTCCTGGTGGTCAACATTTAATCTGTTTTTTGTTGAGAAATCTTTTTGCATAGATCTATATAGTGTATATACCAACATTTATCAAAATCTAATAAACTCACTTTAAACTGTTTATCCTGGTGTGCAAAAAAATTAACTTTAAGTGACAATCAACCTACCAAAATGATTTGCAAAATGTATTCTGCAAGCTTTAATTATAACCACATTGCTTAGATGTGTGCATTATATTATATAGACACTCTTAAATTTATATATTATAAATTTGAGCATGACAACTGAGTTTATATATAGTTGAATTACAAAAGAATTTAAAAATTTCAAACTAACTATTGATTTTTATTTGTTTTTTTTTCCCTCATTTTTCACCTCATACAGATAGTGATAAAATTATTCATAAGATTTTATCTTCATTTCTACTTTGTTGTATTTAAGGATCAAAACGATGCTCCAATGTGAAGTATAACTTATTCCTATTAATCAATATGAAATTAAATACCTTAGAAATATTTTCAAACTTTTTGATGAATATTTAATATTCTTTTAATCAAATTAATTTTATCACATTTTATTTTAACTAACTTATTTTGATTAATTAATTAATAATAAAAAGGCCTTAAAATAATTTTTAAATAATGGTAAATCTACTAAAAGGAACTTTTTTCTGTGAAAAATAAATTTATGGAAGATGTATTATGGTCTTATGTTTCATTTAAAATAAACTTGCTTAAGTTGCACAAAATGTAATATCAATTATGAAAACACAATGATTTTTGTTTGAAATATAACTTAAGGTATCTATTTTCATAATTATATTTAGAACATTTATGTGAAAACCTTTATGTCTTTGGTGATCATTTGAACTGAGGTTTCTGTATACATTCATATGATGTATTTGAAGCATGTATCAAGTAGAGTCTTTAAGTTTCATTTTGATGTTCACTATTTTACTATGCATCCATAAAATATACTTTAATTTAGTGATGAATGTCAGCTGCAACTGTGTATATTAGTAAATATACTCTAGGTATAACAATTATATACAATCTTTTTCAAGTTGTCAGTTTATTCATTTCTGGAAACCTTGTTATTTTACAGGAAATTTCTGTGAGGGGCACATTTATGATTAAAAGTCTTTCAAAAATAGCTTTTAATTATGTAAAAATTCTTCTGAACTGCTTTAAGCTAGGTGAATATTTTTTATAAGCTTATTCATATTTTCTTTCAGCCTCTTTTAAAATACATGATTCCTTTGGGCCTTGTCTATTTTGCTGAATATTTTATAAATCAAGGACTTGTAAGTTAATATATTTTTAATTTTGGTACCATGAAAATGTGTAAAATATTATGAAACAAATTATTCTCTCTTATCAGATGGAACTTCTATACTTCCCTCATAGTTGGTTAAAACATAAGGAGCAATACAGATGGTGATTATTAATATTATTTTATTTCTTGGTATTTTTATTTTCTGTAGCTTTAATTATTAAATATCTTTTTGAAATAAAATCTTTACTCTTCCACTATATTTAATTAAATTGATATAGAAATTTCAAAAAACTTTAAATGAATAAAAAGTGGTATTTCTTTCTAACATTATTTTATGTAAAGAGGCTAATTTTACCAAAAGGAAAATATTCAGTATATTTTATTGCTCTCTTAGTTGCTAACGTCAACACTTGATATATTTTTATTTATGAGGGGGTGTCAGTCGCCTTCACGTGGTGCCTCCTGTTTTCATTAAACGACTGACTCCTGTCGCTTTGTGCAGCCTAATACGTTCTTTCGCACTGTATTATCGCGGGAAATGACACAGCTGACAAATTGGCAAAGGCTGGCTCAGATCTACAACAGCCTTCTCCAGCCTTGGAGTACCATACTGTTAAAAGGCTTATTAAATCAAATATAGCCTTCTATCGTAGAAATGTTTATAAGATGTGCACAAAGGGGAAAGCATGGACTTCCTTGCTAATAAAGCCTATTCCATGCAACCTCCACAGAGCTGTGGGAGTGGCTAATTTTCGCCTTAAAACTGGGCATGATTATCTGCATAAACACCTTCACCATTTGGGTTTGAAGGACTCTTTAATCTGCGCTTTTTGTGGACTAGAGGACATGACTGGTGACAACCTTTACACTTGTCCTGGATTTTCGGACGTCACAGTTAAAAATTCTGCGGAAGATGACTTTTAATTCACCTCAAGACTGTATTGGGCTGCCCGACAGAGACTGATGGTTGAAAAACCAAGGTAGTGCGTAAAATAAAAAAAAATTTATTTATGACATTTACATCGATTACTTATAAATTTGTCTGTCAAGTATTTTATTGTACTTTAACCAATTAGTTCTGGGTAATGTATTTTTTATAATGCACTTTACAACACATCAAGTTCTATTCCAAAAATCATATATATTTAATTACTGATAATTAGGGTTTATAATAAAACAGATTAAAAAGGTAAAAGTTGTTTTTATATTATTTACATTAATATAAACAATATTAAATGTAATCTAATTTTTCTCAATCGTTTTATTTTGTTGAAGGAAAATACTAAAACTTACTTATTATGTACTGTAAATATTTATATAAATATTATACTATAAAATTATGCTATAAATATTGTACAATAGATAAAAGGCATCTGAGCGATTTTTCTCTTATTAATATATAAGAACAGTGGCTATATCTTTAACTCCTTATCTTACCTTTCATTTGTTCATTTGCTCTTTTAGCCTATCTTTTTTGTATTTTTTTATTTTGTGACTTTTGCCTCAAGGAGTAATATTATAAAAATTTAGAACAATAAATTTAACTTAATTTTGTATTTTATTCATTCAAATAAAGTATTTTACTATGAATAACCTATTCTATATCCTGTTTGATTAACCTTTTGTTTTAATGAAAATATTTTATTGACTAAAAATTAATGTTTTAACATTTCAATAAGCGTCGTCTCATAATTGCATTTTCCATATTCAGTCCTATATCTTAAAAAAAAGTATATTGGTTTTAAAGGGTAAATATGCTTGTATATTTCTGAAAACTAACAAGGTACTTTAAAACTATTCATTTAAAAATTATGCAGTTAAAAAAATTTGATATAGAAATTTATTGTTTTTAAAAATTAAGTAAAGCTCATTTCTATATTTTAGGTATCAAGTTGATTATCAAGTTGGAGTTCTTATATCACGCTCGTCTGTAAATCTTTTCCAATGGCACAAATTGTGGATTCTTCCAATTCTTCAAGTAAACTACTTTTAGAATTTTAAGTAATTTTTGAAATTTTGTTTTAGTATCATGGGAGAATATTGGTAAATTATTTTTCATTTATTTACTATTTCATTGCTTCTGTGATTGCTATGAACTTTATTACCTTTTAGTTTTTAAAAATAATTTTTAATGCCATTAGAATTTGTCTAGTTATAATTAATTATGTGAAAGACTTCAAAAATCAATGATTGTGTTATTAAGTAGCAATGTTTTATTTTTGGTCATTAACTGGATAACTTTTACAAGAAAAAGCTTTTAGAAAATTTCAATTCTAAAAATTTTTTTAAAATATATTTAAATTAAAAACTATTTTACTAAAATCTATACAAGACAGTGTTGAACTCTCTTAACATTTACTGTAACTAGTTATGTAGATAACATTCTTATGGATAAATAATCTCTACTACACAAAATTTGTTTAGTTGGTTCTGTGCTTCAGATATTAGTGCAAGTTTTCAGTTCAGAAGTGTTTGCCATAATTTCTGCTAAATAGAAATCCATCTTTTAAGAATTTAAAAAGATCCTTAATTTAAATAAAATAAAATTTAAAATATTTTTTCAAACACTATTTTAAAAATGAAAGTAAGAAAAAAATCCCAAAATAATTTATAAAATTCCTATTTTTCTCAAGAATAAATTTGTTGCCAGTTTTACATTAGCTGAACGGAAGCTCTTCTTTTGAACATTTTTTGGAAAAATATGTTATACTTAAAGTACCAGATGATATAGTTTTGACAAAGTTTTGCTGCCTTTATCCAGAATAATTGGTACAAAGAACAACAACTTCTATTGGTGGTGATATCACTTATGTGCCTTCGAATTGAGTCAGATAGAGATGAGATATAGCTATTCAGACCACTCATACATCATCATAAAATTCATCTGGCATTGTGATAGGGTATTGTGATGAACTAGTCATTTTGAAACATGGTCTCTCTTCACAGTCAGTTTCTACAGCTGATGACATTTCCACGCAACAACTGACCTGACATTTTCTGTTGGTGAGACATCTGAAATTTTTGCTGGACATGGATACAGCAAAGCATTTTCTATATCTATAAAGATCCATTAAATACTAGTAGTATTGGTTGCACATTATCCTGTTGAAATCTGCTTCACAGGGCCCAAATAAAGGGTAGAGCAATAGATATTATAACAGAAATGTAACTGCCACTATTTGGTTAAAGAAAGTACCATCATTGTGAACAATAAGTGACCATGGCATGTATCCAGTTGCAACCATACCATCATTTATGCATTCAAATGTCAAGTATACTCTGGAAATAACGCTAAACATAGATTTGACAATCGTGATGCTGTCAAAGAAAATGGCGATTCATCTAAAAATACAATATCACACTACTGCTGCAACCAAGTTTAGCATTGACCATAACAAAGAAGGTTATCATGCCTGATGTTACATCAAGAGTAGCCAAAGCCATAGCTAGCGAGAAAATAGTATATGCTACTTCTAGCATTATCTTAATTGTTCGTTCTAACACACACACTTGTCTTTCAAATGATCAATTTTCTTTGCTCAGGAATACTAATCAACATTGTTGTATGATTCGTTAAGGCCATGTACACATGTTTGTCTTCTCAGCTGTTAGAGTGATGGCTAGCCATTGTGTTATTTTGAATAAGCATTCTAAACCCATCAATTCCAAATGCCGTAGGTTGTTCTAGGATCCCAAAATATGTTGCAATACAGCAAATTTAGTTCTACAATTCTCTTGTATAAAAGTCATAAATATACTAGTAAACATTTCTCTTTACACATGGTATCATAGCAATTTTTCACAAGGCAACAATGTTCAAATACAATTTGTATATGATAAACCTCCTGTACAATGTCTTCATTTAAACAATTTATAGCTTATGTTACCACCCTCATCATATGTATGAATGTGTTGAGCTTCACAATATTTGCGATTCACAATATTTTCTTCCTGTCATTTAAAGTTCATATGGTTAGTATTTTATTTTCTTAGTTTAGTAATTTAAAGATGGCTAGAATGTATAAAGTCTACATTGCATTAGAACGATTTGCAATTTTAGTGAAGTTTATTGAAGATTGTTTATGAGGATTTCTAAATCACTTTAACAAGAGTCACCTATTTGTTTACTGCATAATGGGTTATATGTTTGAAATAAAAAAAAAGTAAATTAGAGCTATCATAGATTTCAAATAATTTAAACAGTGCATTTAGCAAAATTTTTATAGCATAAAATTTACATATTCTTTTAAATTAGAATTTCATTTGGTAGTTTGTCACACATTTTTTCATTAATGAGGTAATTGACAATTAATGCAATGTAAAGAGTCTGCAAGAATTCATAGAATGGTGACAGAATATTTTCTAAAGCTTCCTGTTAGCCATAAAGTTATATAACCAATTAGCTACTTCACAGAGGAAGCATGTAGACAATTTTTTATGAATTAGTAGCTGCTTAGAGTGTGAGCATATGCAGATGTCAGTATTTGAGGAACTTGGAATTGTGCAGAAACCTAGGCATTGCCAGTGGTTCCAAGATGATTGAAATGTCAATAAACCTTACATTAGGTGTCATCTCTAAGTTATACCACCAAGTGGTGTCAGTTGTTAACTGTTTGAGGTGTTGTTAATAACTGATATAAGAAACAAGTGCATTATAACGCATCAGCTCTCTTCATACACAGATACTACAGTTTTAACACTAGCTGTGTGTACAAAAGATAGAAACATCATTACCTACATTCTTGCCATCGCTTCATAGGTCGCGTCAAGGTCTTGTTACCATCAAGACATTATTGAACACCATTACAATGATGCAGAACTGTTTACTTGAAGCAGAATTATGGGTTCCAGAACAGATCTGTATATTAAAATTTGAATCATAACTAGCCCAATTTATCAGGACATCATTCTGAAGCAACATATGGATTTATTTAGGGTGCCATGGCTTCATAATTTATGACATAATATAAATTTCAAATCAAAAATATTTTTAGTTTTTATAAATATTTATTATTACCATTTGAAAATATACTTGAAAACATGCATACAAAATTACATATACATTCGGCCAAAAATTATAGAGTGGTGTTGTTGTTGGCTTATCTTTAAAGATTTGACATTTGTGAGATCAACTCCAAAAAATTGTTTACTGTTAGAAAGTTTATAACTAGCAGGGGATCTGAGGATAAATTCTCCATTTAAAGTCTGATGTAATCCAGAATATGTTTTGGTGAGGCTGGATGGTCAGAGCATTTTTTATAAGTGGGATAATTTTTTGTACCACGTACAAACGATAAACAT
Source organism: Latrodectus hesperus (assembly GCA_037975125.1). Taxonomy (NCBI): domain Eukaryota; kingdom Metazoa; phylum Arthropoda; class Arachnida; order Araneae; family Theridiidae; genus Latrodectus; species Latrodectus hesperus. Next base: position 45,123,843 of record CM075854.1, on the reverse strand, counting down.
TTTAGATGTCCACTTGAGAATCTGACCAAGGCAGTTTGAAATTTTCAATCACATTTTATTTCCAGAAGAGTTCCAGAACATGTTCCAGAGTACCATTGGTGTGTTGGTGGAATTAGCTAGATTGAATGGAGTCTAGATTTTTCTTTACAGTAAAGTTCCTGATATGTAAGTGATTAACCAGTGGTTTTATCTTTTTCACTGCCCTCTTTGGCCAGTGGATCGGCGGTCTCATTGCCACTAATATTTACATGGGATGGAATCCATTGGAGATGTACATCATGGTATTGGGAGAACATTTTCAATTTCAGCAGAATATATAAACTTGTTTCTTAATTTGTAGAGGTCTAGTCACTGAGATGTTGCAGTGCACTGCATCTGTCCAACAAAATCCAAAGTTCTCCAAAATCACAGTTGCTGGAAATGATAGCATCAAATTCTGCCTTAAATTAGAGTGATATTTATTCAATGTATGAATATTGGCATTTCCTGAAAAATCAACTTAAAACTCCTGGAATGTTTCTTGAAATCTGTATGAGCCATGAAACTAGCATTATCCTTTATTTTTTATTTATAGACATGAACGTAAAAGACAGTTTTATGTGTACTATGCAATTTTTAATTTCTTTACTATATAATCATTCAAATAATTATTTAAGAATGTGTGTCAAAATTGGTGTTTATTTTGTTCAAAATTATTTCCTTATTTTCACTAATAAGAAAAAAATTAATTTAATTAAATAATGAGATTTAAAATATAATTAATTTGTAAAATCCAGTTTAACTTAAATTTCAGTTTAACTTAAAACTATATAAAAAGTATCAAATAGTCATATGAATTTGTTTGGATTAAAGTAATTTGACCAATTTACCTTGCAAAGTATATTTGGATTAGAAATAAGCATCACTCCTTGTGATAAGTTTCAAATCTTTGATTCAGCTAAGAAGAAATAAATTTTAAATATGTGGTATCAGTTATTAATTTTTCAATGCATTATAAATTCTTTATGTGTGCAAAATATACAACAAATTTGCATTTAGGCTAAATGGTTTTGTGTGATTAATGATTTAATGATGAACAAACTGTTAAATTCAAATTCTTGATTTAAAAAAAGACTTGTATCAAATTTAAATACTACTGGAAAAGAAATATTAGCATTAGTTATTATATATATATATATATATATATATATATATATATATATATATATATATATATATATATATATATATACATATGTATATATATATATAATAAGAATTAATGGAGTATGATATACAGAAAAAATTTATATTTTTTAATTAAAATGATATGTTAGAAATATTAAAGTTTGTTTCTATGAAAAATGGAAAAAATCAGTTATCTCAAAACTATTTTTATTATTGTTGATATATTTTAAATGCATAAATTGCTTTATTATAATATGAACCCAAACTGTTATTAATATTGTGAGAGAAAAAAATTGTATTTCTGACTATACTAATGGCAACATGCAAAGACAATTGTTTTTTACAACACTAATGACAACACAGTACCTCAAAATCAAGTTTTCTTATAAAAAGTATAGATTTTAATCTCGTGTAAAACTATCAAAATTTAATTGTTTGCTAGAAAACTTAATTTATGATATGAATATATGTTTAAGAAATTTGTAAACTGCGATTGTGATTAAAATTAAACTTCGATACACTGAAATTAGGTACTATCTGTTTGTTTATATGTGAGCCCAAAATGTCTATGACATTTATAAAAAGTATGATTTACAATCTGTATATTTGTATAATACTTTGAGGAGAAAAGTTCATTTATTTGGTCTAAATAGAAAATGGAATCCTTACAATGATAACTGATAATTTACTTTGTTATCTATGTGTTATCTTAAGGTATAATAATTAATTTTTGAATAAACATGCTTTACAGTTGGCGCATATGATTGTTCATAAGAAGAAACTGGTGGAATTACCAAACTCAGTTTAATTCATTCATTTAATGTAGACTATGAGTGCAAAACTGTTTTTTTTTTTGTATCTGGTCTCATTTTTTATATACCTCAAAACAAAACAGCAGTGGTTAAACAGCACCTCCTACCTGACAATTATTTCCTCTATGATAATCTTGTCTTGCATGTAACTAAAATCTAAATTATTCATCTCCAAATATAAATATTTGACATGATGATACAACTTTTTTTTTCCATGATGTTCTTCAATGTAAATTTTAATTTTTCGTTATGGGCTAATTCCTCTGGATCATTATATTTATTTTGGAATTTCTAAATACAAAATAATTGCTATTAAATTTGAAGCATGTATAATTTTGCTTGCATAAATTTAGTTTGACATTAAAATCATGTCATCTTAAGCACGTTACTCTGACCTTCTGTTTAACACAGCCTGCGTTTGATTCCTATAAAAGCCTTTAATGTTTCTAATGGTTTAAATGTTTGTAATTGTTCTTTAAACTGTAAGTTTTAGTCTTTGTATCCAAATAGTATTGAATGATGAACAAAATTGAAAACTTAAAGATAAAAACTTTATTTAGGCATTCAAATTAAGAATCAGCAAAGTATGTCACCTAACTATCACTTTCTATTCACAAGATCTAATTTGATAGGGCCATAAAGTTTAAATGTAAATTTCAAACTATGACAAGTATCCACATCTGAGGGAGGAATTGAATCTAAGAACTGTTAAAAGGAAAGCCAGAATGTTTAGCATTGTGCTGCTTGTTCGTTCATTCAGAAACAAATTGTCTTTTATCACTACAGGTAAATTTCTCTAGTATTTTCTTCAAGTTAAATATTTTTATTGTATTTATTACCATTCAACTGAAAATCACTAATTTTACCTAAAATTCACTAATTTGACCTCATTAAACAAACTGGATAGTTCATGTTTGTCATAAACTTATGTAATCGAATTCAATTTTTCAAAAATGAACTTTATTATTGTTATTATTAATCATTATTTATTTGTACCTTTATTTATATGTTTAGTAATATGAAAGTCGTCTATTCCTTTCATATCTGGCTTAGAAAATTTGGCTTTGCAAACAGTTAGTAATTTCATGCATTCTGTTAATATTTATTGAATCAAAATAATAAACATTTCGTTTGTTTCATTGTACAAAATGAATATCACCCATCACTACAGAACTGTTTTAAAACATCTATACAGGGCAGCACTAAAGTTTTTTCCTTAATAAATTAACCACTTGACATTTAGACAAATAATAAGAATAAATTTGAATACTATTCTAATTCCATTTATAACTATTATTCTTGAAACTATATATAGCTTGTTTCCTTCATTTTATCAGGCTTAAATTTTTTGCTTAAATATCTCTTTTCAGTTAAGTTTTTTATTTTTACATAGTATAGTTACATTGTTTATAGTACCCAATTTATATTTAATATTGAAATATTTAATTATTTTCTACATATTTTAGTTCATAAATGCTTTGATACTTCTATTAAACGTTTGCTTCACCTTTATTCCGAGTATCTGGATTGTTCTTGCCTTGGTGTTTTATGAAGGTCTTCTTGGTGGTTGTGCTTATGTCAATACGTTTTACAAAATTTCTTCTGAAGTATGTTGATTTGGGATTTTTATTACATTAAATTGTCATGAGTTAAGGAAAATATTCATTAACATATTATGTTGTAATTATACTCTTATAGATATGATACATAATGAAGATTTTTTGTACATTAGTACTGCTTATTACTTAATAACTGATATAAAACTATCAACATTCAAAACTTATGTTCATTGCATTTTTATACTAAATTTGTGTTAGCTTAAAATTTGATAATATTTGTTTCTAAACTAACATAACTCAGTTACATAATGATAAACTGAATGAATAACTTTTGAAGGTATATTAACTAAACTTGGAAAATAATGCATTGAATGACAGAAAGTTTTTGCTCCAATTGATATTAGCATCATTTGCATTAAGTTTCCTATGAATTTTATCATAAAAATAAGCAATTCAGATATCAAATTTAATGTTAGGTATTTATGCATGCAATTATGAATATTGAATTTACAGTAAGGGACATGGAATAACATAAAGGACATATCTATCATGTAAAGAGACCAGTGCTTAATCTGTTTGAAATAGAAGTAAAAGGATAGGCTAAGAATCCATCTAGAGTTAAAAATAATAATTCTGTAATTTAAACATATTATCACTGTTAAATTAATAATAAAATTGAAACAAAATAGGAAATTGGGTATTTTTAATTTTGTTTATTTTAAATGAATGTTTGATTTTGTGGGATCATTCTTTTCTAAATGAGATAAGAAATAAGTTAACTCTTGCAGTTTACAATTCATTTGTTTGCACATATTTATATTAATTAATTATGTTATAAATTTATTGCTTCCTAAATGTTAATGTAAAAAGAACTTAAATTATTTTTCAAGATTTTCATAAATTTTTGGTGAATTTCTTGATGAAATTAGCCTTTAATCAAGAAACATGTTATATTATTATTTTTTTTATTTTTCAAAATTAATTGGAATAATAGCTCTGTTTTCTGTTGATCACTTGAAAATATTTATTTTGTTATTTATTATTATCGTATTATGTACTTACATAATAATAGGAGTAATTTCTTATATTTCTAAGCCTGAATAATTTATTCAGAATAATATGTGAATAGTTATAGCACTGAGTTATTATAGTATATAAGTGTATTAATGCTAATGTAAGTATAGCTGTTATTTATGCATTTTACCCATCAAGATGTTCTGGATTCAAATCTCATGTTAAATATGGATATTAATCCTGGTTTTGTACTTTTCTAACCATATCTAAAATATGTCCTAATATACACTCCAAGTAACATTTCAAATTTTTTGATAACAATGAAATGCAATGTGTAAAAATTAATCAGTGAATATTTGCAGCCAGAACTAACTTTTTCTGAGAAAAATCTTTCAGAATATCTCTTTAAAAATAAAAACTATTTTTGGATTTCCATTCAGTATTTTTAACAGCATATGTTTAATAAAAATTGAAGTTTGAAATTTAGAGAAACTTAAATTTATCGGATAGTTTAATTGTTATTTATAAAGTATATTATAACAAAAAATAAAACAATATAAAAGCATTTTATTAAAAAAAAAAGTTTTCTTTGGAAAATATATATCCTCTACAATTTAACGTTTACCCTGTTTTTAAGAAAACTATTACTTATTTGCATTCTAATTACTTATTAGGTTTGTGAAGCATTTCATTTCTGTAAACATTGACTAGTGTATGGCTGAATTTAAATTCAGCTTGTGTTTGTTGTTTAATATTACTTTTTTAAATGTGAAACAAAATTTCATTTTATTAGTTTATAACTATTAAAATATTTTAATGCTGAAGGATTACTTTATACATTATAAAATAATGAAAAAAAACTGTCATTTTTCTTGGAGTTAAGCTTTATATTTAATGGTCCTATTATACTTGTTTTTTTATACAAAAATAAAGCTCACCTTTTTCAACAAATTAGCTACTGTCATATTTAGGTAAAAAATATTTAATTATGTCATATGTTTCTTTGAAATTCTTATGCATTTTATGTAAATTATTTCTGTTAAGTAATGAAAAATCTTTAATAGTTTATGTTCAAGTCGCATTTGCTTGAAATTTGCTGAAAATGCAGTAGTAAGTTTAGAACCCGTTGACAATATAAGGGATCTTTCCTAAAAAGCTTGATTAACATTTAATTGGGCAATAAATATCTTTATTGTACTCATTAATTTTTAGGAAAGTTTTATTTCTGATATTTCGTATTTTGTACTAAAATTTTAATTTAAATATTCATCTATATCATTAATATAACATAATTAAATTTTTCTTACTAATTTTAAGTAAGAAATTAATTTACATAACACACAGATATTAGTATTTTGAAAAAAGATGTGTCATTAATAATGAACACTGTCTTCTATTCATTATTTTATACTTTTAAACTTGGAATGCAAGTGAAAATAGCTCTTAAAAATTTCAATGTAACTAGAGCTGTTAACTAAAGAAAAATATAATTGAATAACTTTGGAGAATATAAGCTCTAATCTTGGAGTAGATATGTACTTTTCGGTGAAATCATTTATAATACCTTAAAGTTTATGAATTTAAATTTCTACTTGGAGAGCTGGCTACTAAACGGTTAGCTCTTTGACACATGTCATGTTAATTTTCAGTGTTTCAAAGATTTTTTTAATTTACAATTTTCGAAATTAAAGCATTTGATTAGGAAAATCATTTTGAACAAAATTTTTAAAAATATTTAAAGAACCTTATAATTCTGATAACCTTATAATTCTGCTTTACGCCATTTAAATTCAACTTTGTTTTTGTTTTTATTTATTTTTACATAGGTCTCTGAAGATGATAAAGAGTTTTCTATGGGTATTGCCTCACTTGGTGATTCCATCGGAATTGCATTTGCAGGAATTGTATCGCTACCAGTTCATGATGCTCTGTGTAAATTACCGGCATATACATAATATATTGTTGTTATCTTATGCATAAATATCTTGGTCATTAATTATATTTTATTCGGAATTTGTAAATAATAAATGTTTATAATATTTTATATGAAATATATTTTCTGTTGAATAAATATTTTGTGAAAATAACACATGTATCACACACATTTCTATTGTAAGGAGCAACTTTCATTTAATTATTTTTTCAAGTTTTGTATAATAAATGCATTTTTCATTTATAATAACTTATTAGTACTAAATTTGTAATATATTTACCTTTTAATAGTTGTACTTTTTTTCTTTACAATCCTTATAAAGCAAATCATTAGCGCAAGTATGTGGTCGAAATTATATTTGTATAGGAATAATAAATATTTATTTATAAATCAATCGATGTCGTTTTTCTTTCCTCTGGACTATTTGTTGACATGCTACATCTTTTGCCATTTGATATAGATTAAGAAGCCATATTAGAAAGTATTGTATGTGTTGATGTCATTTAAATCGGGACATTTTTTACAATGATATCAAGTGTTATCCTTACTTACACACTCCAAATAAAGCGCTTTTATTTAGTTATATTAGTATATTGCAAGTTGTGAAGATAACCGCAATCAGTCAAAAATACATTTGTATAGGATTAACAAGAAATAAGTTGCTTTTACTTTAGAATCCTCTCTATGAGTGTAAATGAGATGAAATTTGAACTGCAGATAATGATGCGCTTTACATTTATTAATTAAAAAAATAACTATCAAAATTTACAAATATAGATTGCAATATACCACAAACGCATTTGTAACACATGTGTTTTACAATTACAAACAATAGCATTCATCAAAATTATTGGGAAAAGGACTTGCATTACAATGCATTCATTTTAGTATTTTTTAATAAAAAGAGTGTGATTTCGGCATAAGCATTATTTACTTCCATGCATGTCATACCTACAATGTAATAAAAAGCTCTACAATTGTTCTACCAGATAATCAGAACTCTGTTGCAGCTGAACGATATACCTTACAAAAGAGGATGCAGAAATTTGAAACAACTGAGTAATTGGGCATTCTTCCAGGTAGAAGGTGAAAACTCTTTTTCTTCTAACGTCAAAAATGTCCTTACCTCTGTTGCTGAAGACACCAGTCAGTTGCTGTATGATAATGTGGTGTGCTAGTTATTTTCTGGATAGTATATTCCATGTTACGAGAGAAAAATCATACGATTATTGGATGTTGGATTTTTATCTGTATAAAATCAATCGTGTGCGTATTATGGAAGTTATAATAAAACCATTGTAGTTCCTTTCTCGAATGGTGGTTGACGTCACTTCATGGAATATTCTATGTTCAGATGAAGAGAGCCCATTTTTGTCCCAATGAGCAACCCCACCCCTAGTAGCAATTCAACACTGGGGTGGTGATTGGGTTAACGACTTGAACCGATGGAAACTCAGCGGCCCCTGTGCGGCAATAGTGCATGGAACTGTGCCCTATTTGTCACCGCGGCCGGAGAGCAAGGGTGATATCCCCGCCCGTTCAGTTGAAGTGCACGTTGTGGTGAGCTTATGGCATATGGCCCGGAGAGTTTTTTTAAGATTCTATTAAAAGGGAATGAGTGCAGCGATGATATTATGCCATGCAATTATGCATTCTACTCGTGTACTAATGCTGTTTTCTGGCTTAAATATCAAAAATACACCATCGTTTAAAAATGATTTAACGATAGTTTATTTTTGTTACTAAGCCAAACAATACTGAGGAAAACCCATTTTTTTTTTATATAAATTACATTTTGCCTATAAGTTTTTCATACATAAAAATGCTTGTATTGGAGAGTAGTTTTTTTTAAATAGTTTTGAATAAATTCAAAATGTAATAAAAAAATCAGATAGTATACTCAATTGAAATTAATATGAAACGTATTTTACCGATCAAATAATATTGTTTCCCTCTTGAACATATCAGTATTTTCAACAGTTTTTATTGAAGGACACATAATTAACATTCAATAATTTCAGTATTAGAAACTTGCTTTTATTTATTTATTTATTTTTTTTTTTACTAATAGGAAAAACTCCAATAAATTTGTTTTGAGACAATATATTCATTAGAAATTTTTAAATAATTTCCAATTTTAGAAAATAAAATTTGAATTAGCAGATTGTATATTGTTATGATTTTCCAAACATTAATTTTTAATTTTACAATGGATATTTAATTGTAAAAATATTAAAAAAAATTATTTTTGCTTTTATAAGACATTTATTTTTAATAAGTCCTCGTAAATTCATTCATAAGTTATTCAGTTAGTTCTTCCAATGTATTTGTAACAATAGGTATATGAGATATAACATATCTAAACAAGAGATTTTGATTTATTTAAAATAGAATATTGAGATTCTATTTTAATATAGAACTCAAGAAAACTTTGTTTACTTCCTTTTTGATATTGTCATCAATTTTATACTAACAGCAGAGAATTTGACTTAAATATGAATATTCTTGAAATTTTTTAAAAGAAATATTTGCAAAGCTAAGGGTGATAAAAAGTTACAAATTTTTGGTAATAAGTATGTTAAATTTATTATTGTGATGAGAGATTAAAAATACAGTTGTATTCTTAGTTACAAGTGTTTCTATTTCATTTTATTTTTTTTATATATAAATATTTGTTAACTGCTCCATTTCATATTTATAAACTTAATCACAAAAACAAAATATTCACATAAGATATAAAGGTTTATTATTATTTTTTTTTACATATTATATATATCCCCTGGGCTTTTTCCAAAGTTCTTTTTAAGTGTCTCCCATCTTTGTCAGAGGCACACATAAGCCATTTCTTAGCATATTGCTGTACATCACTATCTGTAATACAGCTGCCATGGCATTGAGTAGAAGCTACAAATGTAACAGAGCAACGCCCTCTAACGGTCATAAACGAACTGAATGAACGAGTTGAGCTCTAACCCTAGAGACTGCTGCTGCTCGAGTATGATTACCAGAGTTGTTTTGTTTTAATGTTCTTATGTTTTCGTTTTCTGTGTTGTGTGTGTGTGATTTCTCTGTGTTACATAGATAGATGTTAAATAAATATAGAAATAAGCTAGCCGTGTGTAAAATTATTCATCATACATATGACACAGAATTTGACGCCCAAAACGTGAGGCCGAAACGATAAGTATACTTTTGTTGTGATTTACATTTTGTTAAATTGTCGGAGTAGATGAATTTACCCAAACCCATATAGAATCTAAATTCATATTGTTTAACCAAACAATATATCAATCAATTTTGGCTTATCCAAGCTTTAAAAAAATTATTTCGAGCAGCAGATCCGTTTGCATGTCTCTTTGTTATTCATTTCTATTTTATGATATTTTTGCTTCTGTTTTGTATCAATGTGCATAGTGGTTAATACTATTTTAATGTGTTTAAGTAATCGTGTAATTTAATAACTTATACTGAATATTAAAGGCAAAATCAGATTACTTTAAAAAACGAAATTTGCAAAATCGTTTGAAAATAAGTTAGTCACACAGACCACCGTTGCCGAGAAGCTACGAGCTTGTTTTGTTTTCTTTTCTTTTAGGAATGCGACTCTGTTCTCACAACAGATTTATTACTTTCAATGCCTTTCGAAGGAAGGAAGGGCTCCTTTTTTTTTCTCGTAACTAAATAATTCTTAAAAGAGAATCTTATTTCTCTATGAATGTATATTTTATTTTAAGCCCCTATTACATTAGAGTTGCCCAGATTTCAGTTTGAGCAACTCCCGTAGACTTAACATTACGTGACGTCACAGCTTAAAATTTGAGCAACTCGTTCTTTTCGTCCAATGAATGCTTGAGATTTCTTTCAGGTTTGCTGTAAGAAAATAACAGCTCTACTAGATTTAATAATAGATCCCTTTTTTAGCTAACATTTTTAAGGTTGCCATATTTTACTCAGAAGGTGTCCACATTTCATAATGAATTCTTATTTGGGAATTTAATTTGTAGCCAAATTTTATTTAGTTTACGCCATCTTGCTTCGTGTGAACCTTACTTTTAAGATGAGGAAAGATAATCTTTGCCGACTTGAAAATCAATGCTAATACATAAGTAACACATTTTTGTGTGTATAATTTATTCTTAAATAAAAAGACTAAGAATTTGAAAGAAAAAATAATTTCAGATTGAAGCTTCAATTTAAACTTGAAATTCTACAAACACCACACAAATTTGTATATATTATATTGTAAGATTTTCCTATACAAAAATAATTTCTTAACAACAATGTTTATAAAAAATTAATGATTAACTATTGATATATTAAAAAAATGAACTGAAATTACTATTTTAAAAGTTGAGGAAATGCACAAAAATTATATTTTTTAAAAAAATATATTTATTAGATGTGAACTTTAATTAATAATTTATTTTTAAAACGAAAAAATCAATTATTTCTCTTTTTTATTAAAGTAAATATTGTGGTATATTAAAATAAGATGCATTTTTAAACTAATTATTTATTACATTTAAACAAACACACCAGATAAAAGCTGAGATTCTTTACACTATCTTTATTTACATGCAGTTTCTTAAACTATAATCTGCAATAAAATGACAAGTATATTTTGAATGAATATATACATTTTTAAGTTTTGTGGAAAAAAATGAAGAAAAGAAATAATTGATAGCATTTTGTGATGACATTACATGAATAGTTTGTTTCATATTACATTTTCAAATTGAAAAAAATGTTATGAAATTTGTATGAAACTAAAAGAATGAAGTGCTATTTAACCTCATAGCTGATAATCTTGCAATTGAAGGTCATGGTGAGGCATTTGAATATCTACAGTGAATTTTCTTTTAGGAAGAGTTCACATAAGTTGTGGGTCATATTCATTTATTGCACTTGTTATTGCTCATTGTATGCAAAAATACTTCATCATAAAAACAATTGAAAAAGGGTTGAAATTATTAAAATTTTATATTGATTTATATCAATTTAATACACAATGTATACTGGAATAATATTTTAATGTTTATTTAAATAGAAATTTTTGCTTACATTAAAATCATTTCACTATTTTATTAGTACACTTCAGTATTTTCATCATTATAGGAATTTATTTTTAAGTCTAATTAACATACTGTCAAAAGTAAATGGAGTTAGTTGTAAGATTGCAATGTATTTTGGATGAGTAAATGAACATTATGTAAGTGTGTTTCAGCGAAAAAATGTATAAAAGAATTTAATTATATGAAGAATAATAATAAAATCTTATAAATATGTATTTGTAAATAATAAACTAAAATGCTTCTGCCTATAACATTTAATTAAAATGCATTAACTTGCTAAAAAGAAAAACAGGAAATTAATGTAATGAAAAAATAAAAGTAAAATTAACACTAAATATTTTTATATGACATACTTATTTCGACTGAAGTTTCAGTTTAAATATGCAAATGTAAGTTCAACACAAACTGTAAACATTGTAAAATGATAAAATAATCTCTCATGTATTGAATAACTAACAAAACTTTAAATGAAATTAATGTTTGAAAACTCAGTAAATATAATAAGTATTGAAATTGGAACACTTCTCATCTACTTTGCTGAAGAAATTAAAAACAATTTTAACTATCTGAGTTTTTAGCTATCTATTAAATTTTTTAAGTGTTTCATCTATAATATTGAAAAAGTATACAATAAAGAAAAAAATATTTTTAATCTTCATCAAATGAGTTAATTAAGTTGATTATTTCTAACTGAAGAGCATTTCCTTTTTGTTTGTTTTTAATATCGGCAATTCTGCTAGATTGAAATGGAATACAATAATTAAAACCAATCACTTATTTCCATGTTATTACTTCCACTTGGCGAAAAAAAGACAAAACATGAACCGTGTTTGAAACCATTGGCGATATGAATTGCTCGAGTTGCTGCTGCATGCACAAAAAAGTTGCTCATTCTCGGCAACTTATAACGCCAATAACTATCATTTGGCATTAAACTTGGCGAAAACAAAATGATTTACAAATTTCAACTGAGCAGCTGTGAAAAAAATCTGTAATATTATTGGACGGATAGAACGAGTTGCTCAAATTTTTAGTTGTGGCGTCACGTAATGTTAAGTCTACGGGAGTTGCTCAAACTGAAATCTGGGCAACTCTAATGTAATAGGGGCTTTATAGAAAATAAGTATAAGATTTATTGAAACTGAGAAATTTATTTAATAAATAAAGTCATATGTGTCCATTATATGATATATAATATTGTTTGCATGCATTTTTTTAATTATTTAATTGCATTTAAATAATTTTATTAATAACGAAAGATAATTTTATCAATTTTATACATATTTAATCTTTTATATATGTGTTTTGTTTTAAATCAAAAACGAAAGTATTGAATTATTAAAAAAAATATTGCTGAGTATTATTTAAAAGAAAGTTATTTGAAAATTTATTTTTGATTCATGTATTGATTTTATTGTTGTAGAAAATGAGTACATATGTATATTAGTTACATTATCTAATGATTCATATTTTTGAGAATGAGTATCCTTCGTAATAAAATAATCTGTTTCTGCATATATAATTTATGTTTGCGATCTATGGAAATAATTAGATAATCTATTTGAAAGTATTTATGAATATTCTTAATAATTTTGTGCACTTATAAGAAAACATTAAATACTCTATGGATAATTATTTTAATTGAGTATTTCTGAAATTAACTGTATGTTTGTATTGTTTTCAATATATTCAAAATTTGTTTTAAAATTTAAATGATAATAATTTTTTTAATTCACAAGATTATTATTTTCGTATTAAGTAGTAGGTAGAGAGTGATGATTTTACAGTGTTTGCTATATATTTAATATTTTTAGTAATTGTACTGACTTGTTTCTAGTATAATTTTAATTATTTACTACAAAAGTATATTACTTTCTTTGTTATTCCAATAATTGAAATACATTATCTTCTTTTAAATTGATTATACTGAAGTGTTTGATTTGATGTCTCTGGTATTTGAATAATTTTGTGTTTAAGAATTTTCTCTTGGTATCATTTGATTTTCTAAATATTTAGATCTTAGTTAAGGTATTAAATTTAAGACTTTTTGAACTTTAAAATTTTTTTTACATAAATCACTAATATTGAAAGACTGGTAAAAATGGCATTTCTTGGCAAATCTAAAAAACAAGACCTCCGAACTCTTGCAACGTAGCTTGGTTTGGCTGTGTCAGATGAGATGAAAATAATTGACCTTAGAGAACTTATAACTAAAAGTGATAACTATGAGGAAGAACTTGTGAAAAACATGCTTAGTGTTATAATCGCTTAGAAGCTGAAAAAGTAGAACAATTGCGTTTAGAAAATGAACGTGGTTATGAATTGGAAAAGCTTAGGCTTCAGCTCGAAACTCAAAAGTCATCTACCTCAATTGTAGGCTCTTCTGATTTTGAATGTCCAAAATTCGAACCTAATCGTATCATTCCTAAATATAATCCAAAAGAAGATGAAATTGGCCTGTTTTTGATTATATTCGAGAGACAGTTAAAATTTATGAATCTTTCCGAGTCATCTTGGATACCATATTTAATTGGCTCTTTGCCAGCTGAAATAGCACAACTGCTTGCTAGAGAAAATGAACAAGATACACAAGATTATCAAAAGGTGAAGGAAATGCTCCTTAAAAGATTTAGGGTTAAGTTTCGATAAGTTTCGACAGTTATTTTCTCAACACAGAAAAAGTTCTGATTCAACATGGCGAGACTTTTACTTTGAATTAACTTCTTATTTTGAGGGATGGATAAAAGAAACGAATATTACAACTTTTGATCAACTCAAAAACTTAATAATTGCAGATCAAATTAAGAAAAGAACTCCACCAGAAGTCAAAGATCATTTTCTTGACTCTTGGGCAAACTGGATTAATCCCCTAGATATAGCTGAAAAACTGGATGCTTATGAAAATGTCCGGCAAGGAACAAAGAAGCAATTGAACCAGTCTCAAAGGAAAATCTATTCAAGAGATGAAAACAGAAAAACTATCCCAGATAGAAAATTTCGTCCTGTGGTTAATGCTCCAGAAAATGCTCAAAATCGATATTCAAAAGTTCCAATAACTCGTTCCTCTACTTCTAGATTAGATGGAAGATCATCTATTCAATGTTTTGGTTGCGGAACGCCTGGAGTAATCAGATCAAAATGTCCTATTTGCGCAGGTTCTAAACATGAAGATACAACTGTTAATTGCATGAACTTATTCACTAATAATATAACTACAGATCTGTCAAGTATGATTGTCTTTGAATTGTTCGGTAAGAAGATTGCAGTTTGTGCAGATACTGGTGCTTCACATTCTATTGCAGGAGAAAAGTTATATAACTTTTTACGAGATAATGGAGTTGCTTTTGAAAACAAGAAAATTTCGCTCACTCTAGCTGATAGAAAACTTCAGTCCATGGTTGCCCTTAAAATTATTGTTAGTCTGTGTATAGAAGGTAAAAGAGTGTCAACAGAACTTCTCGTTCTACCTAAAGCCAAAAATAACAGCACACTTTTAGGAAGAGATTTTCTCCACGCAGCTGGTATTGTTCTTGATGTTCAAAATGGGACCTGGCATTTTTGCGAAAATCCGAAGAGGCAGTATTTGTTCTATGTAAAACCTACTAATGCAAGAGAAGCATCAAACACTTCTAAAGCTTCAATAGTGCCTGAAACGACAAGTGTAGTTCACTTGAGAAGTGACGAAGGGAAACATCTAACAGAGACGCAAAGAGGAAAACTAAATTGCTTTCTTCAAAGTTACAAGCATTGCTTTGAACCAGGGGGAGAGCCCACTCCTTTCATTAAGCACAGAATAGAGACATTAGACCCTAATCCTATATCTGTTCCACCATATCGTATGTCTCCAGCCAAGAAAGAAATACTTAAAAAACAAATTGATGAACTGTTAGCAAAGAATATAATCGAACCGTGTGAATCAGCTTATGCTGCTCCTGTTGTACTCGTGAAAAAGCCCAATGGGAAAATCAGATTATGTGAAGATTATAGAGGTCTCAATGCTGTTACAAAACCTGACACTTACCCATTACCTCGAATGGACGATCTCTTGAACGAGGCGACACCGACATCCTATATGTCTACCATTGATTTACAATCTGGTTATCATCAGGTTCAAGTAGATGAGGCTGACTTGGACAAAACTGCTTTTATTTGTCCTTTTGGCACTTATCGTTATCTACGTATGCCTTTTGGATTAAGAAACGCACCTGCCACCTTTCAACGCCTAATAGACAAATTCAGAAGTGGTCTGAAGGATGTCTTCGTACTCTCATACTTGGATGATATCATAGTCCTATCAGATACATTTGACAAGCATTTGAAAGACATAAAGACTGTTTTTGAAAGACTTTCTCTATTTAAACTCCATGCAAATAGAGATAAATGCAGTTTTTCCTGTGAACGTGTTAAGTACTTAGGATTTTGGATCACCAGAAATGGAATTGAAGCTGATCGAGAGAAAATTGCATCTATTCAAAGAATTCCTGTTCCAAATAATGTCAAAGAACTCCAATCGTTCTTACAAACCTGCTCATGGTTTAGAAGATATGTTCCGAACTTTGCGGACATAGCACGACCTCTTAGCTACCTAACTAAGAAAAAGTCAATTGGTCGTGGGGATTCGAACAGCAAAAGGCTTTCGAAACTTTGAAAGAACGCTTGACAACAGCCCCTGTGTTAAAACAACCGGATGGATCTATGCCTTTTGTAATTCGCACCGATGCTAGTAACTATGCCCTTGGTGCAGTCCTTCTACAAGGAAATAGCCCAGAAGAACATGTTATCGAATATGCGAGTCGTTTGTTGACCCAATCAGAACGCAACTATTCGACTACTGAGCGCGAAGCTTTAGCAGTAGTTTGGGCATTGGAAAAATTTCGTGGCTACATTGACCATCAAGAAGTAATTATTGCTTCTGATCATCAACCTCTTAAATGGCTTCTGAGCATAAAGTCTCCGTCAGGACGCTTAGCAATATGGGCTTTAAAGATCCAATCATTTAACTTGAAAATAGAATATACACCTGGAAAAGCAAATGTTGTGGCTGATATGTTATCAAGACCAACTTACTTTCATGATGATCCAAATTGTGAAATGCATGCAATCTCTGTCGATATGCCAACTAGGAAATCAAGTGATATTCGTAAAGAACAGTTGGCAGATCCAGATCTGAAGAAAATTATCGATTGTCTGGAAAACAATGATAAGGATGAAAACTTTGCTAACTATATCAGTCGAGGATATATAATGAATGAAGGTATTTTGTATCGTTATTCGCCTGAAACGGATTCAGATGATGCCCAATTAGTTGTTCCTATACAAGAACGACAAAGAATTCTGCAAGAACACCATCATTCTCCTACAGCTGGTCATTATGGCGTAGAAGGTACCTACAATAAGCTAGCTTCCAGATATTTTTCCCAGGCATGAGGAAGTACATCTCTGATTATGTCAAAACATGCGCAGAATGTAATCGGTATAAACCAACAAACCAGAAACCTGTTGGTCTGCTTAGAACTCCTATTTATGCACAAAGATTCGAAACGCTTGCTATTGATCTCTTTGGTCCTCTCCCAGAAACCCCAAAAAGAAAGAAATGGATGTTCATGGTGGAGGACACGAGTACCAAATGGGTTGAGTTATTTGCTCTTAATGAAGCCACAGCGTCAAACTGTGCCAAAACGCTACTTGAGGAAGTTTATCTACGCTATGGACTTCCTCGAAGATTAATCAGTGACAACGGATCTCAATTTCTTAGTGCCGTCATGCAGCAAATTTGTCATTTGTTAGATATCAAACAAGACCTCATCCCTGTTTATCATCCTCAAGCAAATCCCTCTGAACCTAAGAACAGAGATTTGAAACCTAGATTAGCCATCTTAGTAGGTGATGCACATGATACCTGGGAAGAACATCTTCCTATGATTCGTTTTGCCATAAATACAGCTACATGTGACACCACTGGTCACACTGCCGCTTATCTGCAATTCGGCAGAGAGCTTAGGACGACGGATGACGTTCGTCACGACAGATCAATTATTAATAATGACAACTTTGTCCCTGAAATAACGCCCTATTTGAAAAGGTTTGCTCGTCTAACTCCTCAAATCAGGGAGCGAGTAGAACAAAAGCAGGATAAAAGAAAGGTTTATTTTGACAAAAAACATATACAGGCTTATTATAAGCCAGGTGACAAAGTGTGGATTACTTTACATCAAATAAGTAATTCCAGGAACAAGAAAAGTAAATAATTTATGCCAAGACGTGAAGGTCCATACCTCATACTCACAAACAGGTCTCCAACTACCTATGATATTGTAGATCCTGCTGCACCTGATCAAGTGTTAGGTACATTTCACACGAATGTGATAAGGCCATACCAACTACCTTCATCGAAAGACAGAGGTCCAGTTGCTCCCTTAAGAAAACGAGGGAGACCTCCAAATATTAGACAATCAAATCCTGGCTCATCATCGAGACGATTTCAGAGCCAGAGGGGGAGTCTGTAACAGAGCAACGCCCTCTAACGGTCATAAACGTACTGAATGAACGAGTTGAGCTCTAACCCTAGAGACTGCTGCTGCTCGAGTATGATTACCAGAGTTGTTTTGTTTTAATGTTCTTATGTTTTCGTTTCTGTGTTGTGTGTGTGTGATTTCTCTGTGTTACATAGATAGATGTTAAATAAATATAGAAATAAGCTAGCCGTGTGTAAAATTATTCATCATACATATGACACACAAATAGAAATAAAAAAATTAATATCAGAAACAACATAACTTTTCAAGCTTTTTTATTTGATACTATTAATATCAAATTGCTTCTGAATAAAATCTACCTAATCTAACAAAATAATTTTAAATATACTGAAATGTCATGTAATTCTAAAGTTGTAATGTTATTAAAATTATGATTTAAATTTAGAAGAAAAACTTATAAATTATAAAGAGTTTATCTATATCTATATACATATATATATATATATATATATATATATATATATATATATATATATATATATATATATATATATATATATATATATATATATATATATATATATATATATATATATACTCCAATTAATATTTTGAAGCTTTTATTTTTTTGCTTTTTATTAATATTAGAAGTTTTCCTTCTAAATTTAAATCATAATTTTAATTATCCTTCCAGTGGAAATATAAACATGTAAATGAAAAATAAAAACTAGCCATTAATTTTTCATAATAAGTTACAAACACTATATAAAGTGAAATGACATGCATTAAGCAAAGAATAACAGAAACATAAGAAATATTGTGTTCTTTTGATTTTTTACAATGGTTATGATTCTGAAATATTTAGAGTAAACCGAATTAGTAAAAATAAATTTTTACATTTGAATTTAATGATGTTTTTATATATCATTATATACCTTTTAAAATTTATTTCTTCAATTTATTCTGTCAGGAGCACACATCAACCTTTTCTTTACAAATTGCTGTACATCAATATCTGCGATATAGCCGTCGCAGTGGCAAAGGGAAACTACAAATAAATAAATTTTGCTCCTATAAATAATGTTAAATAAAATAAAATCAGAAACAAAGTAAGATCAACATTACAAGCATTTTTATAATTGATATCATTAACATTAAATTGCTTCTGTTATAACACAATTTTAAACATTACATGGAAATGTCACAAAAATTTGAGTTGTTAAAATATTACAGTTAATGTTTAAATTTAAAGAAAAAAGTTATAAATTTAATCCATATCCTCTAATAAACATTTTGATCGTATGGTTAACTCTCTTTGAGTTAAAAAAAATACATAAGCACACATACACACAAACAAAATAACAATTCTTAACTTTAAGTTACAGGAACAATATATAAACTAAAATTTAAATACAGTAAGACCCCGCTTAACGCTGTTTCGTTTAGCGCTGTTTCGGTTTAACGCTCTTTGATTTCAACCCGGGGATTCCACGAAATCGCTCGCAGCATACGGGGATTTCCCGAAATATTATGGAGCGATAGGTTTCAAATACATATCCGAAATAGTGTACTTGTGTTTCTTGTTTGGTGCGGTATTGTACAGACATATTTTTATTATTGGAAACATTTGTTGACATTATTGTAAGTAGGTATGAATTTACATATTTAATACTATATTACAGTGTCAAATATTATGATCTTTAGTTTTTACTATGGGTGATAATGAAAAAGAAAAGAAAACAACCAGGAAAAGCATTTCACTCAAAACTAAAATGGAAGTGATTAGAAGATTAGATTCTGGTGAACGTCAAACTCTAATTAGTGCTTCATTGAATTTGCTAACTTCAACAATAAGGACCCTCATGAAGAATAAAGAAAAAATACTGTCATCGGCAACTACAACTACGTTAAGCTCGGCAACTAGAATTACCCGTTCTAGAAATAATATCATGGAGGAAATGGAAAAACGACTGTCTCTATGGATCTACGACGAAATTGACCGCAATATGCCATTAAGCCAATCTATCATAATGGAAAAAGCTAGAAGAAATTTTAATTACATTCAGGCTGAGACAATTGACACAAGTGAAATTTTCGTTGCTAGTCGAGGATGGTTTAATAGATTTAAACATCGAAATAACCTTCACAACATAAAGGTTACAGGAGAAGCAGCAAGTGGTGATACAAAAGCGGCGGCTGAATTTCCAGCGATATTAAAAAAAATAATTGAAGAAGGAAACTATCCTCCAGAATTGGTTTTTAATGTTGATGAAACAGGCTTGTTTTGGAAAAGAATGCCGAAACGAACATTTCTATCCCGTGAAGAGAAACGGGAACTAGGATTTAAAGCTGCAAAAGATCGCTTAACCCTTCTACTAGGTGTTAACGCAAGCGGAGATTTTAAATTAAAACCATTACTAATTTACCATTCCAAAAACCCAAGAGCGATGAAAGGCATATCTAAATCCACTTTACCTGTAATTTGGGGGTCTAACAAAAAATCATGGATAACTGCGAAAATTTTCCAGGATTGGTTCACTGAACATTTCTGCCCGTCTGTTAAACGTTATTGCGAAATTAAAAAACTTGAACAAAAAGCACTTCTGTTAATTGATAATGCTCCAAGCCACCCAACAATTCTATCAGACTTAACAACATGCATTCCAGTCGAAGTGGTTTTCTTGCCGCCTAACACAACTGCCTTAATTCAACCAATGGATCAAGGCGTTATATCAAATTTTAAGGCGTATTACTTGCGGCGAACCTTTAAGCAAATGTTTGAAAAAACAGACGGAGAAGAGAACCAGTCCATAAGAGAATTTTGGAAAAACTACAACATCATGAATGCTGTAGAAAACATAGGCCTTTCTTTGAATGAGGTAACAGAAAGATCTTTGAAAGGAGTATGGAAGAATATTTGGCCGGATTTAAGTAAGAGCGATGACGTTGGACACTCTGTCGATGTGGATGAAATAGTGGAAGAGATAGTGAAATTAACGAAGCAAACCAATTTTGAAGGGGTAAATGTGGAAGATGTCGATGAAATAATTCAAGAAGCAGCGGCTAGTCTTTCTAATGATGAGCTCAAGGAATTAACTGAACAAGAAGAAAACAAAAATGTTGACAGCAGTGATTCAAAAGAAGACCAAAAAGAACTTTCGATGGCGTTTGTTAAAAGGAGTTTGTCTACCATAACTGAAATAATGGATCAATTCATTGATAATGATCCGAATTTTGACAGGAGCTCAAAAGTAAGGCGTGGTGTTAGAGATGCTCTATCCGTTTATGAAGAACTTTTAAGAAAACAACGCAAAAGAAAAAGGCAAACAACATTAGATGCTTTTGTCACAAAAAGGCAGAACACCGAAAACGCGGAAGGCTAACTAAATATGACTGACTTAGAATTGTATTTGTTTTTTTTTTTAAGAATATTCGTTTTGTTATTTATATTTTGTTTTTATTTTTGCAAGAAATAATAATGTGGTATTGATTTGGGCTTTAAGAAATAAATGTTTGGTTTTATTTTTATTAAAAAAACATACTTTTTTAATTTAATACCTAACCAATTTCCCAGCCATCTTCCCCTAACCCCAATATTTACATGTAAAGATAGCCTCGTTTAGCGCTGTTTCGCATTACGCTCTACTTTGATGGAAGGTATCCCCCGCGTTAAGCGGGGTGTTACTGTACATTAAACAAAGGATAATAAAACATGTAATTAAAAACTATAACAGAAACATGAAATATTGTTTTCTTATAATTTGTTACAATGGTTATTATTCTGAAATATTTTGATTAAATTGAATTACTTAAACTTTTACATTTGAGGTTAATGATGTTTTCATGTTGCACTATATTACTTTTAAAATTTATTTGTACAAATAGTTCACCTTAGAAATTTTAAAAATAAAATGCTAACCTGTAATCAAATTTATAACATTCTGAAGGGTGAAAAATGGATACTTAATACTTGTATTCCTATTTTAGTTTTATTGCTTTGACAAATTATTTGTCATGATTTCCATGATCTTTTTTCTGATAACGCCGATAGAGTTTGTGCTATCTTTAATAATCAAAATAGTCAGCTGAAAAAAATAAATATTATTAAAAATATAAAATTCAACTTAAGTTTTAGTTCCTCAACCCTACTTCATGTTAATACTTATTTATCTATCAACTAAATATTTTTATATAGAAACCTAATAATTTTTCTTATTTAAATGTTTTAAATTACTTTGAAATTTGCATTATGTCAGGAAAAAATTCCAAGAAAGATGAAAACCAGACCAAGTTTCGGGAATTATTTCTTTTATAAATATATATTACAGTAAAAATGTAAATATATAATTTTTGCAGTAATATAAAAATAAACACTTCAATGTCTGCCAGCTTGAAATACAAAATTTGCACTTGTATGCATTAGCACTAATGTATGGTTTAATTATTTTCCATGTAATAATATTTGAAATATTTATTATATTATTTTGCTATTATATCATACAATATTTTGCTCTATAAAAATTGTTGTTTATTATTCAAAAATAAAATGAATATTATTATTAAAACTGAACTATAAAAACAGATTTTACAAAAAATAAATAAAACAAAATAAATATTTTGTTGTATATATATATACATATATATATATATATATATATATATATATATATATATATATATATATATATATATATATATATAGTGTAGTACTTTTATATTCTACCGTATTAAATTCCATTGTCCCTAAATATTCCATTGTCACCTGTATTGTTTAAAAAGGTTTATATTTTTAGAAAAAGTACTAAAAATAATACAAACATTTTATTTACATTTTTTGCATATGAAACTAATTAGACCAGGACATACACTTTTAACCCTTTAACGCGTGGTGGTCGTGCCATGAAACCACCAATTTTCGATTTTTTTTCTAAATTCCTTTTCACGATTTTTCACTTAAATTTTATAGATTAAATTCCATATCTTTTACTTTTAAATAACACCAACAGATGGCAGCACCCATAAATTTCACAATCGTCTACTGACAAAGTTAGCGTTGAGCGATACATATACAAACGAATCATTCAACGCACGCATAGATAGGATTGAAATTCCGGCACTATATCCAAACCGAAATAAAAAAAATGTGAATATAAAAGACAATATTTATATTCAGCACTACATCCAAAGTAAAATAAAATATAAACATCAAAAAACAAGATTTAAATTACCGTGCTTTATATCCTATAAAAAAAATCCAAAATAAAAATGACTAACGTTTCCGGGATGTGCAGCGACTAGACATTCCAACGATATATTTGGTGACACATTTGGCAACTAATCGTTTTTGGTGATGTTTTGGCAAAAACATTTAGTGACGAAAAATAATCGCCAAATTTTAACAGATTTGGCGACTTTTCGCTGAGACCGTGGCGATTTACTGTGCCTTAGAGGTGAGACCTCAGTTAGAGAGATACTCAGTTTAGCCAAGTACGGTAATTCTATTAAACCCCTGCTTATAAACCAGAAGAAATAGCTTCAATTCAACAGTTAATGGGTTTGAATCCCACCTGGCTTTGATATCTATCAAAGGCTGTGGTGGTGTTGCCACCACCGGCTTTAATAGTGGTTCGGAATCCTGTTTAACTCTTTGACGCGCGCAATATTTTTTTATTAAATTGTAAACCAAAGAACTCTAAAAATTGAATGTTATGATCCCACAGACAAATAATATATGAATTAAAAAAAATCTACATCCACCAATTTATCTGTGGGTGGTGGTTGCAAGGCGCAGCCAACGCGCGTCTAGGACCTTGAAACTTACTGAGCTAGCAGAGGAAAAAAAACTTAACTTGTTTCGTGCGCGCTGTCAGTAAATGACGATTATTGCAAACTTCTTAGATAATTTGTATTTAAAATGCAACATATAATTTTTTTTTACAATATTTTACAAACTAAAGAGTAGGAAAAATGAAAAATTAAGCATTTACATAATTTTGTTGCTATAAAAACACGAATGTTTCACTTTCTGTCTCCTATTCCAATTTATTTGAGTTACTTGGGAAGGACCAGGCAAATTTATATCGATATAGTCTTCATCTTCTGATCCTTCATCACTTTCCGCCTGAAGATTATCATTAGCAGTGAATGGCACATTTTCTTCCTTGTCACTATCATCAACCAAAATTTCTGATTCTGGATCTGAAGGAAGTTCTTCAAATAAAGTCAATGCCTCAGCTATTCCTAGCCCTTTGCGAGGCATTTTCAATTTGAACAGTAGAAGAAAATATTTACATACAGTTAAAATATATTGCTATTAATTATTTTAAATTTAAATAAAATTTTTACGTAAATACTATTTTTGATAACATATATATATATATATATATATATATATATATATATATATATATATATATATATATATATATATATATATTTATTAAATTTAAAACACACAAAATACTACTAAATAAAAATTTCCGTACTAGCCTGGGATCAAACGCAACATTTAACCCAAAGAAAAATCTGAAATTGAAAAGTCTTTCTGAAACAAAAATAGCGAAAGCACGTGTTCACTGGCGATATATAGTCCACATGTTGTTTACAATAAAAAAAATGACCCTGTGATTCAAATCCCCCTCACTCACACTCCTAAACACTCTCACAATCATAATAAATACTCCGTCCTTTGACAGCCAGTGAGCGTCGGCCATGTTTATATAATCTGCTCTTCACGTAAGTCATGTGTTGTAGCTGCGCGCTGGTTGCACGGTGCAACCACCAGTAATTTCCCTCAAGAAAGGAAAGTTTTTTACGTATCTAGTTCAAATTACTGCTGGATTTATATTGTTTATGACAGACATGACGATATTGGAAGAAAAAATTTCTAATACTTATCATTATTTACATTTAAAAAGTAGGTTATTTTGTGTTGTTAAAAATAAACATTAAATAACGCCATATTGGAAGGAGTCTGACCTGAACTCCTTCCAATATGGCGTTCATAACTGCGCATACGTTCAATGATTCGTTTGTATATGTATCGCTCAACGCTAACTTTGTCACTAGACGCTTGTTTTCATGTTTTCTGTTGTTTTTGATAAGCGTCTAGTGAAAAAGTTAGCGTTGAGCAATACATTTACAAACGAATCATTCAACGCATGCGCAGTTAGGTAAAACGTTCAGACATTTTGCGCATGTCCAGAGATTTACGGAGTATCAAACTATTATACTAAAACATGCGCTAATGGAAAAGCGACAGTGGATGTGTTTATTTATAGCTGAAATATTAATCAGTGTAACAGAATATATAAGTAAATAAATTCACATCATGTAGAATTTTATGAGCTGTTAATTAATTAATAAAAGATGCTTTCAAATTTTTTTTAAGATGTGAATTTTTATTTCTATTATGTATGGAAATACTTTGAAATAGTAATGAGATGTGATTTATATGAATTATTTTGAAATACTTTAATGATAATTTTTTTAGGCTTTGCCTCAAAAAAAAAACATTCTCTCATGAATATACTCTTTATTATTTATATAATGATAAAAATCATAGAAGAAATTAATTAGTAATGCTAACATTCAGATGTAAGCAGTTGATAAAACAGTCAACAAATTTTAAAGTGAACTGTATTTAAGAGAAAATTTTATATGTAAATGACTAAATGCTGAATTATGATGTGGTTACTTAAAACAAAAAATATTAGCTATCTAAATAAGGTAATATAAAAGAAAACTACAAATTAGTTAAGGAGGAAAATAAAAATTTTGAGGTTTGGAAAACCTAAATTTTTGATAGAATGTGTATTTTGTTTCATTAAGAGAATGCTTCTAGGAAAACTATGTGACCATCTTTCTGTTAATACAACTTTTTTGAAGAGATAACAGAAAAGTAGTCATACCTATTTTTTGGATATGATAGATAATTTTCCAAAAATTAAAATAATTTATATGCAGTAAAAAATAATGCGTTTGATTTCAGATTTAATTAGATTGAAACAGCAATAATTTTATATGAAAAATTAATTGTGATGGAACTTCAAAAATATATTGTAATATGTTATTCACTGATTATGTGGGTGACATAAAGATAATGTTCTCTTTAGTATTAACTAAATACTCTGATATTTCCATTTATTTAATATCCCATAAATTCATTAAAGTAAGAATCTAAATCTTTGTAAGCAATGCTGTGTTCATCTTTAATTAGTCATTTGATACAGCATCACAAACTTATGATTGTATAAATCATCCCACTTAAAGGTTTGCTTTTATACTTGTGGCTCCTCTAATGCACTTTAAGACAGTAATAGTTAATTCATTAGTAATTCGTTCAATAAGTAAAGTAAATAATTTTACTTTTTTTGGAATGCCAATACGTAATGTTTTAGCTAATTGGTGGCATTGACTATGGTTAGTTTTTTCTTTTTTTTTATACAATGCTATGTAAGAAGAGACTGAGTAAGGCAAGGGCATATGATGCAGTCGTCCTGGGCACTCAAATCAAAGTTTATTTTGTAATATTAATCAAATCTAACCATTTGCTTAATCAAATAAAAAGATTGTTGTTGTGAAGCAAAGGAGGGCCCCAAAGAAACTTTTGTCTTGGTTCCTATTATGGTAAAGTGAGGTCCACTGTGTATAAGATTTAATATTTACATAACATTAAAAGACAGCTTCTTCCTTTTCCACTTCAGTGTATGTCATTGTGAAAGATTCTTCTCCCTTGATATTTTGTGATTTGGCAGTATTGAAATCAAGTAATCCCTCATCATCTTTAAATCCCCGAAACAGAATTTTTTTTTTTAATTTTCCACAATGAAAGATTGTTAGATTTATATTTTTTGTACTTTTAATAAATAATGTGATATTGAAAGTTTTGTTGGTGCCAAACGAGTAGTATTCCTATAAAAGTGGTGATAGATAGTAATTTTAGTAATAATAAACACACACCCATACATATGTATATAAACTGTCTCATATATACATGAAAAAAATCTATTTTAATGTTTGCAAATATTAATTGTGCTAACATTTGGAATTATGAAGTTAATTTTTAATTATTTTAGATAATCTATTTGCAAAAATAAGAGAAGCACATATATAAATCAATGATGTTATCCTTTCTCTGCAGTAATATTTTTTTTTAATATTATTAAGGGCTATACAGATTCCAGTAGAAAATGTGTATATAACTTTTAAAAAAAATTACAATTTAGAAAAAATAAAAATATTTATTTAGCTTTATTCAAAAAGTTTTGGACAATGAAATAAAATCTTTTGTATAGTTCACTGATATATAAATCCAAGGAGGTGTGACACTCTTTCCTAGGTGTTTCCTTTAGGTAGTAGATTAGATTTGGTTAGTTTGACGCTTAATGGTAAATTCTTGCACATGAAGGATACACTTAAATGTATAGGGAAAAGCATAAGCAAAAACACTAATATATTATTTGCAACTGTTTTTCAAAAATAAAAATTCTTTGTTTTAAATATTTTTTTCTATTCTTAGCACTAACATATAGATGACAATTGAAAAAGGAGGGGAAAAGACTTACATCTTTCCTAATTGAAACGGAAAGAGTTTCAAAACAGATTATTTCATTGTTTAAGTAATTTGCATCATCGCATTAGTACTTTTACAGAATTTAAATCAGTTTTAATTGTAGTTTAAATTAAGTAACAATAATGTTATCAAAATTTTGATGTTAAACGAAGTTTTTAAATCAGAGACCAACAAGCTGCTAAGTTTCATTCTAATGTATGCTGCCCTTCTCAATTCAATTCCAAACAAACAGAATAAAAATTTATTTATATTAGTAATATATAAAAAGTAATAAAATTTTGTCAAAATTTGATTACCTTTCACTCAAACATTTTATATGTATTAACAAAATTAGATCCCTGTATATAATAAGTAAACAAAATTTTGTAAATATCTTCTGTCTGAGACAGATTGTTATTAAATTATAGCTTGTAAATGGAGTCCTGCTGCATTTTCATAGCTCAATTTCTGAAAAGCATTGTAAATTTATTTACTTGTGCACTTTATCATTTTATTTGATTTGCATTTTGAAATGTAGCAGTTTTATGTAAACTTCATCAGGACTATTTACATTAAATATTAATAAATATATATTTCACAATCTTTTTTTTGTTATAGATATTCTTTAATTGGACAATGTGTTTTTATATGAGCATCGTTTGATCTGAAATAAAATATCTTTACCTTTAAATCTGGAAGAAAAAAATACTTTTTATAAGTTGATATTAAATAGTCTTTCAAACGAATAAAATAGTGTCTTGAAAAATCGTTGATATTTTGTGATCAGAAGAAATAAATTATATCACATTCTAAATACAGATATAACTTAAATATTTTACAATTTTGTTTTTGAGGAAAAATCACCCAACTGAATTTATATTACTTTTAATAGCAAATTAAAGTTATTCTTCCTTATCAGGCTCAATATTTAAACTTTGATGAGAAAAAAAAATTTTTTTTAAATAACAGCAGGTACTGAGTGAGTAATCTCTCACCACGACAACTTTAATTAAATTAAAAAAACTTGTTTAAAATCATTGTTAAATAATGAAAGATTACATGCTTTCCACATTTATTAAAGTAAGAATTTTATTACATTTTAGTTCCACTGAATATTTTATGGAACCATATTTACTACATAGCCTTCGTTTGTGTAATATATTATACATATATATATAATTCAAACATATATTTATAATTTTTTCATAACCCTATATAATTTAAATGAAGTTACTTACCAAATTTAAAGTTATAAATATGCTTATTTTTGTGTATAAAAACAAATCAAACAATGATTATATATCTTGTATGAATAAACACAGAAAATCATATCATAACACTAATTTTCATTTTACTAAACAAATTTTCAAAAACAATAATTTATAGGCAGATTAAGTGATATTAAATTGTTGAACATTAAAAGTTGTATTTATAATAAAGTTTACAAACAATTTTAAAGTTATATTATTTTAAATTTTCTCCTTTATGATTTAAAATTAATGCTAATGCTGATTTTTGACACTCTTGTTCAGTAGGCTTTTGTAAATGTGAGGACTTTCTATGCCTTTTTTTTTTTTTTTTTGGTTTGAAGGATCTTTGAGGGGTAATGTTTTTATTGGATGGTACATTACAAACTGATAACTTCGCCTGCACTTGAGAATTTTTCGCTGCTTGCAAAGGTGGCCTTAAAGATTTAAAATTTTTTTCTAACACTTCAATTTCTTCTAAACATTTTACCAATGATAACAAATGGAGATACTGTTCTTTTACAGATTCTAACCGATCTTCTACAGAAATAGGATGTTCTTTCAAATGTTCTTCTATAGATCTTTTAGCTATATTAGCTTTGCATTCTGGACACATTTAAGCAAACCTTTTTCATAGACAACCTGATTGTGCTTCCTTTTCATGTGTTCTTTTAAATATTTCTTCATTTTGAAACTAATATTACAGACTTCGCAAATAATATTTGAGTCAGATTTAGCTTCAATATTACTGTCTCTGGAAATATTTTTGAATATTACATCAATAGTTATGGATGTACTTGCTAAACATGTGGTGTCTATCTCAATGTTTTCTAAATGAAATTTTGATTCTATTCCAATATCGCATGATTCATCATCAGAAAAAGCACTTATAGTACTTTCAGAATCATATTCTGGCCCTGAAAAGGGCCTTTTTTTTTAGGATACGTAAGACATTTCACAGCAAGATTTAATAAATGAAATAAAGTCGAAAGTATAAACACAAATAATGGCGCTGAAATCCGTAAAGCTCTGGACATGCGCAAAATGTCTGAACGTTTTACCTAACAGCGCATGCGTTGAATGGTTCGTTTGTTTATGTATCGCTCAACGCTAACTTTGTCACTAGACGCTTGTGTTCTTTTGTAGTGTAGTAGAAGAGTAAAAATGTTGTAATAAAGTTGTACTTTTGTGTTTGTCTCTGAATTCTTTGTTTTCCTTAATGAATCTTATTTGAAAATACTTTTATGATCATATCAAAATAACTCCAGAATCGTGTAGATGCAAACCCCATGGAAAAAAACATTGAAAGTATTTGTTAAAAATACTTATTTTCGATTTTGACACAACAATTGAGCTGTACAGAGTATTTTATTTCTACGCTTTTACTAACTTTTAAAAAGTTACCTTTCTCTAGCACAAGTTCAAAGTTTGATTTATTAGAATATACATTATGTCTTCATCTCGCAATAATCAACAATCAAGTGAATCTTCAAATAAGGTAAGTATATCATTATAATTATTTTAATTAAATTAACATTTATTTCTACATTTTGTTTTAGAAATTATTTATTGCAATATGAAACAAAATAATATTGATTTACTGATCTTAAGAAATTAAAAACTATTGACAGAGAATTTTTAGTGTAGCATTTTTTCCACATATTGCTAAAATTCTCTTTATCCTCAACAAATAATAAACAAATATTATTTCCTATATAAAGTATGTAATATGAAGCTCTACAATAAAAAGTATAAAAAATATCTAATTTAATAAAATTACTAAAATCTTTTCAAGTGTTTTACTATTTTTTCATAAGAAATATAAACATCATTAAAAATATTTTAGCGATGTAAATTTAAGTATTTTGCTTGTTTAATTTTTTTTTTATTAAATTTCAGATTCTTTTACATCAAGCAAATGTTTATAAACACATAATATATGCATACATTAAATATAAATATTTCTATATATAATGCTTCCAGTTAAAAATAAGCACATTTAATAGATGTAATATCATATAAATTTATAATAATATCCCACAAAGTTTAAAAAAAATAGAATTATGTTCAAAATAAAATTCAATTATGTTCAAATTACATCTTCCAATCTTTCATCAAATAATGTGAAAATAAACAGGTTTCTACAGAAATTATTAAATAATATCAATCAGAAAGAATAAAAAAAGAAAAGTCAGACACAAAAAACTCCTAGCCATCTTCTGTATCTGATGAACAGCTTTAAAAGAATTTTTTACTAAGCTAATATAAATTAACTTACTATTAAAACAAACTGACAACTAAGACTGAATTGAAAACATAATTGTACAATTGATAAAAAAAAAACACATTGAAATATGACGATAATAAAAATACAAACATATTTAACATTTCAGAATGTAAAAAAAGCAATGTAAAAGATTGTATTCCATTCAAAGATAATTGTGATTATAAAACTCAGCAGCAATGTCCCCTATTATGATGTGCTTGCAACTAAGGAACTATATGAAATGGTTACAAATTGTTTCATAGCTTTACATGGATTATAAGTTCAATAAAATTTTATTTTTTCTTTATTTCAAAAGTTCTTTACTTCACATATAAGTTTAAATTTAAAAAATACCTTCGTCAAGAAAACATTCATAATAAAAATTAATTTAAAAAATAAACCTAATCAATCTCATTACACAAGTGTTATATTAAAATTATTGTTGAACAATGAATGAAACAGCAAATATACAGAGAACAAATAAATGAGAACAAATTAAACGGTTTGGAATACCTTATGTAAAACATAGTTAATTACTACATTTTATTATGTGTAAATTTTTTTTATTCTTTTCTGTTTATTTCAAAAGCATCCTAAGTATCAATAAGAATATTGTTTTATAATTAATGTAAAAATATTTTAAGGAATAGAAATAAAAATAATTTTATCTACAAAGTTTTTAAAATCATTGGATGTCATCTAACGTTATACTTGTATCTTAATATGGTTCTGAACTTTCTGGGCAAAATGAGTTTTTTCTTAAAATGTGTAGTTACAAGACTATTTTTGTAAAGGCATTAAATCCAATTTTTTTCCATTTGGCATGAAAAAGAGAAAAATGTTTTCTTAAATTATTTCTTTGTGTGAATTTTCTCTTACATATTTCGCACATATATAGTTTACCCATTGTATGAATAAGAAAATGTTCTTTTAAAATATGCTTTTGTTTAAAGCTTTATTTTTGCAAATATTACAAGAAAAAAGTTTTTCATTTGAATGTGTGAGATAATGAACTTGCAGGTTACACTTCAAACTAAACTTTTTCTTACAAATTTCATACTCATGAATTTTTTCTTTCGTGTGAGTAAGGTAATGCTGTGTCAAATTACATTTTACACTAAAACTTTTCTGACACAATTCACATATGAGGTTTTTCTTTTGTATGGCTAAGAATATGTTTAATTAAATCACGGTTTTGTACAATTTTTTTTATTGCATACATGACATGAATTAGTTCTATCTTCCAAGTCAATATAGATATTTTTATTTTGTTTTCCCTCAGTTAAAACATCAGCCATTTTAGTAAATGAGTTTATCAATTTAAAGAAAATGAAAACTTTGAAAAAAATTTGGTTATTATATATTTTTTTAATATTCTTCACAATATTTATACTATGTTTTCATATCTTCAAGTTAAACAGAAACTTTTTCTGAAGTTAAATACTTAAATGAAATATATAACTAAATATTTTCAGGAATTTTTATATGTAAAATAAACTAATGTACTGTTCCTATACTCAAAATATATCACGTGAGAAATTCACTATGCAAACAAAAAACAAAGGGGTAAAGTTTCTTCTTTAGTTTTGAAAAACACAATACATATACATTTATAACATGGTTACTCAGATTTTAAGTAGTAAATAAATTATTTTCCAATCCTTATATTTTTGCACGAATTCTTCAAGATTTGAAATTGTTTTTTAAAACTAAAAGAAATTAAAATAATAGCTCTAGAAAAATAAATGTTTGATAGAAAAACAAGCGGTGTAGAACATTTGACTATTTTTCTTGGACTGTAAAATCATATTTCTTTGAAACCTAAAGGAAAAAAAAACAAGAAATATTTTAATAATATTGACTTTCATAATTTCCAAAAAAATATTAATCACACAACATATAAGACACTTCCCTTAAGAAAATATTCTTTTAGTCTAAAGCTTATTTTATTAAAGTTATTTTACTTTTAAATTTAGTTCATTTTTACTTAAAAGAAAATTTTTGTAACACAATATCTTATATAATCTGTGCCTACTATTACATTGATTTAAAAAATAATCTCAACTATGTTTATTTTAATGTGTTAGAGACATGGCAGATAAACTTAATTTTAGTCTCTAAAAAACAATTTTGCTTTCAAAAGTAAAAATTTTTAAGATAAAATTTTTAATAAGTAAAAATTTAATTCTCACTATCAAAATTCCACAAATTAAAGAGTATTATTCGCTTTTAACTTTTTATATAATAAAAATATTTTCTCAGTGTTTCATGAAAAATTCAAATTTGGTTTATTTTAGGAATAACAACTTAAATTCAAAATTTATTGCATTTTTGTTTACATTTATATTTAAATGAAAAGAATTAAATTTGTTTTGTGATAAATTTA
Source organism: Latrodectus hesperus (assembly GCA_037975125.1). Taxonomy (NCBI): domain Eukaryota; kingdom Metazoa; phylum Arthropoda; class Arachnida; order Araneae; family Theridiidae; genus Latrodectus; species Latrodectus hesperus. Next base: position 45,090,358 of record CM075854.1, on the reverse strand, counting down.
AATCCAAAAAACTTTCACATATAAAATCTTGGAAAGGGATGCTATTGTCACTGCAAAACAACCATACATTTACATATTTGATTACGTCTTTCAGACATTATTTATATTATATCTTTGATCATATCTTTACCTTATATATATTTACATTAGTGTTTAATTACATTATATATTTTATTTCATATATGTATCAAAGAGTATCTCTCACAAAGTTACCTGGGATGCTATTGTCACAACCAAAGGACTACCCTGAATCCAAGTCCTAACTGGTAATCAGAAGGTAACCTTTGAAAAAATTGTGAGGCCTCAATAAAATCTTGAGACAATTCTCCAATAATCTGTAGATTAAAAATAATACATATATGTTTCAATACTTGAAATTCTAATAAGATTAATATATATATATATATATATATATATATATTTATACATTGTCATCAGAATCATTCATTGGGAAATCAGGATCTTCAAAAAGCACCTATCATTAAAGAGAAATATATACAATTTTCAACTGCACTCTCTGCTTAATTTGATGTAAATAATTATAGAAAATATTATCTTGTATATACATTTTCTTAACACTCCATTTCATATATAAATATATATATATATATATATATATATATATATATATATATATATATATATATATATATATATATATATATATATATATATATATAACAGGGGTGGCCAAATTACTTGATAGTCTGAGCCATTTTCTAAAATTTGAAATTTTTTGCTAGCCGCAATTAAATGAGTATTTTAAAGATATGCAAAAAAGGTATTGAAAATTTTTTACAGAAATTAAATTTGTTGAAAACAAATAAATAAAGTAGAAAAATATGTGTATTGAATTTAAATTTTAAAAATAAAATATTATTTTACTTCTCTTTGTAATTCTTTAAAATTGGGTGAATAATTAATGACAGCATTTCTCATTAATTCTTTGAGATGCTCGTCAGTTAATACTGGTTTGGTTTGTCGCTCAACGGTCATTTTTTGCACACGAGGGCTAATTAGACCGGGACTTACGGCTTAAAGTGGATTCCGAACCACTACAAACATCCATGCCCAAGGTGGGATTCGAACCCACGAACTGTTGAACCGAAGGCAAGAGCGCTAACCATTCGGCTGCCAGCTCGGCCAGTTAAAACTGATAAGTGTTTGGATCTCACGAATTTTAACGTGGAATAAAATGATTCATAAAAGTATTTTGTTCTGAATATTGAAATAATTTGACAAGCAGCCTTTTTTAATTCAGGATTCTTGGATTGTGGTGCAAATTTCTAAAATTTAGCATTCGATGTCGACTTGTATTTTAATTGTAGAGCTGTATTTCCTTGCATCTCTATTAATTCTAATTCTCCAGATGCTTTTTGGGTCATAATTATTTTGATAATGGTAAACTTACCTTGAATTAAATTAATTTTAAATGGATTCAGAAAAAAAAATGAAGAGATGATTTAAAATGTTTTAAGTCTTGACATTTATTTTATCATTTTGTCAATATTTCTTCCAGTGGTGTAGTGAGCATAATTGGCACCCGGGTACGATATCAATTTTGGCGCCCCATCTCAAAAAATAGTAATATGATATATAGAATAAACATGCAATAAGAGTATAATGCAAATAACAACAGCACAAAGTATCTACTTTAATCTCAAATGGAAATAATTTTAAAGGCTCAAGAGTTGTTCCTTTTAATTTAAGATAAAAAATCTAGTAAAAAAAAAATCTTAATGAGAATAGGATTCGGAAATGCATCAGTAGAAATCAAACTTACGGAAATTCAGCATTACTCAAACATAGTGTTAGAAAATCATTTTTCTGATATTCAATGATGTGTTTCGCGACAGAGTGAAAATTAGAGAAGTCCAAATATAAAAAATCTGGCAAACTGTAATTCTATGTGTTATAGCAATCTAATGTATGTAAATAAGTAAATTTAAAACACAAACATAAATAAATTCTTTTTTAGAATATGGTTTTAATTTGTTTTGACATGGAAATGTTTCATAAATTCTAATAATCTAAATTGTTCTCTTTTTACAGATCTTTTAATTAACAAAATATAAGAGTTATCTATAAGAACAAGTTAATATTCAATATAAGGTTCTGTATTGTTTAAATAAAAATTAATAACAATCTAGACATGAATTTACTTTTAGTAATTTTGATCATTTTGTATTTTTGAAAACCTTTTACGTCAGATATATATAACTTATACTATTATCTAATATATCGGTCTTATAATATCTACTGAAACGAACATACAAAAATATCAATTGTTTAAATTTTTAAACTGAGAGGTTATTGTATTCATTATTTACTCGAAGTCATCATGATGTTCTTTAAATTCTTCTGGACGAAATACTTAATATTATTTAAAAATACTTATTTTTTGAAATTAAAATATTATTTTTTCCTACAAAGTAATGAGAATTTATCACATTTCCCCTCATGAATTGGGGATTATATATATATTCACCGGCAAAAGTGAAAAATATTCAATAATTTATCACATTTACCGAGTTTAGTGGAGATTTTGTATAATCACCGGTATTATACACATTATCGCCGGATTAATCACTTTTACCGTAACATTATCTTATGATTTCGCTATGAGAACTTACCTCGCTGAAAACTTTTAATTTATTTTTAATATGTGTAATAAGATTTTCTTATGATTTTAAAATATATTTCTTAAGTAAAATACGAGCTAATTCATATTAAAAAAAGAAATTAATTATTTTTTATTCTGAATCATTTTATAACATTAAAAAATATTACTAATCTGTAGCTTTTTACAAAGCATAATAATTTAGCCTTTAAAATGATTTCTATTTTACTGTGAACGAGGTTTTGGAGAATCCTATTTTATTTTTAAACTTTATAATGATTTTAGGTTTTATGGAGATGATATAGCTTAGCTACACCATCTGAGATTAGAAAAAACAACAAACTTCAAAATGATTTCTAAGCTAAACATGCTTTTATTATATGAACTAAAATATAGAGTTAGTTAAAGATTAAATATCAAAAAACATTTTATGTGTATATATAAAAAATATTTGATCTTTTAACTTTCCAAAAAGAATTTTTCATCATAACATATTAATATAACAGCGAAAAAATTATAAGTCAAATAAAAATTATTTTTGAAAATCTTTAAATTTTAAATATTTTTATTTCAATTAATTAAACAATTTGATTTTAAATTTCAAAACTATATAGGTTTGTTGATAAATATTCGTAATGGCTAAAAACTCTGCTAAATAAGCCAAATGTAAACAATAAGTTGTAGACAGAAAATAAAATTTACTCAAAGGTCTATATTTCCAACGAAGTTTTTAACGAAATATCTTTAAAGACGAAAGTTTGTGTGTACGAAATTAAAATATTCTAACCGTATAAATAATTAAAAGAAAATTATGAATTTTCATAGCATTTGGAGGTAATTACTTTTTTATTTCCAGCATTGTATCGTATTTCGATTCCAGGAACACAATTCTATTTATTAAATATTGCCGTGCTATTTTGAAAAAAAGAATTCTCTTCTGTTGGGGGTCAGTCTGTTTCTGAACACAAACATTTTCGGACAAAGAGGACTGCTAATGAGAAATATATTTCAACGCGAATTTTTTCACTAGTGTAACGCGACAGTAGACTAAGAGGTTACAACAAAGTTTGAGGTAAAAACAGAGCTTTTCTTTTCTGTGGGGCGATGTACAAGAATTTCTCCCAGAAGTTTTGAATCTCAATAACATCTTTCAGTTACATTTTATATTCCTAATTTTTCTGATAGATTTAATGATTTTTAGTAAATGAAATGGATATAAAAATCATTATCTTTAAGTAATTTGATTCTTTTAAAATTTTTAGTTTGTCTTCCTTGTCGGGTCCTTTATTGGATAAGGACGGGGCTCAGGTAAATTTAATTTAATCTGCAAGTGAAAAAATTTAAAATAAAAATCATTAGAATATTTTATGTAACATTAATTATTTATAATATAAGTATTATTCTTTAAAATGGAGTTTTCTGCAGATTCACTATATCACCCAGATTTAGCTTCACTGAAGACCTAAGCTATATCGCGAATGTATATATAATAATATATTTAAATACCTATATATTTTTCTCGGATTTTATTGAACAAAGCGATGCTAGTTTAAGGAACTTATAATTCAGGTGCTCCGCAAATGATTAAACTCTGGGATATAGTTTATTTACCTGACAAAAATTTCTTGGAACCATAATTCCATTATCATTTGCTTGTTGTCTATTCGAAATTTCAGTGATTAGAATATGGCGTAACTTAAATATTTATAATAATAATTGTAATTATAAAGGTAAATTATTAAGAATTGAGAAATGAAATACTTTACACGCATCCATTCATTTTATTTGAAATGAAATTTTTTGTAGGTTTTATACACTTCTTACATTGATTATTAAAAAATGCAAATTTTAAGAGCTTTAAAGAAAATTTTTCACTTGTGTTTTAAATATAGTTTGACAAGTTTTTTTTATTAATATTTCAGTTTTATAAAGTTTCCTTTTTAGAGTGATTTTTTTTGTTTTATTTTAGTAAAAAGGAGATTAAAACTTTATGAACTTTAAAAACTTTATTATTTTTTTATTTATGAGATTTATTATTTTTTTATTTATTTTTCATAGGTATGCAACTTGGTGAATTTTTCTGCATTCACAAAGTCAAATCAGTTACAGATTAGTTCATGAGCTTACCCTTTTGGAATCTCCCTAAATTTTTGATTCGTAAATCATGAGATATAACATCAACACATATTTGGTAAATAAGTTGAAACCATAAAAATGAATCTAACCAATATAATTTATATTTAAGATTTTTTATCAGAAAAATTTAACATATTTACATCATTACATTTACAAAATTTACTATACAAAATAATGATAAACCACCACAAATCTTGAGCAAAGTATAAAAAACTGTAAGAAAAGATAATTAAAAACGCGATTAAAAAAATCACACTTTTTAATACGCACTAAAATATACTAACTTATTAAAATGGAAATATGAAAATAGGAACATTTTCATTTATGGCAAGCTCTTCAGCAGCAGAAAATAATTATTAAATTTAAAATATATTTCTCTGAATAAAATTGATATTTCACACACAGTTAAAAAGTAATAAAAATTTTCTGAAAAAAATTTTTGTAACTATATTTGATACCCCTCTTAAAGTGACGCATGGGGCACGATAGACCCTTGCCCCCCCCCCTTCACTACGCCTCTGATTCCTTCTAACTTTTTTGTAAACTCCTTGAGTTTTTACTGTTTAATATTGGAACAAATTTTTTTAATTAGATAAAAATGGCAAAATGTTTTATTTTAAATGTTTTTTTGAAAAATTTGTTAAAAAAAGTTATTGAACCAATAATAATTCAACGGATGATTCAAACCTGATCGCTCATTGGTCACATTCATGTGATTAAATACTTATGTAAATGTCATACAGAGAGAATAGTACCAAATTGCTTTCGTAATTCGTTAACATGATGCCTAAATCATCTGCATTTCGAATTTTTCTTCTTTTTAAATATTTATTTCACATATTAAAGTATTATATTCATGAGTAGAGAATTAGAAAATTTACTTCTCATTTTTTACCCTCTCTATTATTTATTTTAAATCTCTTAACTCTAATATAACTCTGGATAGATATATTTCATAGTGCTCAAACTTTGATATATTTAACTAACTATTATTCTCAACAAGAATTAACTTTTCTAATACAATTAAATTATTTATATTTTCCTATTAAATTATTTGATATGTATTATTTTACTATATTTTTTTCCCATTAAATTTTTTTTACAGAAGATTATTTTGTATACCAAATACTCTCTATTATTCTTGCCTATATAAATATTAAAATATCCTTTAAAATTACATGTAGGAATTATTTAAATTACGGTCTTAGATGCAAATTAAGAATAGTTTGTAATGCAATAAATCAAGTTCAATACACACTATTCTTTTTAAATCATGAAGAAATCAAAATTTGCATACATTATAAACATATAATATTCAATTAAAACTATTTTTTTTTTTGCTAAAAATAAAACCGAAAGTCTAACATATTTTTTAAAGGCAAAACTTGTAATTAAATTAATCTTTGATTCATTTTTTAAGAATAACAAAACCAAAGAGACTACATTGAGAAAAACTAATAACAAAATACATTAACATATTTTTTTAAAAATCTCAAAACAACTTCAAATTTTACTTTAAAAATAGTTAAAAAAAGGAACTTATAAACATGAAAAAACTGGCATAAAAATTTGGTTACAAGACATTTAAGGACTGTTTGAATTAAATTTTTCAAAGTTAAAAAAATAGTTGTTCCAAAAATGAAAGTTATCAATTAATCAATACCATTAAAAATAGTCGCTATCTTCAAAACAAAAATTAAAAAACAGTCATCAGACAACAACTTTAGTCATCAGACAGAAATATTCAAGTTTCGTAGTGCTGATTACTCACATCATCAAGTTTCTTTCTTTGTTCCAAGTTCTTTTGTGGACTTTGTTCATTACATTCTTGCTTCTCACAATTTTCTCTCAGTGATATTACAATATTTCCAACAGTAGCGGTGGAGTTTTGAGGATCCTGATTACTATCACTTTCTAAATAATATTTTGGGTCTAGCTGAAGTGCATGATACATTTCAGCTTTACTGAAAATCATTGGGGAGGTAGATGAATGAGAAAAAATGTTGTTTATATCAAAACTTATGGCATCTCCTGTGAAATTTGATCCCAGCTGTTCCTGCTGAGGGCGGTCTGATATAATAGGAATGTTGAAAAATGAGATATCAGTATCCGCAACATCTTTTAAAAGTACTTGGTACAAAGCCTCTGACATATTCACGTCTCCCATAGCTTGGGTCTCAGAGGAACAACTGTGCTCTTCCATTGAAGGATGAACACTTTCCTCATCTCCTAGTTGACTGCCTTCTCCCATTGCAGGAAGAGCGCTGTTATCCATCTCCAGTTCAGTAGTTTCCATGACCATCAGTTGACTGCGCTCTTCCAATGCTGGAGGAAAGCTTTCAGCTTCTTTCAGTTGAACATCTTCTATTTTCTGCAGTTGACTGTTCTCTATCTTCTTCTGGGGAACATTTATTTTTTTTTCTTTGGTGAAATCTCATTATTTTCTTCTGAATTATCTCTTTCTTCTTTTGAGTTTTCTCGGCTTCTTCTTGTCAGCGTAAAGCTATATTTAATAATGCTTTAGAAATAAGTCGAGGAGACATTTTCTTACCGTGTCTCCTTCTTTTACTAGCTTCATTTGCGATTCCAGGTGCATGAAAACTTGGAGATGCGCCTGACTGTTTAACATTAATATTCTTACAGATTTGTTCTAATTTACTTTGACCACATAATGTTACAAAACATTGACCAACTGTTTTTTTTCCACATAAACATACTCGTCAGCATTGATTTTCAAGCGTTTTTTGCTGCCTTCATCACAAACTTAGACGTTGATTTGCCGTTATCCTTTACTTATTTTATTGACTTTTTTGTATGTGCACACTTTCACAATCTTTTTATTTCTCGAAAACATTCTTTATAACCTTACCACAGGATAAGAACTTAACATTTTTTTAACAAAAGAATAACTTTCATTTTCAACAAAAAAATACATGTCATTTTGCTCATGAATAAGAGAACTGTCTTCTGAAAATAGATCTTGATAAAATACAGGACTTTTATCTATTTCATGAGCATGAGCAATAATTCTTTCAACTATATATTTGATACTGGCAGTATGAAGCATGTCAGAATAATATAATTCTGGAAAATGTTCTTTTATAGCTTTTATGGTCAATGTTTTGTAATAATAGCAGTTGAAATCTTTTCTTATCTTCTCAAGGAGATCAAATTCTTTTATTATAATACCGGATCTTCCTAAAAAAAGTATTTGTTCATCAGGGAAGTCTGTTTTTGACTTGGTAACCACTGACAATTTCTCCATCATCGCAGATATTTCAAACACTGAAAAATAAAACACATATATAACTAAAAGGTATATAACTAAAAGTGCTAATAAGATTAAAATACAGATTCAGTAAAAAAAAGATAATACATCAGTGTTCAAAATGTTACTTTTGAATTTTTATTTTCGTATCGTGCTCAAAAAAATTAAAGGATATTCAGGTTGTGGGTTGATTTTGTGATGTTTACTGGTGCAAGATCCAACATAGGACATTTCTGCACTTTACAATTTTTCACCAGGAGAATTGTTTAGATTATTGGCAGACATAATTGGCTATATGAAATAAAAATAACATTTCTTTCGCAGAAGAAATGTCTTTTATTGAGCATTTGGGATAAAAAGGAAATATCAGAATTTGGGCAATAGAAAAACAAAGGAAAAAAGTGTTTCCTTAGAATAAAATAGATTTTAGTATGAAGCATGGTTTTATCGGATGGTCAGTAATGCTGAACCCTTTGAAGCATCAAGTGAATGATGTTACAAAAGAGGGGCTGGGGTATTCTATCCCATTCCCCCACCCTAGAGGAGTTTGTTCAAGTTCTTGGAGAGTTTGTAGGAATGGTAGGTGTCCAGTAACTCGTGTGCTTAGAATGTCCCAAACATACTTTATAGCAGGGATGGCCAAGACGTTGACCGCGAAGACATTTTAGGTAGTCCACGCTACCATCCTGATAATGACCTTGGATATTAATTTAATTTATAACTTATGATATAGAATTAATGATTGACTTAAAATAAAAACTTACTATAGTTTACGCTTTAAAACCTAAAACAAACTGTGAAAAGAAATACAGTAAATTTGTTGTTTTACAGTGGGAAATTAAACAGAAACATCTTGACAAAGTGGGATACTTAGATTAAATTGGCGCTGCAAGTCGACTAGTCTACCCATCACATCCGCCCGTTTAGTTTCAGTTCTCAGTTAATCGTCTAACGTTGCAGATTCTTCACTTTCTACTGCACTGATACGATAATTTGTTGTTTCAGCAATCCTTCCTATCGTGAATTGAGGAACTTCAAAAAGATGGAGGAAGAGTGCATCCATAATCCAAACCGAGACATCGTAGATCTGCCGAACACTTAGATATTTTGTTTGAAGAATTTGAAATAAGTTTCGCTGATTACTTAGGTTGGAAGAAATACTCATTTTTATGATATTTCCATTTAATGAAAATATCAACATTGATGGAGTACCTGAAAAAATAGGACATTTAATAAATACCACACCAGTCACGGCTGAGGAAGAAATTATTAAATTAAGATGTGATATTCCTTAAGTCCAGAGCATCTAGCGATACTGATTTTTTGGAAATTAATTTCTGAGGAAACGTTTCCAAATATTTACAGATTGATTTTGTATTTGAAATCATACTTTGAATTGACGTATGATGAGTCACCACACCATTCACAACATTTAGTAGCGTTTCTTGCGTTATGGCAGACACATTTTGGCGGATGGCATCTTTCAGTGCCGCTAGTAATGCCGGTTGGTCGCTGTACACTTTTGACTTAAAGAAGCCCCAGAGCCAAAAGTCACAGGGTGTGAGATCGGGAGATCTTGGAGGCCATGCGTGATTAAAGTAGCGACTGATAATACGATCCTCCCCAAATGTTGAGCGTAGCAGGGGTTGCATATGCAGAGCAATATGAGGTGGTGCTCCATCTTGCATAAAGGTGACTGTTTGGAGTGCCTGTCGCGCTTGCAGTTCAGGAATAATGCTGTTCTGTAACAGTGCTAGATATCGCTTACCGGTGACAGAAACTGTTTGGAAACCTGTCTGTGTGACTTCCTCGAAAAAAATGGACTAATTATGAAATCAGCAGTGAAGCCACACCAGACTGTCACTTTAGGCTGTTGCAAGGGTACCTCAAAAAATGCATGTAGATTTTCTGTGGTCCACACTCGACAATTGTGGGTGTTAACAGCACCAGAGAGTGTGAAATGTGCTTCATCTGTCCAAAGCACAGTGTGAAGCCAGTCGTGCTGCTCTTCCATCTTACTGAAGACCAAATTCGCAAAATGTTGGCGAGAGTCGAAGTCAGGAGGTTTCAGTTTTTAGTTATGTTGCAATTTGTAGGGATACCGTTGCAAAGTTACTCCCAGCGCTCCCCAGACACTTCCGTACGACACTCCGGTCTGCCTCGAAACTTCTCGAGCACTGCACTCCCCATGTGCAGCAACCGCCGACATGGCTTGCACCGTCTGCTTCTCTGTCGTGGCAACAGCAGCTGCAGTTGAGGAACGTCAACTTCTTTGACGTGATGCCAAAGAACCTGTAGCTTCAAATTTTTTCACAATTTTGTTCAATGCAGAAGACGTTATTGGTCCTTTGCTATCTCGCATACCCTTCATATAGCGATATGCTCGCGATGCCACTTTCCAAATTCTTATAAAACAGTTTAACTAAGAGGGCTTTCTCAACTATGGACAGCATTGCGATGCATACCAGCTTTAACTACCATTACCTGCTGCATTTGCTTCTTTTTATATCGTTTGTTGCTTTGCATAATCCTACATCAGAAATCCGACAGCGCCATCTGTTGGTCGCCAACAGAACTATTTTTTTTTCATTGCCACACAAAACCCGGTTTCTTTTTCATCCGTTTGGTGCAAACCGCATCTTTGTATCGTGATTCGTTTTCGAATTATTCATTTTTAAAGTTCGTCCTGACTTTTGGATCACCCTGTATATTTCAATATTGTAAGAGAGCAATTTTATTATATAACTTAAAAATAGGAAGAAAACTTTTACAACTATGATAAGTTAATGAGAAATTTTCTTTAAATAAAATTAGGCTATATTACAGTTAAAATATATTTTTTATCGCAACATTTGTAAGTCTTGATAATAATTTGAATCTATGAAAAACTTGTAAGAACAACATAGAGTGCATCAGTTTTGAGAAAAAAAATTATTTTTCATAATATAATATATAGTTTGTCTGAAAATTTGTGATTTTATTAAACATGCATAATTTTATTTGAATTTATGTGTGTTTTCAAAGAAATTTATTTAAATTTTTGATTTAAGAAATTTGCAAAATATTATTGTTGTCTATACAAGCATTTCATTGCTTATTGACATTTTGTATTGATATGTTTCATAATTTATTTATATCCACTGAAATGAGATGACTTATTAACACGCAATAAAAATAATTTTGGTTTACATTAACGGCCTGAATAATGTAATTTAAAAAGCTATTTTAAATGCAATATTTTCCATAAAGTTAAAGTTGTTTTTCACTGGAATTTTTCTGAGATAAAAAAATGAAATAAAACTTTCGTTTTAATATATGGTAAGTGAAATGTTTAAAAAGATACTATGAAAAATCGGGTAAGTTGATTCTAAATTAGGGGCATAAAGTCTTACCCAATTATTATTATTTTTTTTTTTTGCAATAAATAGCTATAATTTGTAAAGTTAAAAATATTATAGAATATCTAAAAATTTTAAAATAAGGAGCAGGTTATATTCAAACCCCAATGATCAACAATTTGTAGTCTTTAATAAATAAGATAATGCACAATTGAGAATAAAAATTTTTAATTATTTCAGTTGGTTAAACTTTGTTAGCACTTCTAACCTGCCTTATCTCATACCATGAAGATTGAGAGATTACCATTCAAATACTTTTAACTATTTCTACATCAATTGCAAGTGTGAATGTTCAGTTCATTCAGCAATTTAAAGTTAATTTTGATTTATTTATGATCCATCATGAGTCAAAACTGTCTAAGTGATTTAACATTTTTAAGAATAGAAAAAGAAAAATTTGAAATGATCAACTTTGATAAAGTAATTCATCAATTCCCTTAAGCAAATGCAAGAAAAATGTGAATATTGTATAATATTAGATTGTAAATAATTGCATCTACTTATGTCTATAATATGTAATGAATTACTTCATGTTTATAATAGTTTTATGTTTTTTAAAATAATTGTATTAGTATATAAATAAATATCTTTTCATAATTAATTCTAAATAGCATAAGTCTGATTATTCTTTTGATACTTTTCCGAATTCATTCTAAGTGCTTTGTTTAGTTATAATTGAATTTTGTTCAATTTTAAAGCTTACCCTGTGAATTTAAATTCATATATTTGCGATTATTTTATAGCAGATACAATATTTTGTTATTATTTATATTGTATTCTTATTAAAAGTATACTCTATTTATTATAAAGTATTATATATACATAGTTATATTATAGTATAATCTTATTACTTAACACATTTCATTCCCATATTTATAGTGTGTGCATTACTATTTTTTTCAAGGGTTGCCAAAAAGGTATTGTACCCAGGCACTAATTACGCTCATTACACCACTAGGATTGAATCTCAAACGTGTGCACCGGGAGCGTGAAGTGATATTCCTATACCAACAGGCTTCTCTGTTACATTCTATTATTAAAAAATATATGAATAGAAAACACAAAAAAATAGCTCACAAATATAAATTAGTTTTTTGTCTCTCAATAACCAGAATGAGAAAAGAAAAAAATTACAAAAATTGCTAGACATACAGCAAAAGTGGCAGACCAATAGCACACTTGCCATGTAACAAAATATTTTGGCACACCTCAAATAAAAATGGTTTGCATTTGACTTAAAACTAACAATGTTTGATATAAAGTATCAGGATTGAACACAACAGAGCCTGCACAATAGAGTGATAAGGAACAAGTTCAGCAGATGGAAAGCCTCTGTCTTGCCTTATCATGAACTATGATTACTAATGACACACAGTTTGTTTATGCCTACAATGTGAGGTCTGATAACTTTAGAAATTTGTGTTAAATTTACCAAGTTTAATTGTTTATTAATATTAGTTTAGCAAAAAGTGAAAATTGCAAGATAATAAGTATAACAGAAAATTTCAAAACTGTTGAACTGAGAAATATGAGATGATTAGTAAAAGTGACAAAGTGTTTTATGTTCTGGAAAAGTGATATGTAGAATATTGTCTGTAAAATGGCAATTTGAAACATATCATAAACACAATCACAAAAGCCAGCCAGAACAAGAAGAATTAATTGCTAGAGCAAAGACAAACAACTAATGTCTATTATTAAATATGTTGTCAAAAATTGTCAAAGGGACACAGCAATTTATTCAGCTGCAGAAGTTATTACTTTGCACAGTATGCCTTTTTAAGAAAGAGTTTTTGAAGGAAGCCAGATTAGAATGCAAGTTCTTACTTTTTGAGCATTTTGAAAATAAAGATAAAACAATTCAATGCGTCAAGGATAATCCCTTATTTAGAAACACAGAATCTTAATACTGGTCATAAGTGTAACAGATCAACAAAATATGACATACTCCCCTCCTTTCATAACACTGTCTTGACAACAAGCATGTCACTAAATCTGCACATTTATCATTTTTGCTTGAGTTACCTGGGAACATAATATTGTTGTTAACAGCAACAAACTGTTTAGATATTTGAATATCAGTTTAAAATGCACTTACTGAGATATAAAATTCGAAAATAAACATTTCAGTAACAAATGAAGTTGCTCCAAGTATGGTGAGCAAAATTAATAATTTCATTAATTTTTTTACTAGGTTTAAGGAGAAGATTCTAGTTAAGATGTACAGCCCTGATGTCTGTCATTTTTTTTTTTTTGCGACAAAACTGGGTCCTGAGAGCTTGGTATTTTTCGTAAGAGGAGGAGGGTAAGGGATGTTGTAAACTTACAAGGGATACCCCAAAGAGAGGGCTAGGTCAAAGAAAGAGTGAGAAAACAAAATTGAATAACAAAAGAATTAGCACAATATTATATAATAAATAAAATGTTTAAAAGTCAAATAAATAAAATTTGCAATCACATTTGCTATTTAACAATAACCAGCATATATGAAATTAAACTTCAATTAGTGTATTTTTAACAAATTATATTAATTTTAAAAATTTGTAATGTTTAATAATTTTTTATTGTTAATAATTTATTTTTCTGCATTAATTTTAATTTATTGAATTATTTGTACAAACATTTTTTAAATTTTACATTTATATTAAAATTTTAAATTAAGATATCTGAATATCATATTTTCACAAATTATTAGGTCTTAAAAAATAAATTAAATTTTAAAGCTTAATAATTGTAAAATACCAAGCAGGAAGAAAAAATACATTTTAATGTAAAATTATTATAATGAACATATTATAATGATATCTTAACGGATTACTTTAAAATAATTTTTACTAGCTCTACAACATGTTTTTAATCATATACCTTTATAATCTCGCATGTTGAAGACGTTTTTCCAACTATGAGAATTTCACTTCTAATAATTCCAACTATTTCAACACCAACTGCTAGTTGTGTTAGAAAATTAAAATTAATTCAGACACATTTGAGATCAACCATGTGACATATCATCTCCAAAGCGAATAAGTATATTTAAGTGGAAAACAAGAAACATTTAAATTAATAGACATTGAGATAATGAAGCTAATCAATTTGCTTTATCGAAGTTAATCATAAAAAGTTAGGAATTATTGTGTCATGTTTAGAAATAAACATAGAGTGAAAAGGGCGAGAGAAGAGCTGGCGTGTTTATGCTGTATATTGTGTTATAGATCAATGACTCAGGTAGATTTTTTTAATGGTAAACTCTCATGAGATATAACTTATTTAACTTAGAGAATGCATATTAAATAAAGTTACTTGCCTTGGAAAATTTCTAATAATGATTAAGTAAACAAGTTTTTTATTCAAAATAAAAAGTATAATACCTAATTAATATTGCTTTCGCTTATAAATACACAATTAAGACCTTTCTAGAAGTAATTATTCATTATTTAGAAATTAAAAGTATAAAAACTTTCGTAGAAATTTTATTCTTCTGAAACACTATACTTAACATCATATTAATTTTTCTTATAAGCGATTAAATCATTTTGTTTAACAAGCAATATTTTGCTAATATTTTGCATTTGCTTTTATAAATAAAAAATACGAAATTTAAATCTCATTTTCACTAATAACAAAAATCATTTGTCAAGAAAGGGAATTTCATAAAACTGAAATATTATAAATAGAAGTTTTAATATACATAAAAGGCGATTAAAGGAGTTACTTAATATTAAATAAAAAATTGAAACTTGCAATTTTCATACTCAGTAGGAAACATGTATAACCCACAAAATATTTCGTTTTGAAGAAAATGAACCAATGTGTATGGTAAAGTATTTCATTTCAAATTTTTTAATAAAATATTTCTATAATTATTACTATTATCATTATAGTACAATATGTCATTTTACTTGCTGCAGTTTTTGTTTAACCAACACAAAAATGAGAATTGAAAGTTAGTATCATGAATTTCATCAAAATAAGTTATCTCTGGATTCCCTCTCTTGAGTTAGACCTAGATTATTAGCTTTTTAAATTATCATAGTCTATACATACGACTTAAGTTAGGAAACTCTAAGTATAATAATTTTCATTATTTTTATGCTTCACCACTTTAATGACTTACTAGTCAACTTATGGCAGGTTGGGTTTTATGGCGCAAGGTCCAAGAATGGACATCAACTTATGGCAAAGACCCTGAAGATTGGTGAAGGATAAAAATAAATTATCACTTAGTACATAATCAATACAATCTTAAAAATTTAATACGGTACAAGCATAGGTATTTAGATACATGATTACTTTCTATAATTAGGGCTCCAATAAATATAAATGAAAGTGAATCGAAAATTCGTAAATCTTGCCCGTTTCTCTTCCATTTCAAGCAAAGTAGAAACTTACACGAATTAGGAAAATAAAAATGTCATTACTGATCAAATTATTTAAAAAATTTTAATCTTCATATTGATTTCTTTTCCTAAAAATCATTTAAATGTGTTCGCAGCATCAAAAAAATTAGATTCACTTTTAATATCAAGTAGTGTAATAACAGATAATGACACCTCTAAGTGTGTATCTATTTTAAATTATTACCGATTGCATGACAAACAGTTTAATTTCCTGTACTATGAATCACTCACAAAATCGCTAAGAAATGGTGAGAATCCACTCTTAAAGAAATTGTAATTTTATAGAAAAATTTTGCTTTTATATAATAAAATTTCTCTCAAAAATATGAATTAATTTATGTAGCTTTAAATATTAAATTTTTGGATGAAGGATATATAAGACTTCAACTAATCCTAACGTACCCTCCAATTTTGAAATATCTTAAGAAGAGTTCTTCTACAGAAACAATTTATTTTAACTTTTAAACACCAAATGAATTTCACTTATCTTGCTGTAAAATTGAAAGTGTAATAATTTCTAGAATTGGTATAATTAGTTTCACAGAATGGAATAAATATCAATGACATGTGATATGTCATTGACAGAGTAAGAAATATTTATTTCCTAATATTATTCTTACATTACAAACAACAAAATTTACATTTACTACAAGAAAATAAATTAAAGTTCTAGAATAAAATGACATTTCACAGCAGAGTAATGTCAACAATATCGTAATTCTGTTTTTCTCCTCATATGCACAAACTTTTAATCACGAGACATATTTAAAAAATAAAATAACATATCAATGTCAATATTAATTGCATTAATATTCATGACCATCATAATTAAGTGTGAAGCAACAAATAATTTAAACTACCTCAGTTAACAACTTTTCAATTTATTTTAAGATTTTTAAACATATATACATAACTTTTTTCCAGATATAAATATCAAAATGCTCTAATAAGTTAAAATTATTAATAATAATTACACATTGTAATATTTGAAAAATCAAATTTTAACTTCTTCAAATATTCTTGAATTAAAAAGTTAAGAACCATCAATAAGTAATAAAGATAAAAGGAATATTTACATCAAAAAGATCCAAAAAAAACAATTACCTTTTACAGCTAATTTTCTATTCACAAGATATTACTATAATTATAGTTAGTGTAAACATACCAGAAGAGAATATTTAATATTTTTATATTTCATCTTCCTGTTGACCTAGTGGGATATCCTTTTCCATTGGCGACTTCTTTCATCACCAAATTAAGCACATGTTTTTTTAACATAGTTTAGTTCCAAAATCATACCTACCAGTCTATGATAAAAAAAAATCAGTAGATTCTACTGATTTTGAGTGAAAAATTCAGGGGACACTACTTAACAACATTTTGCTTGAAAACGAATGTTTTTAATGGGAGTACCACAAGAAGGCAATTTTACCGTTTATATCAGACATTCTGAGAATGATTTATGTTAAACATATTTTTCATTTATCTTAATATTTTATTAAAAAATATTCATCAAACTCATAAGGGAACTATGAAAAAATAGAAGAATATACAACATGCAAAGAAAATCAACGTTTAAGTCTTAATATTTATTTATAGGGCAACTTTTGCTACACAAATGCAATTACAAATATTAAACTTATTTTAAATTACATAAAAACGTAAAATATATTACTAAATAAATTTAATTTAGCGAAAAATACTTCTAAGAAAACATAAATTATCAAAAACTTTGTCCATAGAAAACACTATCCATTTCAAATTCGAATAATTGATGGCAATTTATTTTTTTCATAAGTTAACTTACCATTTTTGTAGAAATGAATTTTGGAAGTGCTGTTCAAAGCATTTCTCATTTTAGGAACATATAGTTATAATTAAACTTCCTAAACTTATCAACTAATTAAACTTTCTTCGTTGAGTATTTAAGCTACTAAAACAATTTTTCCATCAAAATTTCGGCTGTTTTAATGTTTTCATTGAAATTCCCAAAAATCAATAGGTTTTCATGGATTATAGGAAAATCGGGAGTTTCCCTATAAAATCAGTAGAGTTGGTAGCTATGCAAAACTATGCATTTTAGAAAATTTTATGTGTAAGTTTGATATCCTCCCCCAAGTGATTTCTCGCCAAATCTAGTCATTTGTTTTGATTCTAGTGTTGCCAAATTTGGTTTTCTTGTGTTTTGCATCATTTTTACATTATATATATGGTTATTTTCAGAGACAACAGTATTTGAAGTTTTACTTTCAATTCGAACTTTTTCTACATTTGCTGTTCTGTATCAATGTTGCCAGCATCCAAACATCATAAGCTGTTCTCTTTCCCCAATTTCTTTTTATTAATTTATTATTTAAATCTTTCTTATTTTGTCTATTTATTATATAATTTTCTGATATATATTTTTAAAATTTATTGTAATACTTTTTTTAATCTTTTCAACATCTTAAACTGTTTTCTTTCCAATTTCTTTTTGTTTATTCATTATGATCTTTTTTGTACACATTTTTGTTAAAAAAAACATGCGATTAACATGGAAACGAAAAAAGTGGCAATGGGGAGCGGGGATATCAAACTAATTCGAAACTTTAAATTACCTAAAAGTATAAAAATATCTAAAAAAATCATTATTGGAAAATGAATAAAAACTTTTTTGTTAGGTTTGCCTTCCCTTCAAAACAACTAGTAAAAAAGATAAGTAAATAACAATAATGGACTTACTGAAAATCTCCCATATCCGCAGTGATATAGAAAAACATAATAATAAATAGACAAAAAGAAATAGTAAAAGAGAACAGTTTATGATGTTGAAAATATAAAAGAAAATATATATATATATAAGAAAAATGTATAATAAACAATATAAAAAATATATAAATAATAAATAAACCAAAAAAACTGGAAAAAAGAACAGTTTACGACGTTCCGAAGCCTGCGATAACGAAACACAAAAGCGAACCTAGAACAAAAAGTTATAATTCAAAGTAAAACTAAAACTTCAAACGCTGTTGCCACTGAAAAGAACCATATGTATGACGTTAAACATAAGAAAAACCAAATCTGGCAACAAAAACATATGAAAAGTAACAAGACTTAAATTGGCAACACAACCCAAACAACACAATTTCATCCAGTAGACGTCGATATGACATCCTCAACGGGATGTACTCTAATCCAGTAGACGTCTCTTTTTCGTCCAGTTTAGATCCATGGCACGTCAAATATCCAGCTATTTTACGTCCACTATACGTCTACGAGACGTTGCAAGTGGATGGCTCATGGACGAAATTTGGATGTATTCATACGCACTGCTCTATACTAGGTAGTTTTATGGATGTATTGTAGATGTGCGTAGATTTTGAAATAATCCCTCATCTATCTTAGTGGCTCATATATTTTTGTCCACTAGACGAAGAGAAGATTATTTTTAATTAGCTTGTTACTTATGAAATTGCTTTAGCATCACATTTTTCTTAATTTTCAGTCAAATATCCTAGATTTTTGACAGATTTACTGTTCAAGTTTAGTTAATGTAATACAATTCTCACAATTGATAAATTAGTATTATTTTTATGCTCATTATTTTATAGTTAACATTTTGAAAATTTAGTTTCTTATTGTTTAAAATAAAACTATTTTTTTCTTTGAAAAAGTTAAAAATTACTTCTAAGAAGTTTCCAGTGAATGCATAAATTAATGAATTACTATTATAACTAGAGAGTAATAAAATAGTCAAGGATATTTTTATTTGTAGAGTGTAATTTTTTTTATTTTAATGTCAGACAAATTATTGTTCATACTTTATTTTTTTAATTAATTTTGTAGTAAGAGAAACTTATAAGAATTATTTCTCAGCCAAATATTTTAACTAATTAGATATTATTTCAACAATGTCTTTTTTTGTAAAAGATAAAAGAGAAACTTTTATTTAATTAAAGTTTTCCACTCAATTCAATATTCCAAATTATTATGACAAAAATTCTGAAAATTACTTATTTCATTGTTTAAAAGCTGAATTATTTTCCTTTGTAAATGTTAAAATTTGTTTAAGAAAACATTCTAGCAAGAGTGTAAATCTTAATTAATTCAAGAAAAATATAACAAACTAATAGAATTTATTTTTAATGCACACAATTTTTATTCTGATTATTTACATTATACATAAATATTAATTAACTGAAATGTTTGATTCTTTCATTGATAAATTCTATTTCACCATCTGTTGTCTTTGAATACTGTGGAGTTCACCACACAGCATCTGAAAATAAAGTACATTTAAAATAATTAGCAGTAACAATTAACATTTTCAGATGAATAACCTCAGACAAAATAGTAAAAATCCAGAAGACAATTTTCATCAATATTTAATTTATTTCTTATCAATCTGATTAATACATTAAACTGATTGGATGTAAATCTCATTATTAAAAAACAGCGTAAATTAATCAGAAAAATATCAAAAATTTCCTTCACTAATTTAAGACATTAAGTAACTTTATAAAAACATAGTTAGAAATATTTTTATTTTAATTCAGTAAATGTTTTAAATATATATTTAGTAATTCAATTTCTGAGAAATATCAGCTTTGTAAATATGGTAACCTTTGTGTTTGATTAAATAATTAAAATTATAAAATGTTTAAAGTATGTTACAAACACCTTCAAATTATCAGATAGAATTGAACATTACTTTTATAATGAAAACAGTGCTTAAGTAATCAAACAGAGAATTGAATTTATATATTAGCGCTTACATAAATATATTTCATTAAAAAATTTTTTTATGAGAAGAGTGTTTTTTTTTCATCATTTCTACAAAAGAAAACTTTCAATGACATGCTTATTCAAACATTGCACTTACCTAAAACTAACTGCTTCATATTCAGTCCATTAAAGGATTTCTTATCCCTAGCACCAAAATAACTGAACTCAGGTGCAAGTTTATTTGCCATCAATTTTTTTAATGATGCTTATGGTGCAATTCCCGGAAGAAGTTCCCCCAGACAAGCTTAAAAAGTGGCACTGAAACAAAACAAATAAAAATATAAATATTTTATAATTAAAACATTTTATAATTTAAATTTGAAATTACTGTATTAATTTTGGCAGCATCTATACATTATGTAGTCATAATAATAATTATTATTTACAGCATAAAATTCACATAAGTTTTAGAAAAATAAATCTAATATATATTCCTATACATTTAATAAAGCATATATATATATAAAATAATTATTTAAACAATACAAAATCAAATCAACTATAATATAGTAACAGCGTAATACAACACAATTTCTTCCAATAGACGTCAATATGACATCAGGTGGATGTACTCTAATCCAGTAGACGCCTCATTTTGGTCCAGTTTAGATACATGGCACGTCAAATATCATAATACCAATTTTAGAAATGTTTATCTTTTTCATTACATATATGCTAAACCTAAGGGACTAATTTCTGGAAAAAATATACTATTTAATCTTTTACCCTTTGGAATTGATTAAATAACTGAAATTACAAAATATTTAAAATTTGTAATGAATTTTCAAATTAGCAAAACAAGAGTTAGATTAATAGGTAAAATTTAACATTACCATTAAAAGAACAGAACTTAAATAATAAAATATAGAATTGAATTTACATATTACTGCTAAACATAAACAGAAATGTTATTTACTAAGGAATATATTAAATATTTTGATTAAACATTTTTACAACAGTAAACTCTTAATAAAATTTAATACATGATATATTTATTTACAATTTGCACTCAGTAGAAACAAATTGCCATATTTTTAATCCATTAAAGGATTTATTTTCTTTTGCTCTACATTAGTTCAAATAAGCATAAATAATATAGAAAAATTAAATTTTTTTTTAATTTGCTTATTTTAAATTTAATCTCATCCTCAGGTATATAAATTTGTAATTCTCATTTAACTGAAAAGGAAAACAAAATTTAGAATTTATAAATGATGTACATTTTATCTCTTAAAAATACAATTCAACTTTATCAACCAAAATAATTAAAGCATAATAAAAGAAATTTTAAATCTTAAATATAAAAAGATAACTATTTATAAAACAAATTATTTATTCAATTTATTTGAAACTAGGTTCAGCCCATCATAAGCAATTTTTCATGCAAAGCAGAGCAGAATATGAAACACTATAGAAAAAATGAATTTCCAATCAATATTCAATAAATAAATGATGTTTACTGTGATCAAATGTGTACATCTTTTTTAATAATATTCAAATTAGATTAATAAAGAAGACATATTTAATAGAACTAAAAATCAGGTTATTGTGTGAAACGTAGATGCCATTCTGTTTATTTTTGCCAGTAAAGTCTTTGAAGTCTGTAGAAAAGTGAACTACAACAAAATAGCTTTAAAGGAATACAATTAAAAATAGAAGAATATTGATATTTCTGTTTAAATATAAATCAGAGAATAATTTATTAAATCAAATTAATCAACAGAATTTGAATGGAAGTACACATATAATATTCATTCCAGAAACATTGTTCTGTTTACGTAATCATTTTGCTTTTTAATTTCATTGAGAGCATGCTTCTTAACTTCCTTTCAGGGCATACACATGCAAGCAAATGGTTTGAATTTCAGAAATTCCAGTTAGTTACTAATTTCATTTTTTACAATAAACTAAATTCTTCTCATACAAAAAGGTTTTAACTATATTGACTTAAAAATAACTTTAGTGAAAATGCAATCAATGTATTAAGAGTTTCATTTGCTATTATAATTTATGATTTTTTTCCTGAAAATGTGAGCATTCTTGTATTAATTTACTTAGATATTTAAAGTGTGATTAAAAAAATAATTTATTTTGAAGATATTATGATCAGATAGTTTTTGTAAGAGTATTAAACAAAATAATACAAAATAAGAATATAAAAAATGTTCAACATCACAAGCATTATGGAAGTAGGAAATTTTGCTACCAAATTAAGTGTACAGAAAATATTATAGAAAATCACATTCACAGATCACACACAGTCACATTCTAAATGCTTAATCACTGAAGATATAAACATTTCATACTAAATGATTTTACATAATCTTAAACATCATTTTTCCTTAAAATAAAAAAAAATGCTTACTTCAAATTCTAGAACCTTTAGTAGACAACAAGAGAAGTTCTCCAGAAAAGTAAGAATTCCAAATCTGGTATGGGAAATAAACATATCTTCCATTTAACTACAAAATACAAAAATTAATTTTCAAGTATACATTTTAATAGCTCTTCATTTGAAATATTAGTCCAGCATGCATTAAAATAATTGGGTAATATAATTTTTTCTAGCTAAGTAGCAAAATCTTGAATTATTGATTTAAAATTTGATATTCAAAAAAAAAAAAAAAAAAAAACACTCAGATTTTTTAATTCAACAGTAAAAAGTATTTTAATTTAACATTAAATCTTTGAATCAAATCCTAATATTGATTAATTTTTATCTTGTTGAAATCAAGATATAAATACATAAGTCTTTGTATGACAAAATAATAATAAATTTAAGCAATTTTGGAGAGAAAAAATGGTTTTTACTAAAGAAAATTACTTTGTGGTATTTTCATCCAGCAATTTTCACCCTAATCGCAATGTTTGCATTTTTAGCCTAAAAATAATTTTAAAAGTTAAAGACAAAAAAATTATTACATTCTGCTATCAAGCACAATTTATAAATAAAAGCAATATTTACCTTTTAACGTTAATTTAAAATAGTTACAAATGTAATTTTTTAAAGTAAAAATACACTTTAAACATGGTTTTCTACACTTAGATAAAACTACTCAGTTTTTAAACCTTATTTCTTTTATGACTTCTTTGGAATAAAAATAAGTTATTTAAAAAGAAAAGCAATTATTTTTTAACTTACTTCGTTAAACACTTCTTAACGTAGCAATAAACGACTGTAGACTGTGAGGCAAACGATAATTTAAAATTATGGAAGGAATAAACATAAATAATTACAATTGCAGTTAATTACCTACTTTTAATACATGTCAGGATAACATCCTTTATGAATGTCTTAAGTACGTCCACCATGGACGTCCAAATTACATCTATCATGGACATATAAATTACGTCTATTACAGATCCAAATGCTAATAATCCAAAACTCATCCATCGTGGATGTCAATCCGACGTCGATAGAAGACCATCCAATTCACATCTAACCATGGACGTCTTTATGACATCCAAAAGGTATCCAGGACGTCTTTTGAACTCTATGGATCTTTAAAAGACGTCCAATAGACGTGTGTGGTTTTATGGGAATAATCAAAGCAAAGGATGCTAGATTTGGTGAGAAACCATTTGGAGTGGAGGATATCATACTTACAATCTTCCTGGGCTAAGCCAAGTATTATGGTCTGGAAACGTGAAAAATCACCATGGTCTCAACAAAAAATCGCCAAATCGGGTAAAATTTGGTGATTTTGTTTCTTGCCAGATTTATTCACCAAAACATCACCAAAAACAATTAATCGCCAAATGTGTCACCTAATACAAAGTCGGTATGTCGCGCCGCCGCACATCCCGGAATCGATTGCCATTTTCATTCTGGATTTTTTTATCCTATGTAAAGTTTGGTAATTTAAATCCTGTGTGATTTTTCATATTTATATTCTTATTTTTTATTTCACTGTGGATAAAGTACCGGAATTTCAATCCTGTCTTTTATATTTAATTTGGATTTTGCTGTGCATGTTGAGTGCCGGACGAAGAATGAATGTAAGAATTTTATTTTAATTATTTTCTGCTGGTATAGAATACCCATAATTGTATGTTAAGTATTTAAAATTTCAATAATAAATGAAATTATAGGATCTAGTTTTTAAATTTATTCTTGATTTGTAACATTCTATCTTGAACCACTGAAATTCATTATTTCATTTATTCTTAGATAGATGTTATTAAATGTAATTATTTTTGCTACATTATTTCCTTTAATTTTAATTCTGAAATACTTTTAAATAGAATCTTCAATCAATTCTTACTATGATTACTATTTTCTTGCATGTGGTTAGGCTTAGCAATTTGAAATATGGGAGAAACTCCACTTTATTTACAAGGTTGTTATTACTGTTTTCTTACTTAAGGTTAGTTGGGGAGAGGGGGAATCCCAGACATCTTATTTCGATTTGTGCCCATTCTGGTTTGCCAATCAATTTCCAATATTCCAGTCTCCTATGCTTGGTGAAATTTTTTTTGCCAAATTCACCAAGGTGAGACTGTAATACCCAGTTTTACCCCCATCCTGTTAAGTAGAAAAGTGCTTCCCTTAAGAAATATAACTTTTATATAGGCATTCAATAATTTTTTTTTTTTATGGAAATTTTGATTTTCCATATCAATTTTGTAGATATTATATAAATTTAACTTTATTATTTATTTCTAGTATCAAATCCGAAAACTGTTTTGAAATCAATATCACAGTAAAGCAAAATTAACACAAATCAACACTGCATTTAGACTTTATTTATGTTTATCAGAAATGAAATAGTTTTCTCTTAAATGATTGAGAATTTTCACTTTTACATGTAAAGGATGCATGTCAATTAATAAGAAATAAGTAGATGAAAGATAAAATTCTAAGTAAAAATTATTTAAAGTGAAGAAATAATTATATATAGTGTTATATAAATATAAAAAACTCATTATTTTCTATTATCGATTTATTTATTATTATATTAGAAATTGGTAAATGAATTTTAATCAAATTTAAAGAGAATTATAATCAAGTAAGTAATAATTTAACAATAAATAAGAGTTTAAAAATATAAAAAGATCTTAATAATACTTTAAAAATTTTATTTTTTATTAGTTTATTATATTAGAAATCGATAAATTAATTTCAATCAAATAAATAATAATTTTTAAAAAAATTAAGATTTCGTAGCATTAAGAAAAGCAAATGAATAATTCCTCCAGAACTTTTGCGTAAAACATGCGACGAATACCATGGCAATTGCCAGTAGCAATAAAGATCTACATAAAATCATCTGGCTAGAGAATACCATGTAACTGTGAAATTACAAAATCCCATTCCTTCAGTAATGTCACTAGTAATCATGTTTGAATGATTATTACTGCTTGCCAATCAAATTTGGCGAAAGTCTTGGCTAACATTTCATTTTAACCTCATCATTTCACTGTAGTTCAAGTACATTTATATGAATGGAATATAAGAAAAAATTAAATATAAAATATATTTGCATCTGAAAAAATTATTCCCTTATGAAAAGCAATAACCAACTGTAAAAAATATTAAAAAAAATACTAAATAAACAATTTGCTAGTCAAGCTTCAAAAATAAATTTTTGAAAAAATTCCAAGTGAAGAATAATATAATAAGCAACATATTGTTTTATTAACTTGAAAGTTATAAGTAATTCTCTACTTTTTTATGTGTTTAATTTAAATTTTTATTTGATTAATTAACGATGCAATTATTCTCAAAATTATATTTTGTTGGTTAGAGAAACCCTTATTTACCCTTTCAGCTGGGCATCACGGTCACTGTTCGCTAACTGCAAAGTCACCAAAAGTGGTACTTTTTGGTGATTTATCCCTCGCCAAAATATTTCACGAAAAGCAATGAATTGCCAAATATGATGATGCAGGGTATCGCTCCTGCTAATGTGTGCACAAAATTTAAATTTTCACCATTTTCATTTTGGATTTTGCATTAGAAATTGTAGCACAGGAAAGAAACTTTTCTTTTATGTTTTTTGTAATCTGAGCTCACCTGGTTATTTTGAGCTGAAATAAAATCTTTAAATTTAAGAAAAGAAAAAAATTTTTTTAATAATTTATTTAATATATAATCATGATGCAGACACAGAAGGAAAATAAATGCAAAAATTTTATTGCAATTATTTTCTGCAGGCATACAATTACTTGAATTGTATTTTAAGTAATTACATTTACAATAATAAACAAAAGAAAAGAATTCATCTGTTCTAAATTTCTATAATTGTTCTATTTTTCCAATTATACCAGATTTGTTTTCTTAATTTAATAGTTATTGAAGAAATTGTCAAATTTGATGAATTACATGAAACAATATTTTTGTATAAAACATATTTATCATTGAAATTAAAATTTAATTTTCAGTGTTAATGTTCTTACTAATGTATAAAATAGTTAAAAAAATTTCAATTACTCAATAAATTCAATTTACAAAGACAATGAGAAAGATAATCAATCATCAAGCCTTTTTGCAAGATTCAAATCAAAACATATTAAGAAAAAAACACAGACGTGGAAAGATTCTATTTTATAACTTTCAAAGTTGGCTTTTAAATATTTATTAATTCCAACATCAGAAAATATCTTAATAGACAATTACTTCTCGTGACAAGACCAAATAAGCCTACAACTATTGAAAACCAGGAGGCGCTACTGGGTCGCAGAGCCCTCACAACGGAAGTGTATCCACAACAAAACATCTGGGACATTATGGATATCAACATTAAAACCTGCAGAGAAGCTCTAAAGACTGCAAGTACAGGTAGCTATTATCTTGTTTCGGATACGGCTAACCCCCCTGCTACTACCATAATAGTAAAAGTGACTAATATTGCCACTCACAATGATAAATTTAATAAAATACGAACTAATGATGGTGAGGAACCTTTCGTTTTCCTCAAGAAAACAGCCAAAACTGTGATTGAGAGTGTCACCAAGACCCCCATAACTGTGGCTAATGCGTTCAGTGGGCTAACTGCCCATAGAACCACACACGTCAATTAAGAGCCTTTTAAATATCCATAAAGTCCAAAAGACGTCTTAGATACCTTTTGGGCGTCATAAAGACGTCCATGGTAAGATGTGAACTGAATGGTCTTCTGTCGACTACATATGAACGTCGGATTGATAGTCACGATTGATGTGTTTTGGAGTATTAATATTTGGATCTGTAATAGACGCAATTTATATGTCCATGATAGATGTAATTTGGACGTCCGTGGTGGATGTACTTAATCCAAGTAGCAAAACAGCTTGGCCCAATATTGGCAATCTTGCCAAGATAACTCCAATAAGGGACCAATGATGGGCATCAAGTTTTCCCTATTATACAGAATACCAAGATAAATCCAAGAATGGATATATAATGGGTGCCATGTTATCTACAATATTGGATATGCCAAGGTTGGTCTTATCATGGCACCCAAAGTTTCCCCAATATACAGTATGCCAAGATAAGCCACAGTTGGTCCTATCACGGGGGCTTAGTTTTCCCCAGTCTTCCATGATAAGCCATTATTGGTCCTAGAAAGGCAGTCAAATTACTAACCATCTTGGGCATGCCAAGATTTTGCCAATTTATATCATATGTATAGTTAATTTCATTATGGCTGCCTATTTTTCTATGCCGTTTAGTTGCATTTTTGTTTATCAGGATTTCTCTTGCTAATTCAGATTAATGTTCTTGAATTTTAATCATTTAGAAACTTTGGTAATTGAAGTTTAATCACAACCGTTAACAATTTTAATGAAAGTGTTACTGTCAAGGTAAACTGTAACCGTATTCAATACGTGATAGCATGAAAATTTTTAATCTATTTGAACTTACAATTATAATTAAAATAAAAATTTTTCATATTTTTATGTTTAGATACATTATATTTTATATCTTACTTGCAATTGTTTTGTATATTATTAACCAACAAACTACTCCAAAATCCGAAGTTATTATACATATATAAGTATTTATCTAACATAACTTGTCATCTCATGCAGGATGCTCTAAGTTATGTAGGTCAATGGTGCATGGATAGGGTTAATCCTCAGAAAACCTACCTTGTACCTTTTACACGCAAAAAGAAACGGAAAGATTTTTTCATACCAAGACTTTTTATGATGAAATCAATGTGGCTTCAGAGGTGAAGTATCTGGGCATCTATTTAGACCAGAAACTCACCTGGAATAAGCACATTGATGATAGGATTAACCGAGCAAAGAAAAGCATTATGCTTTGCAGGCGAATGCTTTGTAAAAACTGGGGTTTACATCCAAAACTGATGTTATGGATGTACACAGCTTTTTTCAGGCCCATTCTCACATATGGCTGTGTGATCTGGTGGCGTAAGGTGGAACAGAAGACTGTGATTGACAGACTGGGAGATCTACAAAGACTGGCCTGTCTCTGCATCACGGGAGCAATGTCCACCACGCCAACCAGAGCATTGGAGGTTGTGTTGGATCTGACTCCCTTGGACATCTTCATCTGCAGCGTTGCAAGAATGACTGCATACAGAATGAAGCTGCAAAACCACTGATATGACCAGCCTGTTGCCAAAGGGCACAGGGGCATCACCAGGAAAATTCAAGATCCTACTTTCCTGATGCCTTCAGACATCATGGAAAAAACATACATGTTTGATAGGACATTTGAAATTGTTTTTCCAACTAGAGACGAATGGGATAACTACATGTTTGAAACTAAAACGGAAGATCTAATCTGGTACACAGATGGATCACTGAAGAACAGCCTCTCAGGATTGGGAGAATGTGGCGTGTCACCAAGAATCAGCAAAGAAGCCTTGGGCGATACGCTACGGTCTTCCAGGCAGAAGTTTTGGCCATTATCCACTGTCTGCAACTAAATATGAAGAAGGGCTACTACGGTAAGCGGATTCTCATTTTCAGTGACAGTCAAGCCGCTTTAAAAGCGCTTAATTCTTTCGAAATCAAGTCTAAAATGATTTTGGAGTGTAGAAACCTTCTTACAGAACTGGCAACTAGTTCTGTAAGAAGGAACCTGGAACTGGCAACTAGAAACAAGGTGATCCTTGTATGGGTGCCAGAGCACAAATGTATCGAAGGTAATGAAAGGGCTGATGAGCTTGCTAAACAAGGATCGTCTTTTGTTCCCATTGGTCCAGAACCTTTTCTGGGATCAATTTGAAGACCGCAAAAACCAATGTTCTTAGATGGGAAAGACGGAAGATGTATGAGAGACGGAAGATGTATGGGAAGGAGAAGATGTCTTGGCTCAACACTCCTGGTCAAACCCACGCGAAAAGTATGACCTGTGGATCATCAGCGAGGATTGCCTCTGAAATTCTAAGGTGCTCTAGGCAGAAGATACGTTTAATCGTAGGCTTCATAACTGGGCACTACTATTTCAGAAAACACCTCCACAAAATGGGACTGTTTCAGCAAGACCCTATCTGCAGGAAATGTCATACGCAAGAGGAAACGGCAGAGCATATCATTTACGAATATGAGGCTCTTGCCCTCCCTAGATTAACTTCTTTAGACATCATCCATACTAGAGAGTTACACCTAGACTCCATTAAAGGGTTATCGGACTTTATTAATAAAGTGGGTGACCCGAGTAACTGGAACTAGGAAACATTGAATTTGGAGTTAATGGTACAAAATGCTGATTAAAGCAGAGGTGCCAATGACATACAAACCCAACTCTAAGAAGAAGAATAAGTATTTATCTACATTTATTTATTCACATATAAATTTCCAATGAATGTATTTACTGAATAGTATTCCAAAAGAACTACTGTTTCTATTTATTTGGCTTCATAGCACTTTGGAAATGCCCCTGGAAAACATTGTTTTATTTTATGTGATGTAATTATGTATGTAATATAATTCTACTGCGTTTTACAATATCATAATATTTGTATTTTCTAATTAATTTATTCATATATTTATGTAAATTTATATTTTACATTTGACATAAAAAGATGCTAATATTTGTAAATTTCTTTTTCTAACATTCCTTTTAAAGTTTGGTTACCATGAAAATTTTGATTTTATAAAAATTTCATCTGTTTTAAAAATTTTATTCAACAGCCATAATTTTTATTGTGTTACAATTTATTTGGCTTCTCTACACTATTCCTTGGAATTTATTTTTCCATTATTGTCATTGCATTTATGTACGGGAAGTATTCCATATTTTTATACCGTGTTTTTAACATCTTTATACAAATAGCTTCCTTTTGACATACTTCTTCAATAAAGTTATGCTTTTCATTTGAAATTTTGGTTAGAGATTTCTTTTGCAAAACATTATTTGAATGCTGAGTTACTTATTGGTAAGTTGCTTATATATATTTTGGTAATATGGATAAATTTTTTTAATTTTTAGACACCAATTTTCTGTGCTTCTTGTATATATTGAAAAGCAGATTTAAATTAATATACTTGCGTCATGATGCAAGGATATTTAATTTATTTAAATCAAATGTGTAAGCATCAAAAATTGTATTCTTATACATCATTGTAGCTTTTTATATTGTTGACCCTGTTTTTCAATTTTTGTGTTTTATTTATTAAGAGCTATGTACAGTAAATTATTCAAAATGTTTACATTAATTATGAAGTTATTCTTAAATTCAGTATTGCACATCATTAACTTATTTGCATGTTAATTTCCATCATAAATTTTTTCAAACAATAGGCGTATTTGTCTATAACTTACCAAGTTTCACTGGGTAAAAGTTCACAGAGCTGTACAGGTTTGCGCGATTTCAAATTTTTGTGCCAAGCACTCTACAGCTCTGTCGCCAACCTAAATTACGTCACAACGCGTGATTTCCGTCTACCAATACCGATCGCATTCGAACTTCAGCTTGAAATTTTTCGTTTTTCTGAATTCCAAATATCAAAATTTTGAATATTTCATTATAATTAAGCACTATAGAAGTTCTAAATTCTAATAACTAGAAACGAAATTTTTAAAACTCGAATTTTAATATACCGTGCAAATTGTGCTCACCTAGAAAAAAAAAAAAAAGTACCGCTACGTACTACAGTGGCTATCAATTACAAAGCTAAATTTCTAACGTTAAAAAATTTCATTTTTTAAATTTAAATTCGATTTTTAATGTACTGATGAATGGCACCCACCTTAAAAAAATCATCAGAGTAGCGCTACCTACTACAGTGGCAATCGGGCAATAAAACTAAATTTCTAACGTTAATAAATTTCATTTTTTAAATTTAAATTTAATTCTTAATATATCGAGCAGTTACGCCGAAATTACAGAAATTTCAGAACGCGGCACATTCTAACACTAACATGCAATACACACAATTTAAACATTCATTTACTAATGGAAGCATTCATTTTTATAAAAACTTTAGTTTCTAAATATGAATAAAATTGTAATGAAAAAATATAACTCATCTAATCTTCATCGCTCTCCAAATCGTTACTTTTCGGCGAATATACCGTTTTTATAGCATATAAAAATCTTCTATTATGTTTTCCTGATTATTCTTTCTCCATACGTACTCAGCGAAAACGTAAAATCAATATATCCTCATCCATACTTATTAATTTTCGCAAGCAACACACAAACTCCAAAAATCGACTATCGAAACTCAAAGCTTCAAGATTATTCTGTAATAGTTTCAAGGGTTAAACGATGTCACACGATCATGTTACTTCATAAGCGAAAAGCACGCCATACATACGTAATCCGAAACGTTAAGCCAGTTTGGCGAACCTATCACATCACTCTATCGCCTGCTTGGCTCATCTTACCCTCTGTACAATTCGCTACTCTTTAGCATAAAGTTTTACTTTGGGGAATACATGTGGTGAATATCCAAAGATAAAATTCATGTAGCTTTTGATGAGAAATTTAAAGCAAGTTCTAATTTATAGAAACTACATACCATATGCAAGTTGTTATGTTTTGGTTGCAATCATGGCTTCATTTTTGTTCCAGTCGCATGAAATAAGGTAGTTTTTTTTTCTCTTTTATAGTGGTCCTGTGGGCTTTATAAATTATCAATTCATTATTTATTGATGCACTCACGCTGCCGCTCTTTAGTGTTTTAAAAGTGTTATAGTCATTTAAATAAATAAATTGCTTGAATAACATAAATCACTTTTTAAACTGAATAGAAAAGAAAATTATTAATGCAAACAGATAAATGACACCAGCAAACATTTTGCTTAACAAAATTATCTAAAAAAAATTATCTTCGTTAAAACTTTGCTTGAATATACTTTGAGAATTTTAATTGTTTTTTTACATTTTCCATATTAATATTTATGTTGCTAATGTATTTTATAAGTTAATGAATTTAGTTACTGCATTATATTGAGTACCCCAGAAATAATCTGTGTAATTCATTCTTAAAAACCTGAATCCTTAATTTTTTTTTAAAATATTGACCCTATATTATCATTTATATGTTTAAAAAACATAAAAAGTTAAATTCTTATTTTATATAAAATGAATTTGAAGTGAATAACTAGCGTGCTCAAGTAAATACAGGATAATTAAAATCAATAGGCTTTTATTGCGAACTAAAATCAGACAAGCAACACACTTGCCATCTCACTCTGCCTGTCTGGTGAGTGAAAACCAACAGGCTATATATACAGGTAAAAATATCTTCTGATTGGTTGGTGACAATAAATATTTACATAAAATTATAATAAGCACAGGAATCATGTGTGGAAAGAAAAGTTCGTTCTAGAAGGAGAGTTACGCACATGCAGTTCTGTAGTGCGAATCGAATACTGCACATTCGTTCACCACAGTACTCCCCCGTCAGTCCAGTTGCTGCAGGGATGGCAACGGGAACCGGAACCGGACTCGACGTCCAGAGCGAGTCGTGGTGGTGAGGTTGTCGGCCGTGCACGGAACTGGACGAATGTTTGAAGATGGTGTTGGTGCAGAGTGATCGATCAAGGTATGTGCTGGCTTCAGACGATCGATAGAAATTGAAGATTTCTTTCCTTTGATCATTAATGTAAAAAACTTAGGAGTTCTGTGAACGACAAGAAAGGGACCATCATACGGCTGCTCCAAAGGTCGGCGTACAGCATCCTGTCGGACAAAGACGTGTGATGTAGTGTTGAGGTCTTTGTGGATAAAAGTAGTTGCTGATGAATGCCTCGAAGCAGGTACTGGACGTAACAATCGGACGTGGTTCCGAAGCTTAGCAAGAAAGTCGGGAACAGGCAGTGCGGAACGGCTGGTTGTATCCCGGACGAATTCTCCTGGCAAACGGAGTGTCGAGCCGTAGACCAGTTCTGCTGCCGATGTGCCAAGATCTTCCTTCACTGCACAGCGGATTCCGAGAAGTATCGATGGGAGCACTTTTACCCAATTTGCAGGATCTGTACACTTAATTGCAGTCTTCAATTGGCGGTGCAGTCGTTCAACCATGCCATTCGAAGCAGGGTTGTAGGCAGTAGTCCTCAGCTTTTCAGCTCCTAATAACTTAGAAAAAGAATGAAAAAGTTCGCTTTCGAACTGCCTGCCTTGATCTGTTATCAAGATTTGAGGGGCTCCAAATCGAGATACCCAACCTGAATAGAAAGCTTCTGCGACTGATTCAGCAGAAATGTTGTCGATAGGGTAAGCTTCCGGCCATCGAGAGAATCTGTCGATGCAAGTTAAACAGTAACGATAGCCCTGAGATGGCGGAAGTGGCCCCACAATGTCGATATGCACAACACGAAAGCGGTCACTTGGTAACGGATAATCACCAATGGGAGAATGAGTATGGCGATGAATTTTAGATTTTTGGCATGGTAAGCATGCTCTCACCCATTCTTTGCAGTCTGTCTTGACAGTTGGCCAGAGAAACTTAGAAGTAATAAGCTTGGTCGTGGCACGCACTCCCGGATGGGACAGACCATGCATCATATCGAAAACTTTTCGAGTGAAACTAAATGGAACGATAGGTCGAACAACACTGGTCGACACATCACAAAAAAGAGAAGTAGAGTTTGAAGATAAAGGAAAAGATTTAATTTTCAAAGAATTATTTTTAAGAAAATCTTGTAAGGAGATATCATGAGACTGTTCTTTAGCCATTTCTTCATAATCGATTGTGGTAGGAAATGAAAAAGCATGAATTCTAGAAAGTGCGTCGGCTACGCAATTTTCGCTACCGGAGACATGACGGATATCAGTCGAAAACTGACTAATGAATTCCAAGTGCCTCAGCTGTCTAGGAGAGGTTTTCTCAGCTTTCTGACGAAACGCAAAAGTAATGGGTTTGTGGTCAGTGAAAACGGTGAACTGTCGACCCTCAAGCATGTGCCTGAAGTGACGGATAGTAAAATAAATTGCTAGCAACTCTCGATCGTAGGTACTATAACGCGTCTCGGAAGGGGTAAGCTTTCGTGAGAAAAAAACCAAAGGCTGAAGATTTCGTGAGAAAAAAACCAAAGGCTGAAGACCAAAGCCACGTTTGGATAATTGGTGAAGAACACCACCTATAGCGACTTCAGACGCATCTACCATGAGTGATAGAGGAGCGTTTTGACGAGGATGGTAAAGCATGGTACGATGAGCAAGTTGTTTTTTGCAGTTTTGAAATGCTTCGTTGGCCTCGTCCGTCCAAGTAATTTGGGTTTTATCAGCTTTTTTCTTTTTACCTTTCAGTAAAGCGTGTAAAGGGGTTTGTAAGAAAGCAGCATTAGGGATGAACCTATGATAGAAATTTATCATCGCGAGAAATCTGCGCAGTTCCTGTACATTTTTTGGCTGAGGGTAGTTTTGTAAAGTTTGTACTTTAGAATCTGAAGGTCTTATACCATCAGCAGAGACAATTACTCCTAAAAATAATAATTCTTTTTCTCCAAAAATGCATTTATTTGAATTTAAGACAATGTTATGTAGGCTTAGTCGTTCAAAAACTGTTTTTAGGTCCGTAAGGTGTTCTGCTTCATTAGTTGAAGCGACAAGAACATCGTCCAAGTATGTAAAACAACAGTCTAAGCCTCTTAGTACCTCATCCATATGCCTCTGAAAAGTTTGGGCTGCATTTCTCAAACCAAAGGTCATGTAGTTAAATTCAAAAAGTCCTATGGGAGTAATTACCGCTGTTTTTGGAATATCTGCTTTTTGGACAGGTATCTGATGATACGCTTTCACTAAATCTAATTTGGAAAAAAATTGTTTTACCAGCTAATCCAGCATTAAAATCATGGATGTGGGGAATTGGATAGCGATCAGGAATGGTAACACTGTTTAATCGGCGGTAGTCACCACAAATTCTCCAGGTCCCATCGTTTTTAGGAGCCATGTGGATTGGTCTCGACCATGGGCTTTTTGACGGTTTACAGATGCCTTGTTTAATAAATGCAGAAAATTCTTTTTTGAGTGCGGCTAACTTATCTGGTGACAAACGTCGTGCTTTAGAGGCTATAGGGGGACCATTTGTATGTATATAGTGAGTTACAGCGGAGTTTTGATTGTCTTTACTAATAAAAGGTAACGTTAATTTAGGATATTGCGAAAGTAGTTTAATGTACTTTGTAGTGTTGGCAAGTGTTGTAATACCTAATGATGGGCCATGTTCCGCTTTACCGCTTGAAGTTACGAGCATAGTTTGGTCCATAATTCGACGATTACGGATATCGACCAATATACTAAACCGCTCTAAGAAATCAGCACCTAAAATGGCGTGGTCAACATCAGCTATAAGGAATGCCCAAGTATAGGTCATGTTAAGCCCAATGTTAACTTTCAATTTCTTGCTGCCATAGGTGTTAATGCAAGTACCGTTAGCGGCGTAAAGCGTAGGTTGAGATGGTTGTAAAAATTTATTGGTATGCATCTTTGATCGGGGAAAAACTGAGACGGCAGCACCACTGTCTATTAAGTACCGAGTACCGGTAATTCTGTCATAAACAAAAAGACGACTGACTCCTCGACCGTTATCTGTCGTCGCCGAAACAGATGGGTCTACTAGTTTTCCTGATAAGAGCAAGGTTTTGTGCATTTAACTGCAAGAGCTTTGAACCGCCTATGGTACCAACAAATTTTCCTGGCATCATTCGAGGGAGAACGATGTCTAGAATGAGACTGACGACGATTGTACCTATTCTTACTAACGTTGCGCTGGCGTGTCAGCTTGTTAACAGAAAGCGTGAGGGCCACAACTTGTTTAGTTAAAACACTAATGGAATTTTCACAGTCACTACTGCTGCATGCGGTATTTGGAGAAACAGCATTAATGGCGGCAAGTCCTGAAACTTCGGAAATTTTATCCGCTATTTTCGCGAGACCATCTAAGTTTTCTAGACTTACAGAAAGTATCTGTTGCATATGCACGAGCAAACGTTGTAACCATAAGGCGCGAATGCCTTCGTCAGTCATTTGACGGGATGCAAGATTTTGCATTTCGTGTAGCAATTGGGAAGGTCGTTTGTCTCCTAAGGAAATGTCTTGAAACAATGATCTTAAACTAGCTGTTTCAGTCTCCGTAAAATGGTCAATAATACGTTTTTTAAGAATAGCATAAGATTGCTCTGAAGGTGGGGTTTTAATTATGTCCACTTTGGAGAACGTCTGAGTCTAAAGCAAAAACAACACTTAGAAATTTAGTGACATTAGCTGTAATACCAGATATGGTAAATGAAGATTCCAGTTGACAAAACCACAACTCGGGATTTTGTTTCCAAAATGGCGGTGGACGAAAAGCGATACGGGAAAGTTCCGGCTGCGGAAAATTTCCATCAGAATTGGTGACTTTTCCTGAGCAGTCATAATGTAACAAAACAAGTAATAGCAATGGACAAAAAATGTAAAAAGCAGAAAAACTAAGTAATATGAAAAATACTTATACAAGTTACGCATAAGAAAATAGTGGTAATCAACCGAAAAGAAATTTTAACGAAAAAATTCGTACAAAAAGGTATATTGAAATTAGATTTTCACCTGTGCGTCATTTTTCCACGTCCGGGTCACCATTTAAGTGAATAACTAGCGTGCTCAAGTAAATACAGGATAATTAAGATCAATAGGCTTTCATTGCGAACTAAAATCAGACAAGCAACACACTTGCCATCTCACTCTGCCTGTCTGGTGAGTGAAAACCAACAGGCTATATATACAGGTAAAAATATCTTCTGATTGTTTGGTGACAATAAATATTTACATAAAATTATAATAAGCACAGGAATCATGTACGGAAAGAAAAGTTCGTTCTAGAAGGAGAGTTACGCACATGCAGTTCTGTAGTGCGAATCGAATACTGCACATTCGTTCACCACAAATTTTTTTTCGACATTTTTCATAATTTTTATCAAATAAGTAGTGCAAGTTTACATGTCTTGATTCTTCTATCTAAACTACTTACATGGAAATGAGCATTTAACATGTTTGATCAAAAATATGTTTTTAAAATGATCAGGCGTATATATAAAAAAATGTTTAGGTTTGAATATCTTCATTACCAAGAGCTAATGGTTATATTTAAAAGTAAGTATGATTGTATTGCATTCAATGGATCATAGCTAAAGTAATATTTTAAAATGATATTTTCCAAAAATCACATATTTTACATTTTTTAAACAAATAAAATCAGTTATATTTGGGAAAACATTGCACTTACATCACACACAAAACAGAAACAATATTTTTTATAACACTTTAATAATTATTGATTCCTTTTGTATATTTTAGGTATTTCTGTGGTAAGAGGAATTTTAAGAAGTTATTTTAAGTGCCAATGGTTCTTCAGGTTCCAGCCTTGATCTGGATGATGTCAGCATTTTTTTCACCTATGCAAACTTAAAATCTAAATCCCACAGAATATCTGTTGGTTAAATTGTCTCAAATTACACCTGTTAGCTAATTGCCATGAAAGAGGCTTTGAACCTTTACTACTCCAAAGCGAACCAAAATTCCAATGGACTTATTATTCTTGGCCCCTCAGGGGGTTTACCTTCTTTAAGTAAACACGAGTGTCACAATCCCGAGGTACCCCAGTGATTTGTCCTTTTCTTTCTTTTCCTCTCTCTTCTACTCTTCTGCTTTTTCTTCCTCTTCTCCTTCAGTGGGGTTGCCTCGCAAGAGGTTGAGGGCTCTCCTTGAGTAGCTTTCATCGCTCTGTTGCTATTAGCTACTCTTGAGGACTCAATCACCCACGTGTTTGCCGTGGGTGGAGACCCGTGTCCCTGGAAAGGAGGGTCCTGGTAATTGAGGCCCCCAGAAACCAACACATTACTTTGGCCTCTGCTTCAGGTAAACGGGAGGTGTGTTGTGGTCCTCAGCACATCAATCGGCTTTATGGATCAAGCGATCGGTACATCTGCTGGGTGACTCGTTAAGGATGGAAGCCACTTCAGGGATGTACTGTGAGCGTATAGGACCTGACTAGCACTGGTGCAGCTAGTCTGCATCGCTTTGTTGGACTCAATCGGGGGTGGTGTAGTCAGGTCCCGAAATTTTATGATAAATTTATGGAGAATCATAATTTTTCATCTCTCCCGCGGGAGCAACAAATTGATAAAGCAAGTGCTAAATACTTTGTAATTAAAAGGAAGGAGGGAACTTTTGAAAAGGTCCTTCTTCCTAATTGAAAAAGGAATATCGAGTAATATAGGGGAAGTTAAATGTGTACGAAAATTGAGATCTGGAGACTTGATGATTGAGGTTGCAAATGCAACTCAGGCTAATCAACTAACCAACCTGAAATTGTTAGGAAATTTAGAGGTAACCGCGTCACTTCACGGGAGTTTAAATTTTTCACGTGGTGTTATATCCGCAAAAGATTTGTTGAATACGCCGACGGATGAAATTCTTGAAAATCTAAATAATCAGAAGGTCTGTGAAGTTAGACGTATTACAGTTGGAAGAGAAAGTTAATTGATACCAAACATCTCATTCTGACTTTTGCGTCCCCAGACCTTCCACAGCACATGAAAGCCGCTTATCTGAATTTACTCATCCGGCCATATATTCAAAATCCACTGCGATGCTTCCAATTCCAACGATTTGGACATTCGAGAAACGCTTGCAGGGGCCAACTTACTTGCGCATGTTGCGCTGTAGTTGGCCACGATAGTTCGACCAGCACAGCGAAGGAGAAATGTGTCAATTGTAAAGGAGACCATCCCTCCTACTCTCGAAGTTGTCCATAGTGGGCATTTGAGAAGGAAATCACCACAATAAAAGTCACTACAAATTGTACATACCCGCAGGCTGTCGCTGTTTCCATACATCCCTCGGACGAAGACTTATCGCTCGAGGAGATGTCAGATGACACGCTTTCCAGCTCCAATAAAGGAGCTTTTCAAATTACAATATAACTTCCTTTGTTTCTTGGAACTGCCATGGTTTGCGTTCACATCATGATGACATCAAGTCCATAATTTCAGCCTATAACCCTGCATGTCTTGCACTTCAGAAAACATTCCTGAAGTCTAGCAATAAATTTTGCATGCAAGGGTTTATAAGCTTGTGAAAGGACTGTGGTGATGATGGTGCAGTGTCTGGAGGTGTTTGTATATTACCATCTAATACTTTTCCCAGCAGTGCCCATCCATTGAATACTACTCTACAGGCTGCTGCTGTAAGAATTCATACTTCATGCTTAATAACAGTCTGTAGTTTATATTTACCACCACATGATGTCATCCGCCAAGAGGAACTCGATGCATTAATAGATCAGCTGCCAACACCATTTCTACTGTTAGGTGGCTTTAACGGCCATAGTTCTTTGTGGGGAAGTGATGATACTAATTCTTGCGGTCGGCAGATAAAGCGGTTTATTTCAGACAACAGTCTCTGTCTACTTATTACGGATGAGAAGACTTATTTCCATGTACCCACAAGAACATTTCATTCTCTCGATCTGGCTATTTGTTCACCATTTCTTCTGCCATTGTTAAATTTAATTGTAGGAAATGATCTGCACAACAGCGATCATTTTCCTCTCGTCTTCTCCCAGACTGGAGGTAGTAGTGTAGAACAACGTCTACCTACCTACGTGTACAGTCGGGCAGATTGGACGTTATTTATACAATTGGCAGTTATTGATAACGAAATGGTTATCATCGAAAATATTGATGATGCCGTACGTAAAGTCACCGAAACAATTACTAATCAGCTGACGCATCAATATTTAAGAGTTCCCCTATACCACACAGGCGTTGCACACCTTGATGAATGATGAAAGTCAAAAAACCTATAAGAAACAGAGGAAGTTATGGGGGTTATTTAGAAGATACCCTACAACGGAGAATCTTATCGCCTTTAAGAGAACAAAAGCTTTAACTCGCAGAACTCGTCGCTAAAGTCAGAAGGAATCCTGGTCTCACTATGTATCCTCAATTACTTCTTCCACATCCAGTAAACAGTTATGGAGAAAAGTGAAAGCAGCCAATGGAATATATATAGAATTTTCCATTCCTATTTTGAAATCCGGAGCTGCTGTATACTCTTCTCCTAAGGACATCGCTAACGTTCTTGGTGAAACCTTTGCTAGCGTCTCTAGCAACGACTCTTATAGTAATTCGTTCTTAAGGACAAAGAGTCGTGCTGAGCGATTACCAATTCATTTCAACCATGGACAAGCTTTGCCTTTCAACTGTGAATTTTGGATGTTGGAATTGAAGAGAGCATTACAGCAGGCCAATAATACCAGTCCAGGACCTGATGGAATCAGAATCAGAATGAAATGCTTCGTCATTTAAGTCCAGATTCTCTGTTGAATTTGTTGTTATTGTTCAATAGGATCTGGACTGAAAACAAATTTCCATCACATTGATGCGGAGCAATAGTGATTCTAATCCTCAAGACTGGTAAGGATCCTTCAAATTCTCGACCAATAGCTCTGACGAGTTGCTTATATAATTCTCTCAAACGTATGGTCAACGCCCGTCTCGTATATGGCCTAGAAAAAATTAAATGCATTCCTGTTAATCAGAGTGGCTTCCGTAAAGGGAGATCCACTCTTGATAATATTGCTTATTTGGAAACACAGATCCGCAACGCCTTTGTGCGGAAGAACCATCTCGTTTCCATTTTCTTCGACATAGAGAAGGCATATGACCATACATGGCGATGTGGAATTCTCCGTTCGTTATATGATTTTGGCTTTCGGGGTAATCTTCCGATATTCCTAAAAAAATTTTACGTTACCGTATTTTTAAAATTCAGATAGGAACTTTTTATTCCGATTATTTTAATCAAGCTGAGGTTGTACCTCAAGGTTGTATATTGAGTGTCACCCTTTTTATCCTTCATATTTGCAGCATACTCCTTAAATTATCACATTCTGTTCATGGTACATTATATGTTGATGACTCGCAGATATCTTGTGAGGGGTCAAATATGCGTTTAATTGAGAGACAATTACAAACAGCTGTTAATAAACTTGCTGCATGGTGTGCTGAGAATGGCCATACTATTTCTCCTAGCAAGAGTAGATGTGTCCACTTCTGCAGGAAAACTAGTATACAAGCGATCCAGAGATTCTGATTGACAACACAATTATACCTGTAGTCAGCGAGATGAAATTTCTTGGTGTAATATTCAAACGAAAATTAACTTTCCTTCCGCATGTTTTAAATCTACAGAAGAAGTGTGAGCGATCGCACATCACTACTTCGAATATATCAGTCACTAATTTTATCACGCATTGACTACAGTTGTGTTGTTTATGAATCTGCTAGACATTCGGTTTTATGCAGATTGGACACTGTTCATCACAATGCTCTGAGGATATGTTCGGGCGCATTCCGCACATCCCCCGTCCAGAGCCTATATGCGATTTGCCAACAACTGCCCTTAGACCTGAGACGAATGCAGTAGTCTCTCAATTATTAAGCTAATGATGCTAAGATCATGTCTGATCCTCATCATCCATAACATTCCTTGATTCCAGCATCTGCTCTTAAAAGACTATACCATGCTCGTCTAAAGAGCACACCACCTTTTCTCATTAGAATAAAATCTCATCTGTTATTGTCTGACCTGCATGACGTTCGTATATATTCTACCGATCGAACTTTACATCCCCCCTGATATGAACCACAAATTAAAATTATCAATCCCTTTGCACAGTTCAGAAAATCGAACACAACTCCAGTTATATTCCATCAGCTCTCTTCAGCTCATCGCTATCAGTTTGATACATACATACCTGTATATACAGATGGATCAAAGTCTGCAGGACATGTTGACAGTGGTGTTTATGTTGACAATATGAGTCTTAGTTACAGCCTCAGCATGTCCTGCTCCATTTTCACTGCTAAAGCAATTGCAATACTTCGCGCCCTTCAGCATATAGGTACAAAAAATTTATATAGATTTTGTATTTACACTGACAGCATGAGTGTTTTAGAAGCTGTGGAAAATGTTAATATTATTTGTCATCCAGTTGTGTCGCAGATTTTTTGTATAGTAGACTCACTAAAGTGCAGGGGATATGATATTGTTTTTTGTTGGATCCCAGGGCATGTAGGTCTTGATGGTAACGAGAGGGCTAATGCAGCTGCTAAGTTTGCATCTACTCCACTTCAGCCTTCCGTTCCATTTTGTGATGCGAGAAAAGATGTTAAAATTATTGTTCATAAACTTTGGCAGGAATCATGGAGAATGCAAGTCAGCAACAAATTGTATACCATAACTTCATCTCTCATTTCATTTCCAGTTTTACCTTTACAGAGTGCGGATGTTAAATTAACCCGCCTTCGTATTGGACACACACGTTTCACAATGAATTAACTGGTTACTACAGCTATTTAAAAGTTTTTCTGATTTTTTTGTTAAAAAGAAATGATGCATTTAACTGCTTTAGAACAATGATTAAAATCAGTTGATCTTATCTAGTATTTTTTTATTTTTTATATCAGAAGAAAATTTTATATATATTTATATATGTTGCAAAATATTTTAATATTATAAAATGATATTCATTGTGACAGCTATCATATAGCTTAGAAATAAATTTCTGGATAATATTTTTAAAGTAATTAAAGAAAATTCATATTTTTTGTAACAAAAAATTATAACAGGGACTTGTAGAAATTTTCTAGCAGCACATTCATAAAGCAAACTGCAAGCACATGTTGGCAATATGAATTCAGCTGACAGCAATTGATGGATTTCCTTGCTGTAAGTCATTAGAATGTGATTAGTGTTAGGTGGTCTAGGGTAAAGAAGGAAATACATCCCATCATTAATTAAAGGCTTTTATATTCTTGACAAGAGGTAGAGGAGGTAAAACTTGTATTGCAGTGAAAGCCAAAACTATGTGGCCACCAAGAAGCAGAGATGAAGCACACTCTTCACAGAACCCTAGGCGGTTAAGGGATTAATGAGTTTTTACTTCTTCAAACACTTAGACATTTATTTTTATATCCAACTTACTTCATTGAAGAAAACAAAAAATACTATAAGCTAAGGTACGACCAAAAAGCATAAAATATTATTGTACTAAAATATGGCATCTAACAAGAATTTTAATAGGTATTAAGAATTATTTATATATTCGAAATAAGTTTGGTTTTTTATAAAAGTTTAGTGGAGAAACATGAAAACACTTCAATAACAAGACAAATTATGATAACAATACATTACAACACACTACAATGCTATACAAATAAAGGGCAGAAAGTGTGGTTAGGGGAAATAATTTTATGCACACATTAGATTTATCTGAGAAAGTTGATGTCATGTACAATGCAAATGTCATTCCTTTTGACAAGAAAGGAATAAAAATAATAAA
The DNA here is from genome assembly GCA_037975125.1 of Latrodectus hesperus. Lineage (NCBI taxonomy): Eukaryota > Metazoa > Arthropoda > Arachnida > Araneae > Theridiidae > Latrodectus > Latrodectus hesperus. The sequence goes on along the minus strand of CM075854.1, from coordinate 45,046,039 downwards.
ATATCAAAAGAATGAGTAAATATTATATAAGACTTTAGACATAAAATATGTAACTAGTGATAGTATAGGATGTTTGAAATAAATGTTTTTGATTCGAAATTATTATATTGAACATAATAAACAAGCCAGATATATTAGTCACATGGAAATTTAAATGTTGAAACTTTTATTATGTTCTATGAAGTTAATTTTTGAATATAATTAATTTTATTTCATTCATTTTTATTGCATGTTCTAAAAATATAAAAAATTAGAAACAGGAAATATAATTACTACCTTTCTTCTTGTGAGGTTACTGTATCAAAGTAATAGTTTTGAAACAAATTAGAATAACGAGAAGAATTACTAACAGATGCTAAAGAATAGCAGAAAGAAAATTAAGTATCATTTAGACCTACTCCATGTCACTTGAGAGATTCATGTATAGATAGTGCGATTGAATAACTAACGTTCTTTCTCTAATGACTACAACAATAAATAAATCATATAACCCGTGGTTGCCAATAAGATGAGATACATAATATAAGGTCTACCGGAAAGTTCTGTCCGTTTTAGAATGAAACAAAGGAATACATTTTTTCATACTTTGGATAAACTTTATTGAATAATATAATTGCCTTCATTATTTATGACTTCTTGCCAGCGTGATGGCAATTTGTATATCCCATTTTTAAAAAATGTCTTATCTCTAGAGGCCAAAATTTGAACCACTGCTTGTCTGATATCTTTTTCGTTCTTGAATTGTTTGCCCTGCAAGAAATTTTGTAAGGGCAGAAACAAGTGATAATCAGATGGTGCTAGGTCCTGTGAGTATGGTGGATGCGACAGAATTTCCCAGCCTAGCTATGCTACTTTCTGACAAGTCCCCAAAGCAGCATGTGGCTTGGCACCGTTATGAAGCACTATGATGTCCTTCCTATTGAACATCGCTGGCCACTTTTCTTGGAGTGCTGTTTTTAATTTATCCAATTGCTGATTGTACCTCTCCAAATTTAGCATTTCGTTTAGTTTTAACAGCTCAAAATGTATTGGTCCTCGAATGTCCCACCATATACGCAACATTCTCTTGTTCAGGCTCAACTTTGGTTTAGAGGTAGAGGGGCAGGTTTTCCGGGTTCACAATATGCCCTTTTTCTTATGATGTTTTCATAGGTAATCCACTTTTCCTCCCCATTTATGATCCGGTCCAAGAAGGGTTCGATTTTCTTGCGTGCAAGGAGAGATGTGCATATGATGATTCGATCATTCAAATTCTCACTTAACTTGTGTGGCACCCATCTCGAATACTTCCACACGAACCCTAGTTTCCGAATATGGTCGGAAATGGTTTGTTGAGCTGAATCAAGCCTTTCCGCAATCTTCGATGTTGTCAAAAAAGGATCTTGCTCTAACATGATCTTGACAGTATCATCGTCAATCAAAGATGGTCGCCCAGAGCGTGGCTTATCAGAAAGGTCGAAATCACCTACATGAAATTTTTTGAACCATCTTCTGCATGTTTTATCAGAAACTGTACCTTCACCAAACACTTTCAATAAATTTCTATACGCTTCTGTAGCATTTCTTCCTTGTTGGAATTCGTAAATGAACTTCGTTTTAGTTCATCTGCAACGAAAATGTGTATACATTGTTAGCGATCAAAAGAGAGCCAAATATGTGTCACAGGAATATGCGCATACTTGTTGAAACTGATTGTAACCGCAGCGGACAGAACTTGTCGGTAGACCTAATACAATATCTTCTCCAAACAGATTTCTATTACAGCCATACTAAACTCTTCAGATTCTGTTGAAAAAGCACATAGCAGCAAACTCTACTGATTTTATTAGGAAACTAAGAATTTTTAATCATTTCACTTGATTTCCCGATAATGTATTAAAAATTTACAGATTTTCAGCAAGACTAGTCAACTATTAGCTTAAACAGAATGCACACAACTCAAATATAAATTTAAATTATTTCAAAATTTGTTAGTCTTAATATGAAGATTATTAAATCTTTAATTTAATTTAAGAGAAAATTAATTGAATAGTAAATTAATATTTTAACTATTCGAGCTCAATATACCCCATATCCTCAAACATGGCATGACAGTTTGCGCAGTGACAAAGTATATCTACAAGCATCGAACCCTATACATTTAGTTGGAACAAGTTATATATAAATATATATGTATATATAAATTACATACATATATAAATACACTCCCAAGGCACAAGTCTGGTTCAAATGCTGGGCTCAAATCAAGAATTTCTTATCACCAGCAGACATATAATTGATATATTATTTTTTATAAAAGAATTTCAAAAACTATTAGAGCATGGGCATTTTGGATGTTCCATTAAAGATATGATTTTATTTACAAAAGAAAGGAAATCCTTTAAATCTGCACTGAAATTTCAATGCAAGTTATGCAATTTCACATCTACAATTTGGACCCAAAACTCAAACAAATCAAAATTAATAACGGTGAATTGCTGAAATTGGCGGAATAGGATGTAGATTTCCAAGCTTCGAAGAACTTTTTTCCGCTTTACAGATATCTACCCTTTCACATGAAATCCATGCAAAGAAGCATGAGTGAGTGTTAGATGTTTGGATAAAAGCAGCTCTTGTGATGACATCGAAAAAGCAGCTGCAGAAGAAAAGCGTATTGCTTTAGAACATAATTCTGATGATAAAGGAGTTCCCATGTTTACTGTTGTTGTGGATGGAACATGGGTTATAAGGTCATATAAGACAAACTTATCATCAATATCAGGGGTGGTAAGCGTTAAATATTTTACGAAATAAAAGCATGATAAAAAGCCAAACATAATTTATAGTTAAATAATTATTTGAGTTTAACTACAATTCTTATTTAGACTTTAAGCCAGCTCTTATTTAGAATGATGCTTTTTTCATGCAAGAGATTCATTTTTTTTATTACCTTGCATGCCATACATTATGAGTTCATGTTTTTTATTTCTTTGTTATTATATATGGAAATTTCTAAAATCCTTATATGTTAATAACTTTGCTTAGATAATAACATCAAAATATTTTAATTAATCTAAAACTGCTCTTGTTATGCTAATTTTATATGTGGTGCAAATTTTTTTTTACCTGTTCCAGAATAATTATTTGCATATTTATTTTCAGGACTCCTTCCTATGCCATCACAAATGTGCGATTTCTTAATAATTATTATTAATCGATTCTTTATAATAAATAATAAGAATATATATAATTTATAAATATTATTAAAACCAGGAAAAATTGAATGGCAGAACAGTGAATTCATGTCAGAAGAGAAAATAATCTCTCATATGATGAAACTGCAAAACAAGTGACTTTATCTGGTATAAATGTTGTGCTTGCATTACGGAAAAGTAAATCAACAAAACAAAGCAAAGATCAGGTTGAAAAAATGTATAAGTGCAATTGATGATAGAATAATGGAAAATCCATGCCTGAAAGATAGAATTTTATCAAGTGCTGTTAGGCGTGAAATGAATACAATAAGTATTTCAATTAATACAATTACAATAAGAAGATTATTAGGTTTTAGACTAAAAAATAGAATACCACAGGAATGTAAATCCTAATTAAAATAAAATTTTTTACTAATTTAAATAAAAAATTTTACTGAAATCCACATTAAATTCTCTCGAATTTCATACACAAATATTTCTATCAAAGTGGAAATTATCATATTTTACAAGTACAAAGTTTAAGAAACCTGAAAATTTTTAAAAAAGTCAACAATTTACATCACCAATATGTATATTATTTTGGAATTCAAACAATGAACATGCAGTTCAGTAAAAGGTCACGTGTATGCAAATATCAAGAACAAAAATCACAGGCAACTGAATATAAGCAAAATATGTGTGGTCAGTGAGCGCAGTTCAAGATTAATATTAAAGGAAAAAAGACTCAAAGTGATTCCTTAAAAATGCAAGGGGGTTCTATTGTGAAATATATGTAAAAATTTTAAACAAAAATATTTGTAAAAAGAAACTTAATAATCTGAATTTTCTTTAGTTGTTAGTTATAATAGGAGCTTCCATTTTTGGCATTGGAAAACTGTTAAGATACCTCTCAAATTGAAAATTCCAATTTTATATAGTCAGGCTTGCTTTCTCTCAGCAAAGAACTGAATATTTAATACAATCCTTCATATTTTTTACACTGAAAACAATATTCCAATATTAGCAGGTATGCTAATGATTAACACATATATTTACAAAGACTTATCTTTACTAAGTAAAGAATCCATTATCAGTTCAATCAATCAAAAGTTTTACTCACACAGCTCATTTGAGATGCTTACTTTTGTTCTACCCACAAGGCAGTGCTTTATACATTAAACCCCCATGCAAATTATTTTCCCTTTATAATAAATAATTAAGACTAAATCCATGGTTGTACAGAACATTAGAAAACACACAAGAGCATTCTCAACATTAGAACGTAAAATATTTAAAATTTTTAAATCTTGCGGTTTTCGTAATATTTTATACGAGTAATTTGTGTTCAGGAATGAAACAATGTTACATTCTAAAATAAATTAAACCTGTGGCACAACAGCTCATAAGAAGGCTAAGAACTACAATGGTCATATCTCTTTTCCTGCCTGATAGCCTAGGAGTACAAACATATGTCCCTGTTAGGTTGTCAGCCTAACATGAAACCCGCAGTGTTTAGTTCCCAAGGATGTTTAAGCATCCTTGGAGATAAACACTGTACCAATTGGTACAGTGTTTATCGACCCACTGATGGGATGAAAGGCTGAGTCGACTTTACAAAATTCGAGGATTGAACAGAGGCTATTTTTAAATGTATTAACTCAGGAAAATTACAGAAGAGTAAGCTTATGAAATACATCTATTTAATTTTGTGAATAGACCAAGATTCACAGTGCTCTTTATGAGTCTTAATTATTATACAGGTTGTCTAAATCAAGTTATATACTAGGAAAAATGATAAAACTAATATTGACAAAGCAAATAAGTTAACTCAAAATAAAAGCATTCAAGGAATATTATTTCCACTGAACCCCTCTGGGTATAATAATTATTCCAAAATACGAAACGTGAAAATTTTCCGTCAAAATTTTAGTGTTTTGAAATATAATTTGACTTGCTACTTTTAATTTCTAAGAACAGAATAAATCATTTTATTTCACAAGTCGTATTTTTTTAATATTTTTTATTTATTTTTATGATAAAAAATTTAAAAATCTTATTTTGACAATAATAACATAATAAATTATTCACAAAAAAGAAAATTTCATATAACTGAAATATCATTAAAGAAATATTGTAAGAATTTAAATTTGCTAATGATAACAGGAAAATCAGATTTTACTTAAGTTATCAAGAAGCAATATAGAAAAATCAGTTTCAGTTCTTATTGAGATATTGTGAAATTATATTATCCATTGCTCAAAAATAAAAATACCCTTGAATTATATCTCTCAGGCTTTATTAAAATATTTTAGTCTGTACTTTATTTACATAATTATAGAATTTTAGTCGCGTTATACTCATGACAAAAATTCCTGCTAAAACGTGTTTCCTAATAGCGGTTCCCTTTGTCCAAAATATTGTGTCTGGCACCAGACAGACCTTCAAAGAAACGGGGGAATTTTTCATAAAATAACACTACTGCATGCAGCGTAGGGAATTATTTTCATGTAATTGAAATGGGGGGTGTCCAGATCTAATTACTCCAAGTTCTAGGAAAACATATAAACTTTCTTTCCTTTTTATTGCTTACACAGCTAGTATTTCATTTCTTCCCAAACATTGCTTTATCGGAAACAAAAATGTGCAAGCTTTGACATTTCAAATGTTATTGCCGTAATTTGTATTTTATATCTACTACGTATTCTTTTGATTTGAATATTTATTTAATATTCTTGCTGGTATAAATATTTACTAACATATGCTTGTAGAGTTTTAAAAATTAAATATTAAAATACTTATTACTTAAAACTATTCATTTAATGTCTAAATGTTTTAATTCGGGGAAATAATTTTATTTGACTAGTATCTTTGTTGGCTTTACATTATCACTTAATATTGAAAAATTCTTTTTTCAAGTAGTAAAATTTAAAAATATGTAATTTTTTTCCTTTCTTTTTTGAATGCTTATTATACAGACTATATTTTTTAATTAATTAGTTCCAATTTATATATCAATAAATCATTTAAATTGAAAAAACATTTATAAATATATATATAATTTATAAAAATATTGTACATATTTCTCATTCTACATTATAAAAATTAAGATTGTCGTTAAATAATACAAATATTATACCATTATATCAACACTACTTCCAAGAAATAAATTTATATTTTAATAAAAATTAGCCCTTATTTTAATAATGAAGTTTATTTCCATATCATAAGAAAGCAATTTTATTAAATAACTTTAAAATACAAAGAAAATTTTTACAGCTATGATAACTGATTGAGAAAATTTTTATAAATAAAATTAGGCAATATTACAGTTACAATACATTTTTTTATCTCAGCACTTGTAATTTTGATAATAATTTGAATCAATGAAAAGCTTGTAAGAACATTGAGTGTATCAGTTTTGAGAAAAAAAAATATTTTTAAAAATATACCATATTTTCCTATATTTAATTGGCGGATTATCTGTTAAAAATGTTCCAAATTTTGTTGTGTGTATTATACGCCACAGTAGATATTCTGTTAAAAAAATATTTTTATCAGAAAAGCTTACAATAAAGTTTTGAAGGAAATGTTTCTGTTTCACAGAATAAATAACAGACAGCACTACGACTTAGTTGATTTATTTTAATTATAATTAACATTATCCAATTACATTCAACAACGCGAATTTAGTTCCTCTGCATGCCGCAATTCAATAAGGTCACACCACATTGTCTTTACTTGAATTGGTTCACTCTGAAAACATTCAAATTCGTATATCGTCATAGTGAAGAGAAGTTACATAGCAAATTTTAAATTGAAAGCTATAGGGAAGGCAAATGAAAAAAATAATAAAAAATATGTAATGTAAGGTGAAAAACAAAGCATTTACAATACAAAAGTAAAAATGTATACCATGTGCAGTTCGAAAATAATTAATTTCTTTTATTTAACTATTAACAAAACAAATATAGATTATTTTTAAAGTATGCCTAACCTCGTTTAAAAAGTTATTATAATATAAAAATTGATAAGTTTCACTAGAATCTTCTCACATATTGATTGATGTCATGCTTTCCTCTCAGTTCATTGCACTTTCCGTTGAGGTGGATTGAAACCGATATTTGTCATTATAAATATTTTTTTAGTCGAATTTATTAGATTTTTAATCATAATGTATATTTTTTTATTTTATTTGGCACCAAACTAGCAACAGTGTAATTTTCGAATATTCGGCGGAAAAATTGTTGTAGAATATGCGACGCTTTTTTTCTTTTGCTCGAAAAAAGGTGCTTCTGGATAATACCAACACCCCCTAGAATACAAGGCCTGAGCGCAAGAATTATGAGTCATCAAGAAAAGACCTGTTGAAATATTCGCCGTCGCTGTTACATCGGCAAAAGATAAATAAAATTTGCGTGTGTAAAACCATCAAATATCTAGTTTTTTTTGTGTGTGTTTTAAGTAAAATATCACATTGAATTTAACAAACCAAAGTTTTTTTTTTACCTTTAGTAAATATGATTACATCTGTTAAAATAATAAACTTAAAGAAGTAGTTCATTTTTTAAAGGTAGAAGAATTTCACTTAATATAAATATAAATAAAGGTAGAACAATTTTACTTAATATGTATATATATATTTTAGAAATATAGTAAAACTTATAAACAAAGAGTTTAAAGTTGTTAATCTTTTTATTTGTCATTAAAGTAGTTATATGAAATTTAATATTAGAATTTTAATATCATAACTATATCAAACAGCAATTTCCTCGATTATAAAACAAGAAGTACATTACACTAAAATTAAAACGTAAATTTAAGTTTAAAATATTTATAAATTCAAAAAATATACACATTTTTATAATGATTATCCATCACAGTATAATTAGACACAATTGAAAAACATTCAAGAGGAATATAAATTTAGTTTTATAAATAGAATTGCGTATATATAGGAAATACAATTTTTATATTAATAACATAGCATTGGAATATGAGTTTACTAAATTTTTTCTTCTCATTAATGTATAGGATTTTTAAAACCAAAACATTATAATAACTGTAAGCAATTAAAGAAAAAATATTAGAATTAACAATTTTTTTATTTTATCACTTTAACAAACTTAAAGTACTTTTATTTGCAGAAAATAATTTCAGATTTGTTAAAGTAGCATTTAATTAACTTAACGAATTATATCGTTAAGTAGAGATAGAAAAGTTTTACTGCACTTGGAAGAATTTATGAAAAAATAGTAAGACACATAAAGAGAGATTGTTTATCCTGTAAATCATTTGTTATGAAAATATTTCAATGAAATTTAACATTAGAATTTTAATGGCATAACTAAATCAAATTGCATATTCTTGATTTTAAAACAGTAAGTAAATAAAACACACCCTTAAGTAAAAAGCATTTATTTATAAAATTTGAAAAAATACACAGGCATATATATACAGATAATTCATTATTATACAACTGGATGCAATTCAAGAATATACATGAGGAGCACAATTTTATAAATAAAAATGAAATTATATATATATATATATATATATATATATATATATATATATATATATATATATATATATATATATATATATATATATATATATATATATATATATATATATATATATATATAAATTTAACTAGAATTAGACATATTCAATGAAATGTTATTTTTCTAATGTTTTTAATTTATGTAGTGTTGTTATCAAACACATATGTCTCTCTTTCAATATCATCCTCCTTAAAGTGCAATTCGCAAACCTGAAACAAAATTTGAAGACTGGATTTAATATTTTTTTCTATTTTTTTTAACTTAATCATATCAGCAATAAATATGTCTAAATTTTGTTTCAAGTAAATATTAATTTCTTAATCCCATCATTTCTATACCACAATTTTTCAAGAGCAGGCTAATAAAACAATTGTGCGCAAGAAGTAAATTAAATACTAATTTTTAATTAATCTTAAGATAACTTATAAAGCAAATAACATACTTGAAAATGATTTCATTTCCAAGCAAATTTAAATTTTCTTATACTTTTTATATTTTTCTCTTTATTTAAAATTAAGATGTTAAAGATTAAAACCTATGCATGTAAAAACAGAAAGAAATATATTTATTTATCACTATATATATATATATATATATATATATATATATATATATATATATATATATATATATATATATATATATATATATATATATATATATATATATATATATATTATTTTCTGGAAAAATCAAAATAATATTGTGATTTACAAATTGAAAAGTTTAAATTCATCACATAAACTAATTAATATTTAATTTATATCTTTGTAAGTTCTTTTATTATATAAATGATGAATATTTCTGTTTTTAGACTAAATAGAATTGTTAGCATTTGAAATTTACAAATTGAAATTATTTCCCACTTTCAATTAGTAAATTTGAAACATTTAATTGTACCATAGGAGAGAACGAATATAGTAAATACATTATTTCTCATAAGTGGCGAATCAGCACAGAGCTATAAATAAAATTAAAATATGCAATTTCAACATTAGATTTTTCATTAAAAATATGTGTTAAGGTAATAATAGTTGTTTTCACAATAATTTGATATTATGTGTATTAATATTCACATATATTTATACATTTGACGTATATACCATGTAATTAAATATTTATCTATTATTAAATTGATTTTTTACATTTCCCCTCACAAGTTTATACAAGCATTTTTCCCCCTTAACAAAATAATTTTATAAAATTAGTAATAAATATCATTCTTTCTCTTAAATTTTAAAATATTCATGAATTATTTAATTTTAACATTCAATAATTTTTAATATCATACGAGTAAATCATGCATACTAAATAAAAATTTTAATTAAATGTATGAAACTTACCCTTGATGATTTCGTTGGTTAAAAATCTTTCCTTGGAATAGATAGAATCCATTTCTCTAAAAGTTCTTTATCCATTGGAAACTTGAAAATTCTAACAGTAGTATTACTAATGTCATAATTTCCTTTACAATAAGGAACGCAGCACCTAGATTGCTTGATTCAGCAGTTTTTGTGGAAAATGCACTATCCAGGAAAAATAATCAGAAGAAATCAATTTAAAAGCAAGCTAATATAAAGAAAATATTTAAAAATCATTAAAACGCCACCACGTTGCTCATACGTTTCACGTTGAAAATGTAAAAACTCCCTCACTCCAGTCGAGAGAAACAGGTCTTGTCTTCGTGACGTCACAGCCATTTCCTGTTCGAGCTCTCAGGCCTTGTATTCTAGGGGGTGTTGATAATTCTCGGCCGCAGATTATATACAGGAAAGTATATGACAGGAAAGTATATTGAAAGTACAATATATTGTTTGGCTGAAAATTTCTCATTTTATTACATATGCATAATTTTACTTGAATTTATATGTCTTCAATTAAATAAATTTTAATTTTGGATTTAAGAAATTTGCAAAATATTATTGTTGTCTATATAAGCGTTTTGTTGCTTATTTATATTGATATGTGGCATAATTTAGTTATCTACAATGAAATAAGATAACTTATTAATAAACAATAAAAATAAGTTTCGTTTTTTTGATAAATTTGGATAAAAAGCTAACGCACAACTAATAGGGAATTAAAAATTCTAGTCGGTAAACAAGCTAGAAAAAAAAACATTTAAAATTTTTAAAACATTGTCATGGAAATGTTATAAATCCTTAAAATCAATTTTCTTAAAAGTTTGAAATTAATGGATAAATAAATATATTGAGTTCAAAATTGTAATTTCAGGGTCAAGGCTTACAGTGTCCATATCAGTTTTCAACCCATAGTAAAATCCTTGGTGTTTAGTTCCCAATTCTTATTATCTCTTGCATTTCATTCCAACTCGTATTACTCAACGCATTTCATTCCCATATTTATAGTGTCTGTATTGCTATTTTTTCAAGGGGTTTTAAAAAAAGGTATTGTATCCAGGCACTAATTAAGCTCTCTATACCACTAGGATTGAATCTCAAACCTGTGCGCCAGGAGTGTTAAGTGATATTTGTATACCATCAGGCTTCTCTGTTACATTCTATTATTAAAAATTATAAGGAATAGAAAACACAAAGGAAAATAAACTCACAAATATAAATTAGTTTTTTGTCTCTCAATAAACAGAATGAGAAAAGAAAAGATTACGAGAATTGATAGACATACAGCAAGGGTGGCAAACCAGTAGCACACTTGCCATGCATCAAAAAATTTTGGCACACCTAAAATCAAAATGGTTTGCATTTGAATTAAAAGTAACAAAGTTTGCTATAAAGTATCATGATTGAAAATGACAGAGCCTGCACTACAGAGTGATAAGGAATTTCAGCAAATGGAAAGCCTCTGTCTTGCCTTATCATGAACTATGATTACTAATGACACACAGTTTGTTTATGCCTACAATGTGAGGTCTGATAACTTTAGAAATTTGTGTTACATTTACCATGTTTAATTGTTTATAATGTTGTTAGTTTATCAAACTGTGAAAGTGCAAGATAATAAGTAGAACAGAAAATTTCAAAATTGTTGAACTGAGAAATATGGTATGATTAGTAAAAGTGATAAAGTGATTTGTGTTTTGGAAAAGTGATATGTAGAACATTGTCTGTAAAATGGCAATTACATACACACTCATCAAATAGGCAAGCCAGAAAAAGAGAAATTAATTGCTCGAGCAAAGACAAACAACCAAAGTCTATTATCAAATATGTTGTCAAAAATTGTCATAGGGACACAGCAAATTATTCAGCTGCAGAAGTTATTACTTGGCACAGAGTATACCTTTTCAAGAAAGAGTTATTGATGGAAGCTTGATTAGAATGCCAGTTCTTACTTTTTGGTGACTTTGAAAATAAAGATAAAACAATTCAATGCGTCAAGGACAATCCATTTAGAAACACAGAATCTTAATACTGGTCATAAGTGCAACTGATCAACACAAAATATGACAATCTGTCCTCCTTTCATAACACTACCCAGCAAACACAAAGCTGCCGGGCATCCATCGGGCCGCTGCTGTCAGCCGTCTTGGCCAGCAGCGGCCCGCCGCTATTTGGCCTCGTCGGCTCCGTCAATAAAGTGGTCGTCGTCATTGCTGCTGGGCCGGCAGTACGGTCCGCTGTTGGCCCAACGCTGAGTGGCCAGCAATGCCGTATTGGCCATGTGTGGTCCGTATAATTGCCAGCACATGCCCATATACGGTTATCCGTCGGGCCTTTGCAGTTTGGCCGGCAGTGGCCGCTTTAACCGACGTGGAGCCAATTATAACTTTGATTTTATTTCTACAGATTAAAATGAAATATTTACCCATTTTTTAATTGCTAAGAATTTAGATATTGTAAAGTTAATATTGAAATACATTGGAAATGCATTAAATTGAATCTGCTTTGGTTATTTAGAGATGCCGCTCTCTTCCCATAATCGTCCCATTTTATTTCTTAAGAAATAATTATATATAAATTAAAACAATTTCAAAAATTTTAATTTTCAACTTTTATTATAATGAGCTTATAAATATTACAGTTTATTTTTGTTAAAATAAATTTTTATATATATATACATTAATAGTATAACATTAAATATGTTTTTATTTCTTAAGAAATAATTATATATAAATTAAAACAATTTCAAAAATTTGAATTTTCAGCTTTTACTGTAATGAGCTAGTAAATATTAGTTTATTTTTGCTTACATAAATATTTATATTAGATTTGATTCTTTTCTAAAATATTTTTTCTAATAGAATTTATTTATATGTTGATTATAATCATGTTTTACCAATTTGTTAAGATTACTTTTGAATTAGCAGTTATTATTTATTTTTATTCAATAAATATTTTAATATATCTATAAGAAATTTTCACTTCATTGTTAACAGTTCAGTTGTTAAATTTTCAGTTCTTTTGTTAAATTCAGCGCATGAACATATACATAAAATTCTAACTTAATTATTTTAAAATATTTGTTTTATTGTATTTTTGTAAAGCATGCAACACACTTAACTAAACACACATAAACTGAACTTTTTATATTAGATAATTTATATTATATCAATGATATTTTTATTAATGATGGCTCAGAACGAGACAGATCCAGTATAAATTTTTTTATTTACAATTATAAATCCATTTACATTATTTATTTACAGTTTTTTTAATTTAAAAGTTTTCTTCTTTTGTTCCTTCCTCCTTCCCGATCTGGAGCATTTCGAAGCCAATTTCTAACATACTCTTCTATTTTGTGTTGCGAAATGCTAGAATATTCTCTTTGCTGTCGAACACTTACTGAAAATAAAAATAAAATAAAATTAACACAGGTAACATCAATTCAGATTACTTTTTGTAACCTGTAATAAAATTAATTCAGAATTATTTAAAAAAAATAATTACAGAAAAGAAAAATCATTAACAAAAATAATTTTTGTAGTAAATTACTTTTTTTTCTGTTTGCTTTATATTTATATACATTGATAAAATTTTAAAAAACAATACAATTTTCACTAAGAAATAAATCAAGAATTTCTTGTTTAAATAAATGCTGGAAGTTATCCTTTTATATTGAATTGTTGCATAAGTTTTCACTTTAAATTTCAGTGATCAATATTTTTTTTGTATTTTCTCTTAGCAATGAAAGAAATATTTTAATATTTGAGCTCCTCATTATTCGCTTATATTTTGGCACTATTTTCTTCTATTATAACAAGTCTAGGCTCTAAATATTGTATAAATAGTTCGTTTACCAATAGCAAAAAATTTATGAATATCGGACTAGTTGTTGTTACAATTCCATTCTTTTTAATAGTTTTACAAGAACTATGAATTCTAGGAAAAATGTCAATCTTCATAGACAGTTTTAAAGAACTGAATTTTTGATATTAAAAAAGGTCTTAACATTTAACAAAGTAAAGTATTTTAAGAAAAATAAAATATAATAAATTACCTCTTTATAGAAAATTCATAAATCAGAAGAAAAAAGATAACATTTCTAATATTTGATTTTGCATATTAAAACACAACTCCAGAAAATGAATTTCCAGTTCTTACTGCAATAAGCTCATAATGAAGTCATCGAAGTGTTACAGTTCATTTTTATTAAAAAATTGAAATAAAAAGTATATTATATTTATTTGTGTATAGTATATATAAATGCATGTAATTTGTCATCTTTTACAAATTTGTTGTTCAGCACATTATTTTTACTAGTTATTTTTATTTGTTTTTTAGTTAATAATGTTTCAAGAAAGAATAAGAAATTTTCAATTCTTTGCTAAATTTTTAGTAGGAAAGTATACATAAAAAACCAAGTAAATGATTATTTCAAAGTGCCATACTTTCGAAGAACAACCTAAAAAAAATATTCTCCCATTTAAAAAACATTTATATTTTAATTTACAACCAACACACAAGCCAATCATTGCAATAGTTAAAGTAGCACAGTCATCAATTCAACAGTTAAGGGGTTTGATTCTCATCTTAGTTGTGAAATTAGTGATGGAGTACACACTTTTTACTGTAGATATTAGCCCTTGCTTGCAAAATACACCAAAACGTGACAATCTATCAACCAGTTAAAATAAATCAAAGAGAATATTGCAATAAAATTGCCAAATAAAGTTGCAACATTAGGTAATTTATTTAAAAAATTGCAATTCTTTTGCAAGCATAAAAAGACAGATAAGTTTTATAATCCCTTTAACTATTATTGAAATCGGGTGAAACAAAAAACAAGCTTTTTTAAAGTAATATTTTTACCATTTTACTAAATTCTTCAATGTCTTTGATCCTTTCTTCCATAACTTTCAATTCATCAAAACTGCAAATAGGCAATACATTCCCCTCTTCCACGATAGTTGTGCTCGGAAGTAGGGACTGCAAAAGCATAGTATTCTTCTGAACATCTTTCTTCAGCTCCAAGATTACACCGTACAAGGATTTCAACATTGCTAGAAGGATATATATATATATTAACATTATCATTTCATAACATCATCATACGAATAAAGTTTGACTGAAAATTGACTGAATTTAACTATTTCAAAAAAATTTCAATTGAATAATATTGGATTAATCTAAGCGCATTAGTTTAATTTTAAATCCAATATAATATTTTAAAATAATTTCACGATTATAATAGAAAGAGAAAAACAATTTATGGTGTATAATTCATATTTTATAGTTTGAAAAATCATATACTCTGAAAAAATTAAATAAAAAACAGTTAATGAAACATTCCAGTTAAAGAACTTATTTTTAGCCTAAGAAATGAGTAAAATATGTATAACAATTAAAAAGGTTGCAAATAGTATATATATAATTAAAATATAAAATAGTGATAGAAATAAATTTTTTGAGAACAAGACCTTTTAATAATGAAATATCATTAAGTATGAAACTTAACACGCTTTCTCTACACTGTAATTATACTTATTTATATATCAGACACAAACCTTCATTACTTCTACATTTATCACAAATCTCCTTTGAATCTGAATTTCTGAATCTATACTTTTGCTGCACAAACCTTCTTCAATTGTATCTGCTGAGAGTGGTTCAATATCACTGTCATAGCGATAGTGTATTAACTTTTTATTTGTCTTTTCATAATTGGCTGGAAATAAATATTAAAATTATTATAATTTATCAAAAGTATGAAAGTGAAAAATTAAATACTAATATGTAATTAATAGAACACTTTTAAATCAATTACATTAAAAATGACAGTAGATCAGATTGCCTGAATAAGAATATGCCTAAGCATTTTTTTTAATTACACATACTTGCTATATAAATTGCTTTTATACGCATACTTGCTATATAAATCATGAAAACATACATCAACTTGGTAATTTAAATGAATTATTGAATTCGTCATTTAGAATATTTTTAACTGTAAAATTTCTGATTGGAATAAAAATGCCTCTTACTATTTAATTTTTGGTACATACAGAGCCTGACTAAGGCAGGGGCCTATGGGGCAGTTGCCCCAGCCTCCTACATCAGAGGGCCCCAAAATCAAATAGAAGTTTACTTTACGTTGTCAATAAGTTGATGAGCATGCTTTAACATAGAATTCTACTAAACGAAACGTGAAAAAACTCAAAAATTAAAAGGAATCGGTTATTATAACCTTTCATCTAAGTTTTCCTTTTAAGTTACAAAAATTTCACAGAATTCTATGTTTAAAATTAAAAATTATTTCTCATATTTTAAAATATTGATACTAAAAATGATAGTAAAATGAATAATAGTAATAAAGTAAAATTTACATGATTGGTAAATAACTTTCACTTTAAACTTTTCCCAAGTTTCCAACGGCTTTTCATCTCTTCTACTCAAATTCCTGATTTTATTAATATTCTTATGTGGTGGCCATGAACACAGAATTATTTCTTCATCATAGAAAAGCAAAGTTGTTGGCACAACAAAAAGAACATTTTTCTCATCTATAAATTCGACGAGGGCAAATTTTTTGCTGTTGTTGAACATTCTTATTTATATTTTCTATTTGAAAATTAAATATAATAGAGAATAAAAAAATTAAACAAAGGAATATAAAAATTGTGATGAATTAAAAAAAACTGACTATTAATTCTGCTAATTGAGAATTCGAAACTTTTCAGTTATTTGGCTAGAAAAAATTTTCATGTAATATTTTGCAAGTGAGCATATTTTATGTTTTTTTCAAATATTGCAATTTCAAATATTTTTTCATATCATCATTGAAACAACGAGATTTTATTAGTAAGAAATTTATGAAATTAAATTATATATTATGAAATATAAAACATGCTGTGACAAGATAACAAAATCTATTGATGCTCCTTCAATAAAATATGGAATATTTTTATGTTTCCTTTTTTTAATTAATATCGTGCAAAATGGCTCACAACGTAATAAAAACTTTCTGCTTAATATAGCCAGAAAGACAATCATTATAGCAGTTATCTTACTTCAATAATTTCACACTATCACTTATTAAATTATTCGACTTTGAATTAACTAAGTAGTTGATACATTTAAGCGATTTTTTATAATTTTATTTATAATTGCAAGATAACAAGTAATGAGATACTTCAAAATTTTGTATTTCTAATAATTAAGATAATTTAGGAATAAAAAATTTTAAAATCAATTAATTTATAAATTAAAACATTCATTAATCATTAATTCATTAATCATCGATGAAAAAAATTAAGAATATTTTAAGGCGAATTTGCGAGCAACAGAGTTCTAAATTATAGACTTGGTCAGAATTTTAAAGCAAAGTTTCTGTCTAAAATAATATTTCACGAATAAAATCTATGTTAAACTTCAAATCAAAACACAATGAGAACTTTAAATTACACTTGAAACAAAGTATAATTTATGCAAACAAATAAATTTTAATGAATTTAAAATAACTTACTTTTTATAAAACTGAAAACGAAAAAAATTATTTTCAATACTCTCACAATCTTTATCTTACTGAGTTCTGAACACCAATATTCTCGCATAACCTAATCAATAGTTCTCAAAGCTTGTAGTGCGAGTATTCAAAATAATACTATTGGTTAAAATTGCTTGTCAATCAATTCCACGCAATGTGAGTTTACCAATTTTGGCGTAATATTTCACAAAAATAAATGTTCTAACGCCATGAGTCCTTTTGTATTCAACACCAAAAAGGGTGCTTTCTGTTTCCTACCATTTCGTTAATCAGTAGCTACATACCCCCGGAGTTTTAGAGCACGGGTGGAGGAAGAAAATAGCTACTTCAAATGGTCGCCGAAAATGACACTTGAATCCCCCTTTGACGATCTTATCAGGTATTGAGGGAGAATATTTTACCCCTCTTCCGCTGATATTGAGGAAAACAAACATTTCAGAGTATGGTTTTTAATAATCACAATAATAATTTTATTTTTAATCATAATAAAAAATTATGCATTGCTCGCACACACATTGAATGATTTTAGTTTTCCATTAAACGGTCAAAAATAATAATGAATGTTTAAATAAAATTGGAAGCATGAATTATTAAAAATGTATGTATCTATCATTTCAATTGCCTGTATAAACGAGCGTGAGGTTTGTAAATTTCATTTTAATAATATTAGTAAATTTATTAAGATTGTAGTTCATTTATTAGTTTTTCAATAGCTTTTATTCCCTTACAAAACGTGGGTCATTAGCAAACAGCCTTTATATATATATATATATATATATATATATATATATATATATATATATATATATATATATATATATATATATATATATATATATATATATATATATATATATTAATTTAACGTCAACCACATAATTTTTATTAAATGTATATTGTTTCCTAATTTCTTGTTTTGATGCTCATTAATACTTTTCTATTTCAGTCTCGCATGAAATTGCTTGCAGAAGGCAGATTTGATTTAATTGAATTAATTAGAAGTATATAGATGATATTTTAAGAAAAATATCGATGAGTTATATTTTTCAAAACTCAGCATGCGCTTATCTGCAGATGTTTGCATAAACAGTTTAGATAGACAAAGCAGATTTTCAATAGAAAATATAATGAGCAACGCTTCGCCCAAGAAAGCGATTGTAATTTACGTAAAGCGATTGTAATTTACGTGAAATAATAAGCGTCCTTGTCTAATTGGTTAAGAGACGTAAAAAATCTTGTAACAATCAGAATTAATTCATGACGAGTAAGTACAATGGTCAATTAGAAGTAAATAGTCAACTAAAGAATAAATTAAAAATTCCATTCAACACTGTCACCAGTTCTATTCTTTTATTTTCACTGTTGCGTCCATTGCATTCTAATGAAGATTTTTACATATATTTTAAAGTCTTTATTGGAATGAAAACATATTAGGTTATCATTAGTGGATTATTATTTTTATTAGATTATTATTTCGAAGATTGTAAATGGGTGAAATTTAAATTTTGATACCCCATACAGTTCCTAATGAAAGCTACTTTGAAATTATTAAATAAAGACTTAATTTTATGCGATTTTATGAAATTTTGACTCATTGCAAAATAAAGTCAAGATATTTTTAAAACATTTTAGCATGTTTTTTATTTAATCAACTGTCTAACAAGGAAGCATTATTAATAGAAAATAAAAATTTAGTAGGAACAGTTTATCTGGAGCCGCGCGCGCGTAGTCAAATCTTGCATTTACGTCACAAAAAGTACAAGTTGTGCAACATTTAAAGAATATTTGGAATAAATTGCAATCTTTCAGAAAATTCAGTTTAATCATAAACGAAGAAGAAAAATCTTATACTAAAGACGGTGGAAATTTTACAATTGAAGATTTCTATAAAAAGTTAAAAAAAAAAGAAAGAAACAAGCAATGAAACTCATAAATCACTTATTTTTAATCAAAATGATATTGAATTCATTCTAAATATTTGGGACAATGAACAAAAACTCGATATAAAACATGATAGTTAGAGATTTCTGGGAAATATATACATAATTATCTATGCTGAGTGTGTGTGTCTTGATTGAAATTACAGTGGTTGTTTTGAAATCTCTCGTTACAGAAGTTAAAGTTGAAAAGGCATTTTCAGGTTTGATATTTATTCTCCGAGACAGGAAAGATGAGTAATCGGAATGAAATTACGGTAGAAGATATTTTAACAATTAAAGGTCATTTTAAGTATATAATAAATGTATTTTTTACATAATTATCACACAAAACCAAGTGCACCATATGATCGGTATGTGATGCTAATGTATGAATGGAAATCCTTTGAATCTAGCTGTCAAATTTCATTTTGATAATGGATAACAATGTCGATTCTCAACGTTCATATCGTATACATTCTGGTTAATTGTATAAATTTACATACTGTGTATCAGTTAAAAAGAATAAAATCGATCTAATTCTGATATTATATTTTTTGATTATTATAGAATATTATTTTTAGAGCAACTAAGAATACACATAAAATAAAACTATTCATTTATAACTGAACCGCAAAGGGTTATTTTTGGATGAACGAAAACCGGAACTCATATTTTAATTGAAGAGGAAAGAAAAAAATACAGTTTGAAGTCTTGATTTAAAAATATATAGCTTCAACTTTTTACGTACCGAAGATAATGGGCTTATTTATTGCGTCCAATATGAGGCTTTCTCATTGAGGCAATAGTCTTGGAAGTCCTCTACTATTATTACTTTCTTTTAATGCCAAAATCTCATCTAATGTTTTCTCATTCTTAATATTTTACTATTTTCATACCTTTCTTATCAAAAGTATGGCATTTGCTTCACACTTAACAACTTTTCTAGACAAATCTCGCGTACAAAAAATGAATCCTCAAACATAACTTTCATTTATATAAAAATGAATCTTACAACTTTTTTATATTTGTATTGTTGTATAGTATCCTCTGTTTTGTTTTAAAAGTATTTTGTTTTCCAATTGAATTCTTCCAAAATAAAAGTCTTTAAAATAACTTCGCAAAATTTAATGTATAAAAATTCTAACAAACACAATGTTAAAAGAAGTTTTTAAATAACAAAGTGAAAATATTTATAAAGCTACCACCAATATTACATTTATGACTATAATATATTTATATATGAGTCGTATCTCTCAGTTCATTATATTTTTTACATTTTCTTCAATAAAGTAAATAAATATCTAGATGTTTGTAGAAGTATATATATATATATATATATATATATATATATATATATATATATATATATATATAAAATCTCATATAACTTACAGAATAATTTGAAAGAGGATTGACTTTGTTTTAAAATACTGAATTATTCTCATGAACATGTTTTCTTCTTACTGTTAAATTTTTGATTTTTATAATAAAAAATATTAATTTTATAAAAATTTAATTTCCTCTAATTTTGGGTATTCTGGTTTCAGTATCAGAGTAAGTAATATATTTGAACGAGGAACAATATATATACAGAACAATTTATAGTATTTCAATCCTATAATCTACTTTTAAATGAAAATAGCGAATTTAAAGTTAAAATGCATATAGCCATTTTCCCAATCCAAACGGCAGGAATATAACATGCATTATTTACAGAAACCATTTCTGCTATTCGTATACATATGCCCTAAAGTAAGAAAAGTTAATTCCTTTCTCGACAAGGAAGCTGTTTCCCGCTCTGTCATAAAACAGCGGGATTCTTAAGGGGAGAAGATTTTCCAAGAATTTTCCCTATCTTAGGTTACCGTAATGTAAGATGAAAATCAGCCAAGTTTGGCTTTAAAAAGTGTTGGCGTTGTACAGTAATATTATAGGTGGCGTTGTGCTCAGAGCTTGATTTTCAGAAATAATAAAGAATTTGAATAAAAATTAAAGAATGTTATGTAAATATTAATGAAATCAAAAGTGAGGTGCGAAAATTCTAATAAGTACGTGCTATTCACATGCTAAACATTAACAGTCATAAAAAGCTGGCTTAAAAAAAATAATCCCTTGAATACCGTGAAAAATTCTAAAGAAATTCAGAAAGGACTTTCTTTTGAAATTGTTTGACAATTACATATAGGTTAGCTAAATTACATATAATCTTTCCAATTCAAAGAAATTTTTTTAATGAATAAAAGCAGTTTTTGCTAATTATATTCAATAGAAGTGTTTATTATATTACTGTCTTTTAAGCACTGTTATATCATTTTATGTATAGCAGTTTTTAATGGCACACTATTATATAATATATAAACAGTAAAAATCTGTATTTTCTGAAAAGTAGGTTTTTTTCTGTAAAAAATATAGAGTTATGAGTTAATTTGTTTTTATAAGAAAATGGTCTTTGCCAATAAAATTAAAAAAAATTTCTGTGAAGTTAACAGATAATTTTTGTATTGAATTATACTTGTAATGTTTCCGATGTTTCTATGATTGATCCACACAATTTCATAAACACCATCTCAATCGACACATTTAATATTTGGCAACACGGGGCCCATTTACGTCGTGGTGGCCATCTTCAGATCTTCCTTCTTACTATCGGAAAGTAATGAGTTTGAATCCAGGTATAACCAAAGATCCATCGTATTTACCACAGGCGATTAAAGCGCATTAAACAAGTCATGATTGCAATATCAACCGAAGCAAAGAGATAGGATATCGCATGTATTGGAGAACAATGCTTATAAGTTACGATGATTACTACTCGGATGCTGTCTATATGACTGGTAGTGGCCAATTATGGGCTTAGGAGTACATATCTATGAAAGCATAAGGTGCAACACAACAAAACACCTTTTCAGAGAATTATATAGAGCCTGAAATTCAAATAGATAATTCGAAAAAAAAAATGAAATATACACAAACTAATTTTTAATATATACAATATATATATTAAAAATTGAATGACTGATAAATGAAGAATATATTCATTCTGAAATAACAAAACAAACTAATGAACTTTATATTCCCAGATGTCTATAATAAATTTTTAAAATGCAAATTTCTAATAATAAGATATATATTATTTTATTTATTCATTATTATTATTTTGAATCCTTATTTTTCACAACCTTTCATTTGAAAATTTTTTGTAAAATCAAAGTTTACATTTAATACTCAAATGTAAATTTGTTAACTAACAGTCAAAAAATACTAAGAAAACATAACAAATATAAGGGAATAATCTTTATAATAGCACTATTTCATTTAAATTTCTAAGTGTAAGAAAAATTTACAGAATATTGTGTCATGAACATTTCAAATTTCACAAAACAAGCACCTATGATTAATAATTTGGGATAGTTATTAATAAAAAATAACTGTCTTGGTTTTGATGGCCGAAAACTGTTGGGCCATCAATGGCCAAAATCTGCTGGCCCACCGCTTATAGTCCAGCTACGACCCGGTTAATTTTGGCCAGCACTCACCCGTGGCCGTAATGGCCGGAGCTGGGCCATCAAACAACCATGAGAGGCTTGCCGTGGCCAACAGAAAACCGGCTTGGCCAGCAGCGGCCCAGATTTTTGCCGGCAGTTTGTGTTTGCTGGGTATATCTTGACAAAGAGCATACGTCACTAAATCTGCACATTTAGCATTTTTGCTCCAGTTACCTAGAAGCATAATGTTGTTATCAGCAACAAATTGTTTAGATATTTAACACCAGTTAAAAATATTTCAGTAACAAATGATGTTGCTCCAAGTATAGTGAGCAAAATTAATGATTTCATTAATTTTTTTTTACTACCCAGCAAACACAAAGATGCCGGGCATCCATCGGGCCGCTGCTGTCAGCCGTCTTGGCCAGCAGCGGCCCGCCGCTATTTGGCCTCGTCGGCTCCGTCAATAAAGTGGTCGTCGTCATTGCTGCTGGGCCGGCAGTACGGTCCGCTGTTGGCCCAACGCTGGGTGGCCAGCAATGCCGTATTGGCCGTGTGTGGTCCGTATAATTGCCAGCACATGCCCGTATACGGTTATCCGTCGGGCCTTTGCAGTTTGGCCGGCAATGGCCGCATTAACCGACGTGGAGCCAATTATAACTTTGATTTTATTTCTACAGATTAAAATGAAATATTTACCCATTTTTTAATTGCTAAGAATTTATATATTGTAAAGTTACTATTGAAATATATTGGAAATGCATTAAATTGAATCTGCTTTGGTTATTTAGAGATGCCGCTCTCTTCCCATATTATTTCTTAAGAAATAATTATATATAAATTAAAACAATTTCAAAAATTTTAATTTTCAACTTTTATTATAATGAGCTTATGAATATTACAGTTTATTTTTGTTAAAATTAATTTAAATACATATATATTAACAGTATAACATTAAATATGTTTTTATTTCTTAAGAAATAATTATATATAAATTAAAACAATTTCAAAAATTTGAATTTTCAGCTTTTACTGTAATGAGCTAGTAAATATTAGTTTATTTTTGTATAAATAAATATTTATATTAGATTTGGTTCTTTTCTAAAATATTTTTTCTAATAGAATTCATTTATATGTTGATTATAATCATGTTTTACCAATTTGTTAAGATTACTTTTGAATTAGCAGTAATTATTTATTTTTATTCAATAAACATTTTAATATATCTTTGAGAAATTTTCACTTCATTGTTAACAGTTCTGTTGTTAAATTTTCAGTTCTGTTGTTAAATTCAGCGGATGAGCATATACATAAAATTCTAAGTTAATTATTTTATGATATTTTTTTTATTGTATTTTTGTAAAGAATGCAACACATTTAACTAAACACACATAAACTGAACTTTTTATATTAGATAATTTATATTATATCAATGATATTTTTATTGATGGCTCAGAACGAGACAGATCTTGTATAAATTTTTTTTTTTATTTACAATCAAAAATCCATTCACATTATTTATTTACAGTATTTTTAATTTAAAAGTTTTCTTCTTTTGTTCCTTCCTCCTTCCCGATCTGGAGCATTTTGAAGCCAATTTCTTACATACTCTTCTATTTTGTGTTGCGAAATGCTAGAATATTCTCTTTGCTGTCGAACACTTACTGAAAATAAAAATCAAATTAAATTAATACAGGTAACATCAATTCAGATTACTTTTCGTAACCTGTAATAAAATAAATTCAGAATTATTTAAAAAAATAATTACAGAAAAGAGAAATCTTTAACAAAGATAATTTTTGTAGTAAATTACTTTTTTTCTGTTTGCTTTATATTTATATATGTTAATAAAATTTTTAAGAACAATACAATTTTTCACTAAGAAATAAAGCAAGAATTTGTTTAAATAAATGCTGGAAGTTATCCTTTTATATTGAATTGGTGCATAAGTTTTCACTTTAAATTTCAGTGATCAATATTAATTTTGTATTTTCTCTTAACAATGAAAGAAATATTTTAATATTTGAGCTCCTCCTTATTCGCTTATATTTTGGCACTATTTTCTTCTATTATAACAAGTCTAGGCTCTAAGTATTGTATAAATAGTTCATTTACCAATAGCAAAAAATTTATGAATATTGGACTAGTTGTTGTTAGTTTTACAAGAACTATGAATTCTAAGAAAAATGTCAATCTACATAGATAGTTTTAAACAAGTGAATTTTTGATATTAAAAAGGTCTTAACATTTAACAAAGTAAAGTATTTTAAGAAAAATAAAATATAATAAATTACCTCTTTATAGAAAACTCATAAATCAGAAGAAAAAAGATAACATTTCTAATATTTGTTTTTGCATATTAAAATACAACGTCAGAAAATGAATTTCCAGTTCTTACTGCAATAAGCTCATTAAAGTTTATATGGAATTCGCACATAATTTTTTGATCAGAAATGCTACAATATCATATATTAATTTATTGAAAGTAAACATCTAAGCGCTTTCAAATAGAATATTTTAGACTCCATAAACTTGCTTCGTAAAAAACAAAAAATGTAATAAATACGTTTAAACTTTGTAGCAATCAAATTCGATTCAAAAAATTGAGCATTGAAAAATTTATTATACTAATTGATTAAATATAACTAATATATGGAATGAAAAAATGCTTCTGTGCATGATATATTTTTCTATTCCTCACACGGTAATGAAATTATTCTAAAACATACAATGACAAACATTTTCCAATGTTTTTCTTTTGTTGTCACGTTATCAACAGCTTATGAAATTTTCTTAACAAGTAATTAAATAATATTTCAACATAAAACAAATATATTATTCTTGCATCTCATTCATAACAATTCTATCCTGATAAAAACAACAATAATAAATGCTTACTTACCTTATATTTCTCTTAGCTCACAGACACAACATTCCGCCATTTCACATTAATGGCTGACGCTGACTCAAGCATTTCGCAGTATCTGACGTCATACTGTCACGCGGAATACACAATAAATGTGAAAATTAGATTTCTTTCTGAAAAGTTGTTTTTAAAGAGTTTAAAAAGTAAGAAGTTAAATGAAAATTAATTAACATCTCAAAAAATAGTTATTTGGAAAAAAATAGTCTTTGCCGATAAAATAAAAAATAGCGCTACAACTAATTGTCTTAATTTTGCTGGCCAACAGCTTCAGGGCCAACAATGGCCAAAATCTGTTGGCCCACTACTTATCATCCAGCACCGGCCCGGTTCATTTTGGCCAGCACTCATCCGTGGCCGTAATGGCCGGAGCTGGGCCATCAAACAACCATGAGCGGCTGGCCGTGGCCAACAGAAAACCGGCTTGGCCAGCAGCGGCCCGGATTTTTGCCGGCAGTTTGTGTTTGCTGGGTAGGCTTTAGAAGATTCTAGTTTGAATGTACATAACTGTGTTGTTTGCCATTTTTTTGTGACAAAACTGGCTCCTGAGAGCCTAGTATTTTCATGGAGGAAGGAATATAAGAGGAGCCGCCCTATTGGTCAGCGCTTGACGCATGTGTCATATCCCCTCTGTCTTCCAAAACATTACACTAAAACCTGTTGTTACTATAAAGCTTCTTGTTGAATTTGTTGTTATTCGGAATTTTCTAATTTTAAATAATAATGGCTGCTTGCTGTGCTTATGAATGTACAAGTCGACCTTCAAAAAAAATTCCTGGAGTAACTTTTCATAGGTAATTTCATTAATCTTTAAAACTTTTTGCTCACTAAAGTTAATGTTTCTAATCCTGTTGCATGTGCATCATATTGTTCAATTTTATATGCCAAAAGCAAGCGTGAAAAAAATAAAAACTGATTTTATTGCAAAATATATGACTTAAAATCAGACATTGATGTTTTATTTATTAACTTATTTTTGTATTATTAGGTTTCCCGTGGAAGAAGAAAGGAAAGCACTTTGGGTAAAGGCAATCAGGAGAAAAGATTGGTCACCAACACCTTATACGAAAATTTGCTCTTTACATTTCGAAGAACATTTCTTTGACAGATCGATGACTCGAGTTCTATTGAAAAAAGATGCTGTGCCAAGAATATTCCCTGAATTTCCACTTTACTATCAAAATGTGAGTTGACATCTTTATCCCCCAAATATAAAAATTTTTTGCCTAAATATAGTGTACATTTAAAACTTAATGCTGGAAGAATTTCGTTTTTATTTAATAAAAACATTGATAGTTTAGATATTGATAAGAGCTAGGTTAGTATAAAAAAAGCAATAAATCTTAAGTATTTATATTTGTTTTATTGATTTATTTTTTACATAAACAGGCACAAAGATTTCGGCATTATAAATGAATCCTTCTCATTAGTTTCATTCTAAAAATTTAAAGGGTATATATATACCTCGATAAATGTTCTATATATATATATAGAACATTTTATTAACATATACGTGTCATAATGATATTTATAAATTTATACTAATATATATATATATTCGTAGGTATTATTGTCAGACCAAGTTTACAATATTATGGAAAATAGACTTATTTGCTCCCAAAAATTTGCATTACTTAATTTAAAGGATGAAAATGTTATTTAATTATTGCAGAAAATTATTCTTAATGAAATATATTAGTGGTGAGAAACAGTTAACAAATTTTTAAAAAAAATTAATTTTATAACAGCTAATAAATCAATTGTAATTAAATTTGTATGACTTATTTAGTTTCAGTTTAATAGCATATCATATATCTGTGTATATGTATATTTGAATGTATGAATTTGAAATGCCTTAAATTTGTAATTATCATTTTCTAAATGCATGTAATTTTTTTAGAAATTATCAATTGGAAGAAAACCTCCAACTGAGCGAAATATTACAAGTGGATCTGAGGAATTACTATGCCAGCCATCCACCTCAAGTTGCATGTCAGAAATAAATGAAAATCCATGTACAAATGCCAGATGTAAGAGATCTTTAGATGAAGCTAATGAAAAGGTTAATTTAAGTAAAAAAAAATTAAGACCCTTCATCAGAAAATAAGGCGATATAAGAAGAAGATTACAAATCTAAATGTAGTTATTAGTGAATTGAGTAAAAAACGACTAATTGATGAAGACTTTATTGGAATTCTTCAGAAAACTGGCAGTAATGAACTTCTTTCACGACATTTAAGCAAAATCAGAAATGAAACACTATCAAAAACATATTCTCCTGAACTTAGAGCATTTGCTCTAACACTACATCATTACTCGCCTAAAGCCTATAACTATGTGCGAAAATCTTTTCAGTCATGTTTACCACACCCAAGAACCATCACAAAGTTGTATGAACATATTGATGGAAAACCAGTTTTCACCACAGAAGCATTAAATGCATTGTCTGAGCAGGTTAGAAATACTAAATACCCTCTATTGTTTTCATTACTTATTGATGAAATGGCTATAAGACAGCATGTCGAGTTTCATAATGGAAAGATATATGGATATGTTAACATGGGTATTGAAATTGATGATGATCAACAACCACTAGCTAAAGAAGCTCTAGTGTTTATGGTTGTTTGTATCAATCAACATTTTAAAATTCCGATTGGGTATTTTTTAGTTGATCGTTTAAATTCTCACCAGCATGCTAATCTGTTACGTCATTGTTTAATACTACTTGATACATATAATGTTAATGTAGTGTCATTGACATTTGATGGTTTGGCAGCAAATTTTTCTATGGCTGCAAATCTAGGATGCAATTTTAAATCTGCTGATTTTGACATCAGTTTTGAACATCCTACAACAAAGAAGAAAATTGTTGTTTTTTTGGATCCTAGTCATATGTTAAAACTTGTCAGAAACACTTTTGGTGAAAAAAATGCATTGTAACAAATGAAAATAAATATATTGATTGGAAATATATAGAAGCACTTAATAATTTACAAGAAGGAGAAGGTCTTCATTTAGCAAATAAATTAAGACTTTCTCATGTAAAATTTTCTAAAAAGAAAATGAAAGTAAGTTTAGCAACACAGCTACTGAGTAAGTCAGTTGCTGATGCTATTAAATTTTGTGATATTGAATTACAATTACCTGAGTTTAATGGCTCAGAAGAAACAGTTATTTTTATAAAGATGCTTAATGATCTTTTTGATGTTCTCAATTCAAGAAATATTCATCAGCTTGGTCTAAAGAAAGCACTTTGTCCAAAATTTTGGGAAAATACTTTGAATTTCTTAGAAAGTGCAGAAAAATATATTTCTGGACTGAAAACTGGTGTAAATGGAGGTTTGCTTTTAGAAAGCAATAGAAAAACTGGTTTCTTAGGCTTCATTATTTGCATAAACAGCTTAAGAACCTTGTTTACTGAATTATGTTTGAACAGTTCCCCAATACTAAAGTATCTTCCAGCATACAAACTGAGCCAAGATCATCTTGAACTGTTTTTTGCATGTATTCGCTCATAAGGTAAATGCAATAATAACCCTACTGCTTTGCAGTTTTCTAGTGCGTATAAAAAGCTTCTAGTACAGTCAGAATTGTCTACTGACAATGGTAATTGTATCGCTCAATCTAAAATAGCAATTTTAAGTGTAAGTTGTTCAAAAAATCCTGTTAATGTAATTAACAAAACAACTCAAAATTATCTTCTTCCTCGAGGCACAACTCAAAATGTAGAATGTTCAGACCCAAGTGATCATGATTATATTTTTGCACCACAAGCTTTAAATATATGCTCAGAACATGTTGTTTTTTATATATCTGGATTTGTTGCAAAAAAATTATCTAATTTAAAATGTAAAATTTGTGTTGGAGCACTTACAGATGAAAATTCTAATCTGCATAAGAAATCTTTAATTGCTTATAAAAGCCAAGGTGGTTTAATTTATCCTTCCAATGATGTGTTTATAATATGTAAAGAATGTGAAAAAGCATTTAGGCATCAGGTTCGCTTAAATGGTGGGAAATTATTGCCAAAACATTCTGTTAAAAAATTAGAAATAAATGTTTTAAAACGCTTAGAGGGGAAAATTATATTTTCTTCCTTAAAAGAGCACATGTTTGATGCAGATCCACTTGAAAATCATGTTATACTTTTGATTAATGCAATAATCAAACAATATTTGTGTGTAAGATATACATATTTTTGTAAAAATGCTATCGATGTCTCAAGATCAATGAGACATTTATACACCAAATCAATTCTTTTTCAAGGTCAATAACAATATATGTATATGTATGTATGAGTATTTAATATTTAAATCAGTATATACTATAAGTTCTTCCAATATTTTAATTTATGTGTTCATTGTGTGAAGATTTCAACAGAATGTGTCAATTTCAATGTTTATTGATAACTATATATTTTAATTTTACAACATTTATATTTAAGAGATGCTTATTTTTATATAAATACTATTGATGTTACCATATCAATATATTTTATTATAAATCGGTTCTTTTTAAAGTTTCATAATAATGTTTAAATTTGTAATTTGCAGTTCATGAAAAATTTATCTTAATATTTAGGTCTGTATAATTTATAAGTTCTTCCAGTATTGCAATTTATGTAAATATTTATAGTGTGAAAATTTCAACAGAATGTAATGTGTCAATTTCAGTGTTTACAGATAACTATATATTTTAATTTTACAACATTTGTATTTAAGATATGCACATTTTTGTATAAATGCTATTGATAATTCAAGATCAATACATTTTATTACGAATCAATTCTTTTTAATGTTTAATAATAATGTTTAAATTTGTAATTTGCAGTGCATGATGTTACATATATATATGATGTTATATATATATCTCTTTATATTTAGGTTTATATACTTCAATTCTCTCAATATTGCAATTTATGTAAATGTGTTAATGTAAACATTTTAGCAGAATCTGTAATGTATTGATAATTGTGTAAATTAATTTTATTAATGTATTTGTTTATTAAAAAATGAAAATGAGTTTTCATGGTTTCACACACACACACAGTCAATTAAATTCTTAAATCTCATTTTTTAAAATTTATTGTCTATTGAACATGAAAGAAATATAAAGTTTATAAATTTTAAAACATAAATCATAATATGATAGTTTACGACAACATAATGGCTGATTAGTTTAATGATGGTAATTAAGTAAAGCCAAATTAATATTGGTTGATTTGATAATTTCTGGAAAAATTTTTTTTTCCATATATAGGTTGTTTATTAATTCAAATGGAATTTTTTTTAAAAAAAAAAACCTTAATGACAACTTACATATTTAATTCTACAAGTTTCTTCACATTATGTGTAATATTAAATATTACCATGTTCTTAACTTTACAAATGCTTTCATGTATGTGCCTACTTAAAAAATAATAGGCAAACTTAAATATTAAACTAATGTTTTAAAATTATATTTTAATTAAAATTTTATATTGCATTATATTAAAAACTTATCTCTCTGTAAAAAATTAATTTGAAGAAGATTAATTTTATAAGTTTAGGAATACATTTAATTGTTTTGCTAGTGAATAAATTCCAATTTTTTTAAACTAAAGTATTTAGTTTTTAACATTACATTAATATTAAAATATACTTTTTGAGAAGATATTTTAATCTTGTATAAATCTTATTTAATATAATAAATCAAGATTTATTGAAAATCAATTTTAGATTAAAATATTTAGTTTCTATGGTTTTTACAGTTGACTTTAATTTTTTTTTATACTTATTAAACGAAATTTATTTACAAATAATTGATAAAAACTTTTTGTTCTAATATTGGACTCAAAATACATCAAAATAAAAATACTTTTACTACATAGATATAAATAAATTTATATACAGAAGTATAATTCTTTCTTATAAAAAGAAAAATTATAACCAAGTAGCAGAATATTTCATGCATAGATAAAATCACAGGAAATAACATGGGTAGGAAACTTTGCCACTGAGTAACAACAAAGAAAAGAAAAATCGACACTTTTTCCCATGATTATAAATATTATATGATATTTAATTTACTTCATAATTTTTCAAATGTATCTCAGTCAATAAGGTGAGTAACACGCCTAAAATTTCTTTATTGAAATACATAATATTAATAAGCAGAAAAAATACAAAATAAGCACTTAACTATCAATAATAATAACTTTTTTACAAATAGTAAGTAATTTAGATCAGTTTTATTTCGATGTGTGTAATTTAAACGAAAATAATGCTTGCTTTTATAGTGCCCTCAATAAGAAAGTACCGTTTCTCTTGAAAGTCAAGGTGGGCGTGGTATCGTCTGCTAGGTACTTCACCGGCGCTCACGCTATTTCGCGGTTAGAACGGCTCCTCTTATATTCCTTCCTCCATGAGTATTTTTCATAGGAGACGGAGGGGAAGAGATATTGGGTCACTTTGAAGAGAGGGTGTGGTCAAAGAAAGAGCGAGAACACACAAAATACAATAACCCAACAAAAGAATTAGCACAATATTAAATAATAAATAAAATGTGTAATCACTTTTATTATGTAATAATAACTAGCATAACTGAAATTAAACTTCAATTAGTATATTTTTAACAAATTATATTAAATTCAGAAATATTTAATGTTTAATAACATTTTTATTGTTAATAATTTATTTTTTGCTATAATTTTAATTTATTGAATTATTTGTAAAAAAATTTTTAAATTTTACATGTATATCAGAATTTAAACTAAGATATCTAAATATCATACTTTTTATTAATTATTAGGTTTTAAAATAATTATATTAAATAACGAAATTAAATTTTAAAGCTTAATAATTGTAAAATATCAAGCAGGAAAGAAAATTACATTTTAACAAAAATTTATTATAATGAACATATTACAATGCTCTTTTAATGGGCTAGTTTAAAATAATTTTACTAGCTCTACAACATGTTTTTAATCATATACCTTTATAATCTCGCATCTTGAAGATTTTTTCCATCTATGAGAATCTCACTTCTACTAATTTCAACTACTTCAACATCAACTGCTAGTTGTGTTAGTAAATTAAAATTAATTCAGATGTATTTAAGATCAACCATGTAACATATTATTGCCAATGAGACTAAGTATATTTAAGTGGAGAACGAGAAACACTTAAATTAATAGACATTCATAATGTAGCTAATCAATTAGCTTTATCGAAGTTCATTATCAAAAGTGGGGAGTTAAAAAGTCATGTTGACAAATAAACATGGAGTGAAAAGGGCGAGAGAAGAGTTGATGGAACTTGACAAAAACGAAAAACTTATTATTATACGTTTATATATAAATAATTTTACATAATTTAGTTTCTCTTAAAAATTGTTTTCTATTAATCGAGTTTTCAATGATGATGTACTAAGTTTTATTCTTCGCTTAAGATCTGTAATGATGTATATAATTATTTTATTTCACAAATGTGGTACATGAGTAAATAACGAGAAACTCTTATGTTTTTCTGAAAAATTTCTGATATGATATATTACATTAGACAGCTCCCTTTTTATGCATTTGAGAGGTTTTTCATTTTGGTTTAAAGTTATTTACTAAAATTATTTGTGTTGATGCCATATATTGTGTTATGGGGATAAATGATTCAGGTAGACTCCAAAAAGGTAAACTTATACGATTACTTAATATACATTCTCTAAGTTAAGTTACTTACCTATGAGAGATACCGAAGATTGTAAGAGAATAAAAATAAACTATCGCATAGTACATGTTCAATGCAATCTTAAAAATTTAATAAGGTTCAAAAATAGGTATTTGAATACATGATTACTCTCGATAATTGAGGCTTCAATAAAATAAATGAAAGTGAATTGAAAATTCATGAATCACATGAAATTCTAATGACTTCGCCGGTAAAATTTAATAGTAGCTTTTTATATTAAGTATACTTGCGTGTTTCGCTTCCACTTTGAGCAAAGTAGGAACCTAATACGAATTAGGAAAATAAAATGTCATTACTGATCAAATTATTTAAAAATTTTAATCTTCATATTGATTTCCTTTTCAAAAAACCATTTAAATGTGTTGACAGTATCAAAAATATTAGAAACACTTTTAATATCATGTAGTGTAATAGCAGATAAGGACACCTCTAAGTTTGTATCTTTTTAAATTATTACCAAATGCATGACAAACAGTTTAATTTCCTAGACTATGAATCATTCACAAAATCTCTCAGAAAAGATGAGAATCGACTCTAGAGAAAAATCGTAATTTAATAAAAACATTTTGTTTTTATAGAATGAAATTTCTCTCAAAAATATAAATTAATTTATGTAGCTTTAAAGATTAAATTTTTGGTTGAAGGATATAAAAGACTTCAACTTTAGCAAACCTTCAAATTTTTTAATAATACTTTATGAAGAGTTCTTCTACAGAAAGCATTTTAATTTAACTTTTAAACACCAAATGAATTTCACTTATCTTGCTTTAAAACAACTGAAAGTGTAATAATTTCTAGAATTGGTATAATTTGTTTCAAAGAATGGGATAAATATCAATAACATGTGATGTCATTGACAGAGTAGGAAATATTTATTTCCTAATATTATTCTTACACAGTATACAATAAAATTTACATTTAGTGCAAGAAAACAGATTAAAGTTCTAGAAAAAAATGACATTTCACAGCAGAGTATAATGTCAATAATATCATAATTCAGTTTTTCTCCCCATATGCACACACTTTTAATCATGAGACATATTTAAAAAATTAACTAACATATCAGTGTCAATATTAATTATCATAAATATTCATAACCATCATAATTAAGTGTGAAGCAACAAATAATTTAAGCTATCTCAGTTAACAACTTTTCAATTTATTTTAAGATTTTTAAACATATGTACACTTTTTCCCAGATATAAATATCAATAAGTAATAAATAAATAAAGACAAAATAAATCTACATTAAAAATTTGCGAAAAAACAATTAATATTTACAGCTAATTTTCAATCCACAAAATATTTCTGTAATGTAAAGATACCAGAAAATTTTTTTATATTTTATTACGTGGAAGTAGTAGGATTTCCCACCCCCCATTGGCGACTTTTTTGTCGCCAAGTTACGCTCATGTTTTTTAATTTTCTGTAAGTTCCAAACCTATGCATTTTAAAAATTTTTTAGGTGTAAGTTTGATATCAATATAAGTGATTTCTCAACAAATCTAACATCCTTATTTTTTATTGTAGTGCTGCCAATTTGAGATTTTGTTATAGTGTTGCCAAAATTGGTTTTCTCATGTTTTACTTCATTTTTATGTCAATGCTTCTTTTCAGTGGCAAAAGTATTTTTAGTTCCACCCCCTTGAAATGGAACTTAAGAGGGTTTTCCACTTCAATGGGTGCCCATTCTGGGTTGCGACTTTTTCCGTTGCCAAGTGGCGACCAATAGAAGGGGATATCCTACTATTTCCGATATAAGTAATAAATAAACAAAATGAAACTGGAAAAAAAGAACAGTTTACAAAGTTCAGATACTAGCGACAGCGAAACACAACAGCCAACCTCGAACAAAAAGTTGAAATTGAAAGTAAAACAAAAACTTCAATTGCTGTTGCCACTGAAAAGAACCAGGCTCAGTTTTACTGTACGGTCACCCTTGCGTGTTTCTTTTTTTAAGCCAAATTTGGCGAACAGAGCCTTATTTTTGACTCATGTGATTCTCGCGAGATGCTCGTCATACAGATGAAGACCAATAAGAATTTAGGTGAAGATTATATTTTAACAACTCTAGTGTTTCTGTCATCATGATGAAATTTAAAACATTTTGTTGCATTTCAACATTTTCCTAGAAATTTTTGCGAGTTTTCGTAAGATTTTTTGTGTGTTTTACAATTTGCTTGACATTTTGGATAGTTAAATTCCAGGTTGTATTGCTCTTTTTTATTACTTTAAAATTTTAAATTGAATTTAAAGTTACTGTTTAAAATTGTGTCGATACATTCTTTCTTTAGTTTATGTATATGGCATTCTTATAATTTATATTATTACTATAAAATACTATATAATTTGTATATATATTTTTAAAATTATTGTTTCTGTATTTAATTCCTTGAAGACATTCTATTTAACAGCTTAATTTGTACTTAATAATTTATATTTATTCTTTTCCGAATGTTGCTTTATTTTCCAATGTTATTCGTCTTCTGGTTCTTCTGGAATTTTCGTAAGAATTCGTATTTGATTTTCTTAAAACTGATGTTTACTTTTTCAAAGTTCCCATATTTTCCTTATTCGCATTCGTTTCCGAAGTAATTTCTTATTTTCAGCTCCCTCGTTCTTTTCGAAATATTTTTGTGAATCAAAATATTTTATCGAAAGCAAAATATTTATTCGAAATGTTTTTGTGCTTTGTTTTAATCAAAAAACTTTATTGATAATTTAACATATCAACTTTATTTTTTACCATTGATATTTGAAATCTATAAATTTGCGTTTTTTGTTAATTTTATAAAATTACTTGAGTATACTGATAGATACCAATAATGAATGAAATACTTGTCACTATTTCAGCCATTTTTCCCGATATGAAATTTTTCATAAGTATGACGTCATACGGTCTTGGTGACCTTTTGAAAAGTTCGCCAAGGGTGACCGTACAGTAAATTTTAACCAAGAACCATATGTATGACGTTTGAAACTGGAGAAAAACCAAATCTGGCAACAAAAACTTAAATTAGCAATATAATAATCAAAATAAAAGATGCTAGATTTGGCGAGAAATCACTTGGGACAGGAAAATAATTCCTTGAGTTGAAATTTAAGTAGCTAAATTTTCAATAATAAATAGAAGAACAGCATTCATCTGATTTCCGAATTCCTAGAATTACTCTATTTTTCTAATTATTCCAGATTTGTTTCCTTAATTTAATAGTTATTGCAAAAATTCTCAAATTTGATGAATTCATGAAATGATATTTTTGTAAAAATCAATTTATTTAAGTTATAGTGTAATTTTCAGAGTAAATGTTCATAATTATATATAGAATTGTTAAAATAATTTGAAAACTGGTACTATTATGTCCTAATTATTTGTAGCATTCAATCTAAAATCATTGGATTCATCAAAATTATCTCATTAAATATTTGAAAATTTTAACTAATTCTGAAATCTTTCATCTTATTTATTTTTAAATAGATGCTATTAAATGTAAATTTTATTTATTAATGTTATTTTACTTCCTTCAATTTTAATTTTGGAATATTTTTAAATAGAAGCTTTTAATCAATTCTTACTACGATTATTGTTTTCTTATTAACAGTTAGGCTAAGTAATTTGAAATGGGTTTTTATATGATTGTTATGGCTATTTCATTGTTTAGATTTAGGCTTAGCAATTTTGAAGCGGTAGTAAAAACGCCGATATACTCCAAACTGTATTACAATTGTGCGAATAATAAGGATATATCTTTGAGAAGCTGACATTTTACTGTCATGTCGGACCAAATTAAGTCATAACACAAATCTGAAAATAATAATGATTATAGAAATACTTGTCAGGTACGGAAAAAGATACAATTTCTTATCAGACAAAAATATTCAGAAAATTAAAAGATATTAGGGACTTTAAATGGCTGATCACATAAAATAACAAGGAATAACCTTAGTTCTTCAGATCTTGACAACAAAAGGTAACTTATTACAACAACTTGAACACATGAAAGTAATTACTAACTTTTTCATATCACTCAAAAATCGTTTTCTTCAAAAATATTAGATGCAAAGAATTGAATACAAAATATAACAACAAACAATAATCCCGCTCAAAGCGAAAAGTTTAGAGTGTTGCCAGATTTCATTCAAGAAGTTACGATTACTCAAGAAATGCAATTTAATCTCTAATTTTAAATGTAAGATTTTTAAAAAGAAAAAAATAAGATTTTTAAACAATTAAATAAGATGCATTTGTATAATATTATTTATTTAACTTATAATTATATTAGAAATTGATGAATAAATTTTAATAAAAATAAAAAATAATTTAAAAAATTAAAAAGATTTTTTAACAATCAATTAAGATTTAAATGACAATTAAAGAAGTAACTATAAACTTATTTTATTTTATTAATATATAAGCTATCTTAAATTTTAAAAAGAATGATTTAAAGCCCCTATTACATTAGAGTTGCCCAGATTTCAGTTTGAGCAACTCCCGTAGACTTAACTTTAGGTGACGTCACAGCTTAAAATTTCAGCAACTCGTTCTTTTCGTCCAATGAATGCTTGAGATTTCTTTCAAGTTTGCTGTACGAAAATAACAGCTTTACTAGATTTAATAATCGATACTTTTTTAGGCTAACATTTTTAAGGTTGCCATATTTTACTTAAAGGGTGTCCACATTTCATAATGAATTCTTATTTGGGAATTTAATTTGTAGCCAAATTTTATTTACTATACGTCATCTTGATTCATGTGAACCTTTACTTTTAAGATGGGGAAAGAATCTCTGCCGATGTGAAAATCAACGCTAATACATAAGTAACACATTTTTGTGTGTATAATTTATTCTTAAATAAAAAGATTAAGAATTTGAAAGAAAAAATAATTTCAGATTGAAGCTTCAATTTAAACTTGAAATTCTATAAACACCACACAAATTTGTATATATTATATTATATTGTAAGATTTTCCTATACAAAAATAATTTCTTAACAACAATGTTTATAAAAAATTTATGATTAACTATTGATATATTAAAAAAGAAACTCAAATTACTATTTTAAAAGTTGAGGAAATGCACAAAAATTATATTTTTTTAAAAAATATATATATTAGTTATGAATTTTAATTTATAATTTATTTTTAAAATGAAAAAATCAATTATTTCTCTTTTTTATAAAAGTAAATATTATGGCATATTAAAATAAGATGCATTTTTAAACTAATTATTTATTACCTTTAAACAAACACACCACATAAAAGCAGAGATTCTTTACACTATCTTTATTTACATGCAGTTTCTTAAACTAAAATCTGCAATAAAATGACAAGTATATTTTGAGTGAATATATATATTTTTAAGTTTTGTGAGAAAAAAATGAAGAAAAAAATAATTGATAGCATTTTGTGATGCCTTTATATGAATAGTTTGTTTGATATTACATTTTTAAATTGAAAAAATGTTATGAAATTTGTATGAAACTAAAAGAATGAAGTGCTATTTAGCCTCATAGCTGATAATCTTGCAATTGAAAGTCATGGTGAGGCATTTGAATATCTACAGTGAATTTTCTTTTAGGAAGAGTTCACATAAGTTGTGGGTCATATTCATTTATTGTATTTGTTATTGCTCATTGTAAAACTCTCAAGCACTCGATGATATACGTGTATGGAGAAAGCTCATCTATATGATACTCATCTCTAATTGTTCAGTAGTGACTGCAATTAGTGTTTATTGTTCATTTCAATGATTAGTTAATTGCTTCACAATGGAAGTCAAAATACTCTCGATATTGACCATGATGTGCATTAAATTATTTTGCAAGTATAGCAATCATCTAAATTTTTTATACTTTCACACTATTTATATTTACATCGCAAATGATACAAATACAAGATTTCTATTTTAATCAAATATTGTATTTAATTTCATTATTAAAATTGTAACTTTTTAACACATAAATTTGTAACACAGCCCTTCTAAAATTTGATTTTTCACTAGTTCTATACTGTAATCTATAATATGTTAAAAATGCTTCATCATAAAAACAATTGAATAATTATAGAATAGAATGAAGTGCTATTTAGCCTCATAGCTGATAATCTTGCAATTGAAAGTCATGGTGAGGCATTTGAATATCTACAGTGAATTTTCTTTTAGGAAGAGTTCACATAAGTTGTGGGTCATATTCATTTATTGCACTTGTTATTGCTCATTGTATGCAAAAATACTTCATCATAAAAACAATTGAAAAAGGCTTGAAATTATTGAAATCTTATATTGATTTATATCAATTTAATACACAATATATACAGGAATAATATTTTAATGTTTATTTAAAAAGAAATTTTTGCTTACATTAAAATCATTTCACTATTTTATTTGTACACTCCAGTATTTTCATCATTATAGGAATTTATTTTTAAGTCTAATTTACATACTGTCAAAAGTAAATGGAGTTAGTTGTAAGATTGTAATATATTTTGGATGAGTAAATGAACATTATATAAGTGTGTTCCAGGGAAAAAATGTACAAAAGAATTTAATTATATGAAGAATAATAATGAAATCTTATAAATATGTATTTGTAAATAATAAACCAAAATGCTTGTGTCCTCAACATTTAATTATAATGCATTAACTAGCTAAAAAGAAAAACAGGAAATTAATGTAATGAAAAAATAAAAGTAAAATTAACACTAAATATTTTTATATGGCATACTTATTTCGACTAAAGTTTCAGTTTAAATATGCAAATGTAAGTTCAATACAAACTGTAAACATTGTAAAATGACAAAATAGTCTCATGTATTGAATAACTAACAAAACTTTAAATAAAATTAATGTTTGAAAGCTCAGTAAATTTAATAAATATTGAAAGTGGAACACTTCTCATCTACTTTGCTGAAGAAATTAAAAACAATTCTTATACTGAAAATTCTCGAGTTTGAGTTTTAACTATCTATTAAAATTATTATGTGTTTCATCTATAATATTGAAAAAGTATACAAAAAAGATAAAAAAAAATTTAATCTTCATCAAATGAGTTTATTAAATTATTTATTTCTAGCTGAAGAGCATTTTCTTTTTTGTTTGTTTTTAACACCGGCAATTCTGCTAGATTGAAATGGAATACAATAATTAAAACCAATCACTTATTTCCATGTTATTACTTCCACTTGGCGAAAAAACGACAAAACATATCCGTGTTAAAAATCATTGGCGATATGAATTGCTCGATTTGCTGCTAATTAAAAAGAAATAAAAATTTTAAGAAAAAAAATTTTGTAACTATATTTGACGCCCCTCTTAAAGCGGCGCATGGGGCACGATTGACCCCTTGCCCTCCCCCTTCACTACGCCTCTGATTCCTTCTAGCTTTTTTGTAAACTCCTTAGAGTTTTTACTGTTTAATTATGGAACAAACTTTTTTAATTAGATAAAAATGGCAAAATGTTTTATTTTAAATGTTTTTTTGAAAAATTTGTTAAAAAAAGTTATTGAACCAATGATAATTCAACGGATGATTCAAACCTGATCGCTCATTGGTCACATTCATGTGATTAAATACTTATGTAAATGTCATACAGAGAGAATAGTACCAAATTGCTTTCGTAATTCGTTAACATGATGCCTAAATCATCTGCATTTCGAATTTTTCTTCTTTTTAAATATTTATTTCACATATTAAAGTATTATATTCATGAGTAGAGAATTAGAAAATTTACTTCTCATTTTTTACCCTCTCTATTATTTATTTTAAATCTCTTAACTCTAATATAACTCTGGATAGATATATTTCATAGTGCTCAAACTTTGATATATTTAACTATTATTCTCAACAAGAATTAACTTTTCTATTACAATTAAATTATTTATATTTTCCTATTAAATTATTTGATATGTATTATTTTACTATATTTTTTCTCATTAAATTTTTTTTACAGAAGATAATTTTGTATACCAAATACTCTCTATTATTCTTGCCTATATAAATATTAAAATACAATATCCTTTAAAATTACATGTAGGAATTATTTAAATTACGGTCTTAGATGCAAATTAAGAATAGTTTGTAATGCAATAAATCAAGTTCAATAAACACTATTTTTTTAAATCATGAAGAAATCAAAATTTGCATATATTATAAACATATAATATTCAATTAAAACTATTTTTTCCTAAAAATAAAACCGAAAGTCTAACATATTTTTTTAAAGGCAAAACTTGTAATTAAATTAATCTTTGATTCATTTTTTAAGAATAACAAAACTAAAGAGACTACATTGAGAAAAACAAATAACAAAACACATTATCTTATTTTATTAAAAATCTCAAAACAACTTCAAATTTTACATTAAAAATAGTTAAAAAAGGAACTTATAAACATGAAAAAACTGGCATAAAAATTTGGTTACAAGACATTTAAGGACTGTTGGAATTAAATTTTTCAAAGTTAAAAAAAATAGTTGTTCCAAAAATGAAAGTTCTCAATTAATCAATACAATTAAAAATAGTCACATCTTCAAAACAAAAATTAAAAAAAAGTCATCAGTCAACAACATTAGTCATCAGACAGAAAAATTCAAGGTTCGTAGTGCTGATTACTCACATCTTCAAGTGTCTTTCTTTGTTCCAAGTTCTTTTGTGGACTTTGTTCATTACATTCTTGCTTCTCACAATTTTCTCTCTGAGATATAATATTTCCTACGGTAGCGGCGGAGTTTTGAGGATCCTGATTACTATCATTTTCTAAATAATATTTTGGGTCTAGCTGAAGTGCATGATACATTTCAGCTTTACTGAAATTCATTGGGGAGGTAGATGAATGAGAAAAAATGCTGTTTATATCAAAACTTCCATCTCCTGTGAAATTTGATCCCAACTGTTCCTGCTGAGGTTGATCGGATACAATAGGGATGTTGAAATACGAGATGTCAGTGTCCGCAACATCTTTTAAAAGTACTTGGTACACAGCGTCTGTAATATTCATGTCTATAGCTTGGGTCTCAGAGGAACAACTGTGCTCTTCCATTGAAGGATGAACATTTTTCTCATCTTCTAGTTGACAGCTTTCTCCCATTGCAGGAAGAGCGCTGTTATCCTTCTCATTGACCATCAGTTGACTGCGCTCTTCCAATGCTGGAGGAAAGCTTTCGGCTTCTTTCACTTGAACATCTTCTATTTTCTGAAATTGACTTTGCTCTATCTCCTTCTGGGGAACATTTATTTTTTTTCTTTCTTGTTCGATTTTTCTTGGACAATATAATGTTACAAAACAAGGAGACAGAGCTTTTTTTGCCAATTCAAATGAATTTTTTTTAACATAAACATATTGATGAGCTTTTATTTTCAAGCGTTTTTTATTTCTCTTATCACAAACTTTGCCGTTGTCTTTTTTTATTTTATTGCCATTTTTAAATGCGTACACTTCCACAATCTTTTTATTTCTCGAAAAAATTCTTTTTAACTTTACCACAGGAAAAACACTTAACATTGTTTTAACAAAAGAATAGTTTTTATTTTCAACAAAAAAGTAAAAGTCATTTTGCTCATGAATAAAGGTACTGTCTTTAGAAAAGACGTTTTGATAAAATATTGGAGTTTGATCAATTTCATGAGCATGAGTAATAATTCTTTGAAGAAAATATATTATGCTGGCAGTATGAAGCATGTCAGAATGATAGAATTCTGGGTAATGTTCTTTTATAGTTTTGATTGTCAATGATTTGTAAGAATAACTGTCAAAGTCATTTCTCATCTTCTTAATTAGATCAAATTCTTTAATCATTATACCGGATCTTCTTAAAACACGTATTTCTTCATCAACGAAGTCTGTTTTTAACTTGGTAATCACTGATAATTTCTCCATAATCGCAGATATTTCAAACACTGAAAAATAAAACACATATATTACTAAAAGGTATATAACTAAAAGTATTAATAAGATTAAAATACAGATTCAGTAAAAAAAGATAAAACATCCGTGTTCAAAATGTTACTTTTGAATTTTTATTTTCGTATCGTGCTCAAAAAAATTAAAGGATATTCAGGTTGTGGGTTGATTTTGTGATGTTTACTGGTGCAAGATCCAATATAGGACATTTCTGCACTTTACAATTTTTCACCAGGAGAATTGTTTAGATTAGTGGCAGACATAATTGGCTATATGAAATAAAAATAACATTTCTTTCGCAGAAGAAATGTCTTTTATTGAGCATTTGGGATAAAAAGGAAATATCAGAATTTGGGCAATAGAAAAACAAAGGAAAAAAGTGTTTCCTTAGAATAAAATAGATTTTAGTATGAAGCATGGTTTTATCGGATGGTCAGTAAAGCTGAACCCTTTGAAGCATCAAGTGAATGATGTTATAAAAGAGGGGCTGGGGTATTCTATCCCATTCCCCCACGCTAGAGGAGTTTGTTCAAGTTCTTGGAGAGTTTGTCGGAATGGTAGGTGTCCAGTAACTCGTGTGCTTAGAATGTCCCAAACATGCTTTATAGCAGGGATGGCCAAGACGTTGACCGCGAAGACATTTTAGGTAGTGCGCGCGACCATCCTGATAATGACCTTGGATATTAATTTAATTTATAACTTATGATATAGAATAAATTATTGACTTAAAATAAAAACTTACTACAGTTTACGCTTTAAAACCTAAAACTGTGCAAAGAAATACAGTAAATTTGTTGTTTTACGGTGGAGAATTAAACAGAAACATCTTGACAAAGTGGGATACTTAGATAAATTGGCGCAGCAAGTCGACTAGTCTACCAATCACATCCGCCCGT
The DNA here is from genome assembly GCA_037975125.1 of Latrodectus hesperus. NCBI lineage: Eukaryota > Metazoa > Arthropoda > Arachnida > Araneae > Theridiidae > Latrodectus > Latrodectus hesperus. The sequence continues at coordinate 45,001,557 of CM075854.1, read as the reverse complement.
TTAGTTTCAGTTCTCAGTTAATCGTCTAACGTTGCAGATTCTTCACTTTCTACTGCACTGATACGATAATTTGTTGTTTCGGCAACCCTTCCTAAATGACTCAGCCAGGTACCAGTGCTAAGAGAAGTAAAACATAGTGGAAGATGATTTCTTTTTTGTTATGGTGAAGGAGAAATGTGTTTGTCTCATATGTAACTCAAGTGTGGCACTATCAAAAAAAGCAAATGTCGAAAGTTATTTCAAAACCATGCACTTAAAATACGCTAGACTTTGCAATCGGCAGTGAAATTCGAAAATTTAAAGTGCACGAATCAAAGGGGAATTTACATTTAAAGCAATCGTTATTTACGAGACCAGGCACCAAAGCTAAAGCAGTAACATTGGTGCTGTTCAAAATTACAGAAGTTTTGATAATGCGATAAAAAAAAACTATTTGAAAATGGAAAAATAATAAAAGAAACTTTCTGTAAAGTTCGAGAAGTGCTTTTCAACGATTTTAAAAACCAATCGGAAATATTATCGTCAATAAATAATATTTCTTTGTCGCTTAACACTGTGATGCGACGGACTGAAGCTATAAATAGTGATTTCAAAGATTTATTTAATGGTGATTAAAAAGCTTGTAAGTTCCTATCACTTCAATTTGATGAATTCACAGGTAATAGTGACATAGCACAACTATGGATTTTTGTGAGAATGATTTTCAAAGATATGACTTCAACAGAAAAGTTATTAAATATAATTCCATTGAGAAGACATACCAGAGGCAAAGATATCTACAATTCATTTACAAACTTTATTGATACGACAGGATTTCCAATATATAAATTGGTCTATTATAACAGATGGAGCTCCAGCAATGGTCGGAAATGGAATTGGTTTTATTGCCTTGTGCAATATCATTAGGAAATTCCCATTTTTTCCACCTACCATTGCATTATCCATCAACAGGTATTGTGTTCAAAAATACTAAACTCTAATGATATAATACAAATTACTTTTAAAATTGTCAATTCAATTTGTTCAAGAAATCTTCAAAGACAATTTCAGGTGTTTTTGGAAGAAACTGAATTAGAGTACAAAGATGTCTAATTGCACACAGATCTGAGGTGACTAAGTCATGGGGCTTTTTTAAAAAGATTTCATATTCTGGTACTAGAAATAAAAAATTTTCTACAAATGAAAGTAGAGCACATTACTGAATTGGAAGATGAGAAATGGCTCATGAAACTAGCTTTTCACTGCGATATCACTGCAAAACTTAACGACTTAAACCTCAATCTACAAGAAAAGAATAAATGTTTAATAGACATGATGAGCGCGATTCAAACTTTCAATCAAACGATAAAAAGGTATGCGTCTCAATTAAGAAAACGTGAATTGAGGAACTTCAAAAAGATGGAGGAAGAGTGCATCCATAATCCAAACCGAGACATCGAAAATCTGCCAAAAACTTAGATATATTTTTTGAAGAATTTGAAATAAGTTTCGCTGACTTACTTAGGTTGGAAGAAATACTCAATTTTATGATATTTCCATTTAATGAAAATATCAACATTGATGGAGTACCTGAAAAAATAGGACATTTAATAAATACCACACCAGTCACGGCTGAGGAAGAAATTATTAAATTAAGATGTGATATTCCTTAAGTCCAGAGCATCTAGTGATACTGATTTTTGGAAATTAATTTTTGAGGAAACGTTTCCAAATATTTACAGATTGATTTTGTATTTGAAATCATACTTTGAATTGACGTATCTTTGTGAATCCACCTTTTCAGACAGATTGGCAATAAAAACCAAACATTGGCCGCATTTAATAGATGAACATTTAATTTCGTGTTTATGCATTGGCCACCCCTGCTTTATAGGGTTCCTGTCTGGAGAGAATGGCCATTCCAATCATTTGATTCCTTCCTCCAAAATGAAATGATTTAGAAAGTTAACACAATGTGGCCTGCAACTATCATCTATCATCGACAATTGGTGCAGTGTAAATGACTACAATAAATCTTCGACTTAAAGTTCGTGCATTTCTGCATAATTTCAAAATTTTTGATACAAGGATTAGGAAATTTTCTTTTTTTGAACAAATGACACATATTTCAAGATACGGTAACATTTAAAGCAACTGCTGAAAACAATTACATTTCCTATTATTGATGTCTGCAAAACTTTGAATGAAATTTTACATTTTGACCAAGGCTACCATAATCATCCCTACGAACGGGTGAGTCTTTAAAAAGTCTGTAAATAGGAATTGCTGTTTCTTCAATTTCTGGAAATGAGAAACATCCATGGCTACAAAATAAGCGTTGTACAGAATATGTAGGCTGCAACTTCTAACATTTACAAGATTTGAATGATGTTAAGATTTTTAAAAAATCAGCCATTTTAGTGAAAATGGACAAATTTACATCATCTAGCGTTTTAAATGCTTCTTATTCACTTTTCAAGTAAAATAAATATTTACCTTTACTAATTTAATGATTACACTTAAAATATTTTTTGATTAGCAAGTACTTCAATATCTTACATTATTACTAAAGGTTATACTTCTACCTTCTTGAAAAAGTATTACAAACAAACACCATGGTATGACTTTTTCAATCTTTTTGGGTTTTAGAAATAAAATTTTAATAAGTTAATTCTGATATTAAGCTAAATAATTCGAGTTTGAATAAGATAATTCTAATATAAAAAATAAATTTTATCATTAAGATAAAATAATAATTTGAAATACTTGTTTTTAATAGGTTAGCATTAATGCAGTCCAAACTAGGTAAAATATTCATTTCTAGTTCATGAATTTATACTTGCAAAAATGTATTTTATGGATATTTACTTTTTTAATGAAAACTATTTAAGAAACACTTGATTAATCTAATCAAGTGCAGAAAAATATTTATATTTCATAACTATCAAAAGAAGATGGAAGTTAAATCCATATTTTACTAATTTACTTTTTGAAAGAAATCTTTATCGAAGTCTGATCTTTTGTATTTCTAGGTAATTATACTACAGTGAAGGGAAGGATATTAAGTGTAGAACTAATTTGAATATGTGAAAAAATATGATATTATTATGTTCTGCATTATATATTTAATTATTAGAATAGAATTATTGTAAAGAGCGTTAAGATTTCTCCGTTTTTATTTTTGCTTTTTTCTCCATCTAAAAAATAAATTTTCATGCGTGAGATACATGTATTTTAATACACGAATAAAATCATTCAAGAAATACTAAAAGACATATAATAACAACAACAAAGATTCTCCTACGGAATGATATTTTTTACATAATTAGAAACAGAAATCATTTGATACGAGGAATTTAATATAAAAAATTTACAATCAACATTTACCCACAAAATTTCAACTGAAGTCAGTAGCTTACTATTTGCTATAAATTCTATTATTAGATAATTTAATACAGTTTTTACTGTTTTCTAATTATTAAAAATATTAAAATTTTGCCAAAATTCTTTAGTTTGTATGTATTGAAGCATGAAAACCATTTCCTTTAACGATTTTGAAAAGTATCTCCAATGATTAAAACCAATTAATAATTAAACAAAAAATTAACTAGCTATTACAGCTATTTAAAATTGTTTCTGATTTTCATTAAAAAGAAATGTTGCATTTAACTGCTTTAAAATAATGATTAAAGTAAGTATCATTTGATTCAATCCAGTACTTTTTATTTTTATATCAGAAGAAAATTATATATATATATATATATATATATATATATATATATATAATATATATATATATATATATATATATATATATATATATAGCAACATGATATTTTAAAATTATAATATGATATGCGTTGTGATAGCTATCGCATATTTATTTAATTAAGATTTTAAGTACGAAAACTTCTTAGAAGAATTATTCCTGATAATATTTTCAAAATAATTTTAAAAAATCCTATAAAGTGTAAAAAAAAATTATAACAGGGACTTATAGAAATTTTCTAGCAGCACATTCACAAAGCAAACTGTAAGCACATGTTGGTTTCTTCAGCTGACAGCAATTGATGGACTTGCCCTGCTGTAAGTCACTCAAATGTGAATATTGTGTGGTGGTCCAGGGTAAAGCAGGAAATACATCCCATCAACAGTTAAAGGCTTTTGTATTCTTGACAAGAGCTAAAAGGGGAAAACTTATATTTCAGTGAAAGCCAAAACTATGTTGCCACCATGAAGCAAAAATGAAGCACTTACTTCACAGAACCCCATGCGGTTAAGGGATTAATGAGTTCTTTTACATTTTGAAACATATAGGTACATTATTTTTATATCCAACTTACTTCATTGAAGAAAACAAAAAATACTATAAGCTAAGGTACAACCAATAAGCATAAGATATTATTATACTAAAATATGGCATCTAACACGAATTTTAATAGGTATTAAATTTAAGAATTATTTATATATTCGAAATAAGTTTGGTTTTTTGTAAAAGTTTAGTGGAAAAACATGAAAACACTTCAATAACAAGCTGAACTATGATAACAACACATTACAACACTACAATATTATACAATAAAAGGCTGAAAGTGTGGTTAAGGGAATCATTTTATGCACATTAGATTTATCTGAAAAAGTTGATGTCATGCACAAAACAAATGTCATTACTTTTGACAAGAAAGGAATAAAAATAATAAAATATCAAAAGAATGAGTTTTTATTATATAAGACTTTAGACATTATAAAGTATGTAACTAATGATAGTATAGGATGTTTGAGATAAATGTTTTTGATTCGAAACTATTATATTGAACATAATAAACAAGCCAGATATCTTTGTCACGTGGAAATTTAAATGTGGAAACTTTTATCATGTTCTATGAAGTTAATTTTTGATTATAATAAATTTTGTTTCATTCATTTTTATTGCATGTTCTAAAAATATAAAAAATTAGAAACAGGAAATATAATTACTATCTTTCTTCTTATGAGGTTACTGTATCAAAGTAATAGTTTTGAAACAAATTAGAATAACGAGAAGAATTACTTAACAGATGCTAAAGAATAGCAGGAAGGAAACTGAGTATCAATTAGACATTATCCTTGTCACTTGAGTGATTCTTGTAGAAATAGTGCAATTGAATAACTAACCTTTTTTCTCTCATGACTACAATAATAAATAAATTATATATCCCTTTGTTGTCCCTAAGATGCGATACATAATACAATATCTTCTCCAGATTTCTAATACAGCCAAACTAAACTCTACAGTTAGTATATTTTGTTGGAGTAACACATATCTTTAAACTCTGATTTTATTGGGAAACTCCCGATTTTTAATAATTTTTCCTGATTCCACGATAATGTATGAGAATCTACTGATTTTTGGCAATTTCAGTGAAATACTTAAAACAGTAGAAATTTTTCCAGAATACCACGCTTACTTTAATAATATATATTTCAATATTGTATGAGAGCAATTTTATTATATAACTTAAAAATAGGAAGAAAACTTTTACAACTATGATAAGTTAATGAGAAATTTTCTTTAAATAAAATTAGGCTATATTACAGTTAAAATATATTTTTTATCGCAACATTTGTAAGTCTTGATAATAATTTGAATCAATGAAAAACTTGTAAGAACAACATAGAGTGTATCAGTTTTGAGAAAAAAAATTATTTTTCATAATATAATATAGTTTGTCTGAAAATTTGTGATTTTATTAAACATGCATAATTTTATTTGAATTTATGTGTATTTTCAAAGAAATTTATATAAATTTTTGATTTAAGAAATTTGCAAAATATTATTGTTGTCTATACAAGCATTTCATTGCTTATTGTCATTTTGTATTGATATGTGGCATAATTTATTTATATCCACTGAAATGAGATGACTTATTAACACGCAATAAAAATAATTTTGGTTTACATTAACGGCCTGAATAATGTAATTTAAAAAGCTATTTTAAATGCAATATTTTCCATAAAGTTAAAGTTGTTTTTCACTGGAATTTTTCTGAGATAAAAAATGAAATAAAACTTTCGTTTTAATATATGGTAAGTGAAATGTTTAAAAAGATACTATGAAAAATCGAGTAAGTTGATTCTAAATTAGGGGCATAAAGTCTTACCCAATTATTATTATTATTTTTTTTTTGCAATAAATAGCTATAATTTGTAAAGTTAAAAATATTATAGAATATCTAAAAATTTTAAAATAAGGAGCAGGTTATATTCAAACCCCAATGATCAACAATTTGTAGTCTTTCATAAATAACATAATGCACAATTGAGAATAAAAATTTTTAATTATTTCAGTTGGTTAAACTTTGTTAGCACTTCTAACCTGCCTTATCTCATACCATGAAGATTGAGAGATTACCATTCAAATACTTTTAACTATTTCTACATCAATTGCAAGTGTGAATGTTCAGTTCATTCAGCAATTTAAAGTTAATTTTGATTTATTTATGATCCATCATGAGTCAAAACTGTCTAAGTGATTTAACATTTTTAAGAATAGAAAAAGAAAAATTTGAAATGATCAACTTTGATAAAGTAATTCATCAATTCCCTTAAGCAAATGCAAGAAAAATGTGAATATTGTATAATATTAGATTGTAAATAATTGCATCTACTTATATCTATAATATGTAATGAATTACTTCATGTTTATAATAGTTTTATGTTTTTTAAAATAATTGTATTAGTATATAAATAAATATCTTTTCATAATTAATTCTAAATAGCATAAGTCTGATTATTCTTTTGATACTTTTCCGAATTCATTCTAAGTGCTTTGTTTAGTTATAATTGAATTTTGTTCAATTTTAAAGCTTACCCTGTGAATTTAAATTCATATATTTGCGATTATTTTATAGCAGATACAATATTTTGTTATTATTTATATTGTATTCTTATTAAAAGTATACTCTATTTATTATAAAGTATTATATATACATAGTTATATTATAGTATAATCTTATTACTTAACACATTTCATTCCCATATTTATAGTGTGTGCATTACTATTTTTTTCAAGGGTTGCCAAAAAGGTATTGTACCCAGGCACTAATTACGCTCATTACACCACTAGGATTGAATCTCAAACGTGTGCACCGGGAGCGTGAAGTGATATTCCTATACCAACAGGCTTCTCTGTTACATTCTATTATTAAAAAATATATGAATAGAAAACACAAAAAAATAGCTCACAAATATAAATTAGTTTTTTGTCTCTCAATAACCAGAATGAGAAAAGAAAAAAATTACAAAAATTGCTAGACATACAGCAAAAGTGGCAGACCAATAGCACACTTGCCATGTAACAAAATATTTTGGCACACCTCAAATAAAAATGGTTTGCATTTGACTTAAAACTAACAATGTTTGATATAAAGTATCAGGATTGAACACAACAGAGCCTGCACAATAGAGTGATAAGGAACAAGTTCAGCAGATGGAAAGCCTCTGTCTTGCCTTATCATGAACTATGATTACTAATGACACACAGTTTGTTTATGCCTACAATGTGAGGTCTGATAACTTTAGAAATTTGTGTTAAATTTACCAAGTTTAATTGTTTATTAATATTAGTTTAGCAAAAAGTGAAAATTGCAAGATAATAAGTATAACAGAAAATTTCAAAACTGTTGAACTGAGAAATATGAGATGATTAGTAAAAGTGACAAAGTGTTTTATGTTCTGGAAAAGTGATATGTAGAATATTGTCTGTAAAATGGCAATTTGAAACATATCATAAACACAATCACAAAAGCCAGCCAGAACAAGAAGAATTAATTGCTAGAGCAAAGACAAACAACTAATGTCTATTATTAAATATGTTGTCAAAAATTGTCAAAGGGACACAGCAATTTATTCAGCTGCAGAAGTTATTACTTTGCACAGTATGCCTTTTTAAGAAAGAGTTTTTGAAGGAAGCCAGATTAGAATGCAAGTTCTTACTTTTTGAGCATTTTGAAAATAAAGATAAAACAATTCAATGCGTCAAGGATAATCCCTTATTTAGAAACACAGAATCTTAATACTGGTCATAAGTGTAACAGATCAACAAAATATGACATACTCCCCTCCTTTCATAACACTGTCTTGACAACAAGCATGTCACTAAATCTGCACATTTATCATTTTTGCTTGAGTTACCTGGGAACATAATATTGTTGTTAACAGCAACAAACTGTTTAGATATTTGAATATCAGTTTAAAATGCACTTACTGAGATATAAAATTCGAAAATAAACATTTCAGTAACAAATGAAGTTGCTCCAAGTATGGTGAGCAAAATTAATAATTTCATTAATTTTTTTACTAGGTTTAAGGAGAAGATTCTAGTTAAGATGTACAGCCCTGATGTCTGTCATTTTTTTTTTTTTTGCGACAAAACTGGGTCCTGAGAGCTTGGTATTTTTCGTAAGAGGAGGAGGGTAAGGGATGTTGTAAACTTACAAGGGATACCCCAAAGAGAGGGCTAGGTCAAAGAAAGAGTGAGAAAACAAAATTGAATAACAAAAGAATTAGCACAATATTATATAATAAATAAAATGTTTAAAAGTCAAATAAATAAAATTTGCAATCACATTTGCTATTTAACAATAACCAGCATATATGAAATTAAACTTCAATTAGTGTATTTTTAACAAATTATATTAATTTTAAAAATTTGTAATGTTTAATAATTTTTTATTGTTAATAATTTATTTTTCTGCATTAATTTTAATTTATTGAATTATTTGTACAAACATTTTTTAAATTTTACATTTATATTAAAATTTTAAATTAAGATATCTGAATATCATATTTTCACAAATTATTAGGTCTTAAAAAATAAATTAAATTTTAAAGCTTAATAATTGTAAAATACCAAGCAGGAAGAAAAAATACATTTTAATGTAAAATTATTATAATGAACATATTATAATGATATCTTAACGGATTACTTTAAAATAATTTTTACTAGCTCTACAACATGTTTTTAATCATATACCTTTATAATCTCGCATGTTGAAGACGTTTTTCCAACTATGAGAATTTCACTTCTAATAATTCCAACTATTTCAACACCAACTGCTAGTTGTGTTAGAAAATTAAAATTAATTCAGACACATTTGAGATCAACCATGTGACATATCATCTCCAAAGCGAATAAGTATATTTAAGTGGAAAACAAGAAACATTTAAATTAATAGACATTGAGATAATGAAGCTAATCAATTTGCTTTATCGAAGTTAATCATAAAAAGTTAGGAATTATTGTGTCATGTTTAGAAATAAACATAGAGTGAAAAGGGCGAGAGAAGAGCTGGCGTGTTTATGCTGTATATTGTGTTATAGATCAATGACTCAGGTAGATTTTTTTAATGGTAAACTCTCATGAGATATAACTTATTTAACTTAGAGAATGCATATTAAATAAAGTTACTTGCCTTGGAAAATTTCTAATAATGATTAAGTAAACAAGTTTTTTATTCAAAATAAAAAGTATAATACCTAATTAATATTGCTTTCGCTTATAAATACACAATTAAGACCTTTCTAGAAGTAATTATTCATTATTTAGAAATTAAAAGTATAAAAACTTTCGTAGAAATTTTATTCTTCTGAAACACTATACTTAACATCATATTAATTTTTCTTATAAGCGATTAAATCATTTTGTTTAACAAGCAATATTTTGCTAATATTTTGCATTTGCTTTTATAAATAAAAAATACGAAATTTAAATCTCATTTTCACTAATAACAAAAATCATTTGTCAAGAAAGGGAATTTCATAAAACTGAAATATTATAAATAGAAGTTTTAATATACATAAAAGGCGATTAAAGGAGTTACTTAATATTAAATAAAAAATTGAAACTTGCAATTTTCATACTCAGTAGGAAACATGTATAACCCACAAAATATTTCGTTTTGAAGAAAATGAACCAATGTGTATGGTAAAGTATTTCATTTCAAATTTTTTAATAAAATATTTCTATAATTATTACTATTATCATTATAGTACAATATGTCATTTTACTTGCTGCAGTTTTTGTTTAACCAACACAAAAATGAGAATTGAAAGTTAGTATCATGAATTTCATCAAAATAAGTTATCTCTGGATTCCCTCTCTTGAGTTAGACCTAGATTATTAGCTTTTTAAATTATCATAGTCTATACATACGACTTAAGTTAGGAAACTCTAAGTATAATAATTTTCATTATTTTTATGCTTCACCACTTTAATGACTTACTAGTCAACTTATGGCAGGTTGGGTTTTATGGCGCAAGGTCCAAGAATGGACATCAACTTATGGCAAAGACCCTGAAGATTGGTGAAGGATAAAAATAAATTATCACTTAGTACATAATCAATACAATCTTAAAAATTTAATACGGTACAAGCATAGGTATTTAGATACATGATTACTTTCTATAATTAGGGCTCCAATAAATATAAATGAAAGTGAATCGAAAATTCGTAAATCTTGCCCGTTTCTCTTCCATTTCAAGCAAAGTAGAAACTTACACGAATTAGGAAAATAAAAATGTCATTACTGATCAAATTATTTAAAAAATTTTAATCTTCATATTGATTTCTTTTCCTAAAAATCATTTAAATGTGTTTGCAGCATCAAAAAAATTAGATTCACTTTTAATATCAAGTAGTGTAATAACAGATAATGACACCTCTAAGTGTGTATCTATTTTAAATTATTACCGAATGCATGACAAACAGTTTAATTTCCTGTACTATGAATCACTCACAAAATCGCTAAGAAATGGTGAGAATCCACTCTTAAAGAAATTGTAATTTTATAGAAAAATTTTGCTTTTATATAATAAAATTTCTCTCAAAAATATGAATTAATTTATGTAGCTTTAAATATTAAATTTTTGGATGAAGGATATATAAGACTTCAACTAATCCTAACGTACCCTCCAATTTTGAAATATCTTAAGAAGAGTTCTTCTACAGAAACAATTTATTTTAACTTTTAAACACCAAATGAATTTCACTTATCTTGCTGTAAAATTGAAAGTGTAATAATTTCTAGAATTGGTATAATTAGTTTCACAGAATGGAATAAATATCAATAACATGTGATGTCATTGACAGAGTAGGAAATATTTATTTCCTAATATTATTCTTACACAGTATACAATAAAATTTACATTTAGTGCAAGAAAACAGATTAAAGTTCTAGAAAAAAATGACATTTCACAGCAGAGTATAATGTCAACAATATCATAATTCAGTTTTTCTCCCCATATGCACACACTTTTAATCATGAGACATATTTAAAAAATTAACTAACATATCAGTGTCAATATTAATTATCATAAATATTCATAACCATCATAATTAAGTGTGAAGCAACAAATAATTTAAACTACCTCAGTTAACAACTTTTCAATTTATTTTAAGATTTTTAAACATATATACATAACTTTTTTCCAGATATAAATATCAAAATGCTCTAATAAGTTAAAATTATTAATAATAATTACACATTGTAATATTTGAAAAATCATATTTTAACTTCTTCAAATATTCTTGAATTAAAAAGTTAAGAACCATCAATAAGTAATAAAGATAAAAGGAATATTTACATCAAAAAGATCCAAAAAAAACAATTACCTTTTACAGCTAATTTTCTATTCACAAGATATTACTATAATTATAGTTAGTGTAAACATACCAGAAGAGAATATGAATGACATGTGATATGTCATTGACAGAGTAAGAAATATTTATTTCCTAATATTATTCTTACATTACAAACAACAAAATTTACATTTACTACAAGAAAATAAATTAAAGTTCTAGAATAAAATGACATTTCACAGCAGAGTAATGTAAACAATATCGTGCAAGTATAGATGTGCATATGATGATTCGATCATTCAAATTCTCACTTAACTTGTGTGGCACCCATCTCGAATACTTCCACACGAACCCTAGTTTCCGAATATGGTCGGAAATGGTTTGTTGAGCTGAATCAAGCCTTTCCGCAATCTTCGATGTTGTCAAAAAAGGATCTTGCTATAACATGATCCTGACAGTATCGTCGTCGATCAAAGATGGTCGCCCAGAGCGTGGCTTATCAGAAAGGTCGAAATAACCTATAAGAAATTTTTTGAACCATCTTCTGCATGTTCTATCAGAAACTCTACCTTCACCAAACACTTTCAATAAATTTCTATACGCTTCAGTAGCATTTCTTCCTTGCTGGAATTCGTAAATGAACTTCGTTTTAGTTCATCTGCGACGAAAATGTGTATACATAGTTAGGGATCAAATGAGAGCCAAATATGTGTCACAGGAATATGCGCATACTTGTTGAAACTGATTGTAACCGGAGCGGACAGAACGTCTCGGTAGACCTAATATACCTATACTACAATATCTTCTCCAAACAGATTTCTAATACAGCCATACTAAACTCTTCAGATTCTGTTGAACAAGCACATAGCTGCAAATTCTACTGATTTTATTAGGAAATTCACAATTTTTATTCATTTCACTTGATTTCCCGATAATGTATTAAAATTTACAGATTTTCAGTAATTTCAGTGAAATGATTAAAACAGCTGAAATTTTTCAGCAAGAAAAGTCTATTGATTTCTTTTATAAGCTTAAGCAGAATGCACACAACTCAAATATAAATATAAACTAATCCAAAATTTGTTAGTCTTAATATGAAGATTATTAAATAATAAATGAGTTATTATTTAATCTTTAATTTAACTCAAGAGAAAATTAATTGAATAGTAAATTAATATTTTAAATATTCGAGCTCAATCTACCCCATATCCTCAAACATGGCATGACAGTTTGCGCAGTGGCAAAGTATATCTACAAGCATCGAACCCTATACATTTAGTTGGAACAAGTTATACATAAATATATATATATATATATATATTACATACATATATAAATAAAAGAATTTCAAAAACTATAATAAAGGAATTTCAAAAACTATTAGAGCATGGGCATTTTGGATGTTTCATTAAAGATATGATTTTATTTACAAAAGAAAGGAAATCCTTTAAATCTGCACTAAAATTTCAATGCAAGTTATGCAATTTCACATCTACAATTTGGACACAAAACTCAAACAAATCAAAATTAATAACAGTGAATTGATGAAATTGGCGGAATAGGATGTAGATTTCCAAGCTTCGAAGAACTTTTTTCCGCTTTACAGATATCTACCCTTTCACAAGAAATCTATGCAAAGAAGCATGAGTGAGTGTTAGATGTTTGGATAAAAGCAGCTCTTGTGATGACATCGAAAAAGCAGCTGCAGAAGAAAAGCGTATTGCTTTAGAACATAATTCTGATGATAAAGGAGTTCCCATGTTTACTGTTGTTGTGGATGGAACATGGATTATAAGGTCATATAAGACAAACTTATCATCAATATCAGGGGTGGTAAGCGTTAAATATTTTACTAAATAAAAGCATGATAAAAAGCCAAACATAATTTATAGTTAAATAATTATTTGAGTTTAATTACAATTCTTATTTAGACTTTAAGCCAGCTCTTATTTAGAATGATGCTTTTTTGATGCAAGAGATTCATTTTTTTTATTACCTTGCATGCCATACATTATGAGTTCATGTTTTTTATTTCTTTGTTATTATATATGGAAATTTCTAAAATCCTTATATGTTACTAACTTTGCTTAGATAACAACATCAAAATATTTTAGTTAATCTAAAACTGCTCTTGTTATGCTAATTTTATATGTGGTGCAAATTTTTTTTACCTGTTCCAGAAGAATTATTTGCATATTTATTTTCAGGACTCCTTCCTATGCCATCACAAATGTGTGATTTTTTTAATAATTATTATTAATCGATTCTTTATAATTAATAATGAGAATATAATAAATAATAATATATATAATTTATAAATATTATTAAAACCAGGAAAAACTGAATGGCAGAACAGTGAATTCATGTCATAAGAGAAAATAAACTCTCATATGATGAAACTGCAAAACAAGAGACTTTATCTGGTATAAATGTTATGCTTGCATTACGGAAAACTAAATCAACAAAACAAAACAAAGATCAGGTTGAAAAAATATATAAGTGCAATTGATGATAGAATTATGGAAAATCCATGCCTGAAAGATAGAATTTTATCAAGTGCTGTTAGGCGTGAAATGAATACAATAAGTATTTCAATTAATACAATTACAATAAGAAGATTATTAGGTTTTAGACTAAAAAATAGAATACCACAGGAATATAAATCCTAAATAATGCAAGAAAAATATTCAGTATGTGAAAGAACACATTAAGTAATCAGAATATCAGTAGAAGCAAAAAGGCTTGAGCTATGAGAGATGTTATAATTTGTAGTATAAATTTTTTTTGTGATAAACGTTTTAAATAAAAACTTTTAACTGAAATCTACATTAAATTCTCTCGAATTTCATACACAAATATTTCTATCAAAGTGGAAATTATCACATTCTACAAGTACAAAGTTTAAGAAACCTGAAAATTTTTAAAAAAAAGTCAGCAATTTACATCACCAATATTTATATTATTTTGGGAATTTAAACAATGAACATGCAGTTCAGTAAAAGGTCACGTGTATGCAAATATCAAGAACAAAAATCACAGGCAACATGAATATAAGCAAAATATGTGTGGTCAGTGAGCACAGTTCAAGATTAATATTAAAGGAAAAAATACTCAAAGTAATTCTTTAAAAATGCAATGGGGCTCTATTTTGAAATATATGTAAAAATTTTAAACAAAACATATTTGTATAAAGAAACTTAATAATCTGAATTTTCTTTAGTTGTTAGCTATAATAGGAGCTTCCATTTTTGGCATTGGAAAACTGTTAAGATACCTCTCAAATCGAAAATTCCAATTTTATATAGTCAGGCTTGCTTTCCCTCAACAAAGAACTGAATATTTAATACAATTCTTCATATTTTTTATACTGACAACAGTATTCTAATATTAGCAGGTATCCTAATAATTAACACATACATTTACAAAGACTTATCTTTACTAAGTAAAGAATCCATTATCCATTCAATCAATCAAAAGTTTTACTCACACAGCTCATTTGAGATGCTTACTTTCGTTCTACCCACAAGGCAGTGCTTCATAGAGTAAACCCCCATGCAAATTATTTTCCCTTTATAATAAATAATTAAGACTAAATCCATGGTTGTACCGAACATTAGAAAACACACAAGAGCATTCTCAACATTAGAAAGTAAAATATTTAAAATTTTTAAATCTTAAGGTTTTCGTAATATTTTATACTAGTAATTTGTGTTTAGGAATGAAACAATAATGTTACATTCTAAAATAAATTAAACCTGTGGCACAACAGCAATTAAGAAGGCTAAGAACTACAATGGTCATATCTCTTTTCCTGCCTGATAGCCTAGGGGTGCAAAGCATATGTCCCGGTTAAGTTGTCAGCCTAACATGAAACCCGTAGTGTTTAGTTCCTAAGGATGCTTAAGCATCCTTGGAGATAAACACTGTACCAATTGGTACTGTGTTTATCAACCCACTGGTGGGATGAAAGGCTGAGTCGACTTTACAAAATTCGAGGATTGAACAGAAGCTATTTTTAAATGTATTAACTCAGGAAGATTACAGAAGAGTAAGCTTATGAAATATACCTATTTAATTTTGTGAATAGACCAAGATTCACAGTGCTCTTTATGAGTCTTAATAATTATACAGGTTGTCTAAATCAAGTTATATACTAGGAAAAATGATAATAATATTGACAAAGCAAAGAAGTTAGTTTTACTCACAATAAAAGCATTCATGGAATATTATTTCCACTGAACCCCTCTGGGTATAATAATTATTCCAAAATACGAAACGTAAAAATTTTCCGTCGAAATTTTAGTGTTTTGAAATATATTTTGACTTGCTACTTTTAATTTCTCAAAACAGAATAAATCATTTTATTTAACAAATCATATATTTTTAGTATTTTTTATTTATTTTTATGATGAAAAATATAAAAATCATATTTTGACAATAATAACATAATAAATTACTCACAAAAAAGAAAATTTCATATAACTGAAATATCATTAAAGAAATATTGTAAAAATTAAAATTTGCTAATGATAACAGGAAAATCAGATTTTACTTAAGTAATCAAGAAGCAATATAGAAAATTCAGTTTCAGTCTTATTGAGACTTTGTGAAATTATATTATCTATTGCTCAAAAATAAAAAAAAAACCCTTATATTTATATCTCTCAGGCTTTATTAAAATATTTTAGTCTATACTTTATTATAGAATTTTAGTCGCATTATACTCATGAGAAAATTCCTGCTAAAACGTGTTTACTAATAGCGGTTCCCTTTGTCCAAAATATTGTGTCTGGCACCAGATAGACCTTCAAAAAAAAACGGGGGAATTTTTCATAAAATAACACTACTGCATGCAGCGTAGGGAATTGTTTTCATGTAATTGAAATGGGGGGTATCCAGATCTAATTACTGCAAGTTCTAGGAAAACATATAAACTTTCTTTCCTTTCTATTGCTTACACAGCTAGTATTTCATTTCTTTCCAAACATCATTTTATTGGAAACAAAAATTTGCAAGCTTTGACATTTCAAATGTTATTGTCGTAATTTGTATTTCATATCTACTATGTATTCTTTTGATTTGAATATTTATTTAATTTTCTTGCTGGTATAAATATTTACTAACATACGCTTGTAGAGTTTTGAAAATTAAATATTACAACACTTATAACTATTCATTTAAAAGTAATTTATTTAATGTCTAAATGTTTTTATTCATGGAAATAATTTTAATTGACTAGTATCTTAGTTGACTTTACATTAGCACTTTATATTGAAAAATTCTTTTTTAAAATAGTAAAATTTAAAAATCTGTAATTTTTTTTACCTTTCTTTCTTTCTTTTTTTTTTTTTTGAATGCTTTAATATACAGACTATATTTTTAAATTAATTAGGAAAAATATAATATTATTATGTTCTGTATTAAATATTTGTTTATTAGAATAATTGTAAAGAGCGTTAAGATTTCTCCTTTTTCTCCATCTAAAAAATAAATTTTCATACGTGAGATACACTATTTTAATACACGAATAAAATCATTCAAGAAATACTAAATATATATAATAACAATAACAAAGATTCTCCTATGGAATGATATTTTTTACATAATTAGAAACAGAAATCATTTGAAACGAGGAATTTAATATAAAAAATTTACAATCAACATTTACCCACAAAATTTCAACTGAAGTCAGTAGCTTACTATTTGCCTTAAATTCTACTATTAGACAATTTAATACAGTTTTTATTTTTTTTTAATTATTAAAAATATTACAATTTGCCAAAATTCTTCAGTTTGTAAGTATTGAAGCATGAAAACCATTTCCTTTAACGATTTTGAAAAGTATCTCAAATGATTAAAACCAATTAATAATCAAACAACAAATTAACTAGCTATTACAGCTATTTAAAATTGTTTCTGATTTTCATTAAAAAGAAATGTTGCATTTAACTGCTTTAGAATAATGATTAAAGTAAGTATCATTTGATTCAATCTAATACTTTTTATTTTTATATCAGAAGAAAATTATATATATATATATATATATATATATATATATATATATATATATATATATATATATATATATATATATATATATATATATATATATACATAGCAACATGATATTTTAAAATTATAAATTATAATATGATATGCGTTGTGATAACTAACGCATATTTATTTAAGATTTTAAGTACGAAAACTTCTTAGAAGAATTATTCCTGATAATATTTTCAAAATAATTTTAAAAAATCCTATAAAGTGTAAAATAAATTATAACAGGGACTTATAGAAATTTTCTAGGAGCACATTCACAAAGCAAACTGTGAGCACATGTTGGTTTTTTCAGCTGACAGCAATTGATGGACTTGCCCTGCTGTAAGTCACTCAAATGTGAATATTGTGTGGTGGTCCAGGGTAAAGCAGGAAATACATCCCATCAACAGTTAAAGGCTTTTGTATTCTTGACAAGAGCTAAAGGGGGAAAACTTGTATTGCAGTGAAAGCCAAAACTATGTGGCCACCAAGAAGCAGAAATGAAGCACACTCTTCACGGAACCCCAGGCGGTTAAGGAATTAATGAGTTTTTACTTCTTCAAACACTTAGACATTAATTTTTATAGCCAACTTACTTCATTGAAGAAAACAAAAAATACTATAAGCTAAGGTACGACCAAAAAGCATAAGATATTATTGTACTAAAACATTGTATCTAATAAAAATTTTAATGTTTTAAATTTACGAATTATATATATTTGAAAGAAGTTTGGTTTGTTGTAAAAGTTTAATGGAAAACAAAAACACTTCAATAACAAGACAAATTATGATAATACATTACAACACACTACAATGCGGTACAAATAAAAGGCAGAAAGTGTGGTTCGGGGAAATCATTTTATGCACACATTAGATTTATCTGAGAAAGTTGATGTCATGCACAATGCAAATGTCATTACTTTTGACAAGAAAGGAATAAAAATATTAATATATCAAAAGAATGAGTAAACATTATATAAGACTTTAGACAATATAAAATATGTAACTAATGGTAGTATAGGATGTTTGAGATAAATGTTTTTGATTCGAAACTATTATATTGAACATAATAAACAAGCCAGATATATTCGTCACGTTGAAATTTAATTGTGGAAACTTTTATTATGTTCTATGAAGTTAATTTTTGATTATAATTAATTTTGTTTCATTCATTTTTATTGCCTGTTCTAAAAATATAAAAAATTAGAAACAGGAAATATAATTACTACCTTTCTTCTTTTGAGGTTACTGTGTCAAAGTAATAGTTTTGAAACAAATTAGAATAACGAGAAGAATTACTTAACAGATGCTAAAGAATAGCAGGAAGGAAACTGAGTATCAATTAGACATTATCCTTGTCACTTGAGTGATTCTTGTAGAAATAGTGCAATTGAATAACTAACCTTTTTTCTCTCATGACTACAATAATAAATAAATTATATATCCCTTTGTTGTCCCTAAGATGCGATACATAATACAATATCTTCTCCAAACAGATTTCTAATACAGCCAAACTAAACTCTTCAGTTAGAATATTCTGTTGGAGTAACACATATCTTTAAACTCTGATTTTATTGGGAAACTCCCGATTTTTAATAATTTTTCCTGATTCCACGATAATGTATGAGAATCTACTGATTTTTGGCAATTTCAGTGAAATACTTAAAACGGTAGAAATTTTTCCAGAATACCACGCTTACTTTAATAATATATAT
This sequence comes from Latrodectus hesperus, assembly GCA_037975125.1. Classification (NCBI taxonomy): domain Eukaryota; kingdom Metazoa; phylum Arthropoda; class Arachnida; order Araneae; family Theridiidae; genus Latrodectus; species Latrodectus hesperus. Next base: position 44,982,207 of record CM075854.1, on the reverse strand, counting down.
TTTAATATTGTAAGAGAGCAATTTTATTATATAGCTTAAAAATAGGAAGAAAACTTTTACAACTATGATAACTTAATGAGAAATATTCTTTAAATAAAATTAGGCTATATTACAGTTAATATATATTTTTTATCTCAACATTTGTAATTCTTGATAATAATTTGAATCAATGAAAAACTTGTAAGAACAACATAGAGTGTATCAGTTTTGAGAAAAAAGTTATTTTTCATAATATAATATAGTTTGGCTGAAAATTTGTGATTTTATTAAATATGCATAATTTTATTTGAATTTATGTGTGTTTTCAAAGAAATTTACTTAAATTTTTGATTTAAGTAATTTGCAAAATATCATTGTTTATCCAAGCATTTCATTGCTTATTGACATTTTGTATTGATATGTGGCATAATTTATTCATATCCACTGAAATGACATAACTTATTAACAAACAATAAAAATAAATTTGGTTTACATTAATGGCCTGAATAATTTAATTTAAAAAGCTATTTTAAATGTGAAATTTCCCATAAAGTTAAAGTTGTTTTTCACAGGAATTTTTCTGAAATAAAAAATGAAACGCTTAAAAAGATATTATGAAAAATCAGGTGAGTTGATCATTAATTAAGGATGTTAAGTCTTACCCAATAATTTTTTGCAATAAATAGCTAAAATTTGTAGACTTAAAATATTATAGAATTTTTAAAAATTTTAAAATAAAACCCAGCATAAGTTCAACACCAAATGATCAACAATTTTTACAGTCTTCCATAAATAAGTTAATGTACAATTAATAGGGAATAAAAAATTTAATTATTTAAGTTGGTTAACAAGCTAGAAAGAAAACATTTAAAATTTTTAAGACATTGTCATGGAAATGTTATAAATCCTTAAAATCAATTTCCTTAAAAGTTTAAAATTAATGGATAAATAAATATATTGACTTTAAAATTATAATATCAGGGTCAAGGCCTACAATGTCCATATCTGTTTTCAGCCCAAACCAAAATCCTAGGTGTTTAGTTCCCAAGCATGATTGGTACTCAGTTTTCCAACCCTTTGAAAGGATGAATCGTTGAGTTGACCTTGCCCGAGATTGGAACGTCGGACCTGTTCCTTAGGAGCTTAACAAATGTAAAAGTTTGGGTGAATTTTATCATAGAGACTTCTATAGAACTGAACTCTATAGAGAAATGTGGGACTCAAAGATGTTTCTCAGCAGTAGAAAAGAAATTTAACCTAAAACTTCATTAGAAGTTCTAACCAGCCTTATCTCATATCATGAAGATTGAGAAGAATTGGTTACCATTCAAATACATTAAACTATATCTACATCAATTGCCAGCTGTGAATGTTTATTCAGCAATTTAAAATTAATTTTGACGTATTTATAATAAACTGAATCTGTCTAAGTGATTTAACATTTTTAAAAATAGACAAAAAATTTGAAATGATCAACTTTGATAAATTAATTGATCAATTCACTTCAGCAAAGGCAAGAAAAATGTGAATAGTGTATTATATTAGACAGTAATAAATTATATCTACTTATGTCTATAATATGTAATGAATTATTTCACATTTAAAAAATTTTTAGGTTTTTTAAAATAATTGTATTAGTATATAAAATAAAGATCTTTTTATAATTAATTCAAAATCACATAAGTTCGATTATTCTTTTGACACTTTTCCGAATCCATAATAAGTAGTTTTTTTTACTTATAACTGAATTTTGTTTAAATTTAAGCTTAGTTATTATTTACATTGTATTCTTATTGAATATATACTCGATTTATTTTAAAGTCTGATATATAAATAGTTATATTATAGTATACTCTTATAACTCAATGCATTTTATTCCCATATTTATAGTGTCTGTATTACTATTTTTTCAAGGGGTCTTAAAAAAAGGTATTGTACCCAGGCACTAATTAGACTCTCTATACCACTAGGATTGAATCTCAAACCTGTGCGCCGGGAGTGTTAAGTGATACTGTATACCATCAGGCTTATCTGTTACATTCGATTATTAAAAAATATAAGGAATAGAAAACACAAAGGAAAATAAACTCACAAATATAAATTAGTTTTTTGTCTCTCAATAATCAGAATGAGAAAAGAAAAGATTACGAGAATTGATAGACATACAGCAAGGGTGGCAAACCAATAGCACACTTGCCATGCATGAAAAAAATTTTTCACACCTTAAATCAAAATGGTTTGCATTTGAATTAAAAGCAACAAAGTTTGCTATAAAGTATCATGACTGAACATGACAGAGCCTGCACTACAGAGTGATAAGGAATAAGTTCAGCAGATGGAAAAAGCCTCTGTCTTGCCTTATCATGAACTATGATTACTAATGACACACAGTTTGTTTATGCCTACAATGTGAGGTCTGATAACTTTAGAAATTTGTGTTACATTTACCATGTTTAATTGTTTATAATGTTGTTAGTTTAGCAAAAAGTGAAAGTGCAAGAAATAAGTAGAACAGAAAATTTCAAAATTGTTGAACTGAGCAATATGGTATGATTAGTGGAAGTGACAAAGTGATTTGTGTTCTGGAAAAGTGATATGTAGAACATTGTAAAATGGCAATTAGAAACACATTATAAAAACATTAATCAAATAGGCAAGCCAGAACAAGAGGAATTAATTGCTAGAGCAAAGACAAACAACCAAAGTCTATTATCAAATATGTTGTCTAAAATTGTCAAAGGGACACAGCAATTTATTCAGCTGCAGAAGTTATTACTTTGCACAGTATGCCTTTTTAAGAAAGTTTTTGAAGGAAGCCAGATTAGAATGCAAGTTCTTACTTTTTGAGCATTTTGAAAATAAAGATAAAACAATTCAATGCATCAAGGATAATCCATTTAGAAACACGGAGTCTTAATACTGGTCATAAGTACAACAGATCAACACAAAATATGACAAACTCCTCTCCTTTGATAACACTATATCTTGACAAAGAGCATACATCACAAAATCTGCACATTTAGCATTTTTGCTCGAGTTACCTAGAAACATGTTGTTATCAGCAACAAATTGTTTAGATATTTAACACCAGTTAAAAATACACTTACTGAGAAAGAAATTTGAAAAAAATATATTTCAGTAACAAATGATGTTGCTCCAAGTATGGTGAGCAAAATTAATGATTTCATTAATTTTTTTACTAGATTTTAGAAGATTCTAGTTTGAATGTACACAACTGTGTTGTTTGACTTTTTTGTGACAAAACTGGCTCCTGAGAGCTTAGTATTTTTCATACGAGGGAAGGGGAAGGGATATTGGATTACTTTGAAGAGAGGGTGTGGTCAAAGAAAGAGCGAGAACACACAAATTAGAATAACCCAACAAAAGAATTAACACAATATTCAATAATAAATAAAATGTGTAATCACATATATTATGTAACAATAACTAACATAAATGAAATTAAACTTCAATTAGTATATTTTTAACAAATTATATTAAATTCAGAAATATTTAATGATTAATAACATTTTAATTGTTAATAATTTATTTGTTGCTATAATTTTAATTTATTGAATTATTTGTAAAAAAAAATTTTAAATTTTACATGTATATCAGAATTTTAAACTAAGATATCTAAATATCATACTTTTTATTAATTATTAGGTTTTAAAATAATTATATTAAATAATGAAATTAAATTTTAAAGCTTAATAATTGTAAAATACCAAGCAGGAAGGAAAATTACATTTTAACAAAAATTTATTATAATGAATATATTACAATGCTCTTTTAACAGACTAGTTTAAAATAATTTTACTAGCTCTACAACATGTTTTTAATCATATACCTTTATAATCTTGCATCTTGAAGATATTTTTCCAACTATGAGAATCTCACTTCTACTAATTCCAACTATTTCAACATCAACTGCTAGTTGTGTTAGCAAATTAAAATTAATTCAGATGTATTTAAGATCAACCATGTAACATATTATTGCCAAAGCGACTAAGTATATTTAAGTGGAGAACGAGAAACACTTAAATTAATAGACATTCATAATGTAGCTAATCAATTAGCTTTATCGAAGTTCATTATCAAAAGTGGGGAATTAAAAAGTCATGTTGAGAAATAAACATGGAGTGAAAAGGGCGAGAGAAGAGCTGATGGAACTTGACAAAAACGAAAAACTTCTTATTATACGTTTATATATAAATAATTTTACATAATTTAGTTTCTCTTAAAAATTGTTTTCTATTAATCGAGTTTTCAATGATGATGTACTAAGTTTTATACTTAGCTTAAGATCTGTAATGATGTATATAATTATTTTATTTCACAAATGTGGTACATGAGTAAATAACCAGAAACTCTTATGTTATTCTGAAAAATTTCTGATATGATATATTACATTACATTAGACAGCTCCCTTTTTATGCATTTGAGAGGTTTTTCATTTTGGTTTAAAGTTATTTACTAAAATTATTTGTGTTGATGCCATATATTGTGTTATGGGGATCAATGATTCAGGTAGACTCCAAAAAGGTCTCTAAGTTAAGTTACTTACCTATGAGAGATACCGAAGATTGTAAGAGAATAAAAATAAACTATCATATAGTACATGTTCAATGCAATCTTAAAAATTTTATAGGGTACAATAATAGCTATTTAAATACATGATAACTTTCGATAATTGAGGCTTCAATAAATATAAATCAAAGTGAATTGAAAATTCATAAATCACATGAAATTCTAACGACTTCGCCGGTAAATTTTTATAGTAGCTTTTTATATTAAGTATACTTGCGTGTGTTTCGCTTCCACTTTGAGCAAAATAAGAACCTAATACGAATTAGGAAAATAAAAATGTCATTACTGATCAAATTATTTAAAAATTTTAATCTTCATATTGATTTCCTTTTTAAAAAATCATTTAAATGTGTTGACAGTATCAAAAATATCAGAAACACTTTTAATATCATGTAGTGTAATAGCAGATAAGGACACCTCTAAGTCTGTATCTTTTTAAATTATTACCAAATGAATGACAAACAGTTTAATTTTTTAGACTATGAATCATTCACAAAATCTCTCAGAAAAAGGTGAGAATCGACTCTAGAGAAAAATCGTAATTTAATAGAAACATTTTGTTTTTATAGAATGAAATTTCTCTCAAAAATATAAATTTATTTATTTAGCTTTAAAGATTAAATTTTTGGTTGAAGGATATAAAAGACTTCAACTTTACCAAACCTTCAAATTTTGGAATAATACTTTATGAAGAGTTCTTCTACAGAAAGCATTTTAATTTAACTTTTAAACACCAAATGAATTTCACTTATCTTGCTTTAAAACAACTGAAAGTGTAATAATTTCTAGAATTGGTATAATTTGTTTCAAAGAATGGGATAAATATCAATAACATGTGATGTCATTGACAGAGTAAGAAATATTTATTTCCTTATATTATTCTCACACAGTATACAATAAAATTTACATTTAGTGTAAGATAACAAATTTAAGACAAAATGAATCTACATTAAAAAGTTGCGAAAAAACAATTAACTTTTACAGCTAATTTTCAATCCACAAAATATTTCTGTGATTTAAAGATATCAGAAGAATTTCTAATTTTTTTTTATATTTTATCACGTGGAAGTAGTAGGATATCCCCCTATAAGCGACTTTTTTTGTCGCGAAGTTACGCTCATGTTTTTTAATTTTTTCTAAGTTCCAAAACTACGCATTTTAAAAAAATTTAGGTGTAAGTTTGATACCTCAATAAGTGATTTCTCAACAAATCTAACATCCTTTGTTTTGATTGTAGTGTTGACAATTTGAGATTTTGTTAAATTATAGTGTTGCCAAATTTGGTTTTCTCATGTTTTACATCATATATATGCTTCTTTTCAGTGGCAAAAGCATTTTTAGTTCCACCCCCTTGAAGTGAAACGACAGAGGGTTTTCCACTTCAATGGGTGCCCATTCTGGGTTACGACTTTTTCTGTTGCCAAGTGACGACCAATAGAGGGGGATATCCTACTATATCCGATATAAATAATAAATAAACAAAAAGAAACTGGAAAAAAAAGAACAGTTTACGAAGTTCAGATACAAGCGACAGCGAATACAACAGCAAACCTCGAACAAAAAGTTGAAATTGAAAGTTAAACAAAAACTTCAAATGCTTTCCACTGAAAAGAACCATATGTATGATCTGTAAAACAGGAGAAAAACCAAATCTGGCAACAAAAACTTAAATTAACAACACAATAATCAAAATAAAGGATGCTAGATTTGGCGAGAAATCATTTGGGGCAGGTAAAGAATTCCTTGAGTTGAAATTTAAGTAACTTAATTTTCAATAATAAACAAAAGAACAGATTTACAAAAAAACAGATTTAAGCAAATTTCCAAATTCCTAGAATTACTCTATTTTTCTAATTATTCCAGATTTGTTTTCTTAATTTAATAGTTATTGCAAAAATTCTCAAATTTGATGAATTCATGAAACGATATTTTTGTAAAAACCAATTTTATTATTTAAATTATAGTGTAATTTTCAGTGTAAATGTTCATAGTTATATATAGAATTGTTAAAAGAAATTTGAAAACTCGTACTATTATGTCCTAATGATTTGTAGCATTCAATCTAAAATCACTGGATTTATCAAAATTATCTCATTAAATATTTGAAAATTTTAACTAATTCTGATATATTTCTTCTTATTTATTTTTAAATCGATGCTATTAAATGTAAATTTATTTATTGATGTTATTTTATTTCCTTCAATTTTAATTCTGGAATATTTTTAAATAAAAGCTTTTAATAAATTTTTACTAGGATTATTGTTTTCTTATTATCAGTTAGGCTAAGTAATTTGAAATCGGTTTTTATATGAGTGTTATTGCTATTTCATTGTTTAGATTTAGGCTTGGCAATTTTAAAGCAGTAGGAAAAACGCCGATATACTCCAAACTGTATAACAATTGTGCGTTAAATAACGATATATCTATGAGAAGCTGACATTTTACTGTCATGTCGGACCAAAACAAGTCATTACACAAATCTGAAAATAATAAAGATTATAGAAATATTTATCAGTTTCGGAAAAAGATACAATTTCTTATCTGACAAAAATATTCAGAAAATTAAAATATATTAGGGACTTTAAATGTCTGATCACATAAGATGACAAGGAATAACCTTAGTTCTTCAGATCTTGACAACAAAAGGTAACTTACTACAACAACTTAAACACATGAAAATAATTACTTACTTTTGCATATCACTCAAAATTCGTTTCCTATAAATATTTATTTTGTATTCAATTATTTGCATCTAATAACAAATAATAATCCCGCTCAAAGCGAAAAGTTTAGAGTGTTGCCAGATTTCATTCAAGAAGTTACGATTACTCAAGAAATGCAATTTAATCTCTAATTTTAAATAAAAGATTTTTAAAAAGAATAAAAATAAGATTTTTAAACAATTAAATAAGATGCATTTGTATAATATTATTTATTTAATTTATAATTATATTAGAAATTGATGAATAAATTTTAATAAAAATAAAAAATAATTTAAAAATTAAAAAGATTTTTTAACAATCAATTAAGATTTAAATGAAAATTAAAGAAATAATTATAAACTCATTTTATTTTATTAATATATAAGCTATCTTAAATATTAAAAAGAATTTATTTAATACATTACATATATTCAGACTTGTATGCTTGATTGTTGAGATCCGCTTGTCGATAGATAGCACAATGACAGATGTACAACACAGACAAGCGTCTCGAGCCAGAGCCCGGAACCTCGGCTCCCAGAAGATTTTGGCTATGATTCAGTGACTTGGCGATGTAAAGAAAGCGATAAGTTTCTCTAGCTAGGAAGTTTATCTCATTGTTAAACATGGCGGATTTCACAGCTACGCTATCCGTTTTCCTTTAGAAAAATGTATCGATTTAGTATTGTTATATTTTTATAACTATAACAAATTATTAGTTAATTAATTCATCGGGAATATAATTTCTTTGTATTATAAAAACAATGGATGTGTGTGTATTGCGTTTACATGATCTTTTCCTCTCTAAAGGTTAAATGACTTAGTATTGTTATATTTTCGTAAAAATAAGAAAGAATTTGTTTATTAATTCATTGTGAATATAATGTCTATGCCTTATTCGAACTATTAATTATTTATTCATAAATAATTTACTATTGTTTATAAATATGTAAGTTGTTATGTTTATTGAACAGATTATGCATAATCAAGCATAAACCCTTTTGACATTATTGCAAACAAAGTAGCTGAAAAATATTTTATACGAAGTTTCTACTTATGAAAGAATTTTATTTTTTGAAATTTATTTAGCTTGATATTTTGATTTATCTTAAGGAAGAGAAGAATTGTAGTTAATATTATATGATTCATTGTTTCTTTACAAAAATATTTCTCCTAATTCAGATTCTTTATTTTAACCACTGTTCAAATTCATCACCATCATGAGAACAGTATATTTTTCCATCAAGTACATCCTCACCGGGTACCTTCTGCTGAAATAGTTTTCATCGAGAACTCGAGTTCTCGATGAAAGAGATGATCATCTCTTTCATTTTCAGTTAATTTTATATTTGTACACTATTCTTTAGAAGTAAAACGGCTAACAAGAATAAGAAAATAATCTGGAGCGGAAAATTGAGCTGCTTATGAAAAAAGTTTTGAAGCAATATTTGTGGCTTTGGGCACGGAGTCATCCCAATGTTATATGAATTCTGAGAAATTAAGTGAAAAAAATTTATTTAGTTTCACCCTCAGTTTTTTACATACGATATTTTATTCCCATTTATATTTATAATATCTTTATTAAAACACAAAAATCAGAATGAAATGTTATACTGAGTGTCTTTTTATTCATATAAATGAAATTTATAAATTTTCCCGTTTTTAAAGAATATAAATCCTTTTGTATTTCAAATAAATGAGTCGCATTCTTAAATTGAACTACAGATGTTCAATATTTACAACTTGTGATATATCTTATTTTGAATTTTTAATTTAAAAAATAGACAATGTACACACTAAATAGCAAAATATTTTTTATTCAGCGGTTTTTTATTGAAATTTATATTACATACAAAGTTTATTAAAACAAATCATGTGTGCAAAAAATTCTTTAAACAATTTTTATTTTTAAAATAACAGATATTTTAATTTTGGCTTTGGAAAAAAAACTTGAGATGCTAATTTATAATTAAAGCATGATAGTGTCAAAAACAATTTAGTCAAATTTATTTTATCATGGAAATACAGAAATAAGAAGGAAACGTGATAATGCAATTCACACTTCTTTGTTACTTTCATATTATCACATCCACCTTATCTGCGAAAAAATAAATGTCTTCAGCACCATATAAAATACAAATAAAGTTGTTATCTATTTCTATTTTAAATATGGTGCTAAGATATAAGCAAACTATTCCGCTTTTCCTTCATATTTCGGAAAAATATTAAAACTTGCAAACATATATCAACAAATCGACTAACACGAATCTCGTTTCAAATTAGACCAGGGAATAAGAAAACATAGGGTTACTAATATTAAGTCTGAACAATAGTCACATTTTACACCACCAAATTATTGCAACTACTCTCTTCAAGTGCGCATGCGTTAGAATTCCCATTTGGAGCCGACGTTCCGGGCCCGGTCTCGAGACGCTTGTACAACACAGACCAATATTTATCTTGGTCGTTGAGAAAAACGAACCTCAGTTAACCGGAAGCCATCTGAAATACTTCCGATTTTCATTCTCTTCCCATTGAAAATAAATGCAATCGCAAAAATATTTATTTAAATATTTTCAGATATTTATTTCTGTTTTCGAAAATGTTTTTATTGTATCCATTAAAAATCATAATTTTTAATAAGAGTGTAATCAGTGGTGATCCCGTAAATAATAAGAATTTTTTTTTCAATTTTTACTTAAATAATCCTGATGGATTACCATATTTCTTGGGGATTGTAACAATGATTCTCAATTGTTGATGAATGATATATTGTAACCCACATTCTAACTCTTGCTATTATTAATCTCAATTGTTATCATTTTCTTCTTTAACTAGTTTTTAATTTTATGCATTTATTCCAAAATTTCAGGAAAAATATTATGCGTGCGATTGAACTATAAATCATTTCAAATATTATGCAAGGAATTATTTATACTTTCATTCCTAGTATTATAAATTTTATTAAAATTTTCTTGCTTAAGCTAAAATATATGAATTGGTATCAATAATGAGTAGAACAAAATTGTTGTGATGTGTTTATTTACTTGTTCTTAAATAAAAAAAACAACTTGTTCTTTATTAATATTTTAATTACATCTTGATTTTCATTGCAATTAAAATTTAATTCTCATTTTTAAGAATTGATTTAATATATATCTAATTAAATTAAAGATTGTAAATCGGGTTCCATTGGAAATTTGAACATCTTCAATTGCGAAAATAAATTTGTTCCAGCTCGCATATTGCAACCAAATGCTACGCAACAACTATTACCTTTATTTGCTTTCTGCATTTCAAAAAAATTTAAAGGATAATTACTTTTAAATTAATATTTCTCAAAAGCAATGGAAGCTACTGAAAACAAGCACGGTGGTATTAGACAATAATTGAATAGTAAGCAGGAAGTTTCGTGCCGGAAGTTTTCTAGATCTCCACCGTAGTAGCGCCTTCTATACGCTTTACAGAAATGACCATCTATTAAGAAAAAGAAATTAATTATTCCTCCAGAACTTTGGCGTAAAATAACAAGCGCAAATATCCTGGCTATCGCCAGTAGCGATAAAGACTCACGTACAATCGCCTGGATAGAGAGTAACACGTGACTGTGACATCATTAAAACGTGATCTTCTAGTGACGTCACTAATGAACATATCTGAATCATTATACACTGCTGCATAATTGATAAGGACGGATAACACTATAATCCATAGCAACCACAAAATGAAAGGAAGGAAAATGTGGAAAATTAGAATAAGTGCGGGATATAGTAAGAAGAAGTATGCGTATGCAAATTTTTTTCCCACGTCTGTTCCTCACGTGATAGCGTTCATAAGAGCTTTAAAGGTTTTGACGCGTGTGGACAGACCATAAGCAAGAAAAATTAAATTATTAACTATGACTATCTTGTCTGACAATCATTTTTTTCTAGACTTAACAAACATTAACAATTTTTATATATTTGATCAAATTTGGACTTCAAAATCTGACTTATTTTTGGTAAAATATACGATATTAAAAAAACAGATTCATGAAACTATTGGTTTCTAGAATGAGTATTGATAATATATATTATTACAAAAATGATAATATATATTATCATTTTTGTAATAGATTGAGTAATAAAGAAATAATTGTTTTTTTTCTAATCAACAAAAGGTCATTATCAAAAAAATTAAAAATAATTTTCTATTCTTTGGAAGAGTACAAATCTTTAAACATTTATCCCGATTATGAGTTTTATTTAATTACATAGTTAATTCCACACTTTTTAAGGATTTGAAATTGAATACTGAATTAAAATTCTGAAGCTACAAATAAATGGCAAATTAAATTGATAAAATAAAAATTTATTTTTATTTATTTTATTACATTACATATATTCAAACTTGTATGCTTGATTCTTGAGATCCGCTTGTAAGTCTTCGTCGATAATAGGACAAATAGCACAATGACAGATGTACAACCACAGAAGAATAACGAAGAACCCAGCAAACACAAACTGCCGGCAAAAATCCGGGCCGCTGCTGGCCAAGCCGGTTTTCTGTTGGCCACGGCCAGCCGCTCATGGTTGTTTGATGGCCCAGCTCCGGCCATTACGGCCACGGATGAGTGCTGGCCAAAATGAACCGGGCCGGTGCTGGATGATAAGTAGTGGGCCAACAGATTTTGGCCATTGTTGGCCCTGAAGCTGTTGGCCAGCAAAATTAAGACAATTAATTGTCTTAACATATTTAATAGAACTAAAAATCAGGTTATTGTGTGAAACGTAGATGCCATTCTGTTTATTTTTGCCAGTAAAGTCTTTGAAGTCTGTAGAAAAGTGAACTACAACAAAATAGCTTTAAAGGAATACAATTAAAAATAGAAGAATATTGATATTTCTGTTTAAATATAAATCAGAGAATAATTTATTAAATCAAATTAATCAACAAAATTTGAATGGAAGTACACATATAATATTCATTCCAGAAACATTGTTCTGTTTACGTAATCATTTTGCTTTTTAATTTTATTGAGAGCATGCTTCTTAACTTCCTTTCAGGGCATACACATGCAAGCAAATGGTTTGAATTTCAGAAATTCCAGTTAGTTACTAATTTCATTTTTTACAATAAACTAAATTATTCTCATACAAAAAGGTTTTAACTATATTGACTTAAAAATAACTTTAGTGAAAATGCAATCAATGTATTAAGAGTTTCATTTGCTATTATAATTTATGATTTTTTTCCTGAAAATGTGAGCATTCTTGTATTAATTTACTTAGATATTTAAAGTGTGATTAAAAAAATAATTTATTTTGAAGATATTATGATCAGATAGTTTTTGTAAGAGTATTAAACAAAATAAGAATATAAAAAATGTTCAACATCACAAGCATTATGGAAGTAGGAAATTTTGCTACCAAATTAAGTGTACAGAAAATATTATAGAAAATCACATTCACAGATCACACACAGTCACATTCTAAATGCTTAATCACTGAAGATATAAACATATCATACTATATGATTTTACATAATCTTAAACATCATTTTTCCTTAAAATAAAAAAAATGCTTACTTCAAATTCTAGAACCTTTAGTAGACAACAAGAGAAGTTCTCCAGAAAAGTAAGAATTCCAAATCTGGTATGGGAAATAAACATATCTTCCATTTAACTACAAAATACAAAAATTAATTTTCAAGTATACATTTTAATAGCTCTTCATTTGAAATATTAGTCCAGCATGCATTAAAATAATTGGGTTATATAATTTTTTCTAGCTAAGTAGCAAAATCTTGAATTATTGATTTAAAATTTGATATTCAAAAAAAAAAAAAAAAAAAACACTCAGATTTTTTAATTCAACAGTAAAAAGTATTTTAATTTAACATTAAATCTTTGAATCAAATCCTAATATTGATTAATTTTTATCTTGTTGAAATCAAGATATAAATACATAAGTCTTTGTATGACAAAATAATAATAAATTTAAGCAATTTTGGAGAGAAAAATGGTTTTTACTAAAGAAAATTACTTTGTGGTATTTTCATCCAGCAATTTTCACCCTAATCGCAATGTTTGCATTTTTAGCCTAAAAATAATTTTAAAAGTTAAAGACAAAAAAATTATTACATTCTGCTATCAAGCACAATTTATAAATAAAAGCAATATTTACCTTTTATTGTTAATTTAAAATAGTTACAAATGTAATTTTTTAAAGTAAAAATACACTTTAAACATGGTTTTCTACACTTAGATAAAACTACTCAGTTTTTAAACCTTATTTCTTTTATGACTTCTTTGGAATAAAAATAAGTTATTTAAAAAGAAAAGCAATTATTTTTTAACTTACTTCGTTAAACACTTCTTAACGTAGCAATAAACGACTGTAGACTGCGAGGCAAACGATAATTTAAAATTATGGAAGGAATAAACATAAATAATTACAATTGCAGTTAATTACCTACTTTTAATACATGTCAGGATAACATCCTTTATGAATGTCTTAAGTACGTCCACCATGGACGTCCAAATTACATCTATCATGGACATATAAATTACGTCTATTACAGATCCAAATGCTAATAATCCAAAACTCATCCATCGTGGATGTCAATCCGACGTCGATAGAAGACCATCCTATTCACATCTAACCATGGACGTCTTTATGACATCCAAAAGGTATCCAGGACGTCTTTTGGACTCTATGGATCTTTAAAAGACGTCCAATAGACGTGTGTGGTTTTATGGGTTAGTTGTAGCGCTATTTTTTATTTTATCGGCAAAGACTATTTTTTTTTCCAAATAACTATTTTTTTGTGATGTTAATTAATTTTCATTTAACTTCTTACTTTTTAAACTCTTTAAAAACGACTTTTCAGAAAGAAATCTAATTTTCACATTTATTGTGTATTCCGCGTGACAGTATGACGTCAGATACTGCGAAATGCTTGAGTCAGCGTCAGCCATTAATGTGAAATGGCGGAATGTTGTGTCTGTGAGCTAAGAGAAATATAAGATAAGTAAGCATTTATTATTGTTATTTTTATCAGGATAGAATTGTTATGAATGAGATGCAAGAATAATATATTTGTTTTATGTTGAAATATTATTTAATTACTTGTTAAGAAAATTTCATAAGCTGTTGATAACGTGACAACAAAAGAAAAACATTGGAAAATGTTTGTCATTGTATGTTTTAGAATAATTTCATTACCGTGTGAGGAATAGAAAAATATATCATGCACAGAAGCATTTTTTCATTCCATATATTAGTTATATTTAATCAATTAGTATTTGGGGATATACGGGTATTCGTGTTGCCTCCGCCAAATGACACATTTCCTCACCTTCTTCGCCAAATCTAAGCGATTACAGTCACAGCATGGTAACCCAGATACGATGAGCTGTAGGCGGAGCTATCGTTGCCCGGGGAAAATGTGATTGGGTGAAATATAAGGTGGAGAAATAAACATCATTATGACATGTGAGTGAACGTAGTATATTTAGCAGCGTTTTTGAATTTTATATTTGTAAATAACATAACACAATAAGTAACTATAAATATGATACAACAAAAACATAGACAACAATCTATCATACTTTACATCCAAGCGTACATGATGTAAAGAACTTAAATAAATACTTTTCTTGTTGGTGTAACTCATTTTTTTAAAACAATGATTTTATTAATGCATTTGGTACCAGTGGTTATGACATTTCAATATTAATACTTGGACCTTTAAAAGAAAAAAGTTAAATATAACATAACCAATAGTATTACTTATCTTCTATAAATAAAATTATTTCATCAAAACTCATCATGTGCTTTTAAAAGTAATGAAAAGAGAAATTAGATAATTTAAATTGAAGCTTGCATGGTAGTTTAAGTATTTATTGATGATTTTCCCTATTTTTTCAGCAATTAAATTGTTTTTGCCATATTATGTCTGATAATCATAAATTGCATGAATAAAAATTAGCATATTTTTACTTTATATCTTTTATCTGAAAGTATATAACATATTACATAAGTATTATTAAATACTATAATTTACATATGTATTCTCCTACTTACCAAAATTAAATATATGTAATAAAGGAATAAATATTTTTTAATTAAACCTGTGAATTAAATATATTCATTGTGTATATTTGTATGTTGAAGTTACTAATCACAAATTTTTTGCAATGGCATATTCAGCATTTCTCATTATTCAAACTCCAAATCATTCAAATATAAGATATTAACTCTTGTTAATGCAATAAAACCCCTTATTTTGTAACATTTGCTGAGCTTATAATTTAATCTCCAAGTTTTTTGCCCAGATCACATAAATCTCGACATATAAGTATATATTTATTTAACTGATTTTTAAGTATTTTATTTATACAGTTTGTTTTGCAAGTTCATAAGATTATATAAGTAGTTACAAATATGCAAAAGAAACTAAAGGGTTGTAACAACTAAAAATCAATTTATAAAAAACTATTATCAATAATTATGGATATTTGTCTTCAACTCTTATTACTAACATCCGTGCAATTTGTAGGTTTATTCTTGTGCATAAGGAATTAATTTTGACAAGAGATTTTCCCACGCTTTCTTGAGAAATTTTGATCTGAAAACTCAGCAAACTGAGTCACTGGAACTCGGTCATCCAAAGTGGCAACCAGCCTCCCTTGAGAAATTTTGAGTACAAATACCACAGGAAGTTAAACTGCTTTTCCCACATCTGGTAATAATTTAAAATCGATCAACAAACTAGGGGAGATAACACTTTTCCATGAACCAGAATATCTCCTGTCAATAAAGTAAACAATTATAAAATGATCTATCGAGACACAGATGCTGTTAGCGTTTTACCCAGTTCATGGGAATTTGAAGTATATCTATTTTGGTGCTCTCCCACAATAAATAGTAATATAATATAAACTCATAAAGAGATTATAATGCAAATAATAAAAGCACTTTCTTTATAATAATTCAAGTTGTAGATAGTTTTGAAGATTTAGGTTAAGTTTTAAATTTGAAACAACAAAAATCGAATAAAAAATAATCAGAACTCTAGAATTGGATTCAGAAATGTAACAGGAGAATAATAAGACTGGCTATAATTTATAAATAATTTAAAATAATTGTTAATTTTACATATTAATATAATTATTTTCAAAAATGTATATTTTACAGCAGTGAATGATGTTAATACATAATATATATAGATTAAATGTATTTATAAATAACAGTGAGTTAGGATAAATTAATTAGTTATGCATACATTTCATTTGCCATTAATGATGAATTTGATTAATTACTTCATCAGTGTTGATCACTTCAATTTTTTCAAATTCGCCGCTTAAAAATGCTAAGTCACTCCAATTATTTTGTCCCATGGTTGATCGTATATGTCAGAATTAATTTTAATTTACTGAACGAACGTTCACAGCTAACAATTGACGTTGAAATAGTAAAAATTGTCTATATACTCATAATTTTAATAACATCTTCACCATACTAGATTATGCAAGTTAAAAGCTTCAATGGAGTTTGAGATTTAATTTCTTTGGAGCATTGAATTATATACTTTTATATTTCTTATAATAAAATCATAAATATTCTCAGCCAAAACATGTAAATTTGTAATATTTTTTATTTTTCAAAAACTGATATACTCAGTATTTAAGTTTTCTATTGACTAAAATTCTTATTGGGAATTAGACTTTTAATTGTTGTTCCCGATCTAACTAGACATTGTAAAAAAGATCGTTTAAGGACAAACAAATCAATGCAGGTATTCATACTAGACAAGAATTTTAACATTCTTATCTCATGATTATACGAAATTTTCTCAGTCGTTTACTTTACCAATGATGAATGTCTACTTATTTTTAATTTTTAATAGGACATTCTTACGATTTTAAAATATTTTTTTATTCAAAAGAGCTTGTTTTTTTTTCATATTGTTTTACGCAATGGCATATTTTCTTTTTGATTCAATAATTTATACATTAAGATCTTTTTAATTTTTTACAGTGCAGAATTGGCATAAATCGAACATTATTTTTTACAATAATTATGCTCGATTTCATTATATTCCTTCAAAATGATTTCTCTTAAGCTAAAAAAGGTTTTTGTTATAAATTGTAATAATTAAAAATAGGTTTTAAATAAGTAAATGTAAAGAACACGAGCAAAACAGAAAGCAAAATTCGATTTTTTTTTGTTTCAAAAATCAAGATTTTTAAAAGTCAAAATTTTCGAACCAAGTTCATCGTTTTTAACAAAACCATATTACTTAAGAATATTTAATCCTTGTGATTTCTAGGTTTTTAATTAATTTTACATTAAATCCAATTTTAATTAAAAAATTGAATAGCTTGCTCGTAGAATTATCATTTTAAATACATATATAATTTTATAAATGATCGACAAAAAATGGAAAATCTTAGTTTTAAAATATATGTTTTTAGGTAAATAAAATAATATAGGTTACATGAATTTTTGTTGAACGTTAAAAAATAACTTTGTAAAATTAATTTAATTCAATCAAACTTGATTTTAAAACGAATCATAAAACTTTAAATAAAATTTTAACATTCACAACTGTAATTAATATATTTAAATTTTTCTTCATAGAAAAATCATAGAAGTCAGTAGCTTACTATTTCCCCTAAAAGCTATTGTTAGACAATTAAGTTAGTTTATTATTTTTTTCTAATTATTAAAAATATACAATTTTGTCAAAATTCTTCAGTTTGTAAGTATAAAAGCATTCAAACCACTTCTTTTAATGATTTTGAAAACTATTTGATGATTTTTAATGTTGATGTTGCAAGGATTAAAGCTAATTATGAATTAAACAACGAATGAAATTATTTTGAGATGGTCTAGTGTAAAGCCGGAAATACGTCCCATCAATAATTAGAGGCTTTTGTATTCTTGACAAGAGCTAATAGGGGTATTATACAGGGTGTTATATCTGTTTCTTATCAATTAGTAAGGATGCAAATTTTAAGGACATCTAACACAACTCTTTTATTTGTAATTTAATTTTAAGAATTTTTCATTAATGATATTTCAATTTTATGAAATTTCCCCTTTCTTTTGAGAGCTATATCTCATCATGTTATTGTTGTTAAAATACAATTAAAAGTTAACATTTTATATTTACAAAAGAAAATATAAAATTTTAATAAAATATTGTTTGTTAAATAAAAGGATCTAATATCTTATAAAAAAATTAATAGAATGTTAAATAATATTTCAGAAAATTAAAATATTTAAAAAAATTTCATTTTGATTTTTTTTAAATAGTAAATAACCACATCCAGAGAGAAGTGCTGATGACATATTTATCAGCCGAAGCAATATTAATTAGATATTATATTCTTTAAATGGAATAGAAAAGATTTATTTGATTAATCAATACTATAATTTTTTATAGACATGTAACTTGACTTCGGCTATATAACTTGACTATATAACTTTAAACTAAAATAGAAGACATTTCAAATGTTTAAATTTATGACTGCAAAAAGTATAAAAAATAAAGTTCTTTATCATTAACTTTCCACCTTTTCCATAATCATTTGCATATTTTTAGTACAGTTTTTATTATTTTTTGAGGTATTTTGGAAATTACTAGAGGTAATATTTTAACTAAGAACGTTTAGTTTCTTATTAAGAAAAAGCAATTTGGCCAGTACATTTCGGGGATAATATTTTTAAGTAACATTTGTTATATACATAGTTTAATTGTAGGTATATCACATTTACAGTTTTTCTGATAAAGAAGTAATGCTTCTTCATCAGATAAAGTGCAAACGTGATATACTCTTCTCTTTTACTATAAATTTTTGAAATTAAATTTTTGAAACTATTAAATTTTTGAAAAATAATTACAATGTATTAATAAATCGCAATTTATATTTAGGTTGTTGAAATTCATTTAATTGTATAAATATTGAAATTCTGTTCTAGGATAACTATTGAAAATTAAAACATTAATGAATCTTGAAAATGAATTTTTAAGTTAGTTGAATAATCAGCTATAATTTTAGAAAAAATTGAATGTCTTTTAAATTTTAAACGATATATCTACTAAGAGAAAAATAATTTTATTTTATTCAGTATTTGTGATTTGGCTCATATTTTATACACTCTTTGAAAACAATGGAAAAATTATATTTGGTTACTAGCTGAAGGTAAATACTTTTATAACAAGCAACTTTTGAATAATTTATATCATTGAGAATTTCTCTTTAAATATATATTTCCTAAAATGAATATTTTTCTTTTGAAAGAAAAATTTAAAATAAGGCAAAAACATTGCTTATTCAAAAGGAAATTTTAATTTTTAGATTTAAGAAAATTACATTAATCTTATAATACTCTATAAAGATATAAATACCATGAGCAAGAAAAATTAAATTATTAACTATGACTATCAGATCTGACAATAATTTTTTTCCAGTCTAAGGACATTAACAATTTTTAAATATTTGATCAAATTTGAACTTCAAAATCTGCCTTATTTTTGTGTAAACTTATGCGTAAAAGATATGATTAAAAACAGATACTTAAAACTACTGTTTTCTAGAATGAGTATTAATAAAATATTTTCATTTTTGTGTAATTGATGGAGTAATAAAGAAATAATTTTGCTCACTTCTAATCAATAAATGGTGATTATCAAAAAAATAATTTTCTATTCTTTGGATGAGTACAAATCTTTAAGCATTTATTCCAATTATAAGTTTCATTTTATTACATAGTTAATTCCACACTTTTAAAGGATTTGAAATTAAATACTCAATTTAAATTCTGAAGCTACAAATAAATGGCAAATTAAATTGATAAAATAAAAATTTATTATTAACATGGTTTTAGATAAAGTAAATTGAATTGTAAAATAAGATTAGAAATTTAATTTTAGAAATAATTAGATAAATGACCTATTTTGTTAACAGAATTTATTCCATACACATTTTATGCAGTTTAAAAGAAAGATAAATTTTACAATTATTCTGTGATTAATAATTTATGATTCAAAAATATTTAATTTCTTTTATTAAAGAGAAAAAAATTGAATACATGTATCATTATAGAAAGCGATTTTAAATATTATTGCATTCATTTGCTTTTCGATTCACAAAATTTTTGTTAGCGTTTTCCTCATTTGCTTACATTATTACAACCGCTCTACTAGGTAACGTCATTCACCACACCCCTTTTCAGACTAGCTCTTTAGGTTTGTATTAAATAAGGAACGTCGCCAAAATGTACCAAGTACGGTTACAGTTTACCTTGCCAACATGACTTCCCGTAAACTCTCATAAATTTTTCAATGCTCAATTTTTTGAATCGAATTCGATTGCTACAAAGTTTAAACGTATTTATTACATTTTTTGTTTTTTACGAAGCAAGTTTATGGAGTCTAAAAATATTCTATTTGAAAGCGCTTAGATATTTACTTTCAATAAATTAATATATGATATTGTAGCATTTCTGATCAAAAAATTATGTGCGAATTCCATATAAACTTTAATTATTTTATTTTTAAAAGGCTTTCTTATTTACTATTATTTTTAAGTCAATTTTTACTGACCGAAATATTTTGTCTTATAAGGATTCGTGGTTTTAAATTCTGTATACTCCTCTAAGATCTGTTTTAAGGAATGAAAAATTGTACAATGCATAATATTACAAAATATTTTATTGCATATATTACCTGGTTTTTATGTATAATCCTGTCAACCATTAAAATCATTGTGGATTTCTTAGCGAAATATTATTGCATCTAAAACTCGAAAAATTGTATAAACTTGAAAATAGTAAATTTTAAAATTTCTATAGGAATCTGACAGATTAATTGCCACAAATTAATAAAAAAACATCTAGAATTATGTGGTTGGAAAATTAATATTAACACATATGAAAAATGTTCATATGGAACAACTTTTATTATATAAATTAGTTGTGTAGCATGTTAACTATTTCCATGTAAAGAATGCTGTCAGATGTAACAGCTTAGTAGTTACTCTTGTGTTTACATTATTATATTTAAACCGTATTTTATGTTTTTATTTATGATGGAAAAATTGAAGTATGAATTAACAGTAATTTCAATTTGTTTTAATGAAAATATAAGTTAACTAGAATATTTGTTCCTTTATATTTTGGAGAAAGTGATTAACATTTCAAGCATTTGATGATACTTTTGACATTTTGATCTCTTGATTCTTTTGTAGTAATGTAAATGGTTTTACTGTTATAGTAAATAGTCGACCGGATAATGGGTAAATGATATATCTAATCTTATATATGTACACACATAAACATACAATTAAAACATAATTTTTTTTCCTTTACCGATTTACAAAGTCTGATTATGATAATATTGTCCATTATATAATATTGTCAGATTGAATTATTTTTATTTACTTTTGATTTTTCTCTTCAAGGAATTGAAGTTAAATAAAGAATTTAAACATAATTTTAAACAGTAAATTAGTAAGGTATACAAGTAAAATGAGTATGATATGAGAAATAGTTAAAAAAAAAGTTTATTATTTTTGATTTCATAAATACCTCTAATTTTAAAATTCATTATACAATTTCTAAATAATAACAAATAATTAAAATATTGCATTAGTAAACTCCATGTTTATTTTATTTTATCGTTTTAATATAGTAAGCATAATTAGGTTAATCCTCCAAACATTTACATATATGTATATATATAATTTCTAAATTTATTAACTGTTTTTAATTTCTCGATATCTCTTTTGTTGTGAGTTTTATTTGTGTATTTTACAGAAAATACAGAGGTTAAAGTCATTTTTGATAGTTGACATTATTTTGTATGTTGTTTTTCTTATTGTAATTTATAACATAAAACGATTAAACTTAAAGCCCAGATATAGGTCGAAATTATTCAAAACACCACTTGTTATCAAAGAAGTAAAGTTTTGTGATATCCATCTTGAGAATAATTTAATCATTTTATTAGAGAAAGAATATAATTTAAGTTTAATCTTATTTATCAGTTAAGCATTTAATATTTTAAAATTAATATATCATTCATTAACATGTTGGATGTGTTTTACAACTGTTCTACATGATGGACCAGCTACATGAATTGCAAATGATTATGAGATCAAAACTTAGAAAAGAAAATAGTATTGCCCAATTACATAAAGGAAATAGTTAGGTCTTCTTTATTTATATGTTTTATCCTTTTTCTGGCTGCTTGCAAAACTTTAATTTGTTATAGAAATATTTTTTATCAATAACATTTGGTATAAATATATTATACTGGAAAGTGACCTTTAATAGGTATTTTATGGTTATATGTAGTCTCGATCAATGACCACATCTAACCATAAATACAAATAATTTTTCCTTAATATTTTTCAATATCATTGGTAATTACAAGCCAGATAATTTATTTCTTTGTGTTACAATTTTTTTAATTATTTGTATTAACAAATAATTGTAAATAATATAATTCTTGCAAAAAATTATAATGGTAAATAATATTAACAAATAATTGTAATTATAAATACTATTAGGTAAATATAGGTAATATTTTTTTGTCAGGCAGTACTTGGTTGACGACCCTCTTCTGGCTTTGGATTTTGGTTTGACGACCCTCTTCTGGTTTTGGATTATTGTAGAGTGTACAACGTCATGGACCTGGTCTAGCGCTGCTGGCCTTTGGGGGCATGCAACAACAACAACAATATTTTTAAAGTAAAGTAACAAATTATTGCTTATATTTATTATTGATGGCTATTTTGCTAATATTTCATGTTAATAAGATTTCCATGTTAATAAGATTTTGCATAGAATATTGCATAAATAATTCAAAATTATATTTATGTTTTAAAATTCATCAATATTAATTTTAATTACTATGATTTTATAAACTTTACTTATCTGTAATTGTAGTTGTGTGTAAAAAATAATTTGGTAATCATTGATGAATATTTTATTAACCATTTTTTATTAGTTCAAAATGATTTTTTAAAAGCATGAAATACAAAGTGTATGTTATAAATTAATTACATTCTATTATAACCTTGAAAATGTAAAATTCTGCTTAAAACATTACATTGCATTTTTGAAGTCAGATGTTTAGAATTTTTATTAAGTCATTGAACTGAAATTGTTTTCATATAACCCAATTATTTGTCTCTATTTTTTAATCAAAGAATTGTCAGAATTGATGAATGTTGATTTTTCATTTGTTACTTAATGTTATTTATTATAATGTGTATGTATATTGAAATATCAATATGAATATAAACTATAAAACTAAACTCTGGCAGGACAGACCACATGAGCCAAGGCCTACAGTGCCTATTTTCCTGACCAAGAGCTCCTGGGCTGCAAAGCACATGTCCTGATTAGGTGCTCAGCATAACGCAAAACACCAGTGTTTAGTTCCCAAGCATGCTTATTGTGGACATAATTTACTAATAACCATTCCCCCTTTTTTAAAGAGATAAAACTAAAATTAAGTAAAAGAGTCCATCATAAAAGATTGTATTAGTAATTTTTTTTATGAGTTATTAATTCTGAATGAAAATTTACATTATTATAGGCATTCACAACCTATTCAAGTGCTTGGCTTGTTTTGCTTTGATTGTAAATTTAATTGTAAAATATTGTAAGTTTAAAAATAGTTGTGTTGGATTCTCCTTATTCAAATAATTAATACTGAGAAATAATACCTAAATACTAGAAAATAAGTGTTATGCATGAAGTTTCTCCAAATTGTAATTTATAAATGTGCATTGTAGCCAAAAATATTTTCAACTCAAATTTATATTTTAAATTAAATAATTTGTGTACTTAAATGTATCTGTATTTAAATTTTCCAAAAACTTAATCAATTAAAATAATTAAATTTAGTAGCTAAAAACGAAATATTTTGGTGGTTAAACTTATACCTATTTAAATGTGAATACTATCCATAGATTTTCTGATGTTTCTGTTTTTGTAAGGGATTATAAATGTCATTGATTTAAAAAAGAATAAAATATTTTTCTTTAGGTTAAAGTCTTGCAACTTTATTTGGCAATTTTATTGCAATATTCTCTTTGATTTATTTTAACTGGTTGATAGATTGTCACTTTTTGGTATATTTTGCATGCAAGGGCTAATATCTACAGTAAAAATTGTGTACTCCATCACTAATTTCACAATTAAGATGAGAATCAAACCCCTTACTGTTGAATTGATGACTGTGTTACTTTAACTATTGCAATGATTGGCTTGTGTGTTGGTTATAAATTAAAATATAAATGTTTTTTAAATGGGAAAATTTTTTTTTAGGTTATTCTTCGAAAGTATGGCTCTTTGAAATAATCATTTACTTGGTTTTTTAAGTATACTTTCCTACTGAAAATTTAGTAAAGAATCGAAAATTTCTTATAGAAACATTATTAACTAAAAAAACAAATAAAAATAACTAGTGAAAAAAATAATCTGCTGAGCAATAAATTTGTAAAAGATGACAAATTACATGCATTTATATATAATATACACAAATAAATATAATACATTTTTTATTTCAATTTTTTAATAAAAATGAACTGTAACACTTCGATGACTTCATTATGAGCTTATTGCAGTAAGAACTGGAAATTCATTTTCTGACGTTGTGTTTTAATATGCAAAAACAAATATTAGAAATGTTGTCTTTTTTCTTCTGATTTGAGTTTTCTATATAGAGGTAATTTATTATATTTTATTTTTCTTAAAATACTTTACTTTGTTAAATGTTAAGACCTTTTTAATATCAAAAATTCACTTGTTTAAAACTATCTATGTAGATTGACATTTTTCTTAGAATTCATAGTTGTTGTAAAACTAACAACAACTAGTCCGATATTCATAAATTTTTTGCTATTGGTAAACGAACTATTTATACAATACTTAGAGCCTAGACTTGTTATAATAGAAGAAAATAGTGCCAAAATATAAGCGAATAAGGAGGAGCTCAAATATTAAAATATTTCTTTCATTGTTAAGAGAAAATACAAAATTAATATTGATCACTGAAATTTAAAGTGAAAACTTATGCACCAATTCAATATAAAAGGATAACTTCCAGCATTTATTTAAACAAGAAATTCTTGATTTATTTCTTAGTGAAAAATTGTATTGTTCTTAAAAATTTTATTAACATATATAAATATAAAGCAAACAGAAAAAAGTAATTTACAACAAAAATTATCTTTGTTAAAGATTTCTCTTTTCTGTAATTATTTTTTTAAATAATTCTGAATTTATTTTATTACAGGTTACAAAAAGTAATCTGAATTGATGTTACCTGTATTAATTTAATTTGATTTTTATTTTCAGTAAGTGTTCGACAGCAAAGAGAATATTCTAGCATTTCGCAACACAAAATAGAAGAGTATGTAAGAAATTGGCTTCGAAATGCTCCAGATCGGGAAGGAGGAAGGAACAAAAGAAGAAAACTTTTAAATTAAAAATACTGTAAATAAATAATGTGAACGGATTTTTGATTGTAAATAAAAAAATTTTATACAGGGTCTGTCTCGTTCTGAGCCATCATTAATAAAAATATCATTGATATAATATAAATTATCTAATATAAAAAGTTCAGTTTATGTGTGTTTAGTTAAATGTGTTGCATGCTTTACAAAAATACAATAAAACAAATATCATAAAATAATTAACTTAGAATTTTATGTATATGTTCATCCGCTGAATTTAACAACAGAACTGTTAACAATGAAGTGAAAATTTCTCAAAGATATATTAAAATGTTTATTGAATAAAAATAAATAATTACTGCTAATTCAAAAGTAATCTTAACAAATTGGTAAAACATGATTATAATCAACATATAAATGAATTCTATTAGAAAAAATATTTTAGAAAAGAATCAAATCTAATATAAATATTTATTTATACAAAAATAAACTAATATTTACTAGCTCATTACAGTAAAAGCTGAAAATTCAAATTTTTGAAATTGTTTTAATTTATATATAATTATTTCTTAAGAAATAAAAACATATTTAATGTTATACTATTAATACATATGTATTTAAATTAATTTTAACAAAAATAAACTAATATTCATAAGCTCATTATAATAAAAGTTGAAAATTAAAATTTTTGAAATTGTTTTAATTTATATATAATTATTTCTTAAGAAATAATATGGGAAGAGAGCGGCATCTCTAAATAACCAAAGCAGATTCAATTTAATGCATTTCCAATATATTTCAATAGTAACTTTACAATATATATATTCTTAGCAATTAAAAAATGGGTAAATATTTCATTTTAATCTGTAGAAATAAAATCAAAGTTATAATTGGCTCCACGTCGGTTAATGCGGCCATTGCCGGCCAAACTGCAAAGGCCCGACGGATAACCGTATACGGGCATGTGCTGGCAATTATACGGACCACACACGGCCAATACGGCATTGCTGGCCACCCAGCGTTGGGCCAACAGCGGACCGTACTGCCGGCCCAGCAGCAATGACGACGACCACCACTATTGACGGAGCCGACGAGGCCAAATAGCGGTGGGCCGCTGGATGCCCGGCATCTTTGTGTTTGCTGGGAAAACACCCAGGGCCACGGTAGGAATCGAACCCACACTCCTACGCTCTCAAGCGATTAGCGGTGATGCTTTAGACCACTCAGCCACGGAGCGCCCAAAAATTTATTATTAACATGATTTTAGATAAAGTAAATTGAATTGTAAGATAAGATTAGAAGATTTATTTTAGAAATAATTAGATAAATGACCTATTTTGTTAACAGAATTTATTCCATACACATTTTATGCAATTTAAAAGAAAGATACATTTTAAATTATTCTGTGACTAACAATTTATGATTCAAAAGTATTTAATTTCTTTTATTAAAGAGAAAAAATTGATTCCATGTATCATTATAGAAAGTGATTTCAAATATTATTGCATTCATTTGCTTTTCGATTCATAAAATTTCTGTTAGTGTTTTCCTCATTTGCTTACGTTATTACAACCAGCCTTCTAGGTAACGTCATTTACCACACCCCTTTACAGACAACCCCTTTAGTTTGCATTAAACAACGACCAAGATATATAAATATTGGTCTGTGGTATTAAATAAGAAACCTCGCCAAAATATACCAAGTACGGTTACAGTTTATACCTTGTTAACACGAATTCCGGAAAACTCTTTACCCAAGTACCGAGGCGTAGCGACGGGGGGGGGGAGCAAGGGATGCTATAAAGTACCGGGCGCAGCTTGCAAACTGGCAACAAATCTTTTCAAAGCTAAACAAAATTTTTCAGAAAATTTCAATCTTAGTCTTATCATAATATCAGTTTTATTCGGACAAATAAACTTTGCATTTTATAATTATTGTGTCGTGCCAAGGTAAAATTTAAAAAAAAAAAGCTTTAGGGAGGAATCAGATTTGGAAAAGAGAAGAGGTTGTTGATGAAAAATAAGGAAATATATATATAAATATTTATTTTGAATAAAAAAATATTTTGAAATATTATTTGACGTGCTATTTTTAATTTCTCATAACAGATTAAATATCGTTTTATTTAACAAGCAGTACTTCACCAATATTTTTGATCCGGATATCCTTTTATGATAAGAACGTGAAAATTTAATCATATTTTGATTTTAATAACGTAATAAATAATTAGCGATAAAAAGAAAATATCATATAACTGAAATTTTATTAATGGAAACTTGTGTAAGAATTTAAATGTACTAATAACAGAAAAGTCAGATTTTACTTAAGTTATCAAGAAGAGATAAAGAAAGATCAGTTTCAGTAGTTATTGAGACTTAGTGAAATTGTACTAATCATTGTCCCAAAATAAAAATAAAACCCTTGTATATTTTTCTTAACTGAGCTTTTACTGTTGTATCCATTCAGTCTAGTGTCACGTTACACTCGTGAGAAAATTCCTGCTGAAATGTGTGTTATCGATTCCATTCTATTTGTCAGACGACGAGTCAGTAACTTAGGTGGGGAAGGAAAAAGTTCTTATAAATTTACTAATATTTTAAGATTTTATTATATATTTGCTAATATTTTAAGATTTTATTATAAACTTACTTATATTTTAAGATTATAAAATTAGATTATTTACAGATTACTTTAAGGTAGCTCCTTCATACAATCTCTCTTCTCAATTGCTTGTACAACTCTCTCAACATGACCATGGATTCCTCCATGAACATGACATATTAAACACTGCCATCTAGTGGCCACTCATTTTTTAAGTAATATTACAATTTGTTGCCAACACATGTTTAATATTAGCGGTTCCCTTTGTTAAAAATTTAGCCACGCGGTTAGGCAATCAAAATGCGCCGACTTGCCGCGTGCTTTTAAGTTTACTTTTAATCATCGGAAGAATGGTTTAACTTAAATGAAATACCAGCTTCTAAATAAAAACATTTAATTACACGTTAACAAATTGATATCAATCAAGACAATAAGGTTGGAAGTTACACAGACAATGCTTCATAGCACGTTGAATTAGCGAGCACTGGCTCGACGAGAGATTCAGTTCCTTCGCATCGCCTCTCTGCACACGGAGGAGTCCAAGAGGGGAAACGATCAGTCTCGAGGGGTGTAGGGTTTCCCTACTCCCCGGTTTCGCCAAGTGGCGACTTAGTCCTGCTGACTTGAGTACTTTCTCGCTACTTTGGCGAGTTAGTCCGCCGCACACTCCCCCCGCAGTGTCATTGAAAATGCACGAAACGACGTGGAAGTCGGACAAGTCGCCCTGTGCGAGTTGTCTGGATTTTCGCTGACACAGGTTCTGAATGAGTTGCTGAAGGTGATTTACTAGAAAGTTCAGGGGTTATCGCCAAGAAGGCCGGCTTTAAGCGATCCATAGAAATAGTCCGTTTCTCTCCCTTGATGAGTAAATCAAAAGTCTTGTCACCTCTTTGGAGCACTTGGTAAGGTCCATCGTATGGAGCTTGAAGAGGCTTCCTGACTCCATCATGCCGGACGAATACGTGTGTGCATGTTCGAAGTTGTGGATGCACGAAGATGGCTTTTCTCCCGTGGTTAGAAGTTGGAACCGGGCGTATCGTTGAAAAATGAGCTTTCAAGTCCTCTACGAATTGCTTCGGTGAAACGGCTGTAGAAGATGGGTCGAAGAACTCTCCAGGCAGTCGAAGGGTCTTTCCATACACCAGTTCGGCAGTTGTGACTCCGAGATCCTCTTTTAGTGCAGATCGGAATCCCAACAGCAAAGTAGGAAGTGCCGCTGACCACTGGTCTGTGTCGTACGCTTTCAGGGCAGCCTTGAAAGGACGATGGAATTCTTCTACCAAGCCATTGGCTTGTGGATGGTAAGGTGAAGTTCTGACCCTCTTAATGCCCAATAGCTGAGATAGAGCTGCGAAGAGGGTACCTTCGAATTGTCTGCCCATGGTCCGTTGTAATTAGGGTTGGACACCCAAAACGAGCTATCCATTCCGTGAAGAGCTTCCGTGCTACAGTGTCTGCCGTCATGTCTGGTATTGGTACAGCTTCTGGCCACCTTGTATACCTGTCTATTATAGTTAAACAGTAATAATTTCCCTGAGAAGGAGGAAGAGGACCGACTAGGTCGAGGTGTATGTGATCGAACCTCTGTGATTGGTCAGAAAATTTTCCTAATGGAGTTTTTGTATGTCGGTTAATCTTAGATTTTTGGCAAGGAATGCATTGTCTAGCCCAACTACTGCAATCTTTATGGATAGAAGGCCAAATGAATCGCGAGGAAATTAATTTTGAAGTTTTTCGAATACCAGGGTGAGTCAAGTTATGCAACGTTGCGAAAATTTTTCGGTGATATGGTTCGGGTATAAAAGGACGCGCTGTTCCTGTAGATACGTCGCATTGGATAGGAATTTCGCATTCCGGAAAAAAGATTTTTTTAAACTGCATATTTTTATTTGAATCTAACAGGTGTTTAAGCTCCAAATCATTTGCTTGCGCATCAGCGATTTCCTTGTAATCGATAGGATTTGGAAAATTAATTGCATTTATTCTAGATAGAGCATCTGCAACGACGTTTTCAGAGCCTTTTATGTGATAAATTTCGGTGGTGAATTGGGAGATAAAGTCTAACTGACGAGATTGTCTAGGAGAACATTTATCCGAGCGTTGACGAAAAGCGTATGTCAAAGGCTTATGGTCGGTATACAAGGAGAAATGTCTCGCTTCGAGCATGTGCCTAAAATGTTTAATTGCCGCGTATGCCGCTAATAACTCTCTATCGTATGCGCTATAATTTTTTTCCGTCGGGGATAGCTTCCGAGAGTAGAATGCAAGAGGTTGTAATTCTCCGTCTATTATTTGAGATAATGAGCCTCCTAAGGCGAAATCCGATGCGTCGACTTGTAAAACCAATTGAGCGTCTGGTTTAGGGTGTGCGAGCAGAACTGCGTTGGCAATTAATTTTTTGCAGATTTGGAATTCGTTTTCCGCGCTATGCGACCATTCCAGTTTAGTTCTATCGTTTTTCCTAGCGCCTTTCAAATACGCGGTTAAAAATGTCTGATGTTGCGCTATGTTAGGCAAAAATCGTCGAAAGAAATTCAGGAATCCTAAAAATCTTTGAAGATCTTTCACTGTTTGTGGCTGAGAAAATTTAAGTATTGGTTCTACTTTATCGGGCAGAGGTTTGGTACCGGAGCTACTAATTAAGTGTCCCAGGAAGGAAATTTCTTCAACTCCGAAAATACATTTTGACACATTTATCGTTAATCCATAAGAATTCAGTTTTTCTAGTACAGTTCGGAGATGGATTTTATGCTCCTCTTCCGATTCGCTAAATATCAAAATATCGTCCAAATAGACGTAACAAAATTTAAGTTCGCCAAGGATCTCGTTCGTAAATCTCTGAAAAGTCTGGGCTGCTCCACAGAGACCAAAATATAAAAGTGGAAATTCGTACAGTCCAAAAGGTGTGCATACTGCGGTTTTTTTATGTGTTCCGGATGCACCGGTATGTGAAAATATGCACGGACAATGTCTAATTTCGAAAATATGGTTTTTCCATAAAGTGCATTTGAAAAATCCTGGATGTGTGGAATCGGGTATCTGTCAGGTACTGTACATGCGTTTAATTTTTTATAATCGCCCACGATACGTATGCTTCCTGAATTCCAACTTCTAACCTGCAACTTCTTCCTGAATTCCAACTTCTATATATGTATATTATTTACCAAATCTATTCAGTCACTTTTAATTTATTATCAAAAAAAATATTACGTTCTAATTACACATTATGGTTAAAAAAGTTTGGCAGATGGGATATACCATTTGATTTTTTTAAAATAAATTGTACATTTCTGTTTTGTGATGTTTAACATCACAAAAAATGCTAAACAGAATATTTTGATATAATATGAAGAGAAAATGAGAAAACGCAGTAAGGACTTTTGCGAAACAAGCAAAATAAAAAATAGACCATTTACAGTGAGAAATTAATGTTTGAAAAACTCTTACAATGATAAGTAAATGCAGCATTAAACTAATAGAACATGTATTTTAAAATGAATTCAAAACATCATATGAATAAAACATTTTATTATTCTACAATTTTTTTCAATTCATTCAAATATTTAGCTTTTGCATGCCGTAACTGATTTTTCGCAACGGATGTAAGTACTGCATCAGTAATATTGCACGAAGCTGCATTTTTTCTTACAGCATCTAGAAGAAAATAAGCATTTAGAGATTTGAAATTAATTATTATGGCAATTGTAAAAGTTGTGCTGATAAGCGAATGTATTCTTCATTAATGCAGTTCAATATCACATAATGAAAAAATAAAAATTCAGGAGTTTAAAGTGTAGTATCATTTTGTGTAGAACATGTATTTCAATTAAACTTAATTACAATGAACTTAGTTAATATTCATATTTTTTCAGTTCTATATTTAAGTATTTTGTTAAAAAAATTCACAGTTATTTTTTTATAATTTTGAAGAATCTATTTTTATTTTTAAAAGTTCTTTTACAATTTCTAATTTGTACAAATTAAAATAATGAGCTATTTTCTTCTTGTATGGAATTATTTTTTTTTTCAATAAATTGTGGACACAAAATAAAAATCACTTACTTTTAAAAGGTGGCTAAATCATAGAAGTTACTACTACTGGTACCAAATGCCCTAAATATGTAGATTACTGTGTCAGAATGGATTTGTTAGCAATCTATGACTATTCCAAAATTCTTTTTTTTTCCATATCATAAACATTCCAATAAGGGATTAATTGAAAATTTCTTGTGGGTCCACTTGTTGATCGTAGTCCCCTAAATACCAAATCCTGATTTAATAAAACTAAACACTTTCTCATGAATTTAAATCAATTCCCGAATCCTTTAATTTGTGCATTTGTCTACTAATATAAATTAGTAAAGCAGAAAAAATAGTTTACACTAAAACAATCATGAAATCTTACGAAAGGCTAGTTGACAAATTTTTAGGCTATAAAATGATTTAATAGCTAGTAACTTATCTAAAATGTAATAAAGCAGAATTTCAAAAAAATAGAAAAATTTTCCGATACTTGTATAAACACGAATTATAATATGAAATGAACGTAGGTAGGTAGGTTGGTAGATATTTCTGAGACTTTTAGCTGCTCCGGCTTTTGTCTCTATTATTCTAGTAAGATCTTTATTCAAAATCTGTTGATGCTTAAGAGGAGTTTAATAAACGTTTTTAGTTTTTTCGAGTTAGATGTGACGATTTTGATCAACTGTTTGTAGTTTGTTATTTTCTCTTGTATTTTTAAATTATGCAAGAATTGTTTGCGGTCCTGTTTATGTCTGGGGCAATATAAGATTATATGTTCAGCATTATCAACCGCATAGCATGAACTGCATCTGTCTGAATCTGCCAGACCGAAACGGTAAAGCAGAGAAGGAGTCAATAGCATTCCAGCCAGGCTTCTGGCAAGCAATACATCCTCTTTGCGTGAATTGAGAGATCTCCCCATCGAGTTCCACTCCGGGATGTCTCCAATCCTCAGGTAATATTTACTGTTTTCGAATATTTTGTCTTGAGATTTTTCAATGTTGCTTTTGATGTATGAGTAAAAATCTTCTATGGTAATCCACTCAATATCTACATCATCTTTTGTGACCATTTTGGCTAGTTTATCAGCTTTTTCATTTATTATAATATCTTTGTGGGCTGGAACCCAAATAATTTGGAGCTCTTTGAAGAATTTTGAGGCCTGCCATATCTTGTGTTTTAATCTTAATATTATGCTTGCTGATTTTTGGTTACATTCCTTCAGTGCGATAAGGACAGATTTACTATCTGTGTATATTATATTTCTTCTTTCGTAAATGATTAATTCATCTATAGCTTGACAGATCGCCATTGCTTCAGCAGAAAAGACCGAATTTATATTATTAACTCTGTATCCAAATGATCCTTTTTCTGACCATCCAGCAATAGAGGTTATATCTTCTTTTTTAGATGCATCTGTGGCTATTCTGTTAGGTTGATCTATTAGGCTATTGTCAAAATCATTAAAAAATTGAATAATTTCTTGATTGGTTAGATATTTATCTTGGAAATCGTATTTGTCGATTTGGATGGAGAAATTGGTTAGAGAGTGAATTTGTGGATACTTATATTGGATAAAGTGGGGAATTTTAATGTTTTCTTCCTCTATTGTTTTCACTAGGGGTATGTGATATTTCTTTTCCACGGAATTGCAGCTGTTTTGGATGATATTTTTGAGAGGTGATAGTTGTTCCAATGAGATATGTTTTAGCCAAAATCTGCTTGACATTTTCCTAAATTCAGATTCTATTGTGCCAATATTTGCAATCTTTCGTAGGAGAATATTAGGAGTGAATCTTGGTAACCCTAATGCAATTCTTAGTGCCGACGTTTGTATTGTTTCTAAAGGTTTTGTAACTGAATGGTTTGTAAAGCTAAAAATATTGCTAGTGTGGTGTAGAATGCTGCAGATAGATGATTTTGCTAACTGGATTAGATGATGCGATCTTGCTCCATAATTTTTGTTAGAGAGTATTTTTAAAATATTTATTCTTCTAGATGCTTTATTTTTAAGGTATGTTACGAACGGCCGGAAGTTTCCATTTTTTGTAAATATAATTCCTAAGAATTTTAGGCTGTCTTTCCATTCAATTTTTTCATTGTTACACTGTATTGACCAGTCAGGATTTTCCCTACGCCCGGACAAGTTTACTGCTGAACACTTTTGATAAGCTATTTGTAGTTTCCAGTAATTACTCCATTTTTCTATGTTATACAAAGTTTCTTGCAATTTTTTCTTAATTATTTCCAATTTTTCACCTGTACAGTAAATTAGTATGTCATCTGCGTATATTATATGTTTAACTCCTTGGGGGATAGTTTCATGGAAGTCTGACATGAAAATTGTAAATAAAATGGGGGATAACACACTTCCCTGTGGAACTCCTTTTGTTGACTGAACTGGTTTTGAACATGTATTTCTCCATCTTATTTTTATCCTTCTATCTTGTAGAAAGTTGTGAATCCATTTGGCGGTTTTTCCTGTTATTCCCAACTGTAGGCATTTGTATATTAATCCGTCAATGTACACTGAATCATATGCAGATTTTATATCCAGTGATATTGCAATAATGAATTTCTTTTGGGCTTTTGCCTGATGCAGATCATAATGAAAAAGTTGTATTGCAGTTTGACTGTCTCGGAAAGGTATGAACCCTAGATGGCGTTCTTCTATCTTCTGATTGGAAATTAGGAAATTTGTGATTCTATAGGACAGCATTCTTTCGAATATTTTAGCAGGAACAGAGGTTAGAGATATAGGTCTGTATGAATTTAATGTGGATTGTGGTTTGTTTGGTTTTGGGATTGGTACTATAATAGAAGATTTCCAGCTGTCAGGAATAGAGCATTGATCAAATATATCATTAAATATTTGAAGTATCTGGCGTGTGCTTACTTCATTTAGTGATTTAAATACTTTTGCAGAAATTTTGTCTTCTCCTGGTGTGGATATTATAGTTTTCTTAATGGCTAATTTGAGCTCATTGATTGTAAATTTTTTATTTATATTCATATTCTCTGATCCAGAGTAGTCGATTGGTATTGGCTCATGGTATATTTTGTCATTGAAGTGTATTGCAAAAGCTTCACTTTGGGATTTTGGTGAATGTAGTTCTTTGTTGTTAACATTTATTAGGAGGTTAGAATTTTGGATATCTCTGTATCGGCGATTCATTGAATTAAATATACGGAAAAGTATACGGATATACGGGAAGATCTATATTTGAACCTTTTCCTGCAGGAGAAATATGTGTCGGAGTAGATGAATTCAGAATGCAGAGATTATGTTCGTTGATCCAGTCGGCCAATATTTGTCCCTGATGAGTGCTAGTTTCCCCGCCCCATAGGTCATGTTTGATATTGAAGTCTCCTAAAATTAGGCATTTTTGTGTTACATATTTTTGTATATCTTGATATTCTCTGTATTCAATTTTTCCTTTGGGTGAATATATGTTCAATATGTTAATAGTGTCGTTCCGATTAATGATTTTCACGATCAATATTTCTGTTCCACTGCTGCTGTATATGTTCTTATAAATTACTTTTGATGATGTTGATTCTGTCACTGCAATCACTAGGCCGCCACCGTTTCTATTTTCTCTGTCTTTTCTGTAGATGATTTTTTTCTTTAGGTTAAATAAGTCTTTTGGTCTAAGGAAGGTTTCCTGTATCACTAATACATCTGCGGAAATGAAAGGTTCTAACTTAAAAATGTCTATTTTGTTGGTAACGCTCCTCGCATTCCACTGCACAATTTTCATTTTGAAAATGTATTAACTAAAGATTTATGGCACTTATATAGTACGGATATAAGAATTATTTATTTGAAATCCTTTCAAATATGAAATTATAATTAAATGGGTTAAGTCGGTAACTGTAATTATCCAACAGAGAAATCTGAGAGATCTATCTCTCTCTCTGTTTCGCATTGCTGACAGTCCATTTGATTTGACTTTGAAGCTTTGGGATTTTTTATTATCTTTGATTTTTTCTTCCTTTCTCTTTCAGGAGAGATTGGTGTGGTCAACTTTGAAATTTTTTCATTAATTTTAGTAAGGACTGTTTCATTGATTTTATCCACAGTAGAGTCTAAAGATTTTTTAAACATGTTACAAATTTTAGTTAGTTGTTGTTCTATGATTTTTTCAATTGAGGTTATCAGCTTAAGGGCCAATTTATCAAAGATCCCTTGCATCGATTCTACGTCTGGACTGGCTATAGGCATGGAAGTTTTCTTTGCATATAAGGTATTTTTGTTTGCGAATCGCCTTCTAGCTTCGCTTAGTGTTAAATTATTTTCTGCTTTAAATTTGAGAATTTCTTTTTCTTTTGTCCTTGTTGGACATTCATTATAATCGGCTCTATGTAAACCTGTACAATTTGAGCATCTCATCTGATTTAAGCATATTTCTCCGTGTTTTTTTTCTCCGCAGTGCACGCACAATACTTCGTAAGGGCATTTGTTAGAGTTATGAGTGAATTTGAAACACTTACCACATTGTCGAGGTCTGTCTATGAATAGCTCCACTCTATGGTTAGTGAAGAACAGTTTTATTTCTTTTGGTATCTTTATTCCCAGAATAGATACCAGAACTGGAGACTCTTCACGGTTTTTCTTATTGAATCTTCTTAATTCTAAAATTGGGATTTCGTTTTCAGCGCTCAGCTCCTCTGCAATCTCTTTAAGTGAAGTTTCAGTTGGAATATTAAATAGCAGAAACCTGGTAGAGATGCTTTCCCATAGGATTTGGTAGTGTACCGGGATCCCTTGTAAATCTTTGATGTTTAATATTTCTGTAGCTGTTTCCATGTCTTGCGTTGTCATTAGTAATCGACCGTCTCTTGTTATTATCTTGTTAGAGATCTTTTTGAAATTTTTTATCTTCATTATCAGTTCATTTTTCAATTCCCGAGGTTTATTTTTAGGAATTGACCTTCCATTGTTGGCTTTTAAGAATATGTTGAATGTGTTTACTCCATTTTCTTTTGCAGCTAAAAGACAGTTCATGTCGTTTTCTGTGGTCCTAAGGAAGTTTGTTCCGTAATTGCTTTCTCCTGCCATGTTTAAATCCATGTTTAGATCTTCATTTTGTTGAATATCCAATACTTGAATTTTAGAGGAAGCCAGACTTATGGCTTCTGTATTCAGTATATGCTGCTATTCCGAAAAGGCAATAAGTCTTCGCTCAACTTGAGCTGAAGAGGAAATAAATTTTTTTTTTTTTTAATATGAAATTAAATTATAGCTTATAGTTCTAATGATAAACTTATCCAAAAATAAATCGAGTTAATTGGTTTCCAATCAGCCGGCAGTTGTTCAATGAAGAGCTAGCTGCTTCTCGTTTCGGGAACCAATTTAATACAAAATGATTAAATAAATAAAACACAAAGGGCGAATGCTGCGTTGAAGAACTTAAGAATGCAATAATAAGGATAGTAGACTTTTAAAAATACAGATGATTTTCTAAAATCATGAAATGAACGTGTACCGTATATTTACTATAATAGAAAATTAGTATGGTAAATTACTTCACTTCAAATGATTACATAAAAATTAATTTACATCAAATAAATATTTGTTGCAAATTAAATCCAATTTTAAGCAGTTTTTACAAATAATATTTTTAGAATATTTTTCCTTGCTTAATTTTACAAGTTACAATAACATTCATTGAGCTAGGAGTAGTGTAGGGGGCATATCCTATCAAATGCATTAGGTCCGATTGAAGTCATTGTCGCCATCTTGGTTGGAGATCAAATGCTAGTAGGGAAGAACGCCTCTAGTGATTTTTATTTTTTCATACATGTCACTCATCTATATAATTTAGTGCATTTAAAGAAAAAATGACAATTAGTAGAGGAAGGTTTTAAATGTAATAAATCACTAAATGTAATTCTTTTACACACCTTTCCACAAAATGGTAATAATTTTAATTAAATCTCTTTTATAGAGTGAAATTAGAAATAAACACAGTATGCTTCAATGTTATTTTATTGAATACAAAACATTTCTTGATTATTTATAAAAGGAGGTTAAAATATTATTGACCTTTAAAAAGAATTGCTTTTGTATATAATTATAGAGTTCACATTATTTAAAGTATTTTTAAAATAATGCTTAACACACGGATAACAAAATAATACTTAATTACAGCTTTAATTAGTTAGATGTCATGATTATCCAGAGGATCATGATGAATTTCATGAAGTTTCAATTGGGGAAAAAAATATTTTAAATATTTAAAGCAGATAAAACATCCAATTCACATTGAATGTTTATTTTTCTGACCTTTTTCACAAGCTGGGAAATAAGTTATAAAAATTATTTAATAACATAAAAATAATTTATGTTTTAATAATTTTTGTTATTAATCAAGGTTAGAAATTTTATTGTTGTCATACATGTTACTCATCTATATAATTTAGTACCTTTAGAAAATGCGATTGTTAGTAGAGGAA
The DNA here is from genome assembly GCA_037975125.1 of Latrodectus hesperus. Classification (NCBI taxonomy): domain Eukaryota; kingdom Metazoa; phylum Arthropoda; class Arachnida; order Araneae; family Theridiidae; genus Latrodectus; species Latrodectus hesperus. Next base: position 44,943,392 of record CM075854.1, on the reverse strand, counting down.
GGTTTTGAATGTAATAAACCTACACATGTTATTTTATTGCACACTCTTTTCACTAAATGTTAATAATTTTTAATATTAAATTTATTTTATAGAGTGAAATTAAAAATAATCATACTATGCTTGAATATTATTTTATCAAATACAAAAAATTATTGATTATTTATAAAAGGAAGCTTCTCGGCCTTTTGGCTAAGATCAAAGTGTAGTATCTGCTTGTAATGTATTTATTCATTTTTCACATTTAATAAGTTGGTTTAATTTTTTTACTACAAATGCAGAAAAATAATAAATTATATCACAAGAAAATTCGTTAAGCAAGTCTAGTTTAAAAAATATATCCTGTTCTTCTATCATCAAATCAGGACTTCTATTTAAGGTTGTTAATGAAGAATGTACAATATTATTTTGAGAGGTTGACATATTAATAACATTAATAAGTGAATTGTGATTAGGTACACTTAAATTACTGATTTCAGTTAATGGAATACAATTATCAGAAGATGCAGGTTTCATTTCTGAATTCACAAGCAATTTTCTATAAGCTGTTTCCCAGCAAACACAAACTGTCGGAAAAAATCCGGGCCGCTGCTGGCCAAGCCGGTTTTCTGGTGGCCACGGCAAGCCGCTCATGGTTGTTTGATGGCCCAGCTCCGGCCATTACGGCCACGGATGAGTGCTGGCCAAAATAAACCGGGCCGGTGCTGGATGATAAGAAGTGGGCCAACAGATTCTGGCCATTGTTGGCCCTGAAGCTGTTGGCCAGCAAAATTAAGACAATTAGTTGTAGCGCTATTTTTTATTTTATCGGTAAAGACTATTTTTTCCAAATAACTGTTTTTTTGTGATGATAATTAATTTTCATTTCATTTCTTAATTTTTAAACCCTTTAAAAACAATTTTTCAGAAAGAAATAAACTAGTTGTGTAGCATGTTAACTATTTCCATGTAAAGAATGCTGTCAGATGTAACAGCTTAGTAGCTACTCTTGTGTTTACATACTTTATTATATTTAAAATCATATTTTATGTTTTTATTTATGACTGAAAAGTTGAAGTATGAATTAACAATAAATTCAAACAATTTGTTTTAATGAAAATATAAGTTAACTAGAATATTTGTTCCTTTACATTTTTTAGAAAGTGATTAACTTTTCAAGCATTTGATGATACTTTTGACATTTTGATCACTTGATTCTTTTATAGTAATGTAAATGGTTTTACTGTTATAGTAAATAGTCGACCGGATAATGGGTGAATGATATATCTAATCTTATATATATATACACACACATAAACATACAATTAAAACATAATTTTTTCTCCTTTACCGATTTACAAAGTCTGATTATGATGACAATATTGTCCTAGATATATTGTCAGAATTATTTTTATTTACTTTTGATTTTTCTCTTTAAGGAATTGAGGTTAAATAAAGAACTTAAACATAATTTTAAACAAAGTAAATTAGTAAGGTATACCAGTAAAATGAGTATGATATGAGAAATAGTTAAAAAAAAGTTTATCTGTTTTGATTTCAAAGATACTTCTAATTTTGAAATTCACTCTACAATTACTAAATAATAACAAATAATGTTTAAGATATTGCATTTGTAAACTGCATGTTTATTTAATTGTTTTAATATAGTAAGCATAATTAGGTTAATCTTCTAAACATATATATGTAAATATTGCTAAGTTTATTAACTGTTTTTAACTGCACAGTCTCTTTTGTTGTGAGTTTTATCTGAGTATTTTACAGAAAATACAGGGGTTAAAGTCAATTTTGATAGTAGACATTATTTCGTGTTTGTTGTTTTTTTATTGTAATTTATAACATAAAACAAAAAAATTGTAAGCCCAGATGTTGGTCAAAATTTATTCAAAACACCACTTGTTATCAAAGAAGCAAAATTTTGTGATATCCATCTTGAGAATAATTTAATCATATTTTATTATAGAAAAGAATACAATTTAAGTTTAATGTTATTTATCAGTTAAGCATTTAAAATTGATATTTCATTCATTAACATGTTTAATGTGTTGTTTTACAGCTGTGTTACATGTTGGATCAGCTGTTTACTGATTGCAAATGATTATGAAATCAAAACTTAGAAAAGAAAATAATAGTGCCTAATTATACATAAAGGAAATAGTTCAGTCTTCTTTATTTATACATTTTATTCTTTTTTGGGCTTCTTTCAAAACTTGAATTTGTTATAGAAATTTTTTTGTCAATAATATTTGGTATAAATATGTTATACTGTGAAGTGACCTTTATATATATTTTTGTGTAACTAATTAATTTTAAGTTTTAAGACATTTTCCTTTTCCTCTATAACCAACATAGCCCAATTGAGCATATTTTATCTTCTGCATATATAAAGGCAAAAAACATTTTGCTTAAAATTAACTTTCATTTGGAACTAATGGATATTTTTTATTTATCTGTTTTTAGATGTGGTCTCCATCAAAGACTTATGACTTCTCGAGAAAGGCAATAATACCGCAGACCCTTACAACTCTTTAAGTGAATCAGTTTCTTCATTGCCAGTGAGTAATACCAATGTTAAAAGTAAGTATAGGCAATATTTTTTTTTAAAAAATTATTGCTTATATTTATAATTGATGGCTATTTTGCTAATATTTCATTTTATACATTAGCTTTGAAGATTGTATTTCTAACATATCCAAAGCACACATCCACTCCAATGTAAAGTGTACCTATTCAAACTATAGTCCAGAATCAATAACTTATTTTCTGATAATATTGGATTAAATGTAAATTTAATACCTTGTGTAAAATAAGAATAATAAAGTTATGTAAAACATTTTTACTTCTAAATAATTCATGATTATGATAATTACTTGTGATGTAAATTTACTGGGCAACAACTAGAATGCATATATTGAAAATCTGTAAATCTTTTGCATTAATTGACGTAATTTTTTCCATTAATCTGTAATCACAGGTGTGTAAAAAAAACTAAATTCCATGTTAATAAGATTTTGTATAGAATATTGTATAAATAATTTAAGATTGTCAATATGTTTTAAAATTCATCAATATTTATTTTAATTACTGTGATTTTATAAACTTTACTTATCTGTAATTGTAGTTATGTAAAAAAATAATTTGATAATCATTGATGAATATTTTATTAACCATTTTTATTAGTTCAAAATGATTTTTTAAAAGCATGAAATACAAAGTGTATGTTATAAATTAATTACATTCTATTATTATAACCTTAAAAATGTAAAATTCTGTTTAAAACATTACATTGAATTTTTGAAGTCAGATGTTTAGAATTTCTATTAAGTCATTCAACTGAAATTGTTTTACTTTATTTTTTACCCAATTATTTAACCCAATTATTTGTCTATTTTTTATCAAAGAACTGTCAGAATTGATGAATGTTGATTTTTCATTTGTTACTTAGTGTTATTTATTATAATGTGTATGTATATATATATTGAAATATCAATATGAATATAAACTAAAACTAAACTCTGGCATGACAGACCACGTGGGCAAAGGCCTACAGTGCCTATTTTTCTTACCGAGAGCCCCTGGGCTGCAAAGCACATGTCCTAATTTGGTGCTCAGCATAACGCAAAACACCCAGTGTTTAGTTCCCAAGCATGTGCTCACTGTGCACATAATGTTACAAGTAACCATTCCCATTTTTTTAAAGAGATAAAACTAAAATTAAGTAAAAGATTCCATCATAAAAGAATTGTATTAGTAATCTTTTTTTTTATGAGTTATTAATTCTGAATGAAAATTGACACTATTATAGACATTCACAACCTATTCAAGTGTTTGGCTTGTTTTGCTTTGATTGTAAATTTAATTGTAAAATATTGTAAGTTTAAAAATAGTTATGTTAGATTCTCCTTATTCAAATAATTAATACTGTGAAACAATACCTAAATATGTGAAAACAAGTGTTATGCATGAAGTTTCACCTGATTTATATAAACATAACTCAATTTTTTTCTATTTTTTACCTGGGCTGTTTTAACATCCTGCTGTTTCTATTTTTGTAATTAAATTGAATCAGTTTAACAATTCTGTTTTTTTATTTTCAGAGTATTACAACAAAGAGAAAATTTTCACAAGAGGAGAAATTTGTTCCAGAGTACTAATTCGAAAAGTGGACCACAAAAATAAAAGAAAAAACTTGTAAATTAAAAATGTTTAAAAAAAGAATTTGCAAAAATTATTTTTAAGTGAAAATAAAAATAGATACTTTTTTATTTTCAGTATTATCATAAATAAAAAATGTTAATTCCATTAATATTTAGACATTTCACTTATATATGGCTTTTGTTGTGTTAATTTTTATAAGTAATAAAAAATCTTAATCTGTATCCTTTTGTATCATTTTTCTCAACATCTTGTTGCTTGGAGACATTTCACTTAATTATGGCTTTTGTATTGTTAATTTTTATAAGTAATAAAAAATTTTAATCTTTATACTTTTTTATTACTTTTCACAATATCTTGTTGCACGGAGTTAAATGTTTCGGAAAATGAAATTTAATTTATATACAAAGAAAATATATAAGTGTGTGTGCTTTAAAATAATTCTATAAAATTATCATAAAACAACTGGAATTTTATACCTTCAAGTTCAGTTTTAGCAATAAAGTAACACTTGCATACACAAGAATTTTTTTTTAAAATTATAAATGATGAAATTCCGTAATAACAAAACATTTTAGAAACAGAATATAAAAGTTATTTAAATAATACTTAGATTATTAAATCAAATCTACAAAATTTAGATAGCATTGTCAAAAAATGATTTAAAAGATGAGTTAGTAATTCATATTTTTTTAATCTTTATATAATTAAGAACTAAAAATGCATTGATATTTGACAATTTCATGGATAACAATAATTGTCTTTTAGAATCACAAAAATATATTCAGTATTAATTTGATGGGGATTTCCACAATACTTCCATATTAACTTTAACAATATTAACATAAAAATGAATCAATATTTATAGAAATAACCATAACCAGCCCTACGTCGGTGAAAGCAGCTATCGTCGGCCAAACGGCAAAGGGCCGACGGATAACCGTATATCGGCACGTACTGGCAATTACATGGGCCACATGCGGCCAATATGGCATTGATGGCCACCCGGCGTTGGGCCAACAGCGGACCGTACTGCCGGCCCAGCAGCAATGACGACGACCACTTTATTGACGGAGCCGACGAGGCCAAATAGCGGCGGGCCGCTGCTGGCCACGACGGCTGACAGCAGCGGCCCGATGGATGCCCGGCATCTTTGTGCTTGCTGGGTTTGAAATGGCGAGCTGTTTTGGCTTGTTGTTGCTGCCATTAGAAATCTTATTCATGAAAAGAAAAGTTATAAATTATCTTGGCTGACCTTGTAAAATGGAAAGTAAAATAATGGAGGATTTGCAGGACAAATTAATGATTCTGCTAAATGCAATAAACTCTGAATGCATACTTTAAATCCTAAAAATCCAAATTTCCTGTTGGAATCTAAAATTTTTGGACCTCCAACACTTACCATCAAATTGGAAATATGATCATCTGCTTGCTTTAGAAATAATTTAATATTTTGCATATCAGATTGACTTAGAGCTTTTTTAAAACCATGTTTTTTTCATTAGATCTAGAATTTAAAATATCCAACAGAGTGTTAAAAATTCTTAACATATAATAAAAATTATTGAATGTTATGCATTGTTTAAAACAAAAAATTTCAAAAAAAGGTATATATTTAAAAATATCAACAAATTAATTATGAAAATTCTGATTTTACAAGAAAATTCTTTAGAATTAGATATAAAGATATATTCTACATTTTAAAATGATTAAAAGATGTTTTTTATTTCTCATTAGTAAAAATTAGGAATTTTGAAAATATTTTTATAACAATCTTACCTTCTGCAAATAAGATAAGCATCATCTCTTAATCTGACACAAGAAAGATGTCTGATCTATCATTTCTTCAGGGAAATGTGCTGAAAACAATTTACTATGTTTGGAGGTAAGCAAATTTTGAAGATGTACAGCTTTGATCCAAATTTCTCTCCGCTGCTCATGTTTTGGAAAACTATTAAAAGAAATAAGAATACTAAAAAATGACATCTTTCATTAAAAGTTACAGAATATAGTAAGAATGGAACTAAGTTCCTTGTGTATTACTATTTCAGCTAAATACTCAATGACAGAAAGACAAAATTGATTTAACTTGATATCTGGCCAAGTTAAGCTTTCTATCCTATATACCAAAACCATATTCATATAAGTACTCAAATGATAAATTGCTATTTTGTATGAAATATTTCTAATGCTTAATTCCAATATAAAGAAATATTATTAAATTTAAACAACACATTTATTACTAAATATTTTAATAACAAACATTTTTGTGTTTTTGGGACAAAATATTATTTTTACATAAAAAAACAGATAATAAGAAAACATATGAAATAAATATAACATATAAAATCATAACAATTTGCTTATTCTTCACTAGAATTAACATTACCCACACAAATATCTATGTGATAACCAGTTAAATTCCAATTCATATCCAGATATCTATTAGATCTGCATCACATCCTTGAGATATTCAAATGTCCATTGATATTCAAAACTTGGATGTCCACTAGATATCATAAAATATCATCTAGACATTAACTTTTGGATATTGGAGTGATCTCATAGATATTTAAAACTATTGCAAATTTAATATCCATATTTTGTATGGGCTAGACATCTGACAGAAATCTAGATACCTACATTTTGGATGTTTGTAATATCAAGCACTACATGTCTACTCTACATTGATAAAAAAAACTATACTTTCAAAAAATTCTGAAATAATTTTTTTTAAATCTTTTTATACCTATAATTCTGATATATATTTATATATATTGATATTAAAAATATATAGGTTATAATAAACTAAAAACTGTTTTCATTACCAAGAATGATTAAATTTGTTTGCTAAAGAAAGTATAATTATAAATTTATTATATTTTCTTGTCTTGTCTACATATCTTTTCTTGATAAAGACTTGTTATCAAAATTATTACTATTAATATTCTCAAATTTTCTTTTATTATAGTTAAAGTATTTAAAATAATTGTAAAATTTTAAGCATAATTAAAAAATTTTAAGTACAACATGCAATACTAAATAAAACTCTTATTTTTTTTGCAAAATCCTGGTACATTAATTAATTCAATTACAATGTATCCATTAATGTATTATTCGATGAGTTTTTAAAGACAACTTTTCAACACATTAAAAATTATTTCACATACTTCATAACAGTGATGTAGAATCAAAATCTGAACAATTTACTAAGCTTTTCATAAATTATATACATCAATCAAAATCTCACATTTAGCTATTTATCATCAGTTCTAAATTATGAAACAGCAAATTAGGTGACACATCATTACTTTCGATGGCAAGAGAGAAATGAATAATATTTTATATACTATACATAAAAAATCTGATTTGACAAATAGATATTTAAACATTTGATTTATCACAGAAAATTAAAGCACAGTTTGACACAACAGTTAAATATTACTTAATGTTTTAAACTTCTTTAACAATGTATACAGATGGACATAAAGGCTTTTACTTTTATCTAAATTTATCCAAACTAATACTAGAATATTAAATTTGATCAACACATTTATTACTAAATATTTTAGTGACAAACATAATTATGGTTTTGGAACAAAAATGTTATTAATATGAACTAACTTTAACAGATAATGAAATTACATACATGGAATAACTATACCACATAAAATGTAAAAACAAAACATTTTGCTTATTCTTCACTTGGATTAAAATCACTTATGGAATACACATTATACAATATAAAAGATAGATGCTTATATATACAAATATATGCTTAATTGTTATAAAAAAAATTATTCTTTACTTTTTCTAAAAAAGAAACATTCTATAAAAACTATAACAATTAAAATATTTATCTTAAATACATATTTTAAGCTATTTTTATAACCCTTTGCAAACTCAGGTTTGAGGATGATTAGATGAACATGCAAAAACACTGTATATCAGTTCATGATAAAAAAAAATATTCCGCATTGTAAATGAATTTAAAATTTTTTGAATATTTTTTAAGTAACCAAGAAAAATCAACTGGATTATCAAAGGATTAGTAGAATTACTGTCCTTAATCAAAACACATTAAATTCGTTAACATTAACTGATATAAGAAGCTTAATAATAATTAGAAAATTTATACATAAATTATATATTTTTTTATTTCCATGTACTAAAATATCGATGTTCCATACATAAGGCCTAGAAAGCATGCATAGAGTTAATCATTGCTTTATGGTTCCATACATACATGAATTTCAATATTGTTTTAAACTAGAAATTACTTTAAAAATAATATAATTTAATAACTATTAAACTATCTTTAACTAATATAATTTTTTGCAATTATTAATACATTCAATAATAAAACGATAGCTAAGCAAACTTCGAATAAACAATACTTAAGCAGAGCACATAATTTTTCCTACCTGTGAAATTCCTTCCAATTTCTTGGTCCTTCTATTAGTGCATCCGAATACTACACAAGATCCCATTTCTTCTTTTAAATTCAGATTAAGAAAATAATATAGCTTAAATATCAAAAATTAAGAAATAAATGTATCACAGTTATGGTATAGAATACGAAATAAACGCTTTTCTTGTCTAACAAAGATGGCCGCTTACAGTTGATACTTCATCGAAGTCCAGATTACATCGACAACGAACGTCCAATACACGTCTATTTTTAATCCACACATATCCATGATTAATGTCCATAAATTGCCGTCTAATAGACGTCTATTAGACATCCATAGTGGTTGACCAGAAAACATCCACTGAATAGCCTTTCATGGAAGTCCAATAGACGTCTATTTATTATCCATAATGTCCACTGGATATGGTGGACCTCTCATGGACGTCCATTAGACGTACTTGGTTGTGTGGGATGTGGATACCCGCTGGCTTCTCAGTGAATACTTGCCTCTTTTCGTCCAGGCAAAACTAGAATACTATCAAGAGATTGAACGCCATAGACTGATGAGAATCCAGCAAGGTGAGCAGCAGCCGGATGCATTACAGCAACAGCCGGATATTTTACAGCAGCCATCATCACTGCAAGATGTCAAGCCATTCATGCAGCAAACTTTTGGGAATCCACCCAGTAAACACAAATTGCCGGCAAAAATCCGTGCCGCTGCTGGCCAAGCCGGTTTTCTGTTGGCCACGGCAAGCCACTCATGGTTGTTTGTTGGCCCAGCTCCGGCCATTACGACCACGGATGAGTGCTGGCCAAAATAAACCGTGCCGGTGCTGGATGATAAGTAGTGGGCCAACAGATTATGGCCATTGTTGGCCCTGAAGCTGTTGGCCAGCAAAATTAAGACAATTAGTTTAAACGCTATTTTTTAATTTTATCGACAAAGACTATTTTTTTCAAATAACAGTTTTTTTGTGATGTTAATTAATTTTCAAATAACTTCTTGCTTTTTAAGCCTTTTAAAAACTATTTTCCAGAAAGATTCTATTTTTCACTATTTATTGTGTATACCACGTGACAATATGACGTCAGATAGTGCGAAGTGCTTGTGTCAGCGTCAGCTAGGGATGGGACTTTGTTACTTTTCTTGTACTTGGTACGTACTGAGTACAGTTACTTTTAAAGTAACAAGTATTTTACTGATTACTTTGTGTACTTGTTACATATTTAGTGCTGCCCTCAATCGGAATAAAATATAATGACAATTTTTTTCACGTTTTATGAATAAATAAAAACTAAATTAGTAATAAATAAATTAATAATTAATTCAAAATTAATAATTAAATGTATAACATTTTGTATAATTTCATAAAATTAATTAATATAATTAATGTTAATTTAAATCATTATCATTTATAAATAAGCATCCAGTTAAGGTTAATATAAGAGCTGATGTAATAATCTATAAAAATATTTCTTTTTATAAATGCAACATTTCAATAATAGCAATTTTTGTTTTTCCTGAAAAACTTTAATTTTTAGTATGAAGCAATTAAATATAAGTTATTCCCTCAACAAACAGTTTTTCTGTGAAAAATTTTGAACTTATATATTTTAATAAATATATTTCTTTCTGTATAAAAAATCCTAATCTTTTGTTATTTACATTTGTTTTTAGAATTTTCATCTGTTCTAAGTAAATTTTCAAATTATTCGGTTGTAATTTTCAAAGTTTAATTAAAATATTAAATTAGTCATGATAATATAATTTCTATTTTTCAACCAAATCATCAACTTAATTTTTTGTTTTAATTTTGTAAGATTTTCCAATTATATAAATGAATTTTTATAATTAACTAGCAAATCATTTGTAAAGAATCGCAAAGTGGGAGGATTAATCAATTACAAAGAGATTTTCTTTAATTTGCTTAGAAATATACAATTACTTTTAACAAAAATCAAATTAAATTTCTTATATTTTTCTATTATTAAACATTGATTAAACAATTATAGCAAAATTTTTTGATACCTAATAGATAGTTATTTATTTTATAAATGTCGTTTATTTGCTTACATTTTTATGAAATAGATAAACTAGATTTTTTAAAATAAAAATTGCATTAACTCACATATCTTGCTTCAGTTTCCTGAATCTTAATTTATGGATAAATAAAGTAGCTTTGCAATTAAAACTGTATTATTACTTTTTAAGTGAATATGATCGTCATTCATAAAGTAACTTTTATTGTAACACAGAAATTCATTAAATATGAAACAATGTAAAACTGTTTTACCAATAATATAAATGTTATGTTGTTTTAATGTAAAATATTAAGTAAAATGTAATGTTTAATACAAAATACAGGAATTAAAATACATATATTTTATTTACATCAAACTATAATTTAAAGAATACACATGATGGTATAAATAAAGATAAAAAGTAAAAGTTGACTTAATTAAAAAAATTTTTTTTTTCATTTTGAAGTTCAAAATTAAAATGAATAAACTATCTTTATTATGTTTCAACCAACATTATCACTATACGAATAAAATTAATTGTATAGTAAAAAAATATAAAACAAAATTTTCCCAAATTTTAAATTTTATGTATTTATATTCTACATATTCATAGTAAAATATAGTGAAATTAAAACATGGTAGAATAAAAAGTACATATATTTATATGGAATCAAAATCAAAAATGCGCATAATAATGAAAAACCAATGAAAATATATTGATAGTTTTAATTTAAATATTTTGTTTAAAAACTTGGAAACCAAAATAAAATACATTTGTATTTAATGAGGTTCAAATATTCGGTCTACCGAAAAGTTCTGTCCGTTTTAGAATGAAACAAAGGAATGCATTTTTTCATACTGTGGATAAACTTTATTGAATAATATAATTGCCATCATTATTTATGACTTCTTGCCAGCGTGATGGCAATTTGTATACCCCATTTTTAAAAAATGTTTTATCTCTAGAGGCCAAAAATTGAACCAGTGCTTGTCTGATATCTTCTTCGTTCTTGAATTTTTTTCCCTGCAAGAAATTTTGTAAGGACAGAAACAAGTGATAATCAGATGGTGCTAGGTCCTGTGAGTATGGTGGAAGCGACAGAATTTCCCAGCCTAGCTATGCTACTTTCTGACGAGTCCCCAAAGCAGCATGTGGCCTGGCACTGTTATGAAGCAGTATGATGTCCTTCCTATTGAACATCGCCGGCCTCTTTTCTTGGAGTGCTGTTTTTAATTTATCCAATTGCTGACAGTACTTCTCCGAATTTAGCCTTTCGTTTGGTTTCAATAGCTCAAAATGTATTGGTCCTCGAATGTCCCACCATATACACAACATTCTCTTGTTCAGGCTCAACTTCGGTTTAGAGGTAGAGGGGGCAGGTTTTCCGGTTTCACAATATGCCTTTTTTCTTATGATGTTTTCATAGGTAATCCACTTTTCATCCCCAGTTATGATCTGGTCCAAGAAGGGTTCGATTTTGTTGCATGCAAGCAGAGATGTGCATATGATGATTCGATCATACAAATTTTTCTCACTTAACTTGTGTGGCACCCATTTCGAATACTTCCACACGAACCCTAGTTTCCGAATATGGTCGGAAATGGTTTGTTGAGCTGAATACTTGTTGAAACTGGTTGTAACCGGAGCGGATAGAACTTTCCGGTAAATCTAATATATATGTTCATTCTATATCAAAATAATTTTTTATTTAAAAAAAAATATCATTTTATACAATTTTATTCAATTATGTAAATTACTTTGATATAGAAAAAACATATTTATTTTAGACTTATTAGTTATTAAAAAAATACAAAATAATTTTGCTAGTAAAACTCTAAACTCCATAATTATATTTTAATACAAAACACTGTGAAATAAAACAATGAATGAATTTAAAAAAGTACTCATATTTACATAAAAAAATTATCATGATGTAAAACAAAAGTAGCAACCAAAAATTGTAATAATATGCAATCTTTAATCCCTTAGAATAATTAAAATAAATTGATATTTTGTAATACATAAAAACGATTTTGAATTAAAAGTATCACATTTTATTTTCCTAGAGGTATATATTTTTACAAGTTATCACAAAGTGGGTTGAAAATAGTTACAGAAGTCAAAATTTTATATTCATGTTATGCCAAATATAATTTATCATATATGTACATAGATTATGAGAATCTTGTTTAATCTCTCCTTTTATACCGAAACACAGCTTAACCCTTAATTAGGGGCTCTATGCTTATATCTAAATTGTCAAAGGGCCATTTTAGTATAGAGTCATATAACACTCGTGAGAAGATGGAACTCTCTGAGATAAAGTCCCTGTAAAGTACTTAGTCTGGATAGGCTGACTTGTAGGTAGGCAAGAGCCAGGCGTCTCTCTGTGATCTTGATTCTTTCTCAGACCCCTCGTTCCGTCGCTGAGACTTGTCCACTCTGGGACCTGTTTCAGAGAAATATCAGGAACACCAAAGGTATGTCGAAGCTCTCCTCCTTCCCTATAAGTGCCTGCTATTTATACTAACCTTTCCCCCAACATCTGGCCTATAGTAATCTCCAGATCCATCTTTTAATGTCACTTTTTGACCTCTATTTCCAGCCAGTCCACCGATTCTAATCGGAACGAGTGAAGAGGCAATAAATTCTTCGGAAACACATGGTCCATTCAGCAAGTGGTTCCAGTTAAATTCGAAGAATTACATTTGTCATTAAGGACTTAATTGCCCATCACGAATCCTGTTTGCCGTTCTCACATCATATTCCAATCAGAACTAATAGACTGTTTTTGGGTACTATGTTGTTCCTGGAATTCAAACGTGGGAAATCAATCTCGTTGATAGCTGCAAAGGTGTTAACGTCCATCGAAAGTCTGGAAATAACTTGGGGGCTTAAAGCAATAATGGGGACGCTATATCCCCATTAACATCGCACTTGGTCAAAAAGTTATTTCCAGCAGACTGAAGAAAGGGTCTTCATTTTAAGATCGTAAAATAGCATCAAGAATGAGATCCTCATTAAAAAGCTCATGGTTCAAAATTTATGACCAGTAGTAGACTGACACCCCACGGTAGAAGGGGAATTATATGACCGAAAAATAGATAATGTTATTTACATCGTGTTTCTTTCCTGAAAACGAGAGACCATATACTGGTGGGAAAATTGAAATAGTTCTACCCAAATTTAACGAAAACTATCAATTTTCACTAAATTTGCCTCGTTTTTTTTTTTTTTTTTTTTTTTTAAATAAAACATAATAAGTAAGATCCCAGCAAACACAGTGGTGCCGGGTACCCATCGGGCCGTTGCTGTCAGCCGTCTTGGCCAGCAGCGGCCCGCCGCTAATTGGCCTCGTCGGCTCCGTCAATAAAGTGGTTGTCGTCATTGCTGCTGGGCCGGCAGTACGGTCCGCTGTTGGCCCAACGCCGGGTGGCCATCAATGCCATATTGGCCGCATGTGGCCCATGTAATTGCCAGTACGTGCCAATATACGGTTATCCGTCGGCCCTTTGCCGTTTGGCCGACGATAGCCGCTTTCACCGACGTAGGGCTGGTTATTTATTTCTATAAATATTGAATTCATATTTATGTTAATATTGTATATATTGTTAAAGTTAATATGGAAGTATTGGAAATCCATCATATTAATACTGAATATATTTTTGTGATTCTAAAAGACAATTGTTATCCATGTAATTGTCAAATATCATAGTGTTTTTTTTAGTTCTTAATAATATAAAGGTTAAACAAATATGAATTACTCATATTTTAAATCATTTTTTTTTGACAATGCTAAACTTTATAGTTTTATTTTGAATCTAAATTTTATTTAAATAACTTTTATATTCTGTTTTTAAAATATTTTGTTATTACAGAATTTCATTATTTATAAACCTTTATTAAAAAAATTCTTGTGTAAGCAAGTGTCAATTTATTGCTAAAATGGAACTTGAATGCATAAAAGAATTCCAGTTTTATGATAATTTTATAGAATTATTTTCCAAATCAATTAACTCCATGCAACAAGATGTTGAGAAAAATGATACAAAAGGATACAGATTAAGATTTTTTATTACTTATAAAAATTAACACAACAAAAGCCACATGTGAGTGAAAAGTCTAAATATTAATGGAATTAACATTTTTTATTTTATGATAATATTGAAAATAAAAAATGTATATTTTTATTTACATTTAAAAATTATTTTTACAAAATTTTTTTTTAAACATTTTTAATTTACAAGTTTTTTCTTTTATTTTTGTGGTCCACCTTCCGAATTAGTACTCTGGAACAAATTTCTCCTTTTGTGAAGGTTTTCACTTTGTTGTAATACTCTGAAAATAAATTAAAAAAAAAACAGAATTGTTAAACTGATTAAATTTAATTACAAAAATAGAAACAGCAGGATGTTAATAACAGCCTAGGTAAAAAACAGAAAAAAATTGAGCTGTTTATATAAATTAGGAGAAACTTCATGCATAATACTTATGTTCTAGTATTTAGGTATTATTTCACAGTATTAATTATCTGAATAAGGAGAATCCAACACAACTATTTTTAAACTTACAATTTTTTACAATTAAATTTACAATCAAAGCAAAACTAGCGAAGCACTTGAATAGGTTGTGAATGCCTATAATAGTGTCAATTTTCATTCAGAATTAATAACTCATAAAAAAGATTACTAATACAATTTTTTATGATGGAATCTTTTACTTAATTTTAGTTTTATCTCTTTAAAAAAGGGGGAATGGTTATTTGTAATATTATGTCCACAATGAGCATCCTTTGGAACTAAACACTGGGTGTTTTGCGTCATGCTGAGCACCAAATAGGGACATGTGCTTCGCAGCCCAGGGGCTCTTGGTCAGGAAAACAGGCACAATAGGCCTTGGCCTGTCGTGCCCGAGTTTAGTTTTAGTTTATATTCATATTGATATTTCAATATATATACATACACATACACATTATAATAAATAACACTAAGTAACAAATGAAAAATCAACATTCATCAATTCTGACAATTCTTTGATTAAAAATAGAGACAAATAATTGAGTTAAATGAAAACAATTTCAGTTGAATGATTTAATAGAAATTCTAAACATCTGACTTCAAAAATTCAATGTAATGTTTTTAACAGAATTTTACATTTTCAAGGTTATAATAATAGAATGTAATTTATAACATACTTTGTATTTCATGCTTTTAAAAAATCATTTTGAACTAATAAAAATGGTTAATACAATATTCATTAATGATTACCAAATTATTTTTTACACACAACTACAATTACAGATAAGTAAAGTTTATAAAATCATAGTAATTAAAATAAATATTGATGAATTTTAAAACATATTGACAATTTCAAATTATTTATGCAATATTCTATGCAAAATATTATTGACATGAAATTTATTTTTTTATACACCTGTGATTACAGATTAATGAAAAAAATTATGTTAATTAATGCAAAGATTTACAGATTTTGAATACATGCATTCTAGTTGTTGCCCAGTAAATTTACATCACAAGTAATTATCATAATCATGAATTATTTAGAAGTATAAATGTTTTACATAACTTTATAATTTTCATTTTACACAAAGTATTAAATTTATATTTAATCCAATATTATTAGAAAATCTGTTATTGATTCTGGACTATAGTTTAAATAGGTACACTTTACATTGAAGTGGGGAGATGTTAGAAACACAATCTTCAAAGCTAATGTATAAAATGAAATATTAGCAAAATTGCCATCAATAATAAATATAAACAATAATTTGTTACTTTACTTAAAATATTGTTGTTGTTGTTGCATGCCCCCAAAGGCCAGCAGCGCTAGACCAGGTCCATGACTTGCACACTCTACAATAATCCAAATCCAGAAGAGGGTCATCAACCAAGTACTGCCTGAAAAAAAATATTACCTATATTTACTTGCTAATAGTATTTATAATTACAATTATTTGCAAATCTTATATTAACTACATTTAGTTGTATTAAAATTAAATTATTTGCTAATATTATTTACCATTATAATTATTTGCAAGAATTATATTATTTACAATTATTTGTTAATACAAATAATTAAAAAAATTATAACACAAGGAAATAAATTATCTGGCTTGTAATTACCAATGATATTGAAAAATATTAAGGAAAATTTTTTATTTATGGTTAGATGTGGTCATTGATCAAGACTACATATAACCATAAAATACCTATTAAAGGTTAATTTCCAGTATAATATATTTATACCAAATGTTATTGATAAAAAAATTTCTATTACAAATTCAAATTTTGCAAGAAGCCAGAAAAAGGATAAAACGTATAAATAAAGAAGACCTAACAATTTCCTTTATGTAATTGGGCAATATTTTCTTTTTTAAGTTTTGATTTCATAATCATTTGCAATCCGTAAACAGCTGATCCATCATGTAAAACAGTTGTAAAACACATCCAACATGTTAATGAATGAAATATCAATTTTAAAATATTAAATGCTTAACTGATAAATAAGATTAAACTTAAATTACATTCTTTCTCTAATAAAATGATTAAATTATTCTCAAGATGGATATCACAAAACTTTACCTCTTTGATAACAAGTGGTGTTTTGAATAATTTCGACCTATATCTGGGCTTTAAGTTTAATCGTTTTATGTTATAAATTACAATAAGAAAAACAACAAACAAAATAATATCAACTATCAAAAATGACCTTACCATTTTCTGTAAAATACTCAAAAAAATCACAAAAAAGAGATATCAGGAAATTAAAAACAGTTAATAAATTTAGAAATTATATATATGTAAATGTTTTGAAGATTAACCTAATTATGCTTACTATATTAAAACAATAAAATAAACATGGAGTTTACAAATGCAATATTTTAATTATTTGTTATTATTTTGAAATTGTATAGTGAATTTCAAAATTAGAAGTATTTTTGAAATCAAAACAGATAAACTTTTTTTAAACTATTTCTCATATCATACTCATTTTACTTGTATACCTTACTAATTTACATTGTTTAAAACATATTAAAGTTCTTTATTTATTTAACTTCAATTCCTTAAAGAGAAAAATCAAAACTAAATAAAAATAATTCTGACAATATTATATCTAGGACAATATTGTCATCATAATCAGACTTTGTAAATTGGTAAAGGAGAAAAAAATTATATTTTAATTGTATGTTTATGTGTGTGTGTATATATATATAAGATTAGATAAATCATTTACCCATTATCCGGTCGACTATTTACTATAACAGTAAAACCATTTACATTACTATTAAAGAATCAAGTGATCAAAATGTCAAAAGTATCATCAAATGCTTGAAATGTTAATCACTTTCTCCAAGATGGAAAGGGACAAATATTCTAGTTAACTTATATTTTCATTAAAACAAATTGTTTGAATTTATTGTTAATTCATACTTCAACTTTTCAGTCATAAATAAAAACATAAAATATGATTTTAAATGTAATAAAGTATGTAAACACAAGAGTAGCTACTAAGCTGTTACATTTGACAGCATTCTTTACATGGAAATAGTTAACATGCTACACAACTAATTTAAATAATAACAGTTGTTCCATATGAACATTTTTTCATATGCGTTAATCAACCATAGAATTCCAGATGTTTTTTATAATTTGTGGCAATTAATCTGTCAGATTCCTACAGAAATTTTCAAATTTACTATTTTAAATACTGTATTTTCAAGTTTTAGATGCAAAAATATTTCTCTAAGAAATCCACAATGATTTTAATGGTTGACATGGTTATACATAAAAACCATGTTATATATGCAATAAAATATTTTGTAATGTTTATGCATTGAAAAATTTTTCATTCCTTAAAACAGATCTTTGAAGAGTATACAAAATTTAAAACCACGAATCCTTATAAGACAAAATATTTAGGTCAGTAAAAATTGACTTAAAAATAATAGTAAATAAGAAAGCCTTTTAAAAATAAAATAATTAAAGTTTATATGGAATTCGCACACAATGTTTTGATCATAAATGCTACAAGATCTAATATTAATTTATTGAACATAAACATCTAAGGGCTTTCAAGTAGAATATTTTTAGAGTGTCATTTATTTCATAAACTTGCTTCGTAAAAAACAAAAAATGTAATAAATACGTTTAAGCCTTGTAGCAATCGAATTCGATTAAAAAAAATTGAGCATTGAAAAATTTGTTATACTAATTGATTAAATATAACTAATATATGGAATGAAAAAATGCTTCTGTCCATGATACATCTTTCTATTCCTCACACGGTAATGAAATTATTCTAAAACATACAATGACAAACATTTTCCAATGTCTTTCTCTTGTTGTCATGTTATCAACAGTTTATGAAGTTTTCTTAACAAGTAATTAAATAATATTTCAACATAAAAAAATATATTATTCTCGAATCATTCATAAAACAATATACATATTATTGAATTTATTTATTTATTATTTTATTTATTTATTTATTTTATTTTTTATTTATTTATTTATTTATTTTTTGCAATGTGATGATTTAAAAATATCTCAAATTATATTTGAACGATCCTTGAATGGATAGATATATTTTAGAATATATTAATATATTTTCAGTAACAGCATCATTCCTTCCACGGATATTTTAAGCTAAATTTATTTTTGAACGTGTAAATGCAAAAATCCTGTTAGGCAGTGATATATAGGTGGAATGTTGTGCAAATGTGAATTTTTTCTAATAGAATGAAATTTAGTTTACTATATTTTCTTTTAGAATAAAATTCAAACATCCTTATACATTAACCCGTCCATTAAACAGTGCAGAGCCAAATCTGATTTTATCGGGAGCGCAACTTTATTTTGTCACTAATACAAGGGAAAACCTATAAAATTCCAAGTTGAAGATTAGAAAGATGGACACGCTAAGACTAAAAACGAAATCTTTCTTTTCTTGTTGAGAGAGTGGATGGGATCGAACCTATGACTCCATGTTCTGAAAAAAAAAGTGCTCTCACCACCCAATTATGATGTTGAACCCTTTCGAAGATACTTTGATATCACGTTGATAATAGCCACATAGATGGCATGTGTTTAAAGGCTCTTCAAGTATATATTGCATATTTGGACTATGTTAATAATGTAAAAATAAACTTATACTCTCAGAAAGAGACTTTTTTTCATCATAATAAATTTTTCTAATTTTAAAATACCTAATTGCACTCTTATGTGTTTTTAAAAACTATATATATAAATTCACAGTGTAATTCTATCTGATTTCGCATCGCTATTTATAATACACGTGATTCATAAACTTCTTTGATTTACGCTAAATATAACTTGCAATGACTATATTCCTATTTCACTGTTAAATAAATTATGTCAGGATAATAAATTAATCAATTATCATAATAACTTAAATACGTTCATAATTTAATTAATTCATAATTAAATATCTTATGAGAAAAGCATTTTATTTGCACTTGTTAAAAAGGATTTTTTTTCAAAATGTAATATTCTCAATTTTAAATGGTGAGATTTTTTCAGTGATCTCCATTCGAAAAATTACAAAAACTATTTCATTCTTCCCGTATTTTATAGGAACATTATTTCCATGTTGCTTCTATGAGTGTTTTTGTGAATTATTAAAGAGCAAAATTTTTGAACCTTAATAAACCATTTTTTGATTATTTTTTCATGTATTAAAATTCGATAAATGTATCGAATTTCATTCATTAATCGTATTATATTAGGGCTGTATTACTACCGTTTTGTACGTGTGTCCATATTTTTTATTGAACTTATTTAACATGATATATATTAAAGAATTATATAAAGTAAATGTTTAAGTTTCTTGTCTTGAAAGACACACCAATATATATATATACCAATGTATTTGTTTCTTAACAAAAATATTAAAAATAGTTTTATTGCTCCGAAATAATCCATCTTATTAATGTTTTATTCTATTAAAAATTTAAAATACAATAATTTTTTCAGCTTATTTACAATGATATATAAATATTTTTCATTCGGAATAATTATTCAAATTAATAAGTCAAAATCATTTTTATTATAAATTTAAGTTAAAATATGAAATACTATAAATATACTATTTTAAATATAATAAGTAAAATTACTTTTTTTAATATCACTTAGATTCAAACTTAGGAAACTCTTATTGTTTAACTCAGAACCTTTTTGAAGAATATTGGAAAATAATTTATATTAGCTATTTTCATGATTAGAAAATGCATCTACCGCGGAGCGGGAATAAGATATTTCCCCCTTTCAAACAAGATGGGTGTCATTTTCTCTCCCGAATATTGAAGATTTTATGGTGATTGATTACTCTTCTTTTGAGGACCAACTCCCGTGCAAAGTGTGCCCCTTAATTTTTAGCGAAAAGTGGTTTGATTTACCAGAAATATTAAGCTTATCCGATAAACAATTTTTGTTTCCATACATAAGATTTGGAAAAGTAAATAAAATTTTCAATGAAATCTTTGCTAAGAGATTTAATTTTTAACAACTAAATCTAATTAAAATATTTATAGACATTTTTTAGTTCATCAATTCCATATAAAATATTTGCTTCAGTAAAAAATTTTATAGTTCATTATATATATATTTTTTATTTTATTTGATTGTAAGCTCATTTTGAGTTTGGCTTCAGAATAAATTTGAAATAATCAAATGCTGAAATTGGACATACATTTATTTATTCAAGAAAAATTTTCTGAAATCAATTCAGTCTTAATTTTAATCCTGAATTCTTTAAAGTTGCCAGTATAATAAATAATCCGATCTTTCACCGCACCGATAATAGCCAACATACAATTTTTTTAAAAAAATTCAATAGAATTAAAGTTTTTACGAGCTATATCATACAAATGCACAAAACATACTTTATACACATACATATATATATGTGTGTGTGTTTATGTTCTATAGTATTTTTTTAATATTAAATGTAAGTTGTATAAATATTAAATAAGAGAAATCTTATAAAAATAAAATATAGTTTCTCAAGGTTAAAGAAATACAAATAAGCTATAAATTATTCATAAAAATGTGTGTGAAGTGGTTTCCGAACTACTATAACATCATTGTCCAAGATAAGAATCAGACTCATGTACATTTGAAACAAAGACTAGAGCGTCGGTAATGTTTGCCAATGAAATCTTGTGTGAACTACATTTAATAACACAATAAATGACATTAAAATTTATAATTAATTTTTGACAGATTAAATGTTCATACTTTTTGTGAATGTGAGTGAACCATCACTTCAATACTTCAGTAATATTGGATGGATAGCTTAAAAATTATTAACTCTTTTTATAATTGAAATCCTTAAGCGATTATATTAATAAAATTTTGGGGTAATGTTAACTTTTATTTATAAGATTTCAGTTCTTCCAATTAAGAATAGGATAATTGTTGTGTAAAATCCTGGATTTCCTCCTGGAATATTAATTTATAAATTAATTATATGAATATTAATCATAATAAATAAAAAGCTTAACTAAAAATAAAAGCTTAACTTAAAGCTTAACTAGCATATAATATACAGGAAAATCTCATAAGATTACAATGCAAATAAAATAACAAAATAATGAAATACCTACTTTAAAATAATCTGAATTATATAGATAATTTTAAATAAATTAAACTTTTAAATCGTGTTATACTTTTAAATACAACTTTTTTACTTAGGTTATACTTTTTTTCACTTATGTATATAAATTTAATAAAATCAGAAATTTCAGCTAAGGAATGTGAACTTATTTTTAGTGTTTACTAAGACTATTTCTTAAGATTTTGAAGTATTTCTTAATTAAAGTTAGAAATTTTTTATTCTGAATTATTTACTCATGGTTTTACATAATGACAGCGCGTTCAAATGTTCATGGGTTCGAATCCCACCTCGGGCTTGTTTGTAAGTAGTGATTAGGAATCCACTTTAAACTTTTGGTCTCAGGCTAATAAACCTTCGTGAAACGCGACTGTCGGGAGACAGACATTTACACAATGGTGCATTTTTTTGGTCAATAATTTTATAACATTCAAAAACATTTCTAATTTTTAATGATTTACAATGCAGAATAATGATTATGCCTGATTTCTTTCAAATTAAAATATGTTTTTATACATAAAATAAAATGATTACTATAAAATAATTCTCAATAAACATTTAATGAGCACTTAAACATTAAAAATAAATAATCTTTTAATGTTCGAAAAAAGAATTTTTCAACATAAAATGCCAATATAAAAGCAAGATATTAGAAAATGAAGGTATAACTTTTCTGATGACATCAACACATATAAATCATTTTTAAGCAATGAAATTGGCATGAAGATTTTTAAGTTATTTGATTAGTTTTGGAATTTTTTTTCAGACTCCTTTTTTTCGGGTTTCTTCCTTTACATGTTAGGAAAAGAATCTAAGTCTATTAACTTAATCAGCACAAATGAAATGAAACCAATACAATTTTTTATGAAACTTTATGTAATTTTTTCCCCTTTAAAATGAAGGTTTACATTGTTTTGACTCACGATCATCCAGATTTAGATTGTTGAAGCTATACTAATAGAATGTAATTATATATTTAAGTAACTATCTGTATCCTTATATTGTAATTTTTTCTTTGGTTGTATTGAATATAGACTGCCTCGTTGTTTAAGAAGCTGATAATTTAGACACATTTCTTAAGCATTCTAATCCTGAAATACTGCCCATTAACCTGACAAAATGGACGATAATAGAATTCCAGTCCCCTATTTTTATGTCGTCTAATAGAAATTGCTGTGAGTAAACTATGATATAACTTAATATTTGTAATAAAAGTGTGATTATAAATGTAATTTATTAAGGAATTGGATATACGAAATACTTTGCATACATTCATTTTATTCGAAACAAAATTTTTTGTAGTTTATAGGTGCTTTTTATTTATTATTAAAAAAATGCATTTATATAATAAATTATCACATCCAGAGAGAGAGAGAGGTCCTAATGATGAATTTATCAGTCGAAACAATATTAACTGGATATAATTTAAATCGATTATGTTTATTTGCTTAATCAATATCACAATTTTTCACAG